>OY288265.1:106707572-107319814 GCA_958450335.1 Hibiscus tridactylites
AGAAACGGCTTTAGCAATGGAGAAGATTGAAAAGTCTAGCTCTTCGGGTTTGCCGATAAATCTAAGTGAAATCTTTTCTGCAATTACGAACAATGTCATCTGCAGAATCGCTCTGGGAAGAAAGTACAGTGAAGACACAAATAAGTTTAAGAAGCTTTTGAGGGAGTTTACAGAGTTGTTGGGTACTTCGGATGTCGGGGATTATCTTCCATGGCTTGCATGGATAAGACATGTCAATGGATTCAATGCTAAAGCCATGAAAGTGGCGAAGGAGTTCGACGAATTCCTAGATGGAGTGATTGAAGAACACATGAATCTGCATAACAAACAAATAAACGATCATAAAGGGATTCAAGGTGAAGATCAAAAAGACTTTGTCGATGTTTTGCTGGAGATTCAGAGACAAAACACAGTTGGCTTTCCCATGGAGAGAATGAACATCAAGGCTGTTATCTTGGTAAGAACTAAGACTGTGTTTGCATAACATAGTGTTCCCTGTTATTTTCACTGTGAAAAGAAATCGAAATATACGAATTCTCACCTTACTTGTTGACATCATTTAATGAACGAACTTGATTTCTTTCCAGGATATGTTTGCAGCCGGTACCGATACGACATCCACGGCGCTGGAGTGGGCAATGACAGAACTATTAAGGCACCCAAAAGTAATGAAGGAGGTTCAAAACGAGGCTAGGAAAGTTTCCGGCGGAAAATCGAGCATATCGGAGGATGATCTCCATAACATGAACTACTTAAAAGCAGTGATCAAAGAGACTCTCCGTTTACATCCTCCGGTTCCATTGTTGCTTCCAACAATATCAACAAAAGATGTCAAAATCAAGGGCTATGACATCGTCGAAGGAACTGAACTTATTATCAATGCTTGGGCAATAGGAAGAGACCCGTCGTCATGGGAGAAACCAGAAGAGTTTCTTCCGGACAGGTTCTTGAACAACACCATAGATTTCAAAGGACACCATTTTGAGTTGATTCCATTCGGTTCTGGAAGGAGGATTTGTCCGGGCATCTTGTTCGCAATGCAAATAAATGAGCTTTTCTTAGCAAATCTAGTGCACAAGTTCGATTGGTCATTGCCTGGGGGAGCAAACGAGAAGGATTTGGACGTGACCGAATCCTTCGGCATTACCATACACAAAAAATCTCCTCTAATTGCTACAGCAAACCAGTGTTCTTTCTAGTGCTAAGCCTTATCTATCTTCCTATGTATTCTAAGTTGCACGCGCTTAATATAAATCTATGCTTTTTCATGTCATGGTCAAGGCATTAAATTTCTCTACTTGGGGCATTCGAAAACAGGATTTCAATTGAACACAAGGCTTTCATGTTTCAACAGCATAAGCAAAATAATATATCCCATGCAATGTGATAGAGAAGATATGTATACAAGGATTCGAACCTAAGAAACATGCAACTTCATGAACTCTGCTAACTACTGTGGCTTTCATTTTCAAAATTGGGATCCTTAAAACATCTCTGGTCACTAAACGAGAATTCAACTGCCATCTTTCAGATGATTTAACTTTTAATCGAGTACCTTCAAGAATATTAATATAACCTTAGTGAGACCACATATCCTGTAGATTGCGACCCACTTGCTGTGCACCAATGAACAAGGCATCTGCAACAACAAAAACTCCAACCTGCGACAAAACCAACATGGATTACGTTAGCAAGTAACTATACTCGAGCTCATTTTGCTGGAATTAGGAAACAAATAATTACCAGGTGGGCAGAGTAGAGTAAACGGTAACCCCCAACCCTCTCTTGCAGCTTGAATTCTCTGTTGATCTGTCCAACTGAGAGTTAAAAGGAATTGGAAGAAAAAAAATTGTTCTGCATGATAACAATCAACTATAAGTTACATAATATCTGATTTAGAATTTTAAAGTTCATCTTGCACTTGCTACTCCTTGTCACATTTATAAAAGGAAATTTTCTTTTATTTATTTATTTATCTACACCTTATAATGCTCGACTTATGAACAGAAAGATACTTAAAGAAGTACAAGGCTAAACTTTGAGCTATAATTAAAAAGTTGTTTTAATCTATCTACGTTACTCTGACTCTTCATTTCACAAGTACATGTGTTTGACACCCAGGTCCAACACATATTTGGACACAAGTATATGAAACTCGTATATGAAACTCGTGCCAGTTCAGAGTAACATAGGTTTTAATATCCTTAGAGCCAGTTTTGGAACCAAGTCCAGGGTCCAGGCAGGTTGATTTCTCATATTTATTTTGGGGACAGAAACGTTATGTGAAAATTTCCAAGCAGCATGTCAAACAAACGAGGAAACGAGTAAGAGATTTATTATCTACCCGAGAAACTCTGAAATCCCACCAATTCCTGCAAACTTCATGGGTTGAGAACCTTCTCTGGCAAGATCCTAAAGAAAACAAGTCAAAATTTGTGAAATTAATGGAATTCCTTCAGGTATAATCAAGGGGAAAAAGTAAGTAGTGTCGGCACGAAAATGAGAAATATAAAGACTAAAAGGAAACTCTATCGAGCATTACCTCTTCTTCAGCAGCCTCTAGATCCCCTTGAACCCAGAAAAGATTTTTGTAGCCAGCATTACACAGTATCTCGCAAGCCACAAGAGATCTGGTAGAATGGATACTGTGTTTTTAGCAGCTAAAGGGCACTCAAAGATATATATTTTCACTTTCAGTTACAGTTGTAGAACTAGCCCCTTTTCCACTGCAAATCAAACCAGGAAGTGGTATTTTCAAACAAATCCATAGACATGAACTTCAAATCTGGAAAACAACAATAGTGTGGAGTACAAAATCAGGCTAGCTAGACCGTAAATCTGAACTGAAAACTTAGTAAGTAGTTATCACTTATCTAATTCTCCTGTGCTCCTACATTGCATAACAAGAATATCTTATATCAAATTCCATCTACTTTTCTCCATTTCTTTCATCAAGCTCAGCAACTGCACTGTTCAAGATACAATGCAGACTTTTAACCCCAGCTTTATCTTAGAAAAACATTTGCATTCCAGGCAGTCTTTATTACAGTAGGAAATGAAACTGATCGTTTGAAACTATCATCTAAAGCCTTTAAGTTCCAAAGCATTCATTGTCTCAACTCTCAAGTTCATTCTTTTGAGAGAATTGTTGCATAAAGATTGAAAATAACAACTACTGCCTTTATAAGAACAAGAACAAGAACAAAAGCTATAATCATAGTTGGATCCTCAATTTGGGGCCAAATGCTAGGCCTACAAAGGTTCTTCAACATTTTACGGCCTAAATTATATAAAGCATTTTCAGCCATCAGACGAGATCAAATTAAAAGTGAATCCATTTTTAAATGAAACAAAAAACAATACTGAAGCGCAAGCACTCTCCCCTGTCACTTAAAAAAAATCTAAAAAAATCACCTCAACCCTTTCTGGCATGCAACAATAAGCTCAGCATCTTTAGGAAATTTCGACTCAGCTTTCGATAAGACTTGACTGTCAAAGAAAGCAGTCAGAGAATAAGTACAAAATTTATTCTACATACATGCATATGTAGGAGCGAACAAGCCCAAGCACATATGTGTCCAAAGGCACATGCGCAAAACAGAGAAGCAAAGGTAAAGCACCTGTTATAAGAAAACGTAGGTGCCCCACTCCACCAATCCCCTATAGCAAACATAACACAGCTTTAATATGCGTCCCAAAAAAATATTAAAGCGATTTTATCAAGTAGTCCAGTGCCATTAATATGATCTTCCTAGAGGTCAGAAGATAGAAAGGAATCAAGAGGCGCCCATCACAAAATTGGAGACTCTTCTGGAAACAGTTCCAACTTCCAACATCAAATTTATTATCAACTTCAAAAATCGGTACCCAGGTGGAGCCCTTAATCCATGCCGTCAAAACAAAGCAAGAAAATATGAATATGTTCCAAGTCCAACCACCGATAAAATTGACACCAACCTTAAACATTCCATGCAACATACAGTTGCTTAAATAAGAAAGGGAGAAAATGAAAAGGCCTAGAATTTCTTTACTTGTTTTTAAACACCAACCACTTAACAGTTTCTCAACAAGAAGAAATACCTTACAGAAATATGCCCACATAATGCTTTAAACATGGTATTTTAGAGGAAACACAGATCATGGACAAAAGCATATTCATAATCTATGATACAATGAAAGATAAGACTAGTGCAGCTTCAATGCAGGAGACAAGGGATTAAGAACCTTCTCACGCTCACTAGACGGGCAAACATCGAGTAAAGGCTTGTTTGAGAGTTGAATTGCATAACCTGCCTCTTTAGGTGTAAGAATCTTTACTTTTCCTTCCCTAATCTGTAAACATACAATGCAGCTACAACTTACTACTAAGAAAGCAAGAAACCCCCACATGAAAATTCAATTTAATAGATTTAGCAATATCATGAGAATCATCCTCATTACACATGTATAAGGAAAAAAAAATCTTTACTTTATCAAAGATGACACTGAAATATCAAGTAAAAATCAGATTAAAGAAAAGGGAAACGATAATATAAATCTGGGAATTAAAGAAAATACACCATAGCATCCCATATCTTCATTACAGCAGCCATATCTCTCATTTGTTTCAACTCAAACTCTTCTTCACCGGCTTGCATTCGAATAACCCCACATTGCTAAATTCAGAAGAAAACAAGACGAGTAAAAAAAAACAATGAAGAAGAGAAAAAACAAAGTTGAAAAACCAAAACCCATAGAATTAAAAGGCTGGAGAATCATACGAAACGATGAGGAGCAACAGTGCATGGATGTCTGGAAGTTGATATACTTGGAATTGAAGAGTTAAAAGAAGGAGCTTTTCTGGCCATGAAGGCGCGAAATGGCTAAGAATTGAGAGAAGGAAGGGCCAAAGAAGCCATTGTTATGATTGTTTCGAGAAAGTTTCCTTGGAAATAATTTGGATCATCTTATCAGTTGGATTTTGCTTTATCGTTTCTGGGTTTGGTTCCCCGGAGGATCCTATCTGAAAATCAACTATCCAGCTCTAAACGCCTTCATGCACGGACTAACTTCGCCGTTTCTTTTGTTTTTAAGTTTAAAAAACTTTTTTCTTTTAAAGTGTTTGTTCTCAAAAAGAAGAAAAAGAGTTTTTGGCTAAAAAATTTATGAAGTTGCTTATTTTTTTTTATCTAATTAAGCATTTGAACTTAAAATTTTAATTGATTTAAGTTATTTATCAATTTCTATCATTATATTTTGATAGTTTTTTTTCTTTAGATGTTATTGAAACATGATACATTAAAATTTTATAATGTTGTATTTATAAATTTTTTTTAAAAAAAATATTTTTTTTATAAATTTATAAGTATTTTAAAAAATTGAGGTTTTAAAAAAGTTAAATAAAATAAAAATTCTGAAAATGTCAAGCGGAAACACTGTGATACATGCACTGCACTAACATATCAAAAAAATGTCAAGATTTAATAGTCAAATTTGGTAAAAATACTTAACTGGATAAATTTCTCAGTTTAAGGGCTTAATTGTGTGCAAAAAAATTTACGGACTTAATTGATTTATTTCAAAAGTTTAAGAGCTTCTTACACCCTTAAATCAAACTTTTTTAAAGCTTTATATTTTTAGCATTTTAATTCACTTACAAAGTAATATTTTAGTTCGATTTTAAATATAGATAAACTCGCCTACACTTGCAAATTATGTTGGCCGAATTTGAGTCACCTAAGATATTTGTCAAACTAATAGTGTTAACAAAGTCAAATGTTCGAGTCCTTGTGGATGGAGCAAATTAGATTGAAAAATTTATCTTCATAATGAGTTTTTACATCATTCTATCTGAATTAATCAACTAATAATTTAAATATTAATAATTAAATATAAAAAAACTCAAATTTCATATGATACATGAAATGATAAGCCATATATCATATTAAACATTTTGTCAAACTATAAATATTACGTTAGGCATTTTAAAAGTGCACTAATCACATTAAACATTTTAAGTGTAAAATTACAATATTAAACATTTTGTCAAAAATACAAGTAAAACATTTGACATATTAAAAGTATAAGTATCATATTAGATTTTAAAAGTACAAGATATAATTTTATCCTTATTTTTTTTAAATAAAGGGTAATTTACCCACGTAATTATCTCAAATCATTATTTTTCTCTCTTTTTAATTTAATCAATTTAACTTTTGTAGTATTTCAAAATTAAGAATATCACACATCATTTTTTAAATTTTATCAATTTAGCTCCATAACTCTTGTATTACATTAATCTCAACATTTGATCGTATTAATAGGGTTATTAAATTATGCGCATATGATCACTATCTGCTTCCACATCAGTTGTTACTATTAGTTTCTTGTAATTTCATAATGACAAGTTAATTTTGATAACGTGTTAGATGTGCGAAGATTTTAAGAGTTAATTAATTGATTATAAATTTATATTCAATACATTGGCAGTGAAAAAAATTCACAAAGTGTCTTAGTTTTAGGGTTTATGATTTCAGTTTAGAATTTCGAGTTTAATATTTTAGAATTTGATGTTTATGATTAATGCTTAGGATTAGAGTAATATGATTAAGAATTTAAGTTTTAACATATAAACCTTAAAATATAACAACAATCCTTAAATTATAAACTCGTAAACTCAACATTAAACCATTTAAAAAAAGTTAAGATTTAATAGTCAAATTTGGCCAAAAGACTTGTTTGAATAAATTTCTCAGTTTGAAGGCTTAATTGTATGCAAAGAAAAAGTTTATGGAGTTAATTTATTTATTTCAAAAATTCAAGGGCTTCTTACACCCTTAAGCCAAACTTTTTTAAAGTTTTTATATTTTTAGCATTTTAATTCACTTGCAAAGTAATATTTTAGTTCGATTTTAAATTTAGATAAACTCTCCTACACTTATAAATTATGTTGGCCGAATTCGAGTCACCTAAGATATTTGTCAAACTGATAGTGTTAACAAGTTGATTTAGCAAGGTTAAAGGTTCGAGTCCTTGTGGATTGAGTAAATTGAGTTAAAAGATTTACCCTCATAATAAGTTTTTACATTATACTATCCAGATCAGTTAACCAATAATTTAGATATCGCTAATTAAAAAAAAACTCAAATTTCATATGATACATAAAATGATAAGTCATATATCATATTAAACATTTTGTCAAATTATAGATATTAGGTTTGACATTTTAAAAGTGCATGAATCACATTAAATATTTTAAGTATACAACCACATTAAACATTTTATCAAAATACAAGCAGAACATTTGACATTTTTTTTTAATCTGGATTATATTAACAGCGAAAGGAATACAAATGACTCACACCTTTTACAATAGAAATACAGTGCTGAATAAAACAACAAAAACATAAAGGTGTGAAAGACGTTGAACATACCAAAGCTAACACTGTCAGAAAAATCTTCTGAAATAAAATCTAGAAAAACTATACTTTGCTTGAGTGCTCTTTGAATATAGCAAAAATTCTTTCGCTACTTGATCTTGGCATATCGGCACAACCACCAAAGGGAACCATAACATGTATAGAATGACCTCCTTCGTTGAAAAGCGCTCGTTGATACTCGTCACTCGAACATTTGACATTTTAAAAGTATAAGTATCATATTAAATTTTAAAAGTACAAGATATAATTTTATCCTTATTTTTTTAAAAAGATAAAGGGTAATTTACCCTCGTAATAATCTCAAATCATTAATCTCTCCCTTTTTAATTCAATCAATTTAACTTTCGTAGTATTTCAAAATCAAGAATATCACACATTATTCTTTAATTTCATCAGTTTAGCTCTAGAACTCTTGTATTACATTAATCTGACCATTTGATCGTATTAATAAGGTTGTTAAATTATGCACATATGATCACTATTCGCTTCCACATCAGTCATTAGCATTAGTTTCTTGTAATTTCACAATGACAAGTTAATTTTGATAACGTGTTAGATGTACGAAGATTTTTAGAATTAATTAATTAATTAATTATAGATTTATATTCAATACATTGGCAGTGAAAATAAAAAAAGTTTCACAAAGTGTCTTAGTTTTAGGGTTTATGATTTTAGTTTAGAGTTTCGAGTTCAATATTTTAGAATTTGATATTTATGATTAATGCTTATGGTTAGAATAATATAATTAAAAATTTAAATTTTAACGTATAAACCTAAAAAATATAACAACAATCTTTAAATTATAAACTCATAAACTCAACATTAAACCATCTACACTAAAATTAAATAAAAACGACAAAATTGTTAATTTAAATTACTCTGGAGTAAATTTTTATTATTATCAAATACTAGGGTAAAATCACCTTTAAGCCTTAAAAAAACATGATGACTTCAGAATTTAGACGAAATCTAATGAAACAATTGCAGTTAAAATAAGGAAAGGTTAAAAAAAAGACGGTAGTAACTGAAATTAACGGTGGGTAAGGCAGCTAAGAGACAAAGACATGAAAGCAGTTGAAAATGAGGTGGATAGTCAAAATGTTGAAGTGGAAAATATCATCCAAAAGGAAACTTCCAAGAAACCGTCCCATTATCTTCTTTTCTTTGCTGATTTTCTTCACTTTTACCGCTTACAACACATGGCCTTCTCCGCCCACTGACTTAACCCTTCATCTTCTCTTTCTTCTCTCAATAATGCTTCACAATCCCCACTTTTTTTGCTTAAAAGGTGAACAAATTATACACCTTTACCTTTCTTCCTCCTTTTTTAATTCTTATATTTAATTTACAATTGTTCTTGTTGACTTTGAATCTGGGTTTGAGTTCTGGGTTTCTTTTGTTTTCGTTTGTTGTGGCTGAAATTTTATGACTTTTGATGAATGGATGTAGAAGTTGGAACATTTAAAGGTTTCTGCTTTATGGGTTTACAGCTAGGACTGTTTATACACCTTTGATCTTACTGTAAATGAGGTTGGATTCTTAATGTAGTTCATTCTTGGTTATTTTTCTTGATTCATGAACCAATGAACATTTTCTCAGTTCCAACATTTCAGGTGTAAATTGTTTACTCAGTGTTTCTGATTGCTGCATTTTGAAAGAAATAAGTATATGATGGCTGCTATATTCTTAAAAAAAAGTGTTGATCTTTTTATTAGAAAATTCCAAGTTGGTCCAGATGAATGCATGGCAGAATCCCAAAGAAATCAGGGCTAATTAATTGCATATAGTTTCGTAACCTCTCGCAAATGTATGTATACAATGGAGATGGGATAGGCATTGAATGACACTGCATTTGCCTCAGAGTTGAGGCTTGAACATATATTCCTTTTCTTATTGGCATTCTTGTTGTTGATTAATTGCTACTTGTGATCTCAAGTTTGTTCTGTAGTTTATATTCTATCGCAGTGGTTATCCGTTATTCCATCATTTAGTTTAATTCCCTCGTCTTTCCGTCTCTTTAGAAGGGAAAATCGGGTGATACTGAGTTGCAACATGGAGGTTTCCTTCACTTTCTGCAACGATGTACTCTTGCTTGTTGCAAATGGGGCCTTTCCATGTGAAAGTGGTACCACGTTTCTGAAAATGCCGGCCATTATCTTAATCTTAATAATAACACATAATCAACTGGATTTAAACCTGTTATTCAATTTAGAATTATGTATACTATCTGCGAAAATACCTTATTGTTTACAGTCAACTTGGTTTTTTTGCTGCATTCATGTTTGCATATGTTGAATCGTGCAGAGTATATATAAATTATAGAGCTGATGGGTGGCATAACATCAAAACGATCGAGCACAGCACAGTCCTCTTCTGTAGCGTCTAATTCATATTCGCAGGGTCCTCATAGATATGCACAGCCATCATATGCTTCCTCAGGCCGAGAGTATGTTTCTGAACCGTATTATGCCCCTCCACCTCAAAGCTACGGCGGTCATGCCCCTGAGTCAAAGAGGAGGCTGGAAAGAAAATACTCAAAGATAGATGATGACTACAATAGCTTGGAGCAGGTATGTTATATTTGTAGTTCCCAGTGGTATAAATGCAAGAAATGTTTAGTAAATTTCAGAATGCTGTGCATGCTCCTTACTGGCATCTGCTTCGAGACACTCGTTTTTGTTATTTATAGGATCTTGTAGCCTATATATATAATTCTGAAAGTTTCACCCTAGCTATAGAAAATAATTTTTGGGAGTGCTCACAACGTAATTGATCAACTACTAAAAGTTACTTAAAACTTCTTATAATCGTTAGATTACATTGAAATTAGCTTTGTTATGCTATTTGGCTAGCCTACTGAATCTGTGTTTTCGATATGGTAAGAAAAGCTTGTTATATACTCTTCTTTTTCCACAGGTCACCGATGCCCTGGCCCGTGCTGGCTTGGAGTCTTCTAATCTTATTGTTGGTATCGATTTCACAAAGAGCAATGAGTGGACAGGTCCAACCCTCTCTTGACGCTTTAAAATTTTATATATTATATATATATATATATATTATGACACTATACTTTTTAATGTGCTTTAAAATAGGTGCAAGATCATTCCACCGAAGAAGTCTACACCACATTGGAGATGAGCAAAATCCATATGAACAAGCAATATCTATCATTGGAAAAACATTGTCTTCCTTTGATGAGGATAATTTAATTCCTTGCTTTGGATTCGGAGACGGTATTCATTTTTGGAAGATTTTTTCCATTGGATCTCTTAATGTTAATCTTACTTGAGATGATACTGGATTCTTTGATCTGGCAGCATCAACACATGATCAAGAAGTATTCAGCTTCTATCCGGATGAGACGTTTTGCAACGGATTCGAAGAAGTGCTGAGACGATACCGGGAATTAGTGCCTAATCTGAGACTAGCAGGTTATAATGCATTTCACTTCTTCCTTTTCTTCATTATGTTGTCAGTCCTGTGTTTATCTTACCTGCTACTATCATTGACAGGACCAACATCGTTCGCTCCTATCATTGAAATGGCAATCACCATTGTTGAGCAAAGTGGCGGGCAGTACCACGTGTTACTGATAATAGCCGATGGGCAGGTATCTTACCTGCTTTGTGTTGTATGAATATTAGTTCTATGTCAAATGCCTGGTAAATCATCTATAACACGCCCAAATTCTTGGTTCGGGGATAGGGTTCCATATTCCTTTGCTCGTAGTTAGTAGGTTAGTATGCTGCATATATTTATAATCTCATCGTAGCATCGAATGACCACAGCACTGTACAGATTTGTTTTTCATGCTTTTAACCCCTTGAATTACTACAAGACTCCGGTAACAATCTTCTATTGCTAAAATTTTGAACTTTCAATCTAAAACACAATTCTACACGAACTCTTCGTTGATGGTTTCACAAACTTGGATTATCTTTTGTTCTGAATGGATGCAGGTGACTAGAAGTGTTGATACAGAGCGTGGCCAACTAAGCCCACAAGAAACGAAAACAGTCGAAGCGATTGTTAAAGCAAGGTACTATATGGTTGCTCGTGGCTTCAAATGTAATTTTCTTCAGTTTCCAACTTCTTAATATACTAATTATTTTGCAGTGAGTATCCTTTATCGATTATTTTAGTCGGTGTTGGAGATGGACCATGGGACATGATGAGAGAATTTGATGATAACATTCCTGCCCGTGCCTTTGATAATTTCCAGGCAAGTGTGGCTTGTTGACATTATGTTTTCTCATATTAGCTTCTTGAAGCTGGTAAAGGCATCATGTATTATTCATATTTTCCGTCTAATCTGAAATGCTGCTTCCTGTAGTTTGTGAATTTTACGGAAATAATGTCGAAGAATATGGATAGGTCCCGAAAGGAGGCAGAGTTTGCTCTTTCAGCATTGATGGAAATTCCGTCTCAGTACAAAGCAACGCTAGAGCTCAACATACTGGGGTAATAATTAGTAATGTCTTAGTTGGATTAGAAGGCTTTTCCCGTTGTTACCAGGGAGATAGCATTCAAATGCAACTCATTTTTCATTATTTGTTTAACAGTAATACAAGGGGGAAGGCTATAGATAGGGTTCCTCTTCCCCCTCCTCTTTACGGTGCGGGTTCTTTTAGCCACTCGAAACCTTCACGGTCAAGCAGTTTTCGTCCAAGTGCACCTTCTTCCGACAGGCATGAAGAACCAGTTCAAACAGCTCCTCCTGCAAGTTCCTCTTCAGATAATCATGTAATCTTGTCTTAATTACGTAAAAGTTGCAAGTCTCGTAAACCAATCTTTAAACAAGTTTGCATTTGCATGTTTTTCTGGACAGGTTTGCCCTATTTGTATTTGCAATGCAAAAGATATGGCCTTCGGTTGTGGACATCAGGTAACGTAACTAAAGGTTTTATAATATTCCGAAGAAATTCTTCGTTGGAGGGACGGATATGCCTAAATTTCACTTCCATGCAGACCTGTTGCGAGTGTGGACAAGACCTTCAGTTGTGCCCCATCTGCCGAAGCACCATCGATACCAGAATAAAACTCTATTAAGCAAAATATGCTTTGCTTGTATCCACCTTGGCTATTCCTATTTCCCGGCAATCCGAGAGTAAGTCCTTTGAGTTTCTTGTGCAAAAGATTCATATTTGGCCGTGATTGGATGTGGTATCTAAGCTTTGTACATAGTTATGGATTTCATCAAACAACAACAAACTTATACAACTTTATCTATTCAGTAGATCATGTAATTCTGATGTAATCAGGCACGGCACAACTGAGACCAGACATGTAAATGTCTCATTGTCGGATCAGCATCCATGTCACGTGCCAATCGTAATCTGTACTATTTTTCATGCTGTGAGGGATCTTTATCAACCCCCAGCCTCCATTTTTTTTCAACTTTTCTCTGGCAACTGTTGTATTTGTTTGTTAGCTTGAAACCATAATCTGCAAAATGGAACATTTCTATTTCTTGACAGTCTGACCTTTATTAACCTGGGTTTTCTTCATCAAAAAGTTCCATAAAATTGTCTACAAGCCTACATTTTGATGAATCAGATATCTCCAATACGATTATGTGCACTTATTTTAAGGTTTTTATTTTTAATTATAAGTATTTAAACCTTGGAATGTCATTTTTTATGCACTTATGAAAATATGCCGGTCGGAGTAATATAGTTAGGAGTGGCATGCTACTGTTGCTTTCACCTTTCCCATAAATTATATGAATATTATATAAATATTAATGTGTCGATTTTAATTCACATATATACCTTTAAACACTTGTGATATGCGAAAATGCAGATTTGAAAATAGATATTGCAAGAACTGTGCAGTACTTAGTAGTTAGTAGGGTGATGCTTTGCATGAACATCTCACGTCAAGATTGCTTGGAAGAATTCCACGACATAACAGGACCCATCGGTCGGAATTCCAGCAAAACTAGCAGTTATGCCTCTAACAGCGGCCTCTTGGCTTTACCCAAATCCTAAAACCAACCTATAAAAGAAAGTTCATATAATAACCCCATGAACCACAACAGTTTCCGGCCATGGGAAACAAGAAATACTTGCTTTGCCTTACGATTCATGCAATCTTTGCTTTACTGCATTTCATTGTTAGTGATGCAGTCCGGCGGCCGGCCGTGAGGCCCCCCAGTGGGCGACAAGGGAAATGGCTGCTGTTACGGAACAATACAGGGGTTGTCGCCATGCACATGACGTTAACACATGAAAATACTGTTATTATCTTCGATCAAACTGCTGCAGGTCCTTCTCAGTACCGGCTTCATCAGCGATTCAACGGGACTCAATGTAACACTCGTTCTCGTAACGATTTGAAAGATGGAACCTGCTATGCTCATTCAGTCGAATACGAAATTCACGGCAATAACTTACGGCCGCTCAGGCTAGTCTCCGATCCATGGTGTTCTTCGGGTTCTTTCCTCAGCAATGGCACACTGATGCAGATAGGTGGGCATGGCCGTGGCTCTAAAAGGGTAAGATATTTCAGACCTTGTGGTAATCATCAATGCAATTGGCAACAATCGACAAGGTCGTTGTCGGACAGTCGATGGTATGCTTCGAATCAATTGTTGCCTCAACACGACCGAGTTATTGTTGTTGGTGGAAGGAATGCTCACAGTTATGAATTTGTACCTAAATTGCATTGCCAGGACAAATCTTTTAATCTTCCATTTTTGCATGACACTAATGACGCCGATGGTGGTGGAAACAACCTCTATCCTTTCCTCCATCTTACTCCCGACGGTAACCTCTTCATCTTCGCCAACCGTGATTCTATCCTTTTCAATTATCGAAGAAACCAGGTGCTCAAATCATTTCCGAGGATTCCTGGAGGTGGTTCAAGAAACTATCCGAGTTCAGGGTCATCAGTGATTCTCCCGTTAGAACACAGTGATAAGTTCCAGAAAGTTGAAGTTATGGTATGCGGCGGTGCAGCGTCGGGGGCTTATGACGCGGCGGCGGATGGGAGATTCCTCCGGGCGTTGGACTCCTGTGGGAGAATGGTGATCACAGGGAACAATCATAAGTGGAGTATGGAAAACATGCCTGGACCTCGTACCATGCATGATATGTTGATCCTTCCTACTGGCCATATATTGATCATCAATGGCGCTAAACGTGGCTGCGCCGGATGGCAGAATGCGGCCACGCCATCGCTCAAGCCATATCTTTACAATCCGAAGAAGGCGGCCGGAGAAAGATTTACGGTCCTAAAAGCTACCAAGATTGCCAGAATGTATCATTCGTCGGCCCTTCTTTTACCGAACGGGAGAGTTTTGGTTGCCGGCGGCAACCCTAACAACAAATACACTTTCAGCAAAGTTGCTTACCCGACGGAGCTAAGATTACAGGCATTCGTCCCAGATTATATGGACCGGCAATTCGATCACTTGAGGCCTAGGAATGTGACGGTGGATTACGGGGGGAATTCTACTGGTGTTGCATATGGGAGGCAGTTTACGATTCACTTCTTGCTTGGAAGAAGGCCGGGGAAAGACGTGGAATATAGTGTTTACGCGCCGCCGTTCACGACACATTCTATTTCAATGAATCAAAGGTTGCTGAAACTGAGGTGCCAGCGGATGACGAGGGATGGTGGTGGTTTGATGAGTGCTGTTTTGGAGGCTCCGCCGTCGCCGAATGTTGCACCACCGGGTTACTATTTGCTTAGTGTTGTTAACGCAGGCATCCCTAGCTTATCTAAATGGATTACGTTCATCAATGCTTGACCTTTCCTGTATTGTCTTCATTATTCAGAATAAATATTTCTAATTTCCCGAATAAAGTGCAATGAGATATTCCGCCGTGATTATAAATTCTTTATTTTCTGTTTTTCAAAATATCCACTAAAATAAATCCAATAACTAATCTTTTAAATTCGGTTGGTTCATATTATTATTAGGGTAATCTTTACCAGTGGCCTCTTTCGTTTAAGGTGTGTTTTATTTTGGTCATTAGGATTTAAAAAGGATTATTCTGATAATTTACGTTTAGAATCGTTTCTATTTTAATCTATTGTCCGTTAGTCTCCGTTATTTAAAAAAATAGTTTTTAATTTAACCCCTAAACTTTCAAAATTTTATTTTTCACCATCTTTCCCAGATGACGGTGATCATGTAGTGTTAATATTTATTAGTCTTATATTTGTCTTATAAATTATAATTTATAACTTGAATTTTTCTTGGCTTGCATCTTTGTACGTCCACTCAGTTGCAACATTCGTTTAATTTGCTCACGATGCCATATTTTCTATTCAAGACTTTGGCTTCGCCTGGTTATATACACAAGTGTCACTACTGGATAATACATATTAGAGGTTATAAGTTAGTGTTTTGAATTAATTTTTTGAGTTTTAGTTTTATAATTTTTGGGGAAGATGATGAAAAATAAAATTTTGAAAGTTTGGGGGTTAAATTAGAAACTAATTTTTCAAGTAACGGAGACTAACGGCCAAGGGACCAAAATAGAAACGATTATAAACGTAAGTGACCAGAATAATGTTTTTTGAATTTTAAAGACCAAAATAGAACACACTCTAAATAAAAAAGACCACTGGTGAAGATTATTATTATTATTATTATTATTATTATTATTATTATCTTATACACTGGCGGTGGAAATTTTTTATTTTCACAAGCGCCTCAATTATAGGGTTTAGGGTTAGGTGTTAAGGTTTAGAGTTTAGGGGTTTTAATGTAAATGTTTAGAATTTATGGTTCATGTTTAGAATTTAGAATTTAGGGTTATAATTTAGGGTTTAGGGTTAGGGTTTAGTTTTAGGGTAATATGTGTAGGGATTTAGGTTTTAACCTATAAACCCTAAATTTTAACCCTACACCCAAATTTTTATCAACAATCCCTAAATTCAAAACTACTACACTTATACCCCTAAATTTTAAACCCTAAACGGAGTCTCTAACCCCTAAAATTAAGACGCTTGTGTAAAAAAATTCTACAAGCGCTTGTGTATAGAACAATGGATTAATATTTGATACACTGCCAGTGTAAATTTTTTTTACACAAGCATGCCTATTTCTAAGCTTAAATTTAAAATCTAAAATTCTAACCTTAAAACCCTAAAAATCTAACCCCACGCCCCAAACCCCAAACCCTAAATTCTAACCATAATTCCTAAATTCTAAACCATACAACCTAAACCCCTAACCTCTAAACCCTAAACTAAACCCCTAAACCCTTAAATAAACCCGCTTGTGGAAACTTTATTTTCCACCGCCGGTGTATAGGATATTAATCCTAGAACAATTACCATATTATTATTATTATTATTATTATTATTATTATCATTATTATTATTATTATTATTATTATTATTATTATTAATCTGAAACAAACAAACCGGAAATTACAAACAAAATTTTGCACTCCTTATGACCACGTTAAAAACGACTTGATAATGTATAACAATCCGTGGTCCCGGGATCCATTATAATTCATCACCAACACACGTTATACTCGTTCTGACTGTGGGTGCCTATGTGGGGTAAGACCAACTAATATCCACCCACCCCTTCAATAAAAGAAAGGTCAATTTCAAATTTAAAAAAAAAAAACTATAATTCTCAACTTTTTTCGGTACTTTTTTAATGCTACAACTTTATAAATAGGTATAACAATAAGACGGATCGGAGATAATTTTATATTTTTTATTCCGTCCTTAATACTTGTGTGTATAATTTTAGGAATCCCCATTAAACATTTCGAGGATTATTTTTGTCTCTATATTCATTCCTTACGGACTTTTGCGGTTTTCAGTTCTTTCCTATACAAAAAAAAAAAACTTAATACATTGAAACAAATACTCAACATTAAATCTCCAAAATTACAAACAATAAAGATAAATTTAATTTTTCCAACAACAAACAAACCATTTCAAAACTATAAAAACATGACTAAAATATTAACTATTGAAACATGACAGTTTGCACTAACTTTAAAAGAAAATATATAACTAATAATCTACAATTTCAAATTATGATATGTTTGCTCTGAAAGGAACTAGATTAGATAATCTGTTCAACCATATAAGTTACATTTTCTAATTTTACTCGTATGATTTATAGCAAATTTATGTAGTCACTGTCATTGTTGTTTTTGTAAATAGTTTGCAGTCTTTTCTTCTAACATTTTCTCACTCAACAACTAATAACTCATAATATATAACTCGAATTCAAGAAACATTTGTTTTAAAAGAATCTAGACTTACCCCGTGGTTATAGAAATATAAGGCTCACTTCCTAATTTATCTTGTAGAATTTTTGGTGATTTTCCAAAGTCACTACTAAAAGTGTTTTTTTAAGAAATCTGCTATCAAATTTTTATTACCTTTCAACATTCAAATATTCATATTTTTTAAAATACATATTGAATACAATCACCGTGTATTTTAAACAAACTCGACTGAATCACATTCACAACGATGTATAGACCACATTCTAATTATTTTATGAAATTTACGGAGAATTTTCAAAATTAATCAAGCCAGCCATACTCAGGTTATGAGATATGAGATTTTTGTTGAAATGGGTAAATTACTCTTATGACCATCCAACTTTGTAAAATATTAAGGATCCTTACGGATACTTTTCGAGGATCCTCACGGTGATGTATACGGGTACAGTCAGTTATCCCCGGATATAGTAATCTATGTCCCCATCGTCATTTGAACTTCGGTTATAAAACTCCCCCTCCCCATCCCCGTGAGTGAAGATTTTGTTTATTTCTCATACCGTCGATTCACATCCCTACGATTTTCGATTATTCCCAATCCAATGTCACCCTTAATTAAAAAATATTAAAAATCAAAATTTTAGCCTGCACAAGCATTCATAACTCAAGAAACAGTAAAACTTACTATACTTAAACAATTTCATGTTTGGTAAAAAATATTGAGCTAAAATTAAAGGTTTGGACTATTTTTAAAAGTTTAATTAGTTAAATTCGTTAATTTAAATATTTAGTAAATAAAAGTTTGTAAGAGCAGATTAGTTGAAACCTTTCACATTTAAAAAAAATTGGTCAGAGAATTAAATATTTTACGGAAAATTGTAATTACATTTATACTCAGGCTTCATCTGTCATTGTTGTTGGCAGCCAACAGCAGTTGGCAGAAGTTGAAAAATTTAAATATGGGGAAACGATAGTTTGAACGAAAAAATGATAAATAAAACACCCGTTGAAACCAAACCAATATTTGTTTGACGAGGGCAAATTCTCGTTTTTAATTTCTAACATCCTTGACCACTTAAGTGATGAGCGGATCTCGTACATATTTATAATTTTAGGGTAAACTACATAAATGACTACTGTATTATTGGTAAAATCGCGATTTGACAACCTTACTTTTTTTAAGCAATTAAATCATAGGAGTGGCAGTTAATAAAATTAGTATAATTACACATTTGGTCCTTGTTATTTGTATATTTTATCAATTTTGGTCAAAAAAAGGCACCTACCCCCAGTGGGATTTGAACCCAAGTTTACTGGGTTAATAGTGAGCCTATGAACCACTAGGCTAAAGCTATCCTTGTGATGAATTGTACAAAATATGTTATATATCTTAGTTTGTTACTCATGCTAGAAAAAAAACAAGAAACATATTAACTCTAGCAGGATTCAAACCCGAGTTTTTTAGGTTAAAAGTGAGCATGCTTACCACTAAATCAATGTTATTCTTATGATGTAATGTACAAAATTTATTATATAACTTAATTTATTGCTCATGCCAGGAAAAAAGAAATAAATATAGATTAAAAAAACTCGAATATGACACTTTAATTATTAGATAATTAAATTATTATATTAAAAAATAAAAGATTTTAATATAAAATTATTATATTAAAATTTTTAAAAAAAACTCGTATTATTGGAGGACTTTATTTATATATTTTTAATTTAATAATTTTTATTTTGCTCCTTCAATCTGGTGACACGTGTCACCACCTGATTGGAGGAGCAAAATAAAAATTATTAAATTAAAAATATATAAATAAAGTCATCCAATAATACGGTGACACATGTCGTAACCTAATTAAATAATAAAATTATTTTATTTATTAAAATTAGAACCAAGTTGATAAAATGTATAAATAGCGGGGACCAAATATGTAATTATATCAATTTTATTAACTGTCACGTCACTCCTTCCGTTAATTTTTAACGGATGGCGGTCACATTGCAACCAATTAAATAATTTAGTGGTTTAATTGCTCAGAAAAAAAAGTAAGGTGGTCAAATTTCGACTTTACCAATAATATGGTGGTCATTTCTGTAGTTTACCCATAATTTTAATACATACATATATGTGTGCTTTTCCTTTCAACTTGTTCATAGAGTTGAACCCATTAGGTTGTTCTTGATGGATTCCTCAAGCAAACATGTTGAGAAGGAGAAGGAAGAGGAGTTTGAGAAATCATTCAAAGAGTTGATATCGAGTCTGCCCCAAAGCAAGAGCTGGCGTGATTCTGAGAATCTGCTTCAATACCAAGGCTTTTGGCTCCACCCGAGTCACTTGAAAGGAGTTGTGTAAGCTCAACAACGGTTCCAAGCTCAACCCTCCGACATCATGCTGTGTAATCTCCCCAAAACCGGCACCACCTGGTTAAAATCCCTCATTTTCTCCATCATCACCAGAGCTTCTTTCGACGTTTCCACCACCCCTTTGCTTTCCAAGACGCCGCATGAGGTCGTGCCTTTCATGGAGCTCGATCATGCCCATTTCTCTACTCATCGAGATCTTGGACTTCCCGTGTTGGCAACACACGTTCCTTACTCTTCCCTACCCAAATCAGTACTCGATTCGGGTTGTAAAATTGTGTACATCTGCAGGGACCCCAAGGATTCATTTGTCTCCTTGTACTACTTCAATGTTACGATCCAAACATCCCAAAACACTCGAGCTCAACCCCTGGATATGAACGAGGCCTTCGAGTTGTTTTGCCAAGGTGCAAGCATCTATGGACCTTATTGGGACCATGTTTTGGGATACTGGGAAGCCAGTTTGGAAAATCCAGGTAAGATTTTGTTCTTGCAATACGAAGATATGGTCGATGATACTGTTTTGTATGTTAATAAACTGGCAGAGTTCGTCGGTCACCCGTTCTCCTCGGAGGAGCAGCAACAAGGGGAACCTGAAAAGATAGCAAAAATGTGCAGTTTCCAGAATTTAAGCAGCCTGGAAGTAAATAAAAGTGAGAAAGTTGTTAAAGGAGAGATTCAAAACAAGATGTATTTCCGGAAAGGGAAGGTTGGGGATTGGAAGAATCATTTGACGCCGGAAATGGCCGCTCGGTTGGACCAAATAACACTGCAGAAACTCAGCGGTTCAAGTCTGCAGGTGTTGAGGAGCTGATTCATAATATCAGTAGAGTTTGGTCTCTGTTTTACTTTTACTAGCTTGTGTTTTAACCAGAAATGGTAAATCTGGACTCTGTTTTACTACCCTTTGGATCAAGAAAGATTGTGTTTGAACTTGACCCTGTTATTTTGATATCTGTTAGTTTCACTTCATTTGAGGAATGATTGTGTTTAAACTTGGCATTGTCCTTTTTAAAAACTTACAATTTGGTCCTTAAATGACATTTTGATTATTATTTTTAGGCTTTAACGTCAAATAGGTGCCCAAACTATACCCTTTTTTCCAGTTAGGTGCCTAACGTTTGTTTCGGGCCACCTAGGTGCCTAACGTTTCATTCCGTAACCCATTTAAGGTTTTAGCCGTGACGGACGTTAAACTTTTCCGTTAAGTGACACGTGGCACATTTTTAGAGCTTCTGATATTAAAAATAATAAAATAAATTAATTAAATTAATTAAATTAATTAAATCCCTTAAATCTATCTTCTACCCTATCAAACCATGCCACGTGGCCCCATCTTCTTCCCATCACCATCCCCTTAACCCATCTTCTTCCTCATCACCATCCCTGTATAAACCCTTAACCCATATTCTTCCCAATCGGGACAAATATAAATACCCAAATTGAAAACCTTTGTATTATTTCCCGCCATATAAACCCTAACTCCCGTTATTTTCCCGACTAATCTCTAAATTTCCCAGCATCCAAGCGCTTAGTTTCATGGCGGTGTTAAGCTGGAAGCACCACACGCTCATTCAATCGCTTCTAGAACGCGGCCCTCTAACAGAGCAGGAGTTCCACTCAATTTTCGCTGCCATCACCGACCTAAACCCAGGTTCTCTTTCTTCCAAGATTTCCGGGGGCATTTCCGGTGGTCTGGTAAAGCGTGGTGGTAAGTGTAGTGCCTTTGGAGATTTTGTGTAGCTTTGGAGGGTCGTAGTAATCTAGAAGAACGTGGAGGCTAAGGACGTTTTTGATGACCGACAATGGGTGTTTTCCAGTGAGGGCCGACATAGCTCCATTGTTAAGGACAAGACAAGTGATTGTCTGTCTGGTGTTGATTTCATCGGCTAATTTTGTCTGTGAGAGAAAACTGTTGTACGAAGAATAATCCGGGTAACCTTCGAGAATGGCTGTTATATTGTGGGCATTGACTGAAACAGCAACTAGAGAGAGAATGAGGAAGATGAAGTTTGCGGCGGCCATTGTTGAACGTTGAAGAAAGGTTGAAGGATGCAGCAAGAGCTGAGTCAGTGAGCTAAAAAGGGGATGGGGCCACGTGGCATGGTTTGATAGGGTAGAAGATAGATTTAAGGGATTTAATTAATTTAATTAATTTATTTTATTATTTTTAATATCAGAAGCCCTAAAAATGTGCCACGTGTCACTTAACGGAAAAGTTTAACGTCCGTCACGGCTAAAACCTTAAATGGGTTACGGAATGAAACGTTAGGCACCTAGGTGGCCCGAAACAAACGTTAGGCACCTAACTGGAAAAAAGGGTATAGTTTGGGCACCTATTTGACGTTAAAGCCTTATTTTTAAATATTCTTATATGTTTTAAGAGTCCACTCAAAAGCTACACTAGTAATAAAACCGTTTTGGGTACAAGAATGGAAATTCTGATTGTACAACTAGGGTTGGGCATTCAATCTAGTCGAGTTAAAAAAAATTAAGTTATTCGAGTTGACGCGTCTGATTTTATCATTCAAACTTTATTTGAAATTTTTTGAGTCGAGTCGAGTTGAGTCGAATTTCGAGTTTCTAGACAAATTTAATTTTATTTATTTATAATGTTATATTATAGACTGATTTCAATTTAAAAGACTTTCTCTAACCAATTATATAAAATATATTTTTTCATGTTCTTTTTCAAGTGTGTAAATAAGATTTTTGATGTTATTAAATAAATCAAGTATTATATTATATAATATATTTATAATCATAATATACATATATTTCCTTCCTCGACCAGTAGTTTTAGAACCCTCGATGATGTCAAAGCTATAGCTCCAACAAGTCAACAATAGTGTTGATCACAAATTCAGCATTGCCTGTGAAATCGTTGTTACCTGTTCGAGCTCACAATAGTATAAGAATTCGAAGTATCGTGTAAATTAGGTTTTAGAAATTTAGGGCCTTTGAGATTTAGGTTAAGAGAATTGAGGGTTTTCATTTAAATTCACGTGAGATATAAATAGCTGAAGAAAGAATTGAGAAGAGTATAACATTAACTGAGGCTTAAAACTAAACGACGTAATTTATATTTTCAAATTATTCAGTTTTTTGATTATTCGAACTTTCAAAATTCGGACTGTATTCGAACTTGAAATTTCAACGAATTATTTGAGTGACTCAAATAATTCAAATAACTCGACTCGAATAACTCAAAATTTAAAAAAAATCAAGTCGAATCGAGTTTTATCCAACCCTACTACAAGATTAAGATACTCACATCCTTTAATCACTGCATAAAAATCAACATAATAAAATTACAAATGAAACCCCAATCGAAAATTTTATCAAAACTATTCAGATAAACTTTATTGAAATTGAAATATACTTGACTAGGTAATACGAATGCAGGGCCGGCCCCGGGGACGGTCGACCGCCCTGGGCAATTTTCTTTAATTTTTACAAACTAAATAATTATAATAGAAAATGCCTCAAAATTTAATTATCATATTAAATAAAAAAATTATTTTATGCCATAAATAATAAGTAAATAATAATAATAATAATAATTTGATTATAATATTAGATACATACATTTTTTTTCAATCTTTACTACTTATTTTTTATTAAATGGAGATACTACATTTCTATGTCGGATTTAAACTCATATAAGATGAGGCGATATGAGCATACTTGGCCACTAGGCCAATTACTTAAATAGTTATAGTTTAATTTCTCTAAAAGTTATTATTAGGGGTCTAATTTTTTTTAAATAATTATTATTTGGGGCTCACATTTTTTCAATACTTGTTATTAGAGACTCAATTTTTTCCTAATATTTGTTATTATATGTCTACTCTTGGAATTTATTTTTTCTATATTTGTTATTAAAAGTTATTTTTTTAATATTTTTTATTTGATGCCCAATTTTTCTTAATATTTATTATTAGAAACGTAATCTTAAAATTCATTTATTTCAATACTTGTTATTTTAGGTCCAATTATTTCAATACTTGTTATTAAAGACTCATTTTTTTCTAATATTTTTTTATTATGGGCTACTTTTAAAGTTTATTTATCAATATTTGTTATTAGGGGTCCAATTTTTTCAATACATATTATTTGATGCCCAATTTTTCCTGATATTTATTCTTAGGGACATACTCTTAAAATTTATTTTTTTCAATATTTGTTATTTAGTGTCTAATTTTTTCAAAGCTTATCATTAGAGGCTCATTTCCCCCCAAATAATATCAGGGGCATACTCTTAAAATTAAAAAAAAATCAATATTTGTTTAGGGGCCTACTCTTAATTTTTTTAAAATATTTGTCATTTTGGGCATACTCTTAAATTTTTTTTTCAATACTTATTATTAGAGGGCCTAATTTTTCAATTTACCTCGGGCCTCCAAAATTTCAGGACTAGCTATGTACCAATGTAATATAATTGATCGGATTATTATCGTTTAACTACAGTAGTTTTTTTACATCCACTTTTTTTAAATGGTTTTACTTCAACTTAGCCCAATGGTTAAGAGAACGGTTGTTGTTTCAAGAGGTCACGGATTCAAGCACCGACAGTTACAGCATGGTGATTGAGCATATTTTGTCAAATAATTAAGAATATATTCAAAACAGATATTATTTGTAATCACCTTAGCTCTCAATAATAATAATAATAATAATAATAATAATAATAATAATAATGCATGTTCGGTTGGCTCCCATTCATCCCTTTTCAATTTGAAAAATTATTGTATGGTCCCGGACCATCACGTCATTCATGGTCCTCCACTAAAAATTAGCAACATAATTTGTTCTTTTCCACGTTATTTTTTCTAAAGATGAATCTTCATCTTTTTAAGCCATGTAAATAGGGAGTGGGTGGTTATATAAAAGTTGATTATAAATAAAATAATGACATAAAAAAATAAGGGTAAATTTAACTTTTTTCCTTCTAACCGAGATTATTCACTTCAAAAGCTAAAAAAAAAATCACGTTTTGGGTTAGGCTTGAAATCTCAGTTTAAAAAGTGATTTTGTTTTATTTTTTCTCCGTTTAGGACCATTGCTTGGCCAGGGTGAATCGAGTTGGCGACTTGTAGGTGTAGGTGGAATCCAATGAGTGAAACAAAAGGTTGGGGGTTCCTTTAGTACGTACTAATGAGTAGGGGTGAACTGTCCATTTAACAAATCAAACATAGAAAATATAAGAAAACACATCGCCTTCTCCTCCTCATCTTCCTCACTTTCAAAACTGGAGTTAGGGTTTTTAATTAAAACAAAGGGTATTATATATGTGTAAAATAATTAAAGTAAATACTATTACACTTGGCAGGTCTACGTGGATTTTTTATTTTTTAATGTACCATATCAGATCTCTGTCACCTAATCAAGGTTAAGAGTGTAAACATATAAGTTAGAAAAAATTAATACAATGACAAGGTATTGAAAAAAAATGTTTAGAAGGAGAATTATAAATTCCGAACATAAATTATAATATACTCTGTGGTTTACAAATAAGCATATAGATTATAATATAAGCAAGTAGACATATTTAATCATTATTATTATTATTATTATTATTTAAAACTAAAAAATATAAAGCCAGTTTTATTCATAAATAAACCCAATAAAATGTCCAACAGTCTATTAATACAAAACCGAAGCCCGATTACATTGTAGATTCCCAAAGCCCAATTACATTTAAGTGGTCCAAAATTGATAATAATCAAGAGCAGATCTTAACGACAGGAGTTGAGGGGTTTATTTAAATTTTTTAAAAACTTTAAACGTTTTAATTAAAATTTTAATTTTTTTGAAGGATTTAATTTAATTTTTATTAAATTTATGAGTTTAACTAAAAAATTTAAAAATGTGACTTAATGAAAAATTTAAAAAAATAGGTGTACACTTAATTATAAATATTAAAAAATTTAAAATATAATAACAAATTGTTAAAATTTTGAAGGTATCAAATTAATTTTTTTTAAATTATCAAACTAAAAATTAATTTATTTATCTGAAATAATAATAATAATTAAGAAGACAAGTGATCAACGACTTGTAATGGAAAATATCTTTTAAGGAAAATGATATTTATAGAAGAAAAAAAAGAAATGAATAGTCATTTTTAATTAAAACATGTTTTAATTTTAAATTTTAACCATAGATGTAATTAGATTAAGTGTAACACTCCAATCTCGATATGGATCCGAAGTGTTACACTCGGGTCACCAAAATTCGACCCAACAAAATTTTCAATTTAAAATCGTAAATTTAGCTATCATTAAACATCAAATCATCCATAAGTTCATTTAATTAAATAAGCGTTATAAATCAATTTAAAAAATAGGAGCTCCAAGTACATTGTATAACAAAATAATATTCAAAACAGAGTTACGGACACTACATTGTAAGGTTCTATGAATACATAAGCTCAATACTAAATATTAAGTATTGTACTCTGAAGTGTTGCGGTGCTGAAAAATCCCTTAATAAATTTTTCCACGATTACTATCAACTCACGAACGAAAAAAAACTATTATGAATGTTGAGCTTACGAAACTCAGTTGTACATTTATACTCTACCACAATTCGTGATTACTACAAAATAAACATGCAAGAAAAGTATAGTCTAGAGAACATAGATATGGCTTTACTATCTATTTTTATGAGTCATCATCTAGCCTACACCAAATAGAGTTCTTAGATCACCTAAGGCATCATTAAATCTATAGAAAGTCTTACATGTTTTATAATGTTTCACAATACTCGAGATCACTTAGTCTATCAATGCTAAGACAACCATTGAGATCATCTATAACATCCATAACAACATACATAATATAAATCCATACATCACTACATATTAGCCAATGAAGCCATGTTTTAGTCGTGCTCAGATAGTCGTCAGGTTAAATGGACAATATCCAGATCACCATAGCCACAAACATATTCTGAACGCACTTGGATCACATTAGCCACAAGTCGTCTTTACATGAGGTCATCAAGCTATTAGGATTACTTGAGATCACATAATCGTCGAGTTAAATATTTTATCTAAATCGCTATAGCCACAGATAAATTCTTAACCGCACACAAATCACATAGCTTGTGAGTATGTTGGATGTACTTTTTCATATAGCCCTAAGTGCGCATTTTCTTTCATAAGTATCGTAGTATTAATTCTAGGACATCTAGATTCCTATACAACCATAATAAGATATGATATGTTCCCCAGGCATTAATACATCTCACCAAAAGATAAATGGCTCCAAACCAAGCTATCAAGTAAATGTCACCAAGACATGACACTAACTATCAAACTTTATTTCTCGATTTATAATTATCAGCCTCTCAAGTGTTCACCCGACACACAAAGACAACATGATACCATGCATTCTTTAGAATTGCTATTAACAATAATTCTTTGATTTACGATTTACAAATTATTACACGTTATGCACTTATTTAGAAGTAGAATATTAATTTCTCAGTTTTACAAGTCATTGTATCTCATTAGGATTTATTACACCATCGCCCACATTTTTTTTGCCTCTCAAACTCCATTTCATATTTTTTGGGCGAATTGCCCAAGGAATACTGATACTCAGCATCGCGTACAAATACAGTACAATAGATACGGTATTCAACTTTTGTATACCGATACGCGGGCACCACAAAGGAAAAATAATCAGGCATTCAGTACTGGTACTCGATAATGAGTATCGGTACGACCCTCCTAGTACCGATATGCTCCACGCA
The DNA here is from genome assembly GCA_958450335.1 of Hibiscus tridactylites. Lineage (NCBI taxonomy): Eukaryota > Viridiplantae > Streptophyta > Magnoliopsida > Malvales > Malvaceae > Hibiscus > Hibiscus tridactylites. The sequence goes on from OY288265.1 coordinate 106,735,330, forward strand.
TATCAATATAAAAGTTGATCACTGAAATTTCAATCCAACGTGGATATTGGTACGAGCAGTGGCGGAACATCACGGGGGCCACAGGGGATGTGGTCCCCGCCAACTTCCTAATTTCTTTAAGAAAATAAGATAAAATTAGTATATTAATCCTTTAATTTTTATAAAATTTTATTTTAGCCCCCCTCAAAATTTTTAGTCTCATTTTGGTCCCCTCCTTTATAAATTTCTGGTTCCGCCCCTGGGTACGAGTCGACTCGTATCGATATGGCTTGAACGTCATACTAACACAAATTGAAGCTCGTACGTGGTATTCAACAGTATCTAATGTTAGTGGTGTTCAGCGGTGTTCGTCGAACGTTATAATTTTTTTTTATAAATATATATTATCAATTTCAGTTTAATTCAGTGCCATCCATTGCAAGAAATAAATGAAGAAATTTTGATATTAATGAAACTTACTTTTATTTATTTATTCATTTATTTCCCAATATCATTTATTATGATAAGAATTTCTTTGGACTAAATTCATTATGATAAGAACTTGAACATGCATGCGGGCATATGAATTTATTAGTCATAATTAGAGGTTTGACCAGTCAAATTAGTTAATATTATTGTTTGGTGAACATCAGATTGGGATGAAATCGTTAATTTTGAAGAGAAAAAAACTCATAATGTGAGCTTTTTAAGATTAGAGGTTTGATATTAGAGTTATAAAGACTCTTTTACCCTTACCAGTTACCAAAAATCTCCAAATAACTTAAATTAAATATTTTTTCACCCTATTTATAAGTTAATCCTATTTATTTTTTCTTTTTATTATAACATATTTATATGTGTATTTAAATTTATTAATTAATTAAATTATATTAAAATAATTATATAAATAATAAATTAATATATAAATCATTCGAATATGTTTAGAAAAGTTATATTAAAAATAATTTTATAAATCTAATTAATATTAATTAGATACAAAATACTGATAACTAATAAACTACTCAAACACGTATTGAATATAATCATGTCTTTGTATGTCATTTTGCTTGTTTAAATAATCTAACAGCTATCAACTAATTTTACCAAACAATTTTATACAATCAGCTAGTACAATCCGCTAGTCAAATCAACTAATATAATCAGTTATTGATATCAGCTAATGTCATTCGTTATCACCTATTCACTAATTGCCAAACAGAGCCTTTGAGTTTTTCTTTATGAATTATTTATAATAATGTTTCTCGCTTAATGTATGAAAATTATTTGAACATGTTTAAATCAAATTGGTCAAAATTAATCCAAATTTCAAAAAAAAAACTGAATTTATATTAATCAGAAATAAAAAAATTCGAATCGAAATTTAAAAATAAATCAATCTGAGTCCGCCCGAATTGTCTATTAGGAAGGACAAGCAACAAAAGGTAGAATAATTTTCTTTGTTAATTAATTTGAAAAAATGTCGATGTTTTCTTAGAAATAATTATATACCTTTTAGATTTAATAATACCTTTTATGATGATGTGTACTCTTTTTCTATATTTAGGTGTAGGGAGATTTTTAATGAATTACACTTAGTATTTAAGTCTATTCTATGATTTCTATCTTTTGTTCATCAGAAAAAAAAAAACTTGAAAATATTATCTTGACTGTCTTTAACCTTTCTTAGAAACTTAACAACCATCATTAAAAATCTTCCTCTATTACTTTAAAAATATATTTTTATTTAACTAGACGTTATATAAATATAAAAATGGAGAGTTGGAAACTAAGAAAGTCCATCTTGCATATTGTTCCACTAACAGTTCTGATTGCATCGATAAACCACCACAAAACGAGATCTAATCATGCAAGATGATGACCTTTTCTGATCAAATTGTGTATTATTTTAGTCGCCACACGAAAACCAAACTATGTATAATATAAAAGGTTATATGAATTTTTTTATGCAGCTTATACATTAAAATATAACATTTACACACAAAAAATCAGATACAAACATTATACATAAATGTGAAAGTTAAGTATGGAAAGTTGTATGATATGTACGTCTCTACTTTCTGACGTGGCGGAGGACGTGGACAGGGCAACTCAAATTATTTAATTTTTGGAGTGCGAAAGACGAGCAGTTGAAGATCATAAAAGAAGAGGATGATCCAACGGCTGGCAATAAAAGGAAGACTTAAACAAAAACACTCATTAGTGGACTTGACCCAAGTAGGGCCCATGGTTGACTTGTATATTTCCATGAAGTTTCCTCCACTGCAAGCTAAGGCTAACTGTGTTTGAATGGCGTAGGGTAAACGATGGAGAAACCAAGACAAAAACAAAAACAAAAGCTTTGTCGTGTGCTTTGGTTCCAATTGGCATTCCTAATAAATTTCAGTTTAGTTCTGTTTTAGAAAGTTTTCTATTCAAAACAATTTGCTTAATTTCTTTGTTAAGACTCCAATTTTCATGGGGGCCACTCAAATAAATAGACTCATACTGAATTGTCTAGTGGGACGAAACACTAAATTCCTCGAACAAGATTAAAAGTTTGAATTATAATATTATAAATAAAAAATGTATTAAAAGGATCGTCTGAGTCTATTCAAAACTTGATTTAGTAGATAAAAATATTTGCTAATGGGAAAACTTCAAATTAACAATGATTAAAAATTTAGAAGAAATATCAAAAACATGATATTTGATTAAAATATTGAAACAATAAACAATCGAGTTCTTAAATAATTTAGACATTCTAAAGAAACTAAAAAATATTTTCACAGCTTATCTAAAATATATTATAAGATATTTATTGACCGAGTCAAACAACCGTTTCAAATTAGGGTGAACATTCAATTAAGTCGAGTCAAAAATTTTCGAGTTAACGGAGTTGAAAAGTTATATTTTATAATTTGAATTTTATTTGAATTTTTTTGAGGTTCGAGTTTTTGTTCAAATTTATTTATAAACATTTATAATATTATGGTACTAACTAGTTTCAATTTAAACTATATATATATACAAGCATGTGTGAAAACTTTGTTTACACAAGTGCCTTAGTTTAGGTTTTATGGACTATGTTTAGGGGCTTAAGTGTAAAAATTTTGAATTTAGGGGTTGTTATAGAATTTTGGGTTTAGGGTTAAAAATTATGTTTATAGGTTAAAACCTAAATCCCTAAACCCCAAATTCTAAACTCATACGCTAAACTCCCTAAACTCTAAACTCTAAAATTAAGGTAATTGTGGAAACAAAAAGTTTCGACCGCTTGTGTATGTGATATATATATGTCATGTAAAATTGAGAGACTCGACTCGAACTTGAAATATGTTCCACTAATTACTAAAAAGCTTCAGTTATTCGAAATTTTATTTTATAACTCAAAATTTTTCAAGACGAGTTTATGAAATTACGAGTCAAGTTAAGACGAGTCGAGTATTTTCACGTCGAGTTAAATAGTCAATTTTTTCAAGTCGAGTTTCATCCACCCCTAGTTCAAACAAATCATCCTAAAAATAAAAAAACTTCACTTAAATTTATACTTATTTTTTTCATCATTCTATCCGAATATAAAATAATATCCGTATTTTAGTTTTAAATCTAGATAAACTCACACAAATTTACAGATTAAACTGTTAAAATTCGGCTCACTTATTACTACTGACCACTCCTCGAGTTAAACTTATTGTTAATTAAGTGTGTCTAATTTGTTTTATCTTATATATATTTTGAAAGTATTTTATCTTATATATCTATGTTTAAGTAACTTAAGCATTCTAAAGAAATACAGGATATTTCTAACAGCTTATCTAAAAAAGATTACAGGGGTATTTATTGACCGAGTCAAGCATTCAAACAAAAAAATATAAAATATTTCTCAAATATAAATTTTATTATTAGATAAAGTACACCAAGAGCTCACTGAACTACATAAATATAATTTTTTTGTCAGTAAACTTTTAATTGTTATAAAATGATTATTAAATTTCTAAAATGGTTACAAAATAGTTCCCAACAACATTAATATAGCAATAAACTTCAATAAAATTAATAATTATTTTATAATATTTCATTAAGTTTAAAAATTATTTTATAACAGTTCGATAAATTACAATGATTATTTTATAATATTTCAAAAATATTTGACCGAAAATGATAAGTTTAACATAATTGAGTGACCTCTAATGTACTTTAACCTTTATTATTTCTTCATTTATAATAATAATAAAAGTCAGTCAACCCTAGAAATATGTTTAAAAATGGTGTCCAGTAAAAATATATTTTTCCACGCGGTAATGAGATTTTAAAACAAAAACAAAAAAAAAAACATTAATTCCAAATTATAATACTAGTTCAAGTTATGAACTAATCATAATCAAAGTTTCTTCAAAAACCAGCCCCTTTCCCTCCGCCACGAAAATGGCATTTTCTCCCGCCAAACGCCACTGCCACCGCCACCTCAACCTTCTCCTCCTCCTCTTCACTCTTTTTTCTCTGTTCTTCACATCCCGTGCAAGGCTAGTTCTCGACCATTCAGACTCAAAAGCTCTTTCCGCCATTGTAAAAGACCTTGGCATCAACGGTCAACGCTTCCCTTCCACTAATCCTTGCACCGCAGCCGGCGTTTTCTGTGAGCGGAGGCTCGCCGAGAACGAAACTTACGTTCTCAAAGTCACCAGGCTTGAGTTTAAATCCAAAGGGCTCGATGGATTCTTGTCGCCTGAAATCGGGAAGCTTACCGAGCTCAAAGAGCTAACTATTTCTCACAACAATATCGTTGATCAAATTCCGACAGAAATCGTTGATTGTAAAAAACTCGAAGTTCTTGATCTCAAAAACAATATGTTCGACGGTGAAATACCATCAAAATTTTCTTCTTTGATCCGTCTTCGAGTTCTCGATCTGTCGTTCAATAAGTTTGCTGGAGACTTGAGTTTCTTGAAGCATTTTCCCAACCTGGAAAGTCTTTCCCTCGCAAACAATCAGTTTTCCGGGAAAATCCCACCATCGATACGTTCATTTCGAAACCTTCGATTTTTCGACTTCTCCGGAAACATTTTCCTTGAAGGTTCAGCTCCATTGATGAGCAAAGCCGATGAAGCTTCAGTTTCCAGGTACCCCAAACGGTACATGTTCGCTGAGGAAACTGATCAGAGAAGCAATAATGGAAGTCCAGCTTCAGCTCCAGCATCTCATCGAGGAAAATCTGCAGCTGCTGAGACTGAAGCTCCCGCTCCCGGTCCATCAACACTACATCATCACAAACACAAAGGTCATAGGAAACTTATGGGATGGATTTTCGGGTTCCTCGCCGGAGGGTCCGCCGGGAGTTTTTCTGGGTTTATCTTCTCGGTGATGTTTAAGCTGGCCATTGAAACTGTTCGAGGAAGAGGCAAAGATTCCGGTCCATCAATATTCAGTCCATTGATAAAGAAAGCAGAGGATTTAGCATTTCTAGATAAAGACGACGGTTTGGATTCATTGGAGATCATCGGAAAAGGAGGGTGTGGGGAAGTTTACAAGGCTGAATTGCCCGGAAGTGGTGGAAAAATCATTGCAATTAAGAAGGTCGTTCAGCCGCCAAAAGATGCAGCTGAATTGGCCGATGAAGATAGCAAGCTTCTGCACAAGAAAATGCGTCAAATCCGATCGGAGATCACCACCGTCGGTCAAATCCGACACCGAAACCTCCTCTCTTTGTTGGCTCATGTTTCTCGACCCGACTGTCATTTACTTATCTACGAGTTCATGAAGAACGGAAGCTTACAAGATCTTTTGCATCAAGTTTCCGAAGGTACAAGAGAGCTAGACTGGCCTGCTCGGCAAAAAGTCGCGGCCGGAGTCGCAGCAGGGCTGGAATATCTGCACACGCACCACAGTCCCCGGATTATCCACAGAGATCTGAAACCGGGAAACATCCTTCTCGACGATGACATGGAAGCCAGAATAGCGGATTTCGGACTGGCGAAAGCAATGCCTGATGCACACACACATGTGACCACATCGAATTTGGCCGGCACGGTCGGGTATATAGCACCGGAATATCATCAAACACTCAAGCTCACCGACAAGTGTGACATCTACAGCTTCGGTGTTATACTCGGTGTTCTAGTGATGGGAAAGCTTCCGTCGGACGAGTTCTTTCAACACACGGATGAAATGAGCCTGGTGAAATGGATGAGGAACATAATAGTCTCGGAAAATCCAAGCCAGGCCATCGATCCTAACCTTGTCGGAAAAGGGTACGACGAGCAAATGATTTTGGTCCTCAGAATTGCATACTTCTGCACTTTGGATGATCCGAAAGAGAGACCCAGCAGCAAGGATGTTCGATGCATGTTGTCTCAAATCAAGAACTAAGCTCATCTAGGCAATAATACTGAAAAAAAAAGAGATCAAAACTGTTAGAATAATTATCAATGTTTAATGTTTTATGTCTGTTTCTCTGCATACGATCCTAATGTGTAATATAATTGTAATGCTGGTAAGAAATCTAGCCTGCGGATGGAAATCTTATGTAACTCTATCCCTTTATGGTGTCTCTATTTGTGTCCCGCTTAAAATTAGGTTTAGGGTATAGTGTTTTAGGTTTTAAGTTAGGGTTCAGAGAATTTAAGGTATATGGGGTAGAATTTAAGATTTAAAATTTAAGGTTAATGTTTGAAATTTAATTTTATAGTATTTTTTAGTGTTGATGGATTAGTAAAAGCGCCGAAAAGAGGCAAATGATTTTTATCCACATCTAGATTGTCTATCTAAGTTAAAATCTGTAATTGTTTCAGAGTTATTAGTAAAGAAGGTCGAATTATATGAATTAATTATTACTACTGCCTTTTTCACGAATGTGAAGCAAAAGAAGTGTGACGATTTCATATATTTTTGAATTTTAGTGATTGTATCAGATTTATCTTTAAACTTTAATCGATACAATTATAACATTGAATTTTAGTTTCGATTTTACTCATAACACTGAACTATTAATCAAGAAACAATATGATGATGTGGACGACATCAATATAATCACTTAATCAGAACCACATCGTTTTGTTGTTATATATTAAAGTCTAAAACGATGGAAGATTAATTAACTTTTTTTTTCATGTTTTCGATATGCGTTGAATTTAAATATGAGTTAAACCATTTTAATAAAATTAAGAGTTCGAACAACGTAATTTATAGTGCTAACTCTATTTCTTGATTTTATGATATGAACACAAGGAATTGGAAGCACGACGTATTATCGAAATATTGTCAACTGCTAGTTTTTTCTCTCTCAGTAATTTAGCCGGATTCTGGACTGGTTAAAACAGGGGGGAGAGGGAAAAAAAAGGAAGGATGAGAGAAAAAAAGGGGGTTATATAGTCCTCCAAAAAGGGAGGGCCTGGCCAGAACTGCTGCTCATGTCACGGTGCCGTTTTCGAGTTGACGGTCCAATGGTATAATTGACAACATAACTAAAGTTTAGTGCTACAATTGAAGCAGTTTAAAGTTCAGTGACAAATTCCATACAAAACACTAAAGTTCAGTGGTATTTATAGTGGTTTACCCTTTTTTCCTTTTTAAATCACTGAACCTAAATTCATCTGTAAATCTTTTTCAAGAATTAAAAGAAAAAGTAGTGTGATGAGATCGAGAACACAACCAACAGGCTAGCTTTTTACACCATCAATATTGATCAAAACAATTACTTAGGTTCAAAGCTGTGTAATAAAATGTCCAGAGCATGTCAACTAAAATCGAACTCGGTCGCATTAAGCCATTAATACTGCAGAAAGTTCAAAGAAAACAAACTTGATACTAAAGTACTACTAGGGCAAGAAAGTCTATTGTCTGCTTACAGAATGGATAAACAATCCGACGATACTACTTACAAGTTACAAGCCGATGCAGAGATGCCAACGGATTAATAAGCGAGCTGAGCCCTTGTCAAATGTAAAGATAAAAAAGAAGTTCAATCAACAGTCTAGTTGGAAGTTTCAATTTTCAACAATCAAAGCAGTCTGCGAGACAATATCCCAACATCTAGTAAGTACAATCAAATAACTCCAGGTCTATGCTTTCTTTTTCTATTAAACAATTTAATGGAACATTGAAGGATAGAAAAAGAAAATGTCAAATATCAGGCATTATTTAAGATTTCATTCCAGGTTATGCATCACGATTAGCCAAATGGTAAATACAAACTTGCTCGATGAATGAGAAACATATAAAATTCTGTGTCATTTTCAGCTACCAGTTTTACAACACATTGTCAATTAGCAAAGCAGAAGGCAACAAAAACATGCGACATGTCTGTGTGTTTCTTTTTGGAACTGTAAGCGATAACTAGCCGAAGTATGAGCCGACATTGTTTATCCTTACCAACTAATAAAACCGATTCGTTCCACATCAAGACACAACTAAGATTTTCTTCAAATGAATCACTCTACAGGGTAAAGGCTTCTATATATCATTATGCAACATCACCAAAAACAAACAGACAATACCCATGGTAACTCTGATGCGGAAGGTTTGATTTCAATCAACTAAGCTTCAATCACAACACCCAATTCATCACATTCCAACACATATCCAGATATAAGTATATGATCTAAATATAATCGTCCACGGACCTTCGAAATGTATGAAAATAATCTTGAAAAACTGAACATGTTCCAGCACTCAGACCCGAGTAACATGATAATCTTGAAAAACCATACATAAAAAGAGCCAAGGCATTAATCAATAATTACCCTTAAAAATCAAGAAGTAATTGAGGAAGAATCCTTTCTAAGTGAGTTGGTTCAATCTTAGTGCTACCCTCAGCTTCAGCAATTGTACCAGCTCGCTGGACAGCCTCTGTGTTCAAAACAAAAAATGGTGTTTGTTTATTTTAAATTTTGATCAAAGCTCACAAATAAACACGAAAATTTCGACAAAAAAAAACCTGTGATAAAAACCCGAAGAAGTTCACAACTAAGCTTTAAAGCATTTGCATTAGCTGCAATCAGAGAAAGTAACCAGTTTAAAATTTATTAACAAAAGGATTGAATTTTCGTTTTATCCAAGAGATTACCAGAAGTGGGTCGATTCTTCTTCGATGTTCCAGCTCCAACCTAAAATTTTACGAACCCAGAAAAGAATAAAAGAAGGTGAAATAAGAGATGTTAAGAATTTGGGGAAATATGGAAGAAAAAAGAAGGGTACCTCCGAATCTACAGCCTCGGTGTTTGGGAATTCGTTTCTTTCACGCTCTGGAAAGGAATCAATCAAAAACCCATAAATATTTGGAGTGAGAAGACAGAAATGGAAGGGGGGGAGGATTGTAAACCTTGAGCTTTTTTAATCCAAAAATGCTTGAAAATGGCTCTAATCAAATCCTTAAAACAAGAAAACAGAAGCAGCGTATCAAACAAAGTGAAATTAATAACCCAGAAAAAAGAGGAAATATTGAGGGAATATAGGGATTACTGGTTCTAAAGTGGGAGCTTCTTTGTCGTCCATGGCGCAAGTGATTCGATTCCACTCTTCAACTTTGCCTCCTCGCCTCCTGTCCATTTGAATCCGTTGATTGGGTTAAATAAAGAAATGATTATTAATATTTTGTACACTTTAAAAGAAGCAAGAGCCCCTAGCTCAGTGGTAGAGCGTCAGTCTTGTAAACTGAAGGTCCGTAGTTCGATCCTGCGTGGGGGCAAATGAGTTTTATTTTTAAGTGTTTTTTAACTTTATTTTTTCCAATTACGTACTTTATTTGTTGTTTCATAACAAAAAAAATGGGTAAACTACTGTGCAGGTCCCTTATGTTTAACGAGTGTACAGAGTTAGTCACCACTTTTGAAAAGTGCATATTAGTAGTCCTTCACGTTTTCGATGTGTAAATAGTTAGTCACTCTGCCGTTAGACTCCGTTAGAGACTAACGGATTGCTGATGTGGCTTAGTTAATTTAATTCAATATACACGTGTTTTTCCACGTGGATTATTACGTGGAACCTTCCCCTAACATTATAAAATCCCCAATTTGTATAACCCTAAACATTCTCTGTAAAATTAGAAGAAGGAGAAGAAGAAGAAGAAGAAGAAGAAGAAGAAGAAGAAGAAGAAGAAGAAGAAGAAGTCCCCAATTTGTGTTTGTTTCTCACTCGCCCTTGCCCACCCGCGATTTCGAATTTCAAACGGCACTTACCAGCAGCAGTAGCAGAGCTTACTTCAACAAAATTAACCCCAATTGATATCTTTGTCAATGGCGAAGAACACCAAAGGCAGAAACACGAAGAAAACAATGTCGATTAAACAAGAAGAAGAGATAGCAGACATAGAAGACTAGTTCTGGTGCAACAGTCTATTGAGCAGGTTCACTTTGAATTTCTGAACATAATAGGATTTACAAAACCATTTTCCTCGAACAACCATCTTTCTTCTCAACAAGGAAAAAGAGTAAAGCAAAAAAAAAACATCACCATAGCCACAATAGTTTGAGTAAAAACCCAATCTGCTGTTTTATAATTTTACTAGTGGAAAAAACAACAGAAATCTCACTAGAATCTTCTAGAATTTCAAAAACTGTGCATAATATTTCCCATGAAATTCGTAGAATAAAATATCAGTTAATTAATGAGAAATTCAACATTAGTTAGCAAATTACTAATTTTCTTACACTTTTCATAGAAGAAGCCCTGCCATCAACGACTTCATCGCGAAAGCGCTTGCTGCTACCGGAAGCTTCATCGGGCTTCAAAAACCCGCCTTTCCCTTGGTCCAAGCTCAACCCCAACGGAAAAACCTGTCCGGGAAACGCACCGCCTCCGATTCCGCCGAGATGTCCGGTGCCATCACCGGAGCTGAGCTGTAGAAACATTGGCGCCGCAGCGGTTCCAGCCATTCTACCGTCGGGTCCCGCCAAACCCGTCTCAGAAGGCGCGAAGTTCGGGAGACCGAGGATTTGCTCGAGGAAATCATCGGCGGGAGCTTCGTGGGGGTTATTAGCCATGAGAAAGTCGAAAAACTGAGTTAAAGCTACCAAACATGCAAAAAGTTGAAAACCCAACAAAATTATAAAGAAGAAGAATGAAGTCAGTTGAAATCTTTCTGTAATCAAGCTTCAATCTTTAGATGCTTGGGTTTTCTAGTGTTTTGGGGTTCTTCACTTGATAATAGAGTAGCGCAAACTTGGATTTGGAAGCCTTCAATCAAGTTGTTGCAAGAACTAGGGGCTCTAGACTCAATCAAGAAGATTAGGAGCAGATCTGAAAATTCAAGAGAAAAGAGAAGGACTTTTCTTGAAAAATTCAGATTCAGGGCTGGAAAATCAAAGAAACAAAGATAAGACAGAAGATTAGGGGATGAATAATAAGAATTAAAACAAAAAGATTGAAAAAGATTGAAGAAGAGGTAGATAAAACAAATTTGAAAATTCAGCTTTGTTTATGGCTATGGAGATGGCATGAAGTTGAAGATGGAGATGGCTTGATGGATTTGTGATGGTTTTGTCCTCGGCACCCTCTTAGACGCAATTACCTAAGCAAGTAACCTAGGCAAGCAGGAGTGTGAAGATGATCTCCCTCACAAGAACTCGTCGGACTTATGTTGAAGAAGACTTCGAAGGCACAAGTAATGAGCACTTGCAAAAATAAACTCACTAAATATTTTATTAAACCAAGAAAATCTGAATAATCTCCATTACAATGGTGGAGGCTTCATCCTTTTATAGGTGAAGAATAGCCAAAGTAATCTAACTTCTACTAAAACTAGGAAACCCTAATTTAATTAAAAAATAAAAGAAAAACAGCCTTTAAACTCCTTGTCCTTGGGCTGCAAGTGATAAGCTGATAAGTGCAGGTGATAAGTTGATAAGAGTTGCTTGGGAGAAGGGTGGCTGGTTCCTAAAGTATATAAAACCCTAAAAACATAATTTAAATGTTAATAATTAAGTTGGGCTAAGTCTAATTCGTCCAAAAGCCTTATATAATAGCTTTTGGGCTGAATTTAACAAATTCCCGTAATAATCCCGTATCCAGTTTTCTGCATGCGCAGTCTTCAGTAAAATGGACGTATCTTGAGTTCTCGATGTCCGATTGATGCGTTTCAAGATGCGTTGGAAAGGTAACTGAATGCCGGTCAATTTGTTAGAAGACAACTTTGCCCAGAAATGCCAGGATCCCATCCGAAATGTCGTCTCAAGTTGGCTGACTTTCCAGACTTCACAAACAAATTTAACTTCTTGTCCAATATGCATTGCTTTAGCCCTCCCATGCATGTATCACTTGAGCTCTGAGAAAGAAACGGAAAAGGAAAGAGTAGAGGAAAAAGGGGGCTTTTATAATGTTAGGGGAAGGTTCCACGTAATAGTCCACGTGGAAAAACACGTGTATATTGAATTAAATTAACGAAGCCACATCAGCAATCCGTTAGTCTTTAACGGAGTCTAACGGCAGAGTGACTAACTATTTACACATCGAAAACGTGAAGGACTACTAATATGCACTTTTCAAAAGTGGTGACTAACTCTGTACACTCGTTAAACATAAGGGACCTGCACAGTAGTTTACCCCAAAAAAAATCAAGTACCTAATTGAACATAAAAGGGAGGTTTAAATACCAAAAATGTATATTTACCTTTCTTTTACATAGCATTCTAATTTCTAAGGCTGTGCCTGTTTTGAAGTTAAACCCTAGAAAATTGGTAAACCTTTGAGGAGATCTTCGAATCAAACGTCATAGAATCGAAGCTAAAAATTAGTACCAAATTCCCAACTTTCTGCCATTTCTTTCGAGTTTCAAGCTCACTTCTTTTTACCACTCTCATGCAAAAATGGCAAATCTCATGAACAAACTCATCAAGAACAAATCAACTCAAAGATTAATCGTATCCCTCAAAACCCCACAAAATCTACTCTTGAAACCTAGTCCTTTACTTATTCCCCAGCAAACCCAACATTTTTTATTAACCAAACCTGATTTACCCCTTGCAAATGCCAAATCTACTGAACCCTTGAAGTTGTACCCAAGTTTCCCGTTCGGGTATTTATTGAATCCCATTAGCTCAATCGGGTTTGATCCATTGGCTGTTGTGGAGATCGAGGAGGGGGCAGCAGTGACCGAGGATGGTGATTCTGGAAAAGTTTGGGCAGATAGCGTGAAGAAGAAGAGGAAGAAGAAGATGAACAAGCACAAATACAAGAAGCTGAGGAAGCGTCTCAGGAGAAAGACATAAGGCATTTTTCTCTCTGGTGAGAATTTCCATGGGGGATTTTTATTTATTCAAAGATTTTGGAATTAGATTATATGGGGTTGAAATTTCCCTTTCTAGTTTTTTAGACAAAGCTTGATTTTTGAGGACTGGAATGGAATGCTTGAGAATTTTCATACTCCTATCTAATTTACAATAAATTAGCTGAAATGGATTGGCTCACTAATGTTGACAAGAACGAATGTGGGGCTTAGCTCAGCTTGATCATGTTATTTTCTTTGAATACTAGCATATAGTAAGTTTAATATTTGAATCTTAACGTCCGCAATCTTGTACTTAAGAACTTGATTATTTCATTCTCTTGAGAGTGTGCTCGGTGGTCTAAATGTCTATTTTTTTAGCAGTAAGAATGAATCCTATCTCACATATTGTGGAAATTCTTACGTTAAATGTCATAGGATAACCAATGAACCATTGAATTTGAGTGATTTGTGCTTGATAGACGTCTTCTTTATCAGATATTGGTCTAGAGTTGACCGTAGATGAAAATGTATTTGTAACTTTTGGATGAATTTGGTGTTGCAAAGTAAAGCTGTTTAGAAGTTCAATGGGGAAGAGCTAAATCTTAGGACCATTCTTTAACTTGGTTGAATATGGCTGTTGTTGGATTCTATGTTGCTCTGATTCTTCATTTCGTTTGAAGCACTCGTATCTGACTAATATTCGGATATGAGTATTGGGAATATAACCCTCCAAGGACTCCCATATACGTGGACAAACTTACAAAAGATATAACATACTAGTGTTGGATGAGTAATGTATGTTGAATGAATTAATAAATTGGTAGAAAACATAGGTAGCGGTCAATTATCTAATTGATGATACTTGAAGTTTAGCTAATTGCACCTGTTGGGTTAATATAGTCTATTGTTCTTCTACTCGTGCAAGTTTCGAGTTTCACTGCTTTATGTCTTTTCGGTGGATATTAAGCCAATTAAAGATGGAATCACCATTGCAAATTCAATCCTGGTAAACCCCCTACCCGATTAAAGAGATGATATCTTCATTTTTAGTGTCCTGGGATAATCTATTCATATTGTATCTTTATAGTTGACTATTGGTGTTTTCTTCATGATAATTTGATTGATTCTCTGCTATCTTAATGTCTTTGAGAATAAACATAGAACATTGTTTTTCCACAAATCAGATTGAGATTGATTTTCAGAATTTGCATGCTCGTTTGTTTTTGGTATTGTGTAACTTGTAAATGACTAGTTTTCGGTTTTGGTATCGTATAACTTATTTAATGACTAAGTTTATATTTTCCTTTTGGTAAAAAGGAAAAGACTGTTTTATATTTTCCTCTTGTTTTCTACATGAAGCAGAGATAAAATCCAAGTCAATGCAGGGTGGTTTAAGCCTATATTATTCCAAGAACCCCCTAAATACATTGAAAAACTTAGAAAAATAGAACATACTCTTGTGGAACGTATATCTGTATCCGACACTCAAATCCAAGCCTGTGTAACATGGGTTTAGGCTTTGTGAGGTTTCATAGATGCATGCCATTAGAAACTATAATTTCCTCATGGAAAAGTTCAAGAAAGGTTGAGCTCTGTTTTTAGTATCCATAGGATTGTTTTGCCTGCAATTAATTGGTGATTTGAACCGAGTTCGCAGATGCTCAGACATGATCTTACTGATAATATAAATTTCTTAAAACTTTACCCCTGTTTTCTCACTTTCTTTCCATCACTTGTTCTGGTTGCTTAAAGATTTTAGATGATGTATTTCCATGTTACTTGAACTAGGGGGAAGATATTATCCACACATGCATGTGTGTGTTGGAAAATGTTCGTGTGTGTCAGACTGAGACACATAAATTTTAAGAAAAAAATGAAAAGTCGGAGTAATATAATTATATGGCTGTTGTTATATTCGAACTCTAAGTATACATATATCTACACACATTTTCAAATAGAAATTAGTAGTGTTTACTGGCTTGACTCTTGAGCCTTGGCTCAATTTGAAGCAACTGCAGTTATGATTGTGTTTTGAGTTATTGTTAGCTTTTCATTCAATTTGTTTATTAATGTTTTACCTTTTCATTCAAATTCATACACAGATTAATCGAGTTTAAAGTCGAGACTAAAAATTACAATAGTAATTTTTTGAATATATTGTTGTGATTACATAATAATATTTGTTCAGTTTTGTTAGCTTTTTGATAATATACAATGCATGCATAGTGCTCGAACTCGAGTCATTTGAATGTAACATGTCATCTTTTACCACTAAAATAATTTAATTGGTTCAGCTGAACAATAGTAGTTGAATAAAAGTCAAATGAAATATATTTTTTAAAACAAGTACTAGTTTGTATCACTTATGATGTATGTGATTATTTTTTTTACTAATCTTTTAAATGATGCATTTTAAATTAATGTAATATTTACGTGAAAAAATTCATTTATTTTATAAATTCAAATATTTTATTGATAAATCTCTCATAGTACAAAATGGCATAAATAATGTAAACAATAATTATTGGTATTCAATATTTTAGGTTTTTAATAATTAAGTCACCCTATATTTTTTAAGTCATATCTACTATCATATATTTAAAAAATCAAAAATATTTTTAAAGGTAATAGCTGTAACTATATTTTCGATAGTACAAACATTAAAGAAATAAAATTATTTAAAGTATTTAATTTGTGCTATTTCGGAATTTTCTGAGAATAAACTTAAAATTATATAAAATGAACAACTAAAACAATTTTTAAGAAAAAATATTTTTTAAAACTTAAAAATATAGTCTTATAGTCTCAATGATTAAGTGAGTAATGAGAAACCTATAAAATTTTATACTTAATTAAATAAAAATTACATAAATCTTATTAAACTCTAAAAAGTAAAAATATAGTTTGATACTAAATCCATATAAACGTATAATATAATTATTAAATAAAATAATTATTATTGTCTTATTTTTATCGAATATATTTTTAGGGATGAGGAGAATAAATACCTTTATCTTAACTAACATGATATCAGTTCAACCGGAAACTATTGAAAGTATATTTTAATAAATATAAATATTATAATAATGATATATCTGTCTTTTATGTTTTTATTTAATTTTTAAATAAAATAATTAAAAACATATAAATTAAGCGTTCAACGATCAAATATAGAATTGATCGGGCTTTATACAAACTTTCATCATTCCACCTATGTTAAATAAATTTTTATAAATATATATTTTTCACTATAATGGTGATATAATATATATGTATATATAAGATAGGGTAAAGATAAATAGGGGTTAGCATGCGATTGATTCGAGTTAGTCGAGTCATTTTATAAATATTATAATATTATGGTATTAATTGGTTCTAATTTAAACAAATTTCAATAACCACATATTATATATATATTCGTATTTTTTATATGTGATATACATATAAGATGCAAGGTTGAGTAACTCAAACTTAAAAATGATTCCACTAGTATAATTTTTCGCATAAAATCTTAAAATTAATTAATCCTATGTTTGGTTACATTGAATTTTTCTTAAAAACTATGAGGTGTTAATCATCCAAAATTGAAGAAGTTGCAGGAGATTATCAATTCCAAAGTAAATGAAGAAACAGTTTTGACTGATTCATCAGCTCACGAACTTGAAGACGAAACCTGTGAAAACAATGTATGTATTAATCATTTCTCATGTGATCCCTTTTAAAGCTATTTATTATCCAACTATATACCGCTCCAAATTTAATCCCCTCACGTTTTAGCTACCCATTTAACTCTCTTCCTCTTCTTGCTAAAACCTTCATCTTCCTCTGATTCTGGGTTCTTTGTTTTGTGTTTTCATGCACACTTCATCGACTCCATGAAAGATCTATCTTTTTTTCTTTTAAAGAATTCTGTTGGAGCCAAGATGAAGAAAGGGATTCGTAACTTTTGCAACGGTGACGGCTCCACCTCCACTCTCGATCAAAACCACGGCGCTGCCGCTGTTGTTGCCTCGTCGGACTTGGTCACTCCGCCGTCGGTGGTCGCGTCGAATACCACAGCGCAGAGCCCGCGGACGACGACGTTGGAGGAGATGATCTTGAGGTTGGAGTTGGAAGAAGAGCTTGCTAGAAAATCGAAGCTCGACGAGTATCGTTACAACGATGTCCGAGGTGGTCGGAGGTCGTGTGTTAACAACTCCGACATCCTGCGATCGGCACGGAACGCGTTGAATCAGTACCCGCGTTTCTCACTCGACGGGAAAGATTCCATGTACCGGTCGTCGTTTAGAAACCCTGAGTTCATCAATGGAAGGAACTCGGTTTGCTGCGATTATGGACTGAGGGAAAGGTTTTACAAGGCTTCGTGTTTACCGTCAACTTTGGGTGGAGAAACCGTGATTTGGTGCGAACCGGGGGTGGTGGCGAAGCTGATGGGATTAGACGCCGTGCCGGTGGCGATTAGTCGGAGAAAAGACCGGAGTAATAAGAAACTTGGTACTTTGATAAAGAGACAGAATCTTCGAAGGAGAGCCGATAGACATGAAATCGGTTCTTGTTCGAACTCGGGTTACTGTGTGATGAAACCGGTCGCCGTCGAGCCAGCAAACGGTGGTGGTGGATGGCCAACCCGACGTTTTTCTTTAGAATAATGGTTTATTTAATTCGGCTCAAATATAATTTTTCTTGTATTTATATCTGAAAATGTATGGAATAGAAATATTAATATTGAAAAAAAGATGAAAGTTTGGATAATTTTAGGACAAGGTATCGTTACATAGGAAATCAGGCCTAAACGGTTGTGTTTTGTCATGCGTTTGGCAGAAAAGTTGCACTGTAATTATACTTGGTTTCCCCTCTTGATTTCATAGAAAAACAAAAAGCAACTAAGAGTTAGTTGCGGTGTACGTCTTTAAATTATAATTTTTATTTTAAATTATTTCTTAAATTTTTAAATGTTTGAATCTCATCCCTAAACCATGACTTTTATTCTAAATTAGTCTTTAAATTTTTTAATGTTCTATTTTCATCCCCAAACTATAAATCCCATTCTAAATTGGTCTCAAACTTTTTAATTGTTTCAATTTTATCCCTAAAATATCATTTATACCACATCATATTATTACATAATACACATTGGTGTTTCATGAAAATTAACAATTTTTATAACAGTTTTATTAACATAAAATATGATTAGCATATACTAATAATTTGTGGATGAATTTCGAATGTTCAAAAAATTTGAGGACCAATTTAGAATGAGAGTCATGGTTTGAGGATAAACTAGAATGCTCAAAAGTTTAAGGGTTAATTTAAAATGAAGTTCATAGTTTGAGGGTAAAATTAGAATGTATAAAGTTTGAGGACCAATTTAAAATAAAAGTTATAGTTTGAGGACGTGTAATGTAATTAACTCGGTAAAAAATCATAAAATTCTAAATTTATATCCTCAATTCTCACGGTGGATTAGGGACAAATGTGGGTCTAGGCCTACCTAGTAGAGGTGGGAGAAAATACCTGACCCGAAAACCCGACGACCCGAAACTAAAATATCGGGTAATTCCTGAAAAAAAATTACCCGATCGGGCCGGGTACCCGACCCGGCAAATTTCCCGGGACACGGGCCGGAAGTTTTCCCTTACCGGGTACTCGACCCGACCCGATAAAATTTAATATATATTTTTTATATTTAAAATTATATTTTTATTTTATGTTTCTTAATATTTTCACTCTAAAATTAAGTTTAAATCCCTAATTTTTTCTATGTTTGTATTATATTCTTTTAAGTTTTAAGTTTAATTTTTTAAAAATATTTTTGTGTTTAACATGTGATTTTTTTTTAATTTTAAAATTAAAAATATATATAAAAAATAGGAACCGGGTACCCGGTACCCGATTACCCGAGTACCCGAATTTTACGGGTACCCGAATCTCGGGTACCCGGATATAATGGGCCGAAACACGGGTCGTTTAAAGAGGTACCCGGTTCATCTGGGTACCCAATTTTCCGGGTACCCGAATCCCGGGTACCCGACAATTTCCACCCCTATTACCTAGGCCTCATGCCCAAATTTTTATTTTTTCCCAAGAAGCTCAAAATTAAAATTTTAAAAGTAAAGCATTATTTTTTACCTTTTCAATCATGTAGGTTTTTTAAATTTTGTTATACTATTTTTTTTACTTTTATCTTTATTTTTTAATTTTGTGAGAAAATCAACTTTTATTATTGGGTATTACATTTGTTTTTATTATAGATTTTGAAAGATAACTCCATGACCCATATATAAATTAAATTATAAATATTTGTAAAAATTAATTTTGACTAAGAATACTTTTAGAATTATATATATAGTAGATGATAGAATAAAAGGAGAAACAACTATTTCAAAATAAGTTTTTTTCTTTTTTGATAAATAATACTTCTACTTCTACTTAGAGGAAAAAAGGGATACTCTAGGAGAAGGAATGCTCCTGCTGGGTCTTAAACGTGAGACCTAAAAAAGGAGAATGAATCAGGTGAACACCTCTAACCAACCAGCCATCAACACTTGCTCTCAAAACAAGTTAAAAGAGAATATTATGTATAAAAATAAAATTTAAGTTTCGTCTAGTTATAGTTTAAATTTAGCATATAAAAACATTAATAAAAGATTAAATTTATAGTAAAAATTATGTGAAATAAAATTAGAAGAAAGAAGTATGTGTCAAAACTTTATATGTAATCAAATAATAAACATAAAATTTTAAAAGAAAAAAATTGAAGGAATTAAAATCGATAATGCACTTTAAGTTTGTTAGTGGTACTTTTTAAGAATCATGTGTTTTCTCATTGTGCACCTTAATAGATGATTTTTGCTTCTTAAAACTTTTTTATTTGAACATACCATTGTCTTCAAATCTGCTACTGTTGTTAGATGCTTTGACGTTGCAGTTGTGTAACCCCCTCGCCCCGGTCTGGCCGGCTGACCGGTTCGAGTGGGCTATACGGGGAAAACCGATGTTAAACCCGTTAAGGATTCCACCTCGGTTAGTAACCCTAAAATTTTCTTTTAAATTAATCTTCTCTAAAGGCACTTTTAAATCCTATGTGATCACGACAGCGGAATACAATATGGGATAAAAGCAACCAAGCCCAAACAACATGTTAAACAGCTCATTTTTAAGTTATTAGACAGGCCGTTTCGAAACACCCTTGAGGTGTATTGAAACACCTTGACTTGGTCAACAGCCCCAAGTTCACACGAGAAGGCCGTATCAGAACAGAGGTCAACCGTTCCGAAACACCTCCAACGGTCGACTTCTCGTGGTCAACGACATATTGATCATTCCGAAACACCTGGACTCGTTTCGAAACCCCAAAATATCAGCAATTTCTCAGATTTCCAGTAGCAAATCTGTACCGAAACGGACCCTAGGCGTATCGAAACGCTTAGCCTGAAACAAGAGGCCGTATCGAAACGAGACCAACCGTTTCGATACACGGGCTGCGAAAAGACAGATTTTTGCTGGTTTAAGACACTAGGCAGCCCCAAAACTCCACCAAAACACTAAAGACTCAACATACAACCAGTCTAGATGATAGGCAGCCTAATAACACATGCTTAGCACACAATAAACATGTAAAGCCAAACATCAACAATTCCATATGCATAACAAGGATTCTTGCATCACATTCAAATATCATTCAAGGCATACTTTAACATTAATAGCCCATAAAGCACATGTCTCCACACATAGAGTTTACATGCAACTAAGACACATGCACTCAACCAAAAGCATAGCATCTCAATACAAACATTTGACCAACATATAACATGGTTTACATATCCAAGTGAGGCATACACATCAACAACATCCATGAGTCATACAATGCTAATACAAAACACATAGTATCCCTATTGCTAAACTACCACTTTAATTACTAAATCATATTTGAGCAACTACAACTTGGAAAGCCCATTCGCCTTGCTCCTTGCTAACACCACGCTAATGATCTGCATTGTTGAAAATAAGAGCGTGAGATAGAAGCTTAGTGAGGATGCTCTAAAATAAAAAAACAACAACAATGCAAGGTCCAAGCATGCAATCCTTAATATCACACACAACATACATAGGCATCAACATAGCAACTTAGCTAGTGTTTCAAGAGTCATAAATATGGCATCTTACATCATATTAAGCTCAACAATATAAATCGATTATCTCAACATCATAAACATAAGAGCAATTACATTGGCCACTATTAGTTTACTCGGATGTGCGGATTTACTCTCTACAACAACATTATCTTGGTGGGATTACACTCATCACCGGACCTTGTATGGGTGGGATTCCACTCATCACCACATGCCCTACGGATGTGATTCCACTCATCATCGCGTATACTATAAATAAATTTCCGGTGGAATATTACATCACCGCACTCCTCCTTATGACTCAGCGCCATCAAGGTCACACGCATTTTGACTCAATCGTGTGCACACTAATCCTAATGATCGATCATTTACACCCGGTAAGTTAATTAGTGCTAATTTTCTTTAAACCACATCACATCAACCATCACTCATATCATTCAACTATCATCACACAACAAAGTATACACATACAAAGTCAATTCATACTATGCAAGATCAAGATAGGCATAGGAAATCGAAGCTCATTAACAAACAATAAGTCAAACTACCAATTTAACTTCTTCCTTGGAATGGTTTACCAAACTCATTCCAAATACCTCCACTACACACACTTGAACCAACTTTAAAACAAATTTAAAGTTTTACTCACCACCCTTCCTTAGCAAACCAAGCAAGCAAGTCAAGCCCCTCCAATTCCCGGATTCGGTCTCGCTCCTTCTCCGAGGTTCCCTCTTGCTTCTAACCAATCAAAACACAATTATTACTCGCCAATTCAATGCTAAATTCAGTCACAAACCCCATGTTGAGTGCCTAAAAGTCCTATATTTTACCCCTTATTTATCTTTATTTTTGCTGCACTTAAGCACGTTTAATTACATTTTAGGCTAATTTTTGCATTTACATCACATTTAGATAAAACTGCACAGATGCTGCTAAAATTGGTCACTTTTGCAGGTATCTGCCGTGGCAGCATCCAGGGCAGCAGAGGAACAGAAGATAACTGTCGTGGCAGAATCCAGGGCAGCAAAGGAACAGAAGATAACTGTCGTGGCAGAATCTAGGGCAGCAGAGGAACAAAAGATATCTGCCGAGGCAGCATCCAGGGCAGCAGAGGAACAGAAGATAACTGTCGTGGCAGGATCTAGGGCAGCAGAGGAACAGAAGAGCTGGACTGAAGAAAACTGCCTCATACATCACTGTCGTGATAGATGTCGTGGCAGATGTCGTGATAGATGTCGTGACAGATGCCGTGACAGATGCTGTGGCAGATGCCGTGACAGATGCCGTGATAATTGCCGTGACAGATGTCGTGATAGCTGTCGTGACATATGTTGTGACAGAGGTGGCGACAATGAAGAAAAAAAGATGGAAAATGCGAAGTGGAGTTCGACTGATAAAGGATTTCAAGCCTAATTTTTAGAGACCACTTGTATAATTTTTGGAGCCCAGAAGCATAAGAAAGGCCTTGCCCAAAGTTTGAGGAGAAAGTCAAAGCAAGAAGATATGGCGAACTAAAGGACGTTTATTTAGAGATTTAGTCTTTAATGAATTGTACTTTAATTCGAACTAGTATTCTTGGCCATTAAGAAAACTTGTACCCAATGCTTATATATATGCTTGTAATTCGACCTAGAGAAAGACAATCTGTAACACCCGGGTTTAGGGGTTAGGTGAAAATAATATTTTAATATTATTTGGGCTCGGGTTGGTTTTTGAAATGATCCTTTTAAAATTTTGGGTTTCAAAATAAACATTTTAAATGGGACCAAAATGATTTAGACTCAAAGTTGAAGAGCTAATTTGAAAACAAGGAAAACTATTCATTAATGACCTTTTGGGTAATTTACCCATCTTCAAATTTAAATCCCCTTTTCCTATCATCTTCCCACTATTCACCTTCTTCTTCATTTCCTCCCAACGTGAAATAACTCTCATCCCCCTTGTCACTATTCCATTCAAAAAGCCCCTCCATTTCGACTCCATTTTGAAAGGTAATAACGTTTTTTACTTCCCCTTACCTTCCTCTCTTTAAAAGTACCATTTATTTTCATTTTCATTGAATATTTGAAAATGGGGTTTTCAAAGAATTTGATTAAAAATGGTGCCTTTGTGTAGCTAAACCTAATATTTTGATTTATTATGGTTAGTTATGGAATATAGGAGCCAAATGATACTACATATGTGAAATTCAAATGATTTTAATCAATTTTCGGAATTGGGCTTTAAGAGGGTTTTTAGAGGGTTTTAAAGTGGGATTTGGGGCTGTTTAATGTTGGATTTTGGGGGCTGTAGGTAGTATGATATATGAGGATCATTTTGGGTGTAATTGATGCTTGTTTGGGTGTTTGAAATGGGAGAATTCAGTGGGTGTTAAGGGCTGCTCGAAAATTCTATTTTTGGGGTTGATTTTAAGTGTTGGATACTTGATAATGTTAATCCGGGTTAGTTCCGATGATGAGTTATTGATTTCGAATGTTTTGTTTGTGTTTGGGATTGATTAGAATCGAATTTGGGCATCGGTGAAGCATCGGAAGTGAATCCGAGAAGTTGAAGGTTGTTGCTTGCTTGGTCTTGAGCTTGGAAGTTTAGGTGAGTGGTTAATTGCTTTAAATGATTTTAAAATAGTTGGTTCGAGTATATGGACTAGGTTGGGCTTGGTAGACCCACCTAGAGTTAGGATTAGGGTGGTAGCCTAATCCTAAGCTTGATCTAGAGCCCTTGGATGAACTCATTATATGTTGTGTATGTCTCGTATGAAATGTGGTATGAATGCTTGTGTATATTGTATTATACATGTGGGTTGAAATATGACTTGTGATGCTTGAGACATGCATGATAATGGTTGTTGGTGAGTGCGTGCTAAGCACGAGATTGATTGAAATGAGTAATGTGAAGTGAGTAAATATTGGCACTAGTTTACTTGAATACAAATGATCGATCATTAGGATGTTAGTGTGTACACATGAGTCTAAAGTCGCGCGCGGCCTTGGTGGCGTTGAGTCACCAAGGAGGAGTACGGGTTCGCCCGGAATTGTATTTAAATGTAGTCGGTGATGAGTGGAATCCCATCGACGGGGCGTGAGGATGAGTGGAATCCCCTCCGCGAGACCGGTGAAGAGTGAAATCCCACCGTGAGGTAATGTGGTTGTTGGATGTGAGTTCCAACATGTCTATCCGCGTATTCGGGTCTTAGCTAGGTGCCAATGTTGTTTGATGTGTATATCAATATGTTGAGGTTTATGATCCTTGAGGGATGCTTGTATGTGCTTATGTGTATTATGAAGTTAAGCTTATGATCATGGCATTTACATTGTATATTGCTCATGCATCTTTACTTCATGGCTCTTGTGGACCCTTGGTATGATTGTGTTTTACCTTGGCTAGATCGTGCTCGGACCCTGCGATGTTGAGGTTTGTTTTTAGAGCTTACCCTCACTAAGCATCATTGTTTACGCTCTCTTTGTTCAACATTGCAGATCCTTAGCTCGTGGGTTGCTTGGGCAAGTGGAGGGCCTCCAAGGGTGGTTGTTAACCTTGAGTGCTTCAAGTATGGATTTTAATGTTAGTCATGTAATAGTTTGAGCAATGAGACATGTAATGTTTTGTTGGATAGTTGTAGGTTGTTAGGAGCATGTTTAGACTCCTTAATCTCTTGCTTTTGTATGGTTTGTGATGCCATGATGAATGTTAACTCATGCCTAAATTGCTCTTTTTGAATGTTAGTTAAATGCCTTAGAGGCCATCCTTATGTTTGAATGATGATTGAATGAATGCATGTTTGTGGGGTGTTGCCTTAGTGTTAGACTTGTCTAAATCTTGTTGAAGCATGCTAGTATGGTTGGTATGCCTTGAGTTAATTTGTATGGTGTTGTGAGGTGTTTTGGAGGTGTTTTGGGGCACCCTTATGCCTTAAAACAGCCCAAACGAGTCTGCAGACAGGGGGCGTTTCGGAACGGGTCCTCTTGTTCTGGAACGGTTCCTTTGCAAATGGCCTACCGTTTCGAAACGGATGAGGGTCGTTTCGGAACATTTTTGCTACTGGAATTTTGAGAAATTGACGAGATGAAGGCGTTCCGAAACGGGCCTTTGATGTTTCGAAACGGTCAAATCTCGTTGACCGCGAGATATTGATCGTCAAGGTCGTTCCGATACGGGTCACCCCTGTTTCGGAACGGTCACCTTATGGTTGACCCTGGCCTGTTGACTAAGTCAAGGCGTTTCGGAACACCCTAAGGGCGTTTCGAAACGGCCTGCTGTAAAACATTAAAATGAGCCGTTTAATGTTTGGTTGGTCGATGTATGTCGCAAATGTTTGTATTTCCGCTGCTGTGCCTTATGTAGGATTAATTTATGCATATAGACAAGATAAAACAAGAGAAAATTTTAGGGTCGTTAACCGAGGGGAAACCTTAACGGGTTTCGCTTCGGTTTTCCCCGTGTGGCCCACTCGGACCGGTCATCCGACCAGATCGGGACGAGGGGGTTACACAATCACACCCCATACCTCTCATCTCAAAACCCTAGCCGTTTCTCTTTCTTCACCATGTTCAAAACCTCCCTTAGGGAAAAGGGTTAATATTGTAAAGTAGTTGTAAGGGTTGTTCTGTTTTTAGGATTTTTCTGTTCAATGAAATAAAACTTTAAGTTTGCTTATTCTGGCTTTCAACATCTTGCAAGAGCATCGTGAGAGCATTGTGAGATTATACATTTACTTAATATCGGGAGAGTTAAGTATACGAAAGGAATAAGTACGGGTTCTCCAGTTTATGGTTGAACTATCTCGGACCTAGGGATAGAACGGGGTTAAGCGGCTAAGGAAGAATTCATAAACATCGGTGTTCATACTTCGATTCACGCCGAGAGGTATCATCCAAGACGTGTTCATCGACAGAACTTGGACCTAGGGATAAGACAAGTCAATCCAAGGATTCTTACCGAACTTGAAGAAACTGAGTTGCTTACCGCTACAGCGACAGCAACAGACCGCTGCCACGACAGGTTCTGCCGTGACAAGATCCAGACACAGAACAGAAGTCCTTGAACAATGCAATACCTGCACTACTGAGCAATTCAATTCTTGTCTATTTTATTATCCTAATTCTCCTCTTTTACTTGATTATTTTCGTGACAACTTAATCAATCTATCAAATCTCTTCTTTTCCCCTTGTGCAGATAGCGAAGGAAAAGGGTTAGCCCAGTCCTTGTGGAGACGATATCCGATACTCTAGTATCACTTTATTACTTGCGACGTGTACACTTGCACTCAATTGCGATAGATTATTTTACACGCAACACCCCACTCACAAACACATGTCAAACTTCACAATTTCAACCCAAAATACTCACCAAAACTTCCATTTTCGAGCTCCCCAATTACCTAGCTGAAAACTATGATTCCTAACACCCAAATGACTTCAAAAAGGTCCCAAAACACTTACCTAATAACCTTATACTATCAGCCCTCCAACCCAACACAAAAACAACTCAAAAACTCAAGTTTAGGCACTTTAAAAATTGCCCCAAAGACCCACTTCGGGTTTTCTCCCAAATCCAACCATTTTAAGATATCAAGTGTATTTATATGAGATTAAACCAAAACTCAACTCAACAAATAAAAATCAAATGTAAAACCCATTAAAAATTCAAACTTTCATCAAACTTGAAAAATGCAAATGTGGGTAGTTTTGAAATCTAAGACAAAGAAAATGATGGGGATGATGAGGTGGGTTGAGAAATGAATTTACCTTTGAAAATGCACTTGAATTGATGGAGAAATCAAATGGAATAGTAAACTTGGGTTTTAGGGAGGGTTTGGCTTGGTTTCACGTTAGAAAGGGGAAGATGATGGGTTTTTTTTGTTCTTTTTTTATTTCAAAAAGGTTGTCATCTTTTTTCCACTTATTTACAAAAACGCCACCCTTTTTATTTTAAATCTTAATTAAATCAAAACTAAGATCAATTTAATTAGAAAATCGATTTTACTGACTCAAACCAATTCACGCGACTAACTCCTAATCCCAAAACACGGGTGTTACAAGTTGATTTATCATTTATGTGCATATTTCTTACTCTTATAGGTTCTCTATCTTTTCTTAAAAAAATCTGTAACACCCGTGTTTTGGGCCTAGGAGTTAGCCGGGTTATAATTCGAGTCAAATTAAATTTAACTAAAATAATCCAACTTCAAGTAGTGACCTAATTAAGCTTCAATTAAAAGGGGAGGGACCAATGTTGCAATTTTACCAAAAACTTTTAAAAAGCTAGACCACTTTAACAAAAAAATTGTCTTCCCTCTTTCCCATCTCTTTTTCTCACGTCAAAAAAACACCATCTTCCCTTTCAAACTCTCCCAAAAGTTTGGTTACTATTCCATTTGATTTCTACTTCGTTTCAAGGTGTTTTGCAAAGGTAATTAGGTTTTCTAACTCTCCTCTTCAACCTCTATCTAACCATGGTCTTGGATCTCAAGAATATTGGGTTTTGAAAATTAGGGTTTATATGAAATTTGGGGTTTTTGATGGGGCTTTTTAATTTGTTTTGTTAAATTATGTTGAGGGTTTGTTTAAGCTTGATGAAATACACCACATACTTAAATTTGGTTGGATTTTGATAGAATTTCGTAGTGATGTCTTAGAGTTAGATTTAAGGTTGTAAAACTTGAGTTTTTGGTGGGTTTTGTGTTGAAATTGATGGGCTGTTGGTTTACCTATGGTATGAGAGTGTTTTGGGATGCCTTGGAAGCCATTTGGGTGTTTGGAAGTGGGTTTTTCAGCAAGGGATTTGGGAAGCACGAAAATTGAGTTTTGGGAGATTTTGTGGTTTGGGGAATTTGTGAAATTTGGTTTATGTTGTGAAGTGAATTGATAGTTGAGCTTTAGCATTGATTTGTGGTGTAATAAGTGTGTTTTGCTTGGCTAGAAGCAAGGGGAAACGTTGAAGGAGCTTTGGGACCGAATCCGGGTGCGTAGGAGGATTGTTCGATTGCTAAGGAAGGGCGGTGAGTGGTCTAAACTTGTTTTAAAGTTGGTTCGAGCATGAGTAGTGTGTGTGTGTGCAAGTGTGCTTGGTAGGCCACTTCCTTTTAATCCAAGTAGTTAACTTAGTCTATTTTCCTTGAATGCTATGTGCTTGATGACTATGCTCAAATGCTTGTGATTAGATGGTGCATGTATATGTATATCATGATGTGGATATATGTGTTGAGCATGAATGTGTTGATGATATGTGGTTGGTGATACATGTTGTGGTTATAATAATTGGCACTAAAAATTACCGGTTGTAAATGATCGATCATTAGGATAGTGTGCACACAAATTGAGTCAAAACGTACGTGGCCTTGATGGCGTTAAGCCATCAAGGAGGAGTACGGTGATGTAGCATTCCACCGGAAGCTTATTGTATTTCTACGGGATGATGAGTGGAATCCCATCCGTAGGGCATGTGGCGATGAGTGGAATCCCGCACATGCAAGGTCCGGTGATGAGTGGAATCCCACCGAGGTAAAGTGTTGTCAAGGTTTAAATCCGCACAATCGGGGTAATTAAAGTGGCCAATTAACTTGTTCATGTGTTGTGATATATGATGGTGATATGTGATTGAGGCATATGGTGTTGTTGCATGATGATCTATATTGATGTTTAAATCTTGCTAGGATTGAGAGACCATATTTGCCACTTGAAAGACTAGCTAGGTCTACTTGGTTATATGCAATGCTTGATATGTATGAGATTAGGATTACATGCTTGAGCCCTGCATTGTTGTTGTTTTCGTTTTAGAGCACCCTCACTAAGCTTATAGCTTACGCTCTCAATGTTCAACAATGCAGATCATTAGCGTGGTGTTAGCTCGAGGCAAGGCAAGAAGGGCATCCAAGTTTGTAGCTCAAGTATGGTTATCGATTTTGTAATAGCTAGCAATGTGGCAAGGGTCTTTGAATGAGCGTGTGTGACTCATTTGATTGATGTTGTTTTTGGTTTGATCATGGGTTTGTAAGCATGTTATACTACGTTGAATATTTGATGTTTGATGGCATGTTTTAGAATGTTTAGGTTGCATAGTGTATGAATGCAAACCTTTCAAGATGTCTTGTCCCTTTTAAGGTCTTTTGTGTTTTGAGTATGCCAATATTGCATGAATTGCTCTTTAACTAGAATGCTATGTATGAATGCTTAAATCCATGTTTGATTGACTCCCTTGGCTTAAATATGTATGCTTGTATGGTTGGCTTGCCTTAAGGATTGATGATAGTGTGTTGGTTGAGGTGTTGGAGGGATTTAGGGGCCTCCTTGTGCTCTAAATCAGCTCAAATCTGCAGTTTCGTAGCTGGGGTATCGATACCATTGATCTGGTATCGATACTACCCTGTGGTTTCAGGCCTCGTGTATCGATACTCGAGGGGAGTATCGATACCTTTTTGGCCACTGGAGCCACTGTCGATTTCGGTATCGATACTGACCTCTAGGGTATCGATACCGTTGTCTTGGCTTTGACCGTGGGAAGTCAACTTTAGGGGAGGGTATCGATACCCTCAATTGGGGTATCGATACTGTCTCCTCAGGTTGACCAAACCCTGTTGACCTAGTCAAAGGGGTATCGATACCCCCTTTAAGGGTATCGATACCGCCTGCAGGTTAACTTTAAAAATGGGCTTTTAAATGTTAGTTTGGGTTCGTTTGATTGCTTCGTAAATATTGTTCCGCTGCATGATCACTTAGGATGAAATTTCCATCTAGACAAGATTAAAATGAAAAAAAAATATAGGGTTGCTAACCGAGGGAGAGTTCCTTAGGGAGTTTTCACTCGGTTTTCCCCGTGTAGCTCACTCGGACCGGTCATCCGGCCAGACCGGGACGAGGGGGTTACATTTGTTGGTATCAGAGCCTGAGGTTACTGAGACCTCGGGCATGTAAGTGAGGTAAGAGTAATGTGTTAAATGCTTGTGTTGTTCGATGCATGAATTGCCATGAATCCTTGATGATTGATTGATCGTATGATGTTTTGAATGCATGAATGGTCATGTCTCGTGTGAGTGTGTGCCCATTGCTACTACTACTTAATTTAAAAAGGATTTTTGAAAGAGGAATACTTGAGCACTATTGGACCCTTGCTTTGGCTAACGTAATCCTATTGTTTCTTGTTGTAGTTTATACCTTGCTAGTTGAACCATGAGACCACGTGGGAGGCCCAGGATGGTTCGACCGGAACCACGGGCAGAGGCTCCGAGAGTTGAGCCAGTTGTGAGAGTTGAGGCTCAAGTGGGAGAGCCAGTGGTTGGAGTTGGAGCTCCTCCACCACCTCCACCACCTCCACCACCACCACCTCCTCCACCGGGAGTGGGAGGCGAGGCCGGGCCCAGAGGAATGGGACCACAAGGAGGCCAAGGTGGCCAAGGTGGCCAAGGACCAGCCGGAATTGACTTAGCTCCGTTGGTTCAGGCAATAGCCAGGGCATTCCAGGCTGCAGTAGCTGGGGGTCAGGCAGCTCATCATCAGGGTGAGGGCACCGGATTACCATTAGAGAGACTTCGGGGCCTTGGGGCCGAAGAGTTTAGAGGTGCTACTCCGGAGAGGTCAGAGTTATGGTTTGAGAAGACCGTCCGTATTCTTGCTCAGATGGGATGTACTGGTGAGCGCAAGTTGGGATGTGTTGAGTCTCTGCTTCAGGGTGATGCCTACACCTGGTGGGTCACCGTTACTTCGGGGATGGATGAGACCGAGATCACTTGGGAGTTCTTTGAGACAGCTTTCCGGAAGAAGTATTTGGGTCCGCGATACCTCGATGAGAGGAAGAGAGAGTTTATGGCATTGTCTCAGGGGAGTATGTCCGTGACTGATTATGAGATCCGATTCGTCAGACTGAGTCAGTATGCACCTGAACTCGTACCTACTGAGGTGGAGCGTTGTAACCGCTTCCGCTATGGGCTGAATGAGGAGATCAAGACTTATACTCTAGCTTCTGATTACATTGATTTTGATGTCTTGGTCTCGAGGGCCAAGGACTTGGAGCACAGTTTGAGTTTGACCAGGCGGTCAGGTGGATCTAGTTCAGGTAAGAGGTCCAACAACTTTGATAGAGGAGATGCCAAGAGGCATCGGGACAACCGGCATCAGTATGATCATAGGCGTGGTGGCAGTAACCACGGTAGGGGCCACCAGGGCCAGAGAGCTGGTGGGAAGTTGCCCACATGTGCTTCCTGCGGGAGGAACCACACAGGTGAGTGTTGGGGAAATTATCACTCTTGTTGGAGTTGTGGTGCTAGAGACCACATTATGCGTGACTGTCCACATCAGGTGGGACAGGCACCAGCTCAGGCTCCTGCTAGAGCCAATGACTTTCAGAGAGGCCGCGGGCGCGGTAGAGGAAACTTCTAGCCAAGGAACGATGGTCAGAGAAACTTAGCTCATGTAGTTGCAGTCCAGCCGGAGGGCGGAGGACAGGCTAGGGTTTACGCTCAGCGCGGGGAGCAGCATGACACCGATGTGATCGCAGGTAACTTCTCGATACAGTCTTTGGGTTTGCTTTCTTTGATTGACTCTGGGTCTACACATTCCTACATATTGAGTGAGCATGCACAGTCTTTGAATTTGCCTTGTGAGTTGTTAGAGGTAGGAGTTAGTGTTACTAGTTCCTTTGGGGACACGGTAGTGGTTAGGAAGATGTACCGAAGGTGTCCGTTGATGGTTCAAGGGCATGTGTTTCCAGTGGATATGATGGAACTTCCCTTCTATGGTTTTGATGTGATTCTGGGTATGGATTGGCTCACGGAACATAGAGCTAGGATAGATTTTGAAACTAAGCAGATTTCTTTGAAGCTCACAGATGATTATGAGATTGTTGTGGTGGGTGAGAATGTGAAGTTCTTGTCCAATGTGGTTTCAGTGTTAGAGGCTAAGAGGTTAGTGGAGTTGGGGTGTGAAGCATACTTAGCGTATGTGATGAACCCTAACATGAGTGAGGTTAGACCTCAGGACATCCGGACAGTATGCGATTTTCCTAGTGTGTTTCCGGAAGAATTGCCAGGGTTACCACCGGACAGCGAGGTAGAGTTCAACATTGAGACTTATTCTGATTCAGCTCCTGTTTCGATTGCTCCGTATCGTATGGCACCGAAAGAATTGAAAGAGTTGAAGACTCAGTTGCAAGAATTGACAGATAGAGGTTTTATTAGGCCTAGTTCTTCACCTTGGGGTGCACCTATGTTGTTTGTGAAGAAGAAAGATGGGAGTATGAGAATGTGCATAGATTACAGACAGTTAAATCAGTTGACAGTGAAGAACAAATATACGTTGCCTAGAATTGATGACTTGTTTGATCAGTTGAGAGGAGCATCGGTCTTTTCGAAGATTGATTTGAGATCAGGTTACTACCAGCTAAAGGTTAGAGAGGTTGATGTACCAAAGACGGCCTTCAGGACTAGGTATGGACACTATGAGTTTTTAGTCATGCCATTTGGGTTGACTAATGCACCGGCAGCTTTCATGGACATGATGAATAGGATTTTTCATCAGTATCTAGATCAGTTTGTAGTTGTGTTTATTGATGACATTTTGGTGTACTCGCGAACTGAAGAAGACCATGACCGACATTTGAGACTTGTTTTGAAGACTTTGCTAGATCATCAGTTGTATGCGAAGCTCAGCAAGTGTGAATTCTGGATCCGGGAAGTAGTCTTCTTAGGACATGTAGTGTCAGCTGAAGGCATTAGAGTTGATCCGAAGAAGGTTGAAGCCATTGTTGAGTGGAAGCAACCGAAGTCTGTGACAGAGGTACGTAGCTTCCTAGGCTTAGCCGGATACTATAGGAGGTTTGTAGAGGGTTTCTCTAAATTAGCCGCTCCGTTGACACAGCTACTTCAGAAGAGTGTTCAGTTTGAGTGGACAGATGCAAGACAGAGAGCCTTTGAGAAATTGAAAGAAGCTTTGACCCAAGCTCCGATCTTGATTCAGCCTGAGTCCGGGAAGGACTATGTAATTTATAGTGATGCCTCGTATGTAGGGTTAGGATGTGTTCTGATGCAAGACCGAAGAGTAGTGGCTTATGCCTCAAGACAGTTGAAGACTCATGAGCGCAACTATCCGACCCATGACATAGAGTTAGCTGCAGTTGTGTTTGCTCTGAAGATTTGGAGGCACTATTTGTATGGTGAGAAATGCACAGTATACACCGACCACAAAAGTTTGAAGTACATTATGACTCAGCGAGATTTGAATCTCAGACAGCGTAGATGGTTAGAGTTGCTAAAGGACTATGATCTTACTATTGAGTACCATCCGGGTAAGGCCAATGTAGTGGCCGATGCATTGAGTAGGAAGGTGGTCGTGGACTTGAGAGCCATGTTTGCTAGATTGAGTTTGTCCGGAGATGGTGGCTTAGTAGCCGAGCTTTAGGTTAGACCTACTCTAGGTCAGATGATTCGAGAGAAACAACTCTTAGATAGATCTTTGGCACCTCACGTGCAAGATATAGCCGAAGGTAGATCTTCAGACTACAGTTTCAGTTCCGATGGGGTCTTATGTCTCAAGGACAGAATAGTTGTGCCTGAAGACAGTGATTTGAGACGTACGATCTTGACTGAAGCCCACAGTAGTCCATTTGCTATGCATCCTGGAAGTACGAAGATGTACCGTGATTTGAAGAATGAGTACTTTTGGGTTGGCTTGAAGAGAGATGTAGCCGACTTTGTGAGTAAGTGCTTAGTGTGTTAGAGGGTGAAGGCGGAACATCAGGTTCCCTCAGGTTTGTTACAGCCGTTGAGAATTCCGGAATGGAAATGAGAGAACATCACCATGGATTTTGTTTCGGGTTTGCCTTTGACACCTACGAAGAAGAACTCAGTTTGGGTGATAGTGGATCGTTTTACGAAGTGTGCTCACTTCTTGGCAGTCAACACTACTTACACCTTAGATAGATTGGCCGATTTGTACATTGGTGAGATTGTGAGGTTACATGGTGTGCCGAAGTCCATTGTGTCAGATAGAGATCCGCGGTTTACTTCGAGATTTTGGGAGTGTCTGCATACAGCTTTAGGTACCCGTTTGAACTTCAGCACTTCTTATCATCCTCAGTCAGATGGTCAGTCAGAGAGGGTTATTCAGATCTTAGAGGATATGTTGCGATGTTGTATCATTGACTTTCAGGGTACTTGGGAGAAGCATCTGCCTCTAGTAGAGTTTGCGTACAATAACAGTTTTCAGTCGAGCATTCAGATGGCTCCATATGAGGCCTTGTATGGCCGGAAGTGTAGAACTCTTGTGTGTTGGGTCGAGGTAGGACAGAAACTGTTACCTATGCCGGATTTGCTAAAAGGGACAACCGACAAGGTAAAATTGATTTGTGATCGCTTGAAGGCTGCTTTGGATAGGCAGAAGTCCTATGCCGATTTGAAGAGGAAGGAAGTTGAGTTCTCAGTGGGTGAGAAGGTGTTCTTGAAAGTGTCTCCGTGGAAGAAAGTGATGAGATTTGGCCGAAAGGGGAAGTTGAGTCCGAGGTACATAGGACCGTATGAGATTGTGAAGAGAGTTGGTCCCGTTGCCTATCAGTTGCGTTTGCCATCCGAGTTAGAGAAGATACACGATGTGTTCCATGTATCCATGCTTCGTAAGTATAGGTCTGATCCGTCGCATGTTATGCCCGTAGAAGAAATTGAATTGAATCCGGATTTGACTTATGAGGAAGAGCCCGTTGAGATCTTAGCTTCAGACAGTAAGGTGTTGAGGGGTAGATCAATTGAGCTAGTAAAGGTGCGGTGGCAACGCAGAGGGGTGGATGAGGCCACTTGGGAGAGGAAGGAGGATATGGAAAAGCAGTTTCCGTATCTCTTTCAGTCAGGTAATTTCGGGGACGAAATTCCTTAAGTGGGAGAGAGTTGTAACACCCGTGTTTTGGGCCTAGGAGTTAGCCGGGTTATAATTCGAGTCAAATTAAATTTAACTAAAATAATCCAACTTCAAGTAGTGACCTAATTAAGCTTCAATTAAAAGGGGAGGGACCAATGTTGCAATTTTACCAAAATTTTTTGAAAAGCTAGACCACTTTAACAAAAAAATTGTCTTCCCTCTTTCCCATCTCTTTTTCTCACGTCAAAAAAACACCATCTTCCCTTTCAAACTCTCTCAAAAGTTTGGTTACTATTCCATTTGATTTCTACTTCGTTTCAAGGTGTTTTGCAAAGGTAATTAGGTTTTCTAACTCTCCTCTTCAACCTCTATCTAACCATGGTCTTGGATCTCAAGAATATTGGGTTTTGAAAATTAGGGTTTATATGAAATTTGGGGTTTTTGATGGGGCTTTTTAATTTGTTTTGTTAAATTATGTTGGGGGTTTGTTTAAGCTTGATGAAATACACCACATACTTAAATTTGGTTGGATTTTGATAGAATTTCGTAGTGATGTCTTAGGGTTAGATTTAAGGTTGTAAAACTTGAGTTTTTGGTGGGTTTTGTGTTGAAATTGATGGGCTGTTGGTTTACCTATGGTATGAGAGTGTTTTGGGATGCCTTGGAATCCATTTGGGTGTTTGGAAGTGGGTTTTTCAGCAAGGGATTTGGGAAGCACGAAAATTGAGTTTTGGGAGATTTTGTGGTTTGGGGAATTTGTGAAATTTGGTTTATGTTGTGAAGTGAATTGATAGTTGAGCTTTAGCATTGATTTGTGGTGTAATAAGTGTGTTTTGCTTGGCTAGAAGCAAGGGGAAACGTTGAAGGAGCTTTGGGACCGAATCCGGGTGCGTAGGAGGATTGTTCGATTGCTAAGGAAGGGCGGTGAGTGGTCTAAACTTGTTTTAAAGTTGGTTCGAGCATGAGTAGTGTGTGTGTGTGTGCAAGTGTGCTTGGTAGGCCACTTCCTTTTAATCCAAGTAGTTAACTTAGTCTAATTTCCTTGAATGCTATGTGCTTGATGACTATGCTCAAATGCTTGTGATTAGATGGTGCATGTATATGTATATCATGATGTGGATATATGTGTTGAGCATGAATGTGTTGATGATATGTGGTTGGTGATACATGTTGTGGTTATAATAATTGGCACTAAAAATTATCGGTTGTAAATGATCGATCATTAGGATAGTGTGCACACAAATTGAGTCAAAACGTACGTGGCCTTGATGGCGTTAAGCCATCAAGGAGGAGTACGGTGATGTAGCATTCCACCGGAAGCTTATTGTATTTCTACGGGATGATGAGTGGAATCCCATCCGTAGGGCATGTGGCGATGAGTGGAATCCCGCACATGCAAGGTCCGGTGATGAGTGGAATCCCATCGAGGTAAAGTGTTGTCAAGGTTTAAATCCGCACAATCGGGGTAATTAAAGTGGCCAATTAACTTGTTCATGTGTTGTGATATATGATGGTGATATGTGATTGAGGCATATGGTGTTGTTGCATGATGATCTATATTGATGTTTAAATCTTGCTAGGATTGAGAGACCATATTTGCCACTTGAAAGACTAGCTAGGTCTACTTGGTTATATGCAATGCTTGATATGTATGAGATTAGGATTACATGCTTGAGCCCTGCATTGTTGTTGTTTTCGTTTTAGAGCACCCTCACTAAGCTTATAGCTTACGCTCTCAATGTTCAACAATGCAGATCATTAGCGTGGTGTTAGCTCGAGGCAAGGCAAGAAGGGCATCCAAGTTTGTAGCTCAAGTATGGTTATCGATTTTGTAATAGCTAGCAATGTGGCAAGGGTCTTTGAATGAGCGTGTGTGACTCATTTGATTGATGTTGTTTTTGGTTTGATCATGGGTTTGTAAGCATGTTATACTACGTTGAATATTTGATGTTTGATGGCATGTTTTAGAATGTTTAGGTTGCATAGTGTATGAATGCAAACCTTTCAAGATGTCTTGTCCCTTTTAAGGTCCTTTGTG
Organism: Hibiscus tridactylites; assembly: GCA_958450335.1. NCBI lineage: Eukaryota > Viridiplantae > Streptophyta > Magnoliopsida > Malvales > Malvaceae > Hibiscus > Hibiscus tridactylites. The sequence continues at coordinate 106,772,512 of OY288265.1, forward strand.
TTTTGAGTATGCCAATATTGCATGAATTGCTCTTTAACTAGAATGCTATGTATGAATGCTTAAATCCATGTTTGATTGACTCCCTTGGCTTAAATATGTATGCTTGTATGGTTGGCTTGCCTTAGGGATTGATGATAGTGTGTTGGTTGAGGTGTTGGAGGGATTTAGGGGCCTCCTTGTGCTCTAAATCAGCTCAAATCTGCAGTTTCGTAGCTGGGGTATCGATACCATTGATCTGGTATCGATACTACCCTGTGGTTTCAGGCCTCGTGTATCGATACTCGAAGGGAGTATCGATACCTTTTTGGCCACTGGAGCCACTGTCGATTTCGGTATCGATACTGACCTCTAGGGTATCGATACCGTTGTCTTGGCTTTGACCGTGGGAAGTCAACTTTAGGGGAGGGTATCGATACTGTCTCCTCAGGTTGACCAAACCCTGTTGACCTAGTCAAAGGGGTATCGATACCGCCTGCAGGTTAACTTTAAAAATGGGCTTTTAAATGTTAGTTGGGGTTCGTTTGATTGCTTCGTAAATATTGTTCCGTTGCATGATCACTTAGGATGAAATTTCCATCTAGACAAGATTAAAATGAAAAAAAAATATAGGGTTGCTAACCGAGGGAGAGTTCCTTAGGGAGTTTTCACTCGGTTTTCCCCGTGTAGCTCACTCGGACCGGTCATCCGGCCAGACCGGGACGAGGGGGTTACAAAATCCATGCCATTAAAAGAGCGGTATTGTAATTAGGAATTTTGCTTCCTTAATTTTAGACAACATCCTTCAATCTATTACGGTTCACCCAACTCTCACAAAAATATTATGGTTCATCCAACTTGATATTTTAGGATAGTCCATTCTTACCATGTGCTTCAAGTTTTAGAAATGTTGATAGTTAAGATTTGTTTGGTATTGTCAAAGTTGTGGTATCAAGGCTTGATTTTGTTTGAAAATTTATTTTAAAAATGAAATTTTTTAGAATGTTTGTCAACAATCTCTAGAACATGTAGTTTAATGCTCTTAGTTGGCACTCTCACATCTCTCTTAGGTTGTGGATTTAATAGTCGTTAGGAGCAAATTTTTCCTCCCCTATATAGGAATTTTCAAAAAAAAAGAGAAAAAAATCTATAATATTTTGATGGTGTGTGCTTTTGAAACATGTAATCATATTATTTTTAGTAAGTTATTATATTTTTAATTTAAAAATTATATATATAAGATATATTAGATAAAAAATTATTCTATTTATATTGACTTAGTCAATGATATATTCGTGAATTCGTTATTGGGTGGATTCATTGGTGCAACCATTGAGACAGTTGACTTGAAGATATGTAATGTAAGTTTTAAGCGTAACAAAATTCATATTTTTTACCTGATTATAAAATAATGTATGGTTATTGATTTCAGGCCTTTAATAACACATATATTATACAAATGAACAGTCCGAACTAAAAAACCCAGTTAATTAATTATTTCGAATGAAAATTATTTATTGGTACACAATAATAAATTACTATTCAGACCTTATAAATCTATACTTTATTTTATTACGTTTTCTCAACTAAGTTCGTGTCACTAAATTAAGTGACACCAATTTCAATCAGATAATTTGAAAATTATAAATATGTACTTTATTTTAGTGTACTTTTTCAATTGAGTTTGTGTCACTAAAATAAGTGATGCCAAATTCAACCAAACGCTTAACAATACTAAATTTTGAGAGACATATATGCATGGTTTTTTTTTTTATAAAATTCAATAATTTTTTATTAAATTCATAGGAAAATTACAATTACAATGCATCCAAGAAGAAGAATATTTGGATTAAACAACCTAAAAAATTCTTACAACCAAAAACAAAGAAAAATGAAAACTTCTATGGAGATAAGCATATCAACAAAATTTAGCAGCCTCCTGAATCTCATTGTCTCTGTCCAAACGAGACACATAAAGAAGGAAGGAGTGGTGCACGATCCAAGTTGTCAAGCAAAAAGTACCGCTACTCGGGACTGATTTCATCGGCAAACAACCATCAACCGAGTGGGGATATAACTTTCCAAGTGACCACCGGCAAAAATATAAATCAGAAACTAACGCCGATTGAATCTCTGTGGAACAACAATCGATCGCCAGGGTATGCTGAAACATGCCACAAAGACAGATAAATCAAACCACAAAACAAAAAACAAAGACATGTCACAAGGACAAAAGAAAAAGTGTGTCACAATGACACAGAAAGAGATTCTTATTAAAATAAAATTAAGAAAATTAATAGATCCGATAGTCGACAACCAATACTAAAATTAAATGCCGACCGCTAATCAAATGAATTAATTAAAGTAGAGAACGACCAGAGTTGAAAGAATTTTAGTAGTAGAGAGCGGGTAGGGTTTTACAACAAACACAAACATAATTTATAATGAAATATTTGATTTTTTTACTTTATCTTCTTTAAATAAAATTAATTTATTTTTTTGAATTTTTTTATTAAAATAGTGGTACTGTAAAAATAATTTAAGTATTTAAAATTTAGGGAATTCAATTGATAACTTTCAATGATACTTATTTATTAGTACAGATAAAATTAAGTTACTATTATAACCTTACTAATGTGTGTTATTTATATTTTGGTTTAAGTGTACTTTATATTTTAATATTTTAAGTTTTTGGTTATGTGTTTGACTCCTAAGAAATGGATTTTGGTAGTTTTATTTGAGTATTTGTATAAATGTAAAACGACAATAACATCTTAAAATAATATCTATAATATTTTTTTTCGCTCCAGTGCCGCTATTTTTATTATTCTTGTTTAATTTTTATAGACGACGACGACACTAGTCTTAGTGTTGGTTGTCGGCCACAATTACCTTCTTTTTATTTATTTGCTTTGTTTTTTAGTTTTTTTAGTTCTTTCAATTCAATGAAATATTTTCTTCTACTTTTTGGTATGTATTTTCTGTTTCTTAGCACGCTTTTTTTGTCTCTTGGCACGTTTTTTTTATATTTTTTTATCAGGGTTGGATTTGACGTCGCCACGACTGATCAAGATGGCGCTATTTGATTATCATGTTGATCTCCTTGCTTTGGACCCTCGAACTGAATCTAGATGTAAGTTTAGTCACAACTCTTGTTCGGGATTGAGTTATGGTAATAATTATGTTGTCAACGTGCCTCGATTCTGTAATATATATTTTTTAATGTTGTTTGTTGATGGTTTTTACCTTCATCGTCGAGCTTTGGTGATGTTTTGTATCTACTTTGTTTGGAGTCTTTGAATTAGGATTTTACCTTCTTTTTTCCTTTGGTCTAGTTTATGATCTAGAGACGTTAGTTTTTGTGTGTTTAAGAATATGTTCGAATCATGTTTGTTTACCTGCACTGTAGACTTTCATCTTTGATTATTCTTTTATTAATAAAACCGAGGTATTCTTTTTTTAAAAAAATTATAATCTTTAATAAATGAGGTTATTTTGATATTTTTAAAACTGGTGTCGAATTGACTCATGATACTATATATATATATATATATATATATTTTATTTTTAAAAAATATTTATAAAAATTTAATTGACAAATCAACATAATTGTAGTGCTATGGACTTATGCTAATCTATCTGTTTTGTATTCAATTTCTTAGTAGTGATGTTTTTTTAACAAAAGAATCTATATTTATTAATTATTATTAAATATATTATAAATGCAATGCATCAAAAAAAAAGTCTAATCAACTAAAAATTTAATACAAAGGTGTAAAGAAAAGTAAACCATTCAATGAAGATTAGCATCCCACCAAAACTCAGAAACTTTCATGAATCTTCTTGTCTCTAGCCAAACGAGACGCTTTACGGAATGAAAAAAAAGAGTTGTGAGCGAAGCAAACTATCAGGCAGATTGCTCTGTTATACAGTTCTGATTACATCGGCTAACAAACCATCAAACGAGTGGGGATCAATCTTTTCTATAACCGCAAACAAATCAAAACAGAAAGCTAGCGTCGTGAGGATCTTTATACGAGCCCCAACCAACCACTACCGTATGCTGAAATCGTGCCAAACGACAGATGAAACGAACCACAAAAATCAATGAAAATGTGCTACAAAAGTAGAGGAAACCCGTGCCACAAGAACAGAGATTTTATTAAAATTAATAAAACAAAACATGAAAGAGTAAGGAAAACAATAACACTAGTGGTCGATAATCAGTACTAAGACTAGTTGTTGTCACCGGTTAAGCAAAAAAGAGATAAAAAAAGTTTGTGGCGGCTGTGAACAGTAGTAGTGATTTTTAAATGTTTTATTTAAGAGCAAGCACATTTGGTCATTGGTCATTGGTCAAACTGTTTATTGTTGTTCCTTTATATTCTCTTAAGTTATGGATTCTAAACTCATTAAGAGCATTCATTTCCTGCTCCTAAAGTCCCCTCTTCCTTTCCTCTAGTTGAGATTAGAATTAGAATTAAGGATTGTAAAAAAAAAACTACCCTTATGACAATACTAGATACCCTTTAAGGTAAGGGCATTCAAATTATTTTATAACTGAATTAATGTCAAATTAACTTGTTTGTCAACTGATATTTTACAATAAAATGATAAGGAAAACTTGGGGTTTAAAAGCAGTTAATTTAAGAAAGAATAAATATTTATGTAAACATATTTAGAACCATCCTTTAAATTCAAGAAAAATATTTCGACTTAGGTTTAACTTAAAATAGTTTTAATTCAGTCCAACTTAAAATAATTGAAACAATAAATTTTTAAAAATAAATAAAAATTTATAAATAGAAATTAATATAAAAATAACTTTTAATGTTTTAATATTATGCTTTAATTTTAAGCCATTTATCAAAACAACTTTACTCTTAAAGAGTCGATTTTTTTATCCGACGTAAATAAACTCGACTCAACTTGATTCAAATCGTAATTTTATAAATTCGACCCCATTAATTTTTTTAAAAAGTTTAAGTTATAAAATGAGACTTGAATAACTTAAAAGTTTTAGTAACTAATTAATCAATTTTCAAGTTCTCTTAACTCTACTTCATATATGTATATTGCATATGAAAAATTTGAAGACATACATTTATATTGTATATGGTTATATAAAGCTATTTAAATTAGAACCAATCCATAATACTATAAATATTTACAATTAAATTTAAATAGAAACTCAAACAATTCAACTCGAATTTCATAAATTTGACTTGAAAACATTTCAAATAAAAGTTTGAGTTATAAAATCATACTTCTAAACTCGATTAATACAAATATTTTTTACTTGACTCAATTCGACTAGATCGAATACTCACCCCTAGACACAAATCATTATTAATTGTTTGAAATTCAATGTATGATTGATATCCATCTTACAATCTTAACCGTCCACAATAAATTACCTTATTATTACAAATTGAACCGTCCACGAGTACTAATAGTACAAATTACAATAAATTACTAAGGACACAAATCACAATTACTTAATTATTTTTTATTTTTTTTCTTCTAATACTACAAATTACAAATTACAAATGGTGCTGGAGATATTGTAGTGAACCTAATAATTTATGGAGGAGGGTTATTGATGCTAAAGCATATGATATTAATTCAGATTTACTCCCTCGACATTCAGCGGCAAGTAATACATCCTGGGTGTGGAATGGCATTTTGAAAGAATATAGCAAAGAAAACAGGGTGGCTCATACTTTCCGATCAAACCTGTCTATTCAAGTTGGAGATGGGAGGCGGACTAGGTTCTGGACAGATTTATGGGTGGGAGAATCCCAGCTAAAAATTCTTTTTCCTAGGATCTTTGCTTTGGCAACTAACAAAGCTGGGTTTTTAGCAGAATTCGGCACAAGGACCAACTCTGGTTGGGTTTGGAATATCCAGCTAAGGAGGAGTTGCTTTGATTGGGAAATTGAACAGTGGAATAATTTTATGAACTTATTAAACAACTTCAGGGATAGTAGTCTCTGTTAAGAGAATAGACTAGAAGGTAGTTAGTTACGTAATTAGTTACGTGGTTAGTTGTATGAGCTGTTAGTAAATGTACAGTTAGTTAGAAAGATAGCTGGACAGCTAATTATCTCTTTATATATGTATGATGTAATTCCTTTGATTAGATACAATGAGAATCATTCTTTCTCTCCAAATATACAATTCTTCATTTCATAGAAATCTCAACATGGTATCATTCGCTGAGTTCTGATCCTTCTTCGCTTCCGATTTTCTTTTTTCATCACTGTTTTTTTTCTTCTTTCGTTCTCTTCTTTCTTGATTTCCAGTCATCATGGTGACTATTGGTGATGTTCAACTTGATCCCTCTCATCATCTTTATCTGCATCCCTCCGATACTCCTGGAACTTTGCTTGTTTCGCATCAGCTCACCGGCGTTGCTAATTACAGTGTTTGGAGCCGCTCCATGCGCATCGCGTTGCTTGCCAAGAACAAGGTTGGCTTCATCGATGGATCATGTTCTCTTGCTGATGTTTCAACGGAGTTAAAGCCGCAATGGGAACGCTGCAATGCTCTGGTATTATCTTGGATTTTAAACACTGTTAGTCAGGATTTATCTGCTGGCATTGTTTTTGCTTCTAGTGCTGCTCTTGTGTGGTCTGATTTGAAAGAACGATTCGATAAAGTTGATGGATCTCGAGTTTATTTTTTACACCGTGAAATTAGTTCTCATGTTCAGGGTACATCTTCCATTTCTGTTTATCACACACGCCTACGTTTACTTTGGGATGAATATGATGCTATTGCTCCCTTTGCTCTTTGTAATTGTGACTCTTCTAAGAAGAATGCTGATAATCGTACGCAGCAACGCCTATTTCAGTTTCTCATGGGACTCAATGAGTCTTACTCGATGGTTCGCAGTCAGATCCTACTTATGCGACCTTTACCGTCTGTGAATCAAGCATATTCTATGCTTATTCAGGAGGAGGGACAACGTTCCACTGCTGGTCAATCTTCCTTGCTTGTTGATCCTACTGCGTTATACTCTGGTGCTTCTCCTTCTTCTCGTAGAAGGTTTTCTGGTACGTGTGATTATTGCCATATCAAAGGCCATAAGAAGGAGACTTGCTATAAGTTGATTGGTTATCCTGCTGATTTCAAGTTCACCAAACGCAAGGGTCCTTCTGCCAACAATGCTAGGGTGGAGGTGGTTTCTGATTCCCCACCTGTTGATTCTTCCTCACCTCCTCCTTCAGTGCCTATTTTCACTCCGGAACAGTATAAACAAATTTTGGATCTCCTTGGTCAAGGCTCTGGGGTGCAAGCTTCTGCTCACATGGCAGGTACCTTTTTTGGTCCTTCTTCTACTGATTGGATCCTTGATACGGGGGCCACTAATCACATGACATTCGATCTTGAGCGTTTGAATTCTCCAGTTGCTTGTGCTTCCCCTTCCTTTGTCCAGTTGCCAAATGGTAAAACCACTTCGATTGCTCATATTGGTTCTTGTTTCCTTTCTTCTTCTCTCTTTTTGTCCAATGTTTTGCATGTCCCTGATTTCCATTTTAACCTTTTATCTGTCTCTCAACTCACTAAAGATCTTAATTGTTGTGTGCTTTTCTTTCCTCGTTTTTGTCTTTTGCAGGACCTTTGCAATGGACGGATGATGGGGATTGGTAAGGTCAAAGGAAATCTTTACACATTTCATTCCTCTCCACCTGCCTTGCCCTCTACTCCACATGCCTTGCCCTCTACTCCACCTTCACAACCATTGTTTACTTCTTCTGAATCGTGTTTTTCTTCTAGTTCTTTACCAAATTCTAGTGTCTTGTGGCATGCACGCCTTGGTCATTCCTCTATAACCACTATGAATAAGTTGTCCCAACTGGATTGTAATTTTTTTCATTGTGATCATGTTAAACACTGTGGCATTTGTCCTTTAGCAAAACAATCACGTTTACCTTTTCCCATTAGTGTTTCGCGTGAGACTCAACCCTTTTCTCTTTTACATATTGATCTTTGGGGTGCCTATCGTGTATCTACACACAGTGGCCATCGATATTTTCTCACTATTGTGGATGATTGTACCCGCATGACTTGGGTTTATCTTCTTCGTCTTAAGAGTGATGCCATTATTCTTCTTAAGGACTTTGTCACTTATGTTCATACTCAATTTTCTTCCTCCATTAAAACAATTCGCAGTGATAATGGCTCGGAATTTTTTAATACTGCTGGCCATGAGTTTTTTACCTCCAAAGGTATTATTCATCAACGTTCTTGCGTGCACACCCCACAACAAAATGGGGTGGCCGAGCGTAAACACAAACACCTTCTCAATGTTGCGCGTGCCCTTAAATTTCAATCTTATGTCCCTATAAAATTTTGGGGTGAGTGTGTGTTGACAGCTTGTTACCTAATAAACCGCTTACCTACTTCTGTTTTGGGGTGGAAATCACCGTTTGAAATGCTTTATAATCGAGTTCCTAATTTGTCTCACCTTCGTGTTTTTGGCTGCCTTTGCTTTGCCACAGTGCTTAACAATCACGATAAGTTCACTCCTAAAGCTACTTCTGCCGTGTTCATGGGATATTCTCTTCATCAGAAGGGTTATATTCTCTTTAATATTACCACCAAAACCTTCTTCATTAGTCGTGATGTGGTATTTCATGAACATGTTTTTCCATTTCAGTCCAATGATCCTACTTCTCCTTTATTTCCTCTTACTTCTTCACCATCGATTGATCATGACTTTCTTCATATTCCCATAATTCATGCTACTGAGCAACCCTCATCTTCATCACCTACTTCTCCTACTACTTCACCCTTACATTCTGAGCCTTCTTCATTACCTACTGAGCCTTGTTTATTACCTACTGAGTCTTCACCCTTACCTACTGAGTCTTCTCCCTTATCTAGTGAGCCTTCACCTACTGAACTTTCACCTCTTGTTTCTCCTATTATTCCTTCCATTCCTTTGCGCAAATCCACTAGGGTTTCTAAGCCTCCCACCTGGCTTTCTGATTTTGTTTGTCCTGCCAATTCCTCTTCATCCACTTCATTGCTTACAGGTTCGTATCCCATTTCTTCTTGTATTGGTTATAATCATTTATCTTCTTTTACTCGTAATTTTGCTATCTCTTTATCCTCTATTGTTGAACCTCACTCCTATCAATTGGCTATTACTGATCATCGGTGGGTGGAAGCCATGCAACTTGAAATTCAAGCACTTGAGGCCAATGGCACGTGGGATGTGGTTGATCTCCCTCCTGGGAAGAAAGCGATTGGCTGCAAGTGGGTCTATAAGGTGAAGTACAATTCCGATGGTTCGATTGAACGCTTTAAGGCTCGGCTGGTCGCTAAAGGTTATAATCAACGTGAAGGGATCGATTTTCATGACACCTTCTCTCCTGTTGCAAAGCAAGTGACGGTCCGTACTGTTATTTCTTTGGCTGCCATCTACAACTGGCCTTTACTTCAAATGGACGTCTTCAACGCTTTTTTACAGGGTGATTTGCATGAGGAGGTATATATGACCTTACCTGAGGGATTTCGCAGCCAGGGGGAGTGTCATTCATCTCGAGTTTGCAGGCTGCGTAAGTCATTATATGGTTTGAAGCAGGCTTCTCGCCAATGGAATCTAAAGTTGACAGAGGCTCTCGTTGCGAATGGTTACTCGCAAAGCTTGTATGATTACTCATTGTTTACTAAAGTGCAGGGTACCAAAATTGTCATAATGCTCATTTATGTAGATGATCTTCTACTTACTGGCAATGATGAAGGAATGATTCAAGAGCTCAAGGAAATTTTACACTGCAATTTCAAAATGAAAGACCTTGGCAACCTTAAATACTTCCTTGGTATTGAAGTGCTGCGTTCGAAGGAAGGTATTATACTACATCAAAGGAAATACGCTCTCGAGCTGATAGCAGATTCAGGGCTAGGGGGAGCACGTTGTGCTTCAACTCCTTTGGATCAAGGTGTAAAATACACTGCAGCAGGTATTGACAAAGACATTCATGACAACTCCATGGAAGATCCATTTGAAGATGTGCAAGTTTATCAAAGGTTAATAGGGAGATTACTCTATTTAACACATACACGTCCGGACATCATCTTTGCAGTTCAATGTTTGAGTCAGTTTATGCAAGCGCCCAAAAAGGTTCATTATGAGGGAGCACTGCGCATTGTTAGATATGTTCGACAGCATCCTGGCCAGGGAATTTTTCTCTCAGCTAGCTCTAAACCTGTGTTGACATCATATTGTGACTCGGATTGGGCTAGCTGTCCAATAACACGTCGATCTGTCTCTGGATTTTGTGTCAAGCTGGGAGACTCCTTGATTTGCTGGAAGTCAAAGAAGCAAAGCACGGTGTCTCGATCTTCAGCAGAAGCTGAATACAGATGCATGGCCACAACAGTAGCTGAACTTGTTTGGTTGAAAGGCCTTATAGCAGAATTGGGAATCAAGCACGATGCACCAGCAACTTTGTTCTGTGATAGTCAGGCAGCACTACAAATTGCTGCAAATCCAGTTTTCCACGAGCGAACGAAACATATAGAGATCGACTGCCATTTCGTGCGTGAAAAAATTCAGAAAGGAATTGTTCAAACTTTCCATGTTTCCTCCAATGAGCAGCAAGCTGATATTTTCACGAAGAGCTTAGGGGTTGCACAACATAATTACCTTGTCAGCAAGTTGGGGATGAAAGATATATATCATCCTCCAACTTGAGGGGGAGTGTTAAGAGAATAGACTAGAAGGTAGTTAGTTACGTAATTAGTTACGTGGTTAGTTGTATGAGCTGTTAGTAAATGTACAGTTAGTTAGAAAGATAGCTGGACAACTAATTATCTCTTTATATATGTATGATGTAATTCCTTTGATTAGATACAATGAGAATCATTCTTTCTCTCCAAATATACAATTCTTCATTTCATAGAAATCTCAACAGTCTCGACTCGAACTGGGTTAGTTGAAAGGGAGCAAGTGATGGGGTGTTCTCTATTAAGTCTCTGCGATTGCAGCTGGAACAGGCATCGCCCGAGGATCTGGTTGGCTCAGGCTCGACAAATATTATATGGATGGGCTTGGCTCCTCCCAAGGTGGAGTGCTTCTTGTGGTCGCTGATTAAAAACCGTCTGCCAGTGAAAGTGGCTCTGTTTAGAAGAGGTGTTCGAAGCATCAATGAGGTTGCTTGTCCTCTGTGCAACATCGCTTCTGAAACCATTTCCCATTTATTTTTCTCTTGTACAGGGGTGTGGAGAATTTGGTGCAGGATTAGCAGCATGATAGGCATTCAAATGGTATTTCCGGATCAACCTGCTCAATTTGTTGAAGCCTGGATCGGTTCGGTTCCTGCAAGAGATGAAAAATGGGCCGCTTTATTACTCTGTGCCACAATTTGGTCTACTTGGTTGATTAGAAATGAAATAGTGTTTAAGAACAAATCTATAGATTGAATACAACTATGGTTCTCAATCAGAACCAGGTTTGCGTTCTGGATAAAGGCAAAATTTCCGGGAAAGGACACTTCTTTGGAGGGGATATTTACAGATCCATTGGTGGCCAAAATCCCTTTCTACACAGCCGGAAGCTCAGAGGCTATGGCTTGTTGGAGACCACCTCCTCCTGGCTTTCTCAAATTAAATGTGGATGGTGCTGTTACTCGAGAGGAGCCGAAAGGAGGTATTGGAGGTGTACTGAAAGATGAAACGGGTGCAACTTTGTTGAGCTTTGCGGAACCATGTGGTGGTGCCCCGGTTTCTTTGGTTGAATTCCTAGCAGTTAAGGTTGGGATCCAGAAATTCCTTGCGTCGAGGTGGGCTAGTAATTCTCGGCTTATCATTGAATCGGACAGCAGACAGGTGGTCCAATGGTTGTCCGGGGAGTTAAATCCTCCACAGGTCGTGGGTGAGAGGGTACAGGAGTTAAGGAAAGTGATAGTGGAGAAAGGGTTCTTGGTACAGAACATTCCTCGCGCATCGAACATTGAGGCGGACACACTGGCCAAGTCCGGAATCGGATAGGCGATACAGAGGTTTGAGGTAAAACATTGGTACAGAACATTCCTCGCGCATTGAACACTAGAATTGAGTGAAATCCTTGTACTGTGTAAAACATTGGTCATTATGCAATATGTATTGTCTCCGAATACGTTAGCAAGGTGCGCTCTTTTTCCTCCATCTAGGATTAGGGAGGTTTTTTAACGAGGCCTTTGCTAACGTTAAACATTGATGAATAAAGCTTACCTTTCAAAAAAAAACAATTATACTTAAACATTATGTTATAACAACGATGTCAATTGAACTAATACTCTATTGACTAATTGATTCAAAACTTATTTACGTCTAATTAAATATTAAATAAAACTTATTCATTTTTAATATGACTAGAATTGCAAAATTATTAAAGTTTACAAATGAAATTAGCAGATAAATTATTGGATAAATTTGGTGTAATATTTGGTCAAACGCATTATACTCCTAATAAGAGAGTTCATATTTAAATCTTGATGAAGATATCATTTAGAAAAACAATCACAAACCTTAAATATGAATAATTTAATTTTTTTAGATGCACACATATTGTTATTCTATACACCAACGGTAAAAATTGAAAGTCTCTACAAATTTTTTTTAGGGTTTAGGCTATAGGGGTTTAAAATTTAAGCGTAATGGGAGTGCAGGGTTATAACTCAAGGTTTATAAAGTTAAAATCTAAATTCTAACCATATTACCCTAAAACAAAACATCAACCTCTAAATTCTAAACTTAAACCCTAAATTTTAACAATTGTCCCTAAATTCTAAACTCCTAACCCTAAAACTCTAAACCATACACCCTAAACCAAGACCCAAAATTTAAATAATATTCTATAAATATCTTCTATTAATAAAGTGATAATGTGGTAAGGTAGGTTCAAGTTTGATTATGTCTATAAAGATTATTTGTTCTTAATCTCAAATTCTCCGATATTATATTATATTATATTATATTATATTATATTATATTATATTATATTATATTATATTATATTATATTATTTCGTGAGTAAAAGAAAATATTTTAAATAAAAAACATATTCATTAAAATTTATTCAATAAGTAATCTTAGATAAAATGATAAATTATTTGTATTTAATTTTTTTAGGTCATGTTAATTCTTTTAAATAATCAATTTTAATTCGTTTAATTTAAATAGTGTATAAGAGAATGAAAACAAAAACAAAAACGCCATTATAATAATATGTATTATATCTTTGAATAAAATCAATTTAATATTTAAAATTAGATTGATATTTAGTTAACCGGTTACAATAAACTCAGAATGACCTTATATTCTTTTGACAAAGGTTCATAGACTTTTAAATATAACATATAATGATTTAGAGGTAGATTTTTTGACAAAAGCTCGATAGACTTTTAAATATAACATACATAGATGTAGATGTAGATATAGATATAGATATATAAGGACATACAATTTATAAAAATATGTCAATTATGAGTTTAATTTAAAATTTAGGTTTAAATTTTAAAGATAAAAAAATTTTATAGTTAAAATAAAAATGTTAATGTAAAAATAATTTACACAATTTTTGTGGGTAAATTGCAGCAATATTGTTGTTGAAATTTTTATTTCAAGGTTTGTGGTTGTTTGTTTTTTATTTCATGATCTATGGTTGTTGGCTGGTTGCTACAATATCAGAAGATCTTATTGAAAGTACATGTCAGCTTTAAAAAATATCGTCGAAATTACATGTTGATTTTAGCCGAACAAAAAAAATACATAAAAGTATTTCAACTTCAGGCCACCTACAATAATCATTATAGGTCACCTCAGCAAAAACTACTTGTTACTTCATTAAATTTAAAAATGCCCTAAATCTTGAAATAAAAAACTCAACAACAATATTGTTACAATTTACCTCAGTTTTTGTATTTATTTAATATATATAATTCATAATTATAAATTATAAAATTAATAGATGGGCTCATGGGCCGAGCTAGAATAGTTGCTCATGAAAATTGAAAACCCAGCGTCCGATCCATTTCTCCTTTTTACCAAGCAGGTTTTGTTGTCTGAACCTTCTCAAGGACGGATTTGAAATCGTGGATGGATGGTTGAAGCGTGCGGCAGTGCGGGACTCTGAAAGCGTGCCGGGAAAACTTTCATTTTCCAGGAAAATACCATCGGTTCTGATTATGTAAGTCAAACCAATTGGACTGAAGAAATTGAAAACATTCTGTTCTTCTGGGATATGAAAACGTTTCGAATTCGATTTAGTCCAGTTGAATTCTGTTTTCTTTCAATATTTTATTGAAGTTTACCTTCGATTTACTAACGTTGGAAACAAATTTGTTCAATCTTTTTTTCTCAGGTCGCAAGAGGAGGTAGCCAAGCGAGCTATAAAGCACGCATTGAAAGCGCATAAGAAAAGGCATTTAGTCGAAGAAGGAGCTCATGCTCCTGCTTTTATTGTTCTTTCCCGGCCAATCAATTCCCAGGTTTTCTTTCTCGTTTTGTTCATTGTAAATGTATTATTTGATAGTTATAAAAACAAGTCGATTCGAAATTAGGTATTGAATGAATCTTTGGATTTCCATTAGGTATTGAATGAATCTTTGGATTTCCATTAGAATTTGGAAATGGAACTTCAACAATGTTACAAAGCTCAATCCAGATTATCTGAGCAGCTTGTGGTGGAAGTAGCTGAATCCAGAGCTTTAAAAGCTTCACTACAAGAGAAAGAAACAGCAATGGCTGAAATGGAGAAGGAGTTGACACAAACAAGGTTCGATTGTGTTCTTTTTTATGGTTTGGCCAGTAAGGGGATGTTTTTTAGATTTGAAGTTAATTTGAAACGAATTAGTGATTGGTTGTTTACTTCGGCAGGGATGAATGCTCTCAGTTAAAAGCGGATTTAGAAGAAAAAGTTAGAGCGTTGGAGTTGTTGTTGAGCGAGCGTGAGGAACTCAAAGCTCAACAAGAACAACTGGCTATTAGAGCTATGAATGCTGAGGCCGAAAATAAGAAGTTAGTCGATCGTTGGATGCTTCAAAAGATGCAGGATGCCGAACGGCTTAATGAGGTACAGTATTTCAACTTCTTCACAGTTAAGAGAAACTGTCCATATGTGGGAATGTAATTGACTGTTACTTAGAATGATATAACGCAACAGTCCCTTGATTTGAAAGAGTAATTTACTTCTCCATATGCCTGTTTTAGATTACCAAAGTATTAGTGACCAACTTAAGTTTCCTTTAATTAACTTAGGCAAATGCGCTGTATGAAGATATGATTGAGCGGCTCAAGGCCAGTGGTTTAGAAAAACTTGCACGAGAGCAAATGGATGGTATTGTCCGTAGAAGTGAAGAGGGTGCCGAGTTCTTTTCAGAATCAATTGTTCCTTCTGTTTGCAAAAACAGGATCAATGCTCACGAAGGTGGTTGTGCAGTTGTGCTTCTATAATGTTTGAGAATAATTCCGGCAGATTGATCAGTGGAGGACAGGACCGATCGATCAAAATGTGGGATTCTAGCACTGGATCATTAAGTCAGTCTTTTCGGCTGTCTTGGTTCTGTCCTTGATCTCACAATTGCAAATGACAATAGATCCATAATAGCAGCAAGTAGTTCAAACAACTTGTTTGTATGGGATATCAACTCGAGACGAGTCCTTCATACTCTGACCGGTCACACAGATAAAGTGTGTGATGTAGATGTGAGCAAAGTTTCAAGTCGTCGTGTTGTGAGTGCAGCTTATGATCGTACTATAAAAGTATGGGATTTGCAAAAAGGTTACTGTACTAACACAATAATGTTTCACAGCAACTGCAATGCTCTTTCCTTCAGCACCGACGGACTGACTATATGCTCAGGTCATGTCGACGGGAACCTTCGTTTGTGGGATATCCAGACAGGAAAGGTGCTTAGTGAAGTCGCCGCACATTCACTTGCTATCACATCTCTCTCTCTGTCCCGAAACGGAAATGTAGTATTGACTAGTAGCAGAGATAATTCACACAATTTATTTGATATCCAATCTTTGGAAGTTTGTGGTACATTCAGAGCAAACGGAAGAAGAGTGGCATCAAACTGGAGTCGCTCGTGTATTAGTCCGGACGATAATTATATCGCTGCAGGCTCTGCTGACGGGTCCATCTACATTTGGTCAATTTCCAAAGCCGACATAGTAAGCACTCTGAAGGAACACACTTCTCCTATCCTGTGTTGTACATGGAGTGGACTGGGAAAGCCATTAGCCTCTGCCGATAAGAATGGGGTTATCTGTACCTGGACATGATCTGCAGGTTGTACACGGAACAGACTCGGAAAACTGAAGTATATGTTTTATACAGGTACATTCATTTTTCTAAAGCTTTTTCATATATATGAAGATTCGTATTCTCATACATGTCCGATTATATATCGAACATAGTTGGCTCGACATGATTGAAGTGAATATTATTAGATCATAACTCCACCGGAGAGTCTCATTCCTTTACTACAGGCAGACGCTTGTGGTAGAGGAACTGTTAGGTTTTAGTATTTGTGTTTCTCTTTCCGGTGTACCAAAAAATAATTATGAGAACAAAGCTGGAAACAATTGGGTAGAATATAGAGTTCATCTTTAGGATAAAATGAAGGTCTGTGTTGGTGAAAATTAAAAGGGTTAAAATGTGTTCCAAGTCCCTGCATTATTCATACATTTGAAATTTAGTTCTTCTACTTTTATTTTTAGAACTTTAATTCCTTTATTTTGGATTTAAAAATTCAAGTCCTATTATCAACATCTTTATATATTTTGTTAAATTCAAGTCTGAACACACATAGCATCGCAGTCGGATAAAATGTCATGCTTGTGCATATGAACTTTACATGCTATTTAATATATTGCGTGCAATAATAATTGTACTTTATTAGGATATGATTTTTAAACATCTCACATTTTTCAATATTTTACGGTAAAAATAATTATACCCATAATACAAATGTCTAATCACCATTGTCGGTTATAAAGGAGAGCACTATGAGCGATCGCGTAGGGCCTTTAACCAACTTAGATTTCCTAAAATTTGATTATCCATACTTTTTAAATCTTATTTTTTAATTTACAAATAAATAAATTAATATAATGATAAAAAATTAATTCCCTTTCCAAAATTAATTAATTATTAATCTAAAAATAAAAATAATGTATTTGACAAAAAAATTATCATGTTTCTATGGTTATTGAAGAAAGGCTTAACTACAAATAAGTTTCCTATATATCTTTTTTTTACTTTAGGTCCTTAAAATATTTTTTGATCAAAATATGTGTCTAAGTTTACTCCGTGACGATTTTTAGGAAATGACGTTAAAAAGAAAAGGAATATTTTAAAATTACGATGTAGTTCTTTTTTATATTTTAGGTGTCTAATTTTTTCTAAATTGATGTTTAAATTATGCCTTTTTTATTTTAAGTGCTTAAAAATTTATTTTTTTTAAAGAAATTAACGGTCGTTACCTCAAAATGCTAAAAAAAATATAAAGTTTTGTTATATAAGGGTCTATTTTTTAATTTTCTCTTAATGCTCCGGAAATTTTTAAAACGACTTTTTAAATCACTTTTTAAATCATTTTTCATGCAAGCAAATGCCTCTAAAAAAATTGTTCAAGTACATTTAAGCCACTTAAAATATCTACAAAATCACTTTTTTTGCACATGATTATATTCACAAAAACAACATGCCATAAAATCATAATGATTTAAATCGAGCAATGGGACTTGCATGAATAATCTCAAGTGGCATATAGTTAAAAAGAAAACCTCTTATCCTCACAAAGTGACTTAATTTAGAAATTTTAAAAAGTAAGCATAATAAATAAATACATAAATAATAGCGACTGAGATGGTATACAAAACACTCTTAATACTTACTATTAAGTCTCTTACAATCATTTTTTTTAAATATTTTCGAAGGAAAAAAAATAAAAATTTTGCTCTTACCGAATTTTAAACTCACAACTTTGACTGAGAGCTTTAACCAATCTCGTATTATTATACATTTTTCTATTAATCTTTTACGGATTCCATTTTTAATTAGTTTTGCCCTTGTGACAAAACATAATTAACCATTTTCAATCCGATTAATCTCGGAGTGGTTTTTCATCGTGTAACCTCTAATCATAATGTTACGTTATGTTTATAAACATGTACTTCTAAAAATTGTTAGAACCACAAATGTTATAAGATTCATAAGATATGAATATACCCATGAATAAGATTGATACACAAATAAATAAGAGTAAAATACACTAGAGGTCACTTAATTATAGGTTTAAGAATGTCTTTTTTTTTCATTTTAAAAAATAACAATTAAATCACTTAATTATAAGTTTGAGAACAAACATATCACTTTTTTTCTAAAAGTAACAATCAGTCAATCAATTATAGGTTTAAGAATAAACATGACATCCAATTAAAATTCTGTGACGAACATGTCATTCTGTCATTAAAAATTGAAACAACAACTTGGTATAATAACAATTTTAATCTTCAAAACTCATGCATTATATTAATTTGGTTCTAATTCGAAATAGTTCAATAAACTTAACTCCATATTTAAAAATTTCAACACTACACTATCCTGACACACCCTCTAAGTACTATCACATTCCATGCTATTGTCCATCAATCCGATAATCAACAAATGTGATAGTTCGACAGATACCGTCAATTCACTACTGGACAACTAACAAACTAATGAAATAGACTCATTATGACTTTAACGTCGCTTGCTAGTAGACACATTCACTTCACTAATTAAACTTTTCATTTGTGATCGAAACTTTTAACTCTTTGACTTTGATATTTTTAACTTGTCAGGCTTAAAAAATTAATTTTTTTATACAAAAATATTTCATTATGTGTATTTTCACTGCATTCTAAAAGAATTTTATTTTGGTCACTGTAAATTTTACACGTTAAATATCATTAATCATAAAAAATAAGTTATTGTGTCACATCTTAGAAGAAATGTATTATATAGGTCCTTCCTAGTTTTCATTTTCTACGATATACAATAATCAATAAAAATAATACATATTATTAAGAGTAGCAAGTGTACAAATATGTTGAGTAAGCTAATCCAAAATTTGATATTCAAAACCTAACAAGACTTATTTTTCCGAATCCCATGAATTAAGCAGCTAAATGTGAATTAATGACAAGGGGGAAATATAATAAAAAATGTTAAAAAGATTGATTGTGAAATAACATGATACCATACATGTGCAAAGGAGAAAAACTATTGGCTGAAAGAGCATGACACTTGGCATCGTAACTGTACACACGTGTTAAGTGGATGAGGGAAGTTGCCCCATTCTTATTTAAATGAAAACAATTTAAGATTATTATCTATTAATTTTTTTGAACAATGACATTTGAATTTTATTAATCACCATAGAAAATAATACAGTCCAGTGCATTAAAAAAGTACAAATCTATTAAAGTTTCTTACAATGGTGCAAAGAAAAATAGTCGCTTCCATCAAAATTAACATACCAAAATTCAGAAACATTTCTGGATTTCTTTGTCTCTATCTAAACGAGGCGCTTTAAAATGGTGTAAAAAGAGTGGTGAGCGAACCAAGTTATCATGCAGATTTTGCTCCGCTACCTAGGTCTGATTATATCGGCAACTAATCATCGACAGATGAGAATTCATCTTTCTAAGACTACCAACAAAATTAAAATCAGATATTAGTACCGTGAAGATCTCTGTACGAGTACCAATCGACCGCCAAAGTATGCTAGAATCATACCACAAGGACA
This sequence comes from Hibiscus tridactylites, assembly GCA_958450335.1. Lineage (NCBI taxonomy): Eukaryota > Viridiplantae > Streptophyta > Magnoliopsida > Malvales > Malvaceae > Hibiscus > Hibiscus tridactylites. The sequence continues at coordinate 106,792,281 of OY288265.1, forward strand.
GATGAAACGAACCACAAAACAATGAAAAAATACGTGTCACGCAGGCATAAATTTTTATTAAAATATATAAAAAACATGAAATATAATAAATTCTTGACTACCGGTTAAGGGAGAAGGCAAAATTGGTTGCGGCGCTGTACTTAGTTTAGGAGTGAAAAGTAGGGTTATTATCTATTAAATTAAATGTTTAATTAAGATCGGACACATGATTATTATGAATTTATCAATTCGTAACATTGAATAAAATAATTATATATATATATTAACGTAAACGTCAGTGCTTAAATAAGACTTTCACGTTTTGTAGTTCAATTGGTGTGGTCCATCTTTCCCTAAAAGTGGATAACGCCCCACCAAGATTCCAAAACCAACGGCTTCGATCAACCTTTGAATCCGCAATCAACGGATATGATTCTCCATAGAGAGGAAAAGAGAATCATAGGAGAAAGTTGAGAATCGACGTCGCTTTCAGTAGAGATGTGTCGGCTAAATGCTTAAACAAGTGGCAGCTTGAAAGATCCACAATAACACATATTTTCTTAAGGGTAAATTACATTTTTCATCACTCAACTTTCTTCTCACTCCTATTTTGGTCATTGAAGTTTAAAAATTTTCAATTTAATCATTAAACATTGACATTGCTCCTGTTTTAGTCACTCGACCGTTAAATCACAAACGGTGTGATGACATAGCATCCGGTCTGATGACACATCAAAAGACGTAGTTTTGAATTATTATTATTTTTGGATAAACTACAAATTTCATCACTCAACTTATCTATTATTCTTGTTTTGGTCACTTAACTTTTTTCTCACTCATGTTTTGGTCATTGAAGTTTAAAATAAATCTCCTTCTTCTTTCATTCCACTATATTCAACAACAATGGTAAGATCGTGTATTGACTGAAATTATTTTTTCAGTTAACTTTTGGCGTTTAAAATTAAGACTAATATCATCACAGTCGAAATAAAACACATTAATATATAGATTTGAGACACCGTAAGTGTTCCCCATTTCTCTCTTATTTTCGTTTACTTTACAATTTATTTTGCTTGTCTAATTTAATATAGAGGAGCTTCTGGTGCCCTGTTTGTGACAATCATTTGAGCAATGAAATGTTTCAACACTGCCATCGGAACCATTTTAATCCAGTACAAACAAAAGGTAACATCTGATGTGAAGTCATCTTTTCTATTTTCTTGCCGTATGAATTAGGGTTTAAATCGTATATATTTTTAATTCAAATTGTTTTAATATATTATAAAAATTAAAATTGATTTTATGGTCAAACTCAACTTTTAATTTTATATTTGATCATGCCAAAATTTTGTCAAACATTCTTTAAAAATGACGGTCAACACGGTTGCCGGTTGTAGAAAGTGGTAATCGAAACTTGCATAGAGAGAGGATATAGAGGAAAAGAAGAGGAAGATGAGGAAATTTTAAAGTTAAGTGACCAAAACAAGAATGAGAAGAAAGTTGAGTGATAAATTTTGTAGTTTATTCAAAAATAATAATGATCCAAAACGACGTTATTTTGATGTGTCATCAGACCGGATGCCATGTCCTCACACCGTTTGTGATTTAACGGTTGACTGACCAAAACAGAAGCCATGTCAAAGTTCAATGATTAAATTGAAATTTTTTAAATTTTGGTGATCAAAATAAGAGTGAGAAGAAAGTTGAGTGATGAAAAATGTAATTTACCCTTTTCTTAATTTCGTATTTCAGTTGTAGGACTTTGCGACCATACAAAATATTCTTTTATCTTATTAAAATTTTATTTATTATTATTTTCAAAAAATATTTTTATTATTTAAAATTTATTATTACTTAAAATGGGAAATGCATTTTAAAAATTTTGTTCAAATAATTTTTAAATATATATTTTACAAATTTAATTATTTAAATTAATTACAGTTAAACTTTAAAAGAATTAATTACTAAAAAAATTAATAAATGAAAGTTTTAATAGAACAGAAAAAATATATCATCAAAGGATAATAGTAATAACAATAATAAAATATTTAGGACCTACCAAGTTTGAATTATAATAGAAAAGCATGTGCGGTGTCACAAGACTTTTTAATTTCATTAATTTTAATACCTTTTTAAAATAGCATAAGGAAAGAAAATAAAATAAGTTTTGAGAAAGTGGATAGCGACTGTTGCAAATTTATAGAGTTAACTGCTTCCCATTATGCCCAATTTAATCACACATGGAATATTAATTGTAAAGACTTTAATTTGACAACAAAATACTGTTTTTTAGTTTTTCATTTTTTATATTTCAAGATTTATTAATAAAAATTAGATACGAGATCAAATTGTGCACAAACGAATTGGCAACAAAGACATTTGTATAACTATAATCAAAGTCAATCTTTAATATATAAACGAACGGACCGATAAGTGAAATGTATCCGAATATAGATAAAAATAACTCTAAATACGACTTAAACGAAATGCTTATATGTAGGGATGGGTATTTCATTGGGATCCGACAAGTTTCGATTCAACTTAGCACGATCGAGTTTTTTTTTTGTAAACAATAAGATTTAGGTCGAGTTGAGTTTTTATTAAGGGTTAGGTCGGATTGAGTTTGGATTTAGGGTGAGAAAAAATTTGATCCGACTCAACTTGAGGACTAATTGTGTAATTTTCTTTTATAGCTTTTTAGGGATTTTTGTAATAATGCCCACCCTTTATTTATATATATATATATATATATATATATTTATAATTAGGTCCTTAAAATTGATTTTTTACAATTAGGTTCTTAAAATTAATTAATTTTTATAATTAGGTCCTTAAAATTATTTTTTTTTACAATTAAGGCCCTAAAATTGATTTTTTTTAAAAATCAGGTCATATTTTTTTTAAGAATATGATAGGGTCGAGTTTAAATTTAAGGTGATTATTTTCGGGTCAAGTTTAAGTCGGCCAAAGATCCGACCCGTGGTCATCCCTACTTATATAACATTTACATATAATAATACGCAGTCCTAAGTGCACACATACTTAGAACATCAACTTTATCAGAATCTCATTAGTCGACTTAAATAACTAAAACTTTTTTATAAAATAAAATAAAAGATATTACTATGTGCTTCGTTAAAAATTATTTATCTTAAATATAAAAAATACGCTTTGCAATATATTACAGAAACAAAACGAGCTCAACTCGGCAAATCCAAAATAAACACAATGCAATTACACATTGCCCCTGCCAAGACATGCGACCTTCGGCCAGGGCCGGCCCTGGGCCGGGGCAGAAGGGGCGCCCGCCCAGGGCCCAAATTTTTTTTAAAGAAATAATACTAATATATTTTAATTTTTTTTATAATAATTAAAAAATTGCTATATTAAATAAGGGGCCCATAAATTTTTATAATAGATAAAAAGGCTATTAAATAAAATAATGGGGCCCATTATTAAATCTCTATATCAATTAATAATAATTTTGTTTCCCAAAAAATACTAATTAAAAATTTTCTTTCCAAAAAAAATTATATTAATTAACAGATTAAATTTTGACTTTCTAAATTCTCCCAATCAATTCATTAAATCACTTTTCTAATTTCCCATATCAACGTTAATTTTTTGAACGCTAATTTTTTTTTTAATACTAAATTTCTCAATCTCCTAATTTCTTATCAATTCTTCAAACATACTTTTCAATTTCTCAATCTCTTCTCTCTCATAGTTTCATATTCTACTTAATCTGAAAATTTAATTTCTCACAAACACAAATATAATTACCTATCATCAATTGTGGTGCTTGAATCCTATTGAAGTTTGTTCTTAAAATTTTAGGTAAGAATTAAGATCATCTTTTTAATATTTTTCTTCTTCTTATTTTTATATTTTTTCAAATTCTAAGTAAGATTATTCTTTTATATTTGTTTAATAAATTTTGGCTATGAATATGCAGATTCTCCGTCTTCATTCGTTGGTTCAACTCCAATTCAATTCAATTTCAGATTCAAACATAATTTTGAAGGTAAAATTCTTGTTGAGATTTGATTTTTATGAGAGTTAATTTTTTATTGATTTTTTTAAAACAAACTCATCTTGATTCTTGACTGCCCTATTTTTAATATTTTTTGTTGTATTACTCAATTTCTATAATAAAAATTAAATTTAAAATTTTTATCACCGATATTAAATGTATTACATAATATTTAAAAAAACTTCAATAATTAATTTATATAACCTAACCTAATAAATAATACCAAATTTAGTTTAAAAAAAGGCATGGTTGTGAATTTTCATTGTTAATTTATATAGCTCGAACATAAAATGATTTTGCATCAAAAAATGCTCGAAGACAATATTTTTTATAAGTATTTGTATGCTTAAATATATTTTTGATATTTTTAAGATCGTAATGAATTATTATTTGTTTAATTTAATAAATAGAAATTTTATATTACGTATATTTTAATTTTTTTAAAATTAGGGGCCCATTTTTTTTTATTTTGCCCCGAACCAAAAAATAATCAGGACCGGCCCTGGCTTCGGCATCATTTGCAAGATGTAAGATCACATCTGGTGGGTCTATCAATTAACTCCCTTTGAGATTCCGACTCATTAGATAAATTCAATTATTTTTTTTTAATTAAAATTACAAAAATATAAGGTTTGAAATTTCATTATTTAAAAATCTAAATTTATATTTTTTTGGATATATGAACTGATTTTTTTATTCATTGAATACACTAACCATCAAGGATTGTTAAACCAAACAAGTCATTAAATTTCAAGTAAAATCAATCCTACTTATATGAACCATCTGTTTTAATAATTACTTCTGAATTTTATTAAAAATCATGAAAGATATTATAAATACAATGCATTAAAAAAGAAAAAAAAGTTTAGTCCACTAAAAATATTATAATAATATACAAGAAAAACAAACACTTTCATAAAAATTAGCATAGCACAAAAACTTAAAAACGTATGTAAATTTTTATAAATGTACAACTTCCATCTTCTTATGTGGGCTATATCAGTAATCAAATGAACTTTTTTTTGTACGCTAATGTTATTTAATTTAATAATAAAAAAGCAGATAAAGACATTAACAGTAGTGTTATAACACTTTGGCGACCAAATCAAGCAAAATGTTAAAATGGGGACCCATAAAATCCTTCAAATTAATTGGCCTACTTATTCAAAATCAACCAATGGTGCCACAAAGTCTTCATAGTTTAAGGCTTAATTTCTCCCTTGATTTCCTCTGTCCATGCAGATTCTTCAATAAATTATACCCACTCACATGTCTCAACCAAATTATGTGTCCGTCTTGTATTCGAACTTGACTTGAATTTACTCGAATTCGAACTTGATCCAAAGACATAGAATCTATGGAGAAGGCCAAAAACAAAGGGAAAGAGGATAGCTTTGTAATATGACAAACACAACAGAGTTAACTTTTTTACCTGTGATTGTGTTTTTTTATTATTATTGTCTAGGCCTTGCTTAACGGCCAAAACTGCCCAACTGGAATCCCGTAAAACCTGAAATCACGAAGCGTAGACACGCAAGCCGACCCTACCATGTTTTAATTTAATCACGCCAATGAGTTAGGCTTTAATCCTTCTATAAAAACCCCCACTCTTCTTTCCTTTCCTCTCAAGCTCAAAAAAACAAAACAACAATAGCCAAAATGCCTATCCATTCACTTTCTCTCCTCTTTCTCTTTACTTCTCTCCTAATCCCTTCCCTCATTTCCTCTACTCCTGTTCAGGACCCGGAACTCGTAGTCCAAGACGTGCATAGGTAGGTTACGGTAACATATGTTATGTTTGCGATTTGAATTATGATGTTTAAACTGTCACATTTTGTGTATTAGTAACATTTTTGTTGTTGTTGGGGCAGGGCCATTAATGCGTCGAGGAGGAACCTTGGATATCTATCTTGTGGAACCGGGAATCCCATTGACGACTGTTGGCGGTGTGACCCGAACTGGGAGAAGAATCGGCAGAGGCTAGCTGATTGTGCGATTGGGTTCGGAAAGAATGCCATTGGTGGAAGAGACGGTAAGATTTATGTCGTGACGGACTCTAGTGATGATGATGCCGTGAACCCCAAGCCGGGGACTTTACGACATGCTGTGATTCAAGACGAACCGTTGTGGATCATTTTCGCTCGTGACATGACGATTCGGTTGAAGGAAGAGTTGATCATGAACTCGTTCAAGACGATTGACGGTCGTGGTGCTAGCGTCCACATTGCAGGGGGTCCTTGTATAACCATTCAGTATGTGACCAACATTATCATTCACGGACTCAACATTCATGACTGCAAGCAAGGAGGGAATGCTATGGTGAGGGACTCCCCGAAGCATTACGGTTGGCGAACCATATCGGATGGCGACGGCGTGTCCATCTTCGGCGGTAGCCATGTTTGGGTGGATCATAACTCCTTGTCCAACTGCAATGATGGTCTGGTTGATGCCATTCATGGCTCCACCGCCATCACCATCTCAAACAACTACATGACTCACCATGATAAAGTCATGCTTTTGGGGCACAGTGATTCCTATACTCAAGACAAGAACATGCAAGTCACAATTGCCTTTAATCACTTTGGTGAAGGGCTTGTCCAAAGAATGCCTAGGTAAATAATTCGAAACCCGAAACCCGAAACTCAAAACCCGAAACATTTAACATATTTGAAGTTTGAATCTTAACATCCGTGATTTTTTTCTCACATTTACAGATGTAGGCATGGATATTTCCATGTGGTCAACAATGATTACACCCACTGGGAAATGTATGCCATTGGAGGAAGTGCAAACCCAACTATTAACAGTCAAGGGAACAGATTTACAGCACCAAATATCAGATTCAGCAAAGAGGTAAAAGGAAAAAAGAAAAAGAAACCCATTAATCTAATACTCTAAAATCTGGAAACTTTTGTTTTCAGTTCATTTATAGTAAATCAATTAATTTGACTATTTCTCATGCAGGTGACCAAGCATGAAGATGCACCAGAGAGTGAATGGAAGAGCTGGAATTGGAGATCGGAAGGCGACCTGATGGTGAACGGTGCGTTTTTCACGGCGTCGGGCGCCGGTGCCTCGTCGAGCTATGCCAAGGCTTCGAGCTTGGGTGCTAGGCCATCTTCACTGGTGGCGACCATAACGACCAATGCCGGTGCTCTTAGTTGCAAGAAAGGCTCTCGTTGCTGATTGAGACAAATGATCGAACACGTACGAGACTTTGTTAACTACGAAGTGATTGAAAAATATGGTGTTGGCCTGCAATTAAATTTAGTTTTAGAAAGGGAAAAAAAGATGAAGAAGGTGAAGAAAAGTCTACCTATACAATTAATTTAATTGGAATTTAGTCCCTTTCTATTTACCATTACTTTTCTGGGTTTGTTTATTCAAATGTAATGATCATTACAACCTCGGCCTGTTTCTCATAGAACATCTGGGGATTCTTTTTTAGAATCTTGATGAACTTTGAGAAAGCAAGTGTAGATGCGTTGATATATACTAAATTCCAAGTTATCTTTATCTATTTTTCTTTACATTCTTATCTAATCAACTTCTAAAAAATCTCGTAAAGGATCATGTGTTCCATCCAGATAATTCAAGTTCGAACAGTTTAACCTGTAAATGTGTTTGAATCTATCCAAATTCCAGTGATAAAATGTAACGTATTCAACCCAAGTGATCCAGATTAAAACATTTTAACATGTAAATATCTTTAAGTTGAACAAGCACATTTAGCCGGTTAGCCAAACTGTTCATCTTTGTTCTCTCATGTTTTTTAAATTCATGTGTTCTAGACCCACTAGGAGCACTCTCTTACTTCTTCTAGAGTCCTCCCGTTACTTTATCAAAAAAAATCTCTAAATTTACTCAGATTTAAAATCGAAATACATATAACATTATGGTAACCGAATTTTTAAAATAACATCCATCCAACTCCCATCCTTTTGCTAGGTCATCATAATTAGGAGTAGACCTTAATAATAATGAAACAAACAATTGAAGAGTAGATAGATAAGTAGCTTGAATTCCAACTGTTTTTGAATTAATTTGAGTTGGTTTAAGTGAGTAGGAAAGTTCACCGATTGATCATATAAAAAAAGTGTAACTAAATTGGCTCCACCATGGCACCCAATCATCACAAAGTAAAACAAAATTTTCAAACATGGAATTTTCTTGACTATGTAAAACATGCTCATTCACCGGGGCATTAGATCACGGATTAATCAAGTTCAGTAAAGATTAGGTTCGACCTAATATTTTGACTCTGAAGTTCGAACTATCGAATTCAATTCGTTTAATCGTTCAAATTGCACGAGTTGAAGTTCAACACAACGATTATGGTCTCGAATTCGAATGTTTTCATGTTCTAAACTCGAATAATTTTTCAACTTTAGATGGAACGGTCCACCCCTGCCCTAGGACTAAAAATGGCTAAAGTTTCCCCTCCAAAAAAATAAAGTGTCGTTTTCTTTATTAATGAGCATCAAAGACTCCGCAACTCCCGGTAGTGTCGTATCGTAGCTCGCGCACATGCAAACTTTCAAAGATTTACGCTACAATCGGCCTTTCCTTGTCATGCATAGGTTTAAATAGTGTGTGTGTATATATAGATGTATATTATGTATGTGATTACGTGTCAAGTTATGTAGGGTACACTTGGCCCTGCCTCGTTAAATCTGACATTCAGATTCTCTTCTAGTTGGCCAGCCGTCGCATCACTTGTCTGTTTTCAACTTTTATTTTTTTATATTTTGAAATATGTGAGTCTCACGTTCTATTGATTGAGTTTAGGGGTGAGTGTAAGGACTAAAAACGGTAAGTTTTAAAATTTGTCCAATAACTTAAAATATAGAGTTTTATATAAATTTTAGGTTTTTTATGATTTTTTGATAAATTTCAAAATTTACAAAACAAATTTTAAAATTTATAAGTTAATAAAATTAAGTTTCAAAAGTTGTTTTATAAATTTCGAAAATTGTCAAAAATCAAGAAAAAAAACAACCTAATATGTATTTTAAAAAAGTTTAACATTTTGAATTTTTTTGACAAGTTTTAAAACTTGTCGTTTTCTAGTCGCACCCTAGATCTACCGTGTTTTAGACTCCCTTAAGTTTAGATCCAAAAAGTCATCAAAGAATAAGAGGGTCATGAAAATCACTCGGCTATATAATATTTCAATACATAAAATGTGCAAGAAAATGTAGATAACATGTGGGATGAATCAATTAATTTTAACTTTGGTCAAAACTGTGAACCGTAACAGAATAAAAATAATTTTTTTATAAAAAACATATCAAAATCAAACTTTTTAGTTATGATGGTCGATTTTTTGGACCATATTTTTCGAATTTTTTTAAATTGATTTCAATTTATCGGATTATTAATAACACTAGAGACTATGAGTTAATTTGGGTAGCTTCAAAACCTTTAGAGATTAAAGATGTGGTTGAGAAACAAGATTTTGGAAGCATAATCCCTTTTAGGGTTGCTTCCATCCAAGATATAAGGGCCATATGATGCAAGAAAACAGGGGCATCCCTGCCCTTAAAACCTCAAAGTAAAGGAACCTTTAAGAAAAACAAGTAGAGGGACCCCATGGTCCAATTTGGTTAGAACTTAGAAGTATGCTCCAATACATGTGGAATTGTATGGCATAAATATTGAACCAAATGAATGGTTCTGAAACAGGGAGTGTCTTCCCCACAATGGGGTTGGGGCACCACCATTCCCTTTCCTGTGCCAAACATATGTTTCATATAGACACAACACAACCTTCCTAACCAAAACCACGCCCCCTATTTTCTCTCCACATGTAGGTATCTTATGATCCCTGTAAATTCGAATGTACAAACAAATAAAAATTGAAAAATATTAAGTTGGGATGATAGTAAAATTATATTTTTAGTTTCTTAAAAACAAATAATTTATATCGTTAACCCCTTACGTTTAAATATTTTTAAATGACGCTCAATAAATAAAAGTTTCGCTACTGGTTCATAATGTCGCTTTTATGATCGAAAAACATAGCATGTGTTTGTACAAAATAGAAAGAAAAAGGTGCATGATACGTTTACGTGACAAGTATTAGTTGGAGGAATGTTTATATCATTGGCCACCTGATATCCTTCAAGTTGGGTTCGTGATTAATTTAGATAAATATGTACATAAATATATATAAAAGATTTGAATTCAAGACATTATGAAGAGAGTAAATTAAATTGAAAGAATCGTCCTTATAATAAATATTTGCAGTTTTAAATTCAAATTAGTTAATCAATAAATTAGATACGAATAGTTATACAAAAAAAACACCTCTAAAGTTCTATTATTGAGCAGATGAGTTAGAGTTGGAGTTGCTTTTCAATGTTTAAGGGTGTTTAAGTACTCGATACTTTTGAAATAAAATTAATTAAGTCTTTAAATTTTTTTACATCCAATTAAAGTATATTTACTCAAGAAACCAAATCAAGTTATTTAATCATTAAATCTTAACAGGTTTTTTTGAATATATATTTTTCGGAAAATTCTACAACGGGCGACGAACATTGATGAACACCACAAACGATGAACACCGATGAACACCATTAAATTAATTAATAAAGATTTAAAATTTTAAGGACTCATAGTACAATTAAAAATTATTTTTAAAAATTTAATTAAATTATTTTTTATATATATTAAAATTTTATTTTTTAATAAGGGTAAACTATATATTTAGTACCTCAACTATTTTCGTATTTCTATTGAACTCTCATTATTTAAATATTATTTTAATTTGACCTTATTCTTTATAAAAAAATAATTTAACCCTTAACCATCAACCTAAAACCCTAAACTATTAAACCTAAAACCCTTAAACTCTTAAACCTATACCATAAACCATATACCATTAAAAATAATTCCACCATCATCGATTCAATTCAATTCAATGAATTGTTGAATTCTTCTAAAAAATTCAATTAAATTATTATATATATATATATTAAAATTAATTAAACTCGAGTTTAATCTATGTTGGAAGAATTCGAGTTTAATTAATTTTACCGAAGGAAAACCACTGCATCTCTACTTACATAACCAACAAGGTTTGGTCCATCTTCTTCCACCTGATAAAATCTCGTGTTCTTTTTCCCGCTAATGATCTCAAGCATGACTATTCCGAAGCTAAAAACATCGGATTTTACCGAGAAAAGGCCATATACCGCGTATTCTGGCGCCATATATCCACTGCATTTTACAACACTCGTTATGATTGATAAGTACAGTTTTTGTATAAATTTCTTTACTCACTATGTTCCAATTACTCTAGCTGTGTTTGCTTCGGTTTGTTTTCCTTGGATCATCCTCGCTAGGCCGAAATCGGATATTTTCGGATTCATCTCTGCATCTAGTAGTATGTTGCTGGTTTTTAAATCACTGTTGGAAGAATTCGAGTTTAATTAATTTTAATATATATAAAATAATTTAATTAAATTTTTTAGAAGAATTTAACAATTCATTGAATTGAATTGAATCGATGATGGTGGAATTATTTTTAATGGTATATGATTTAGGGTATAGGTTTAAGAGTTTAAGGGTTTTAGTTAATAGTTTAGGGTTTTAGGTTTATGGTTAAGGGTTAAATTTTTTTTATAAAGAATAAGGTCAAATTAAAATAATATTTAAATAATGAGGGTTCAATAGAAATACGAAAATAGTTGAGGTACTAAATATATAGTTTACCCTTATTAAAAAATAAAATTTTAATATATATAAAAAATAATTTAATTAAATTTTTAAAAATAATTTTTAATTGTACTATGAGTCCTTAAAATTTTAAATTTTTATTAATTAATTTAATGGTGTTCATCGGTGTTCATCGTTAGTGGTGTTCATCAATGTTCGTCGCACGTGGTAGACTCATCCATATTTTTCTATCACGTACGATACTACAGTTTTAAAAAATTTTATTAATTTTTTTTTAAAGTTCAAAAGTTTAAAATATACTTGAGCCTATACATTATTTGATAATGTCAGCCAGATGTAATGGACCCGACCATGTGGGAGAAGACTAGGTGGAGGTGTCTAATCGGAAGACGACTGAAATTTGCTGTGCAAAGATGACACATCAATTTGGACCATCAAAATTTTCCCTTTTATCCGGTGGAATCAAAAGGCAGATTTTCAAGATTCGAATGAGTAAAAACATAATGGAAGCCAGTAGGACCAAATCTACGTTTGCCAGATTTACAAACTTTTTTTTTTTAGTTTTAAATATGGTATGTGATTCATTGATCAATTAATTTAAAATAAATTTTATAAGAGTTTGATATAAGTATTTTTAATCTATTTTTTTCTATTTACATAAGGATTATTATCTTATACACTGGCGGCGAAAACTAAAAGTTTATACAATCATTTTAGTTTTAGGGTTCAAGGTCTTAGTTTAGGGTGTAGGATTTAGGGGTTTAGGTGTATGAGTTTATAATTTAGGGATAGTTGTTAGAATTTAGAGTTTAGGGTTATAATTCAAGGTTTATAAGTTAACACCTAAATCCTAATCATATTACCCTAAAACAAAACTCCAACCTCTAAACCATGAATTATAACCATAAACTCTAAATTCTAACCATTATCCCTAAATTCTTAACCCTTACACCTAAACCCCTAAACTCCTACACTCTAAACTAAGATCCTAAACACTAAAATTAAAGTGTTTGTGGAAACTTTCAGTTTTCAATGCCAGTGTATAGAATATAAATACTTTACATAATCATGATTTAAATATCTAATTTTGTTTAGTAGACGTAACGCCTAAATCAACATGTTATTGGTGTAAACCTTTTTTTATTAGATATACGTGGCACGGGCAGCCGCAAGCTTGACCCCACTTACGGCAGGGGTGTATACGAGATCACGGCGAGGATCAAGGGCTACTATTTGTTGGTGGAGAATATGGGTATTGTAACATGTGGAGAAACAGCCTTTCTAGAATTACAAGGAAAAAAAAACAGCTCTTTGCCATGCGCTACACACGCTTTGTATTGTAATTTGTAAGGCGATGTTATTTTTTGAATTTTGGTATTAGTTAAAAATTATTACTTCTGTATGTTATTGGCATTACATGTTGATCATGGGTCAAATTCATCTGAATTAGATAGCACTTTGTTTCACTTTACCTTAACCTCTATCCCTAGGTAGTGTTTTATTGCTCAAATAGTTTTTTCAATATTAATATTTACATATATATATATATATATATATATATATATATATATATATTAAAACCAGCATTTTGTCAAATGTACAATAATAAATTTAACCCTCAACTTTTTTAAAAGAGTAAAATTATTATTTTGATGGAAATAATAATTAAAATGATAAAATTTAACGTTGTTTACATGATATTTCACATGTCAATCTAGTTACGTGCAAGATAAATAGTGTAATATCACCATAAAGTACATATGGACCATCACATGAGTTGCCACCTTAAAATCATTAAAAATTAATATTTTAATTATATTTTTGTTTAAAAATGATTTAACTTTTTTTGAAAGGTTAAAACCAGTTAAATTTAGCTAAAAAGAAATTTATTAAATAGACAAATGGTCAATAATGCACATATTACCCTATTTTATATGAGTTCAAATCACAATATTTACCTTAAAAATATAAATATCTCTACTTATTAAAAAACTAAAAAAATGACTAGTTACAAGAAAATGCAAATGCATGATGTGAGTAAAATTTACAGTTACACCATTATTAAATAATACTTATGTTTCAAATCATCATATTTCAAGTAAAAGTGTTGGGTGCATTGATAAGGCACATTGCACTCCCAAAAAAAGGACGTGAGTTTAAACCTTAAAAACGATATTGTTGAGAAGGGTAACCTTGCACCCCGAACATGTACAATAAGACGGACATGCATATTATAAAAAAAACATTATATTCCAAAATTCTTCTTTCTTGACCTTTGAAGCAATGTCTAACAAAAATGAACACACTGCACCTATATTGTTGGTAAGAAATTGGGCCAGACTATTGGTTTCAATGGATCTTACCACTCAAAGGAACATAATGTGGGTTGGCTTTGTCCAATGTAATGTGTTTTCACATTCGGCCCATCCATTTCATTTTTAAGGGCACAATTCACAAAATAGCCCCCTACTAAACTTTTTTGTGGGTTTTTCGTACTCGAATCTATTTGGGTTTGAACCCTACGCATGCGGAAAGAATGGAAGAAGCCTAACCATCTAATCAAGTTAATTTCTTTGTTGAAGGTTTACAACAGCATATATTAAAAGTTTACTTCATGGTGAAAGTTAAAAAAGTTAAAAAAAAAAAGTTGTGGGGATTCAAATCCAAGACATTAAGAATGCATAAAAGGTCATTACCACTAAACTAAGTATAGTGTTTAGTATATTTTGACAATATTATATATTTGTTAAATTATATTAATAGTTTATTGTATAATATACAACATCTATTTTTTAACATAAAACGACTTTATTTGAAACAAAAGAACAAATGCAATAGGAAAGTAATGAGAAAATCATCGAAGGATCATCGCGTTAAGGATCATCGCGTTTACCACTAAACGCTTCCACCTTATCATAGAGCGTCGAAAACAAGGTTGTGTTCGTCCGAAAAAGACTCCCATCAAGCAGGTCAATTGAGTGCAGTAAAGCACCAAACAACAAAAGAAGGGAAAATTGTTTTTGGAAGAAAAATATTATGTTTTCAATTTAACCGTAGAGTGATCCGGTTGTCGTAATATTTTATTCAGAGATTAAATTGTTATTTTAGAAGAAAAATAATATGTTTATTATCAAACCTATAATTAATTGACATGTGTTGTTTATTACTCTAGGGGTTGTTTTGTTTGTAAATTTTTTTTTTTAATTAAAGGGAGAGCTCAAAGCTTAAAAACTAGACAAAATGACAAAAGATGCCTTCAATGTTTACATGTTTTGTCATTTGGTTCTCTATTCTTTCTTTGGTCCAAATATGTCCCCCCAACGTTTTAATTTGGTCCAAATATGTCTATGTTAGATGTAAATTGTCAGTCAGCTGACAGTTAACAGCTGATATTAACTGGACTTGCCATGTGATAAGATTCGTTAACGTGTCAGCATTATATTTGTCTTGTATCGTCATTAAATTCAGCCACGTGTCAGTTGTCACCATAAAGAAGGGTATAATATTTTTTATAAAAAAATCTGATGTGGCATCAATAGATCTTAACACGTGGCAAGTCCAATCAGCATCAGTTGTTGACCGTCAGTTAAGTGACAGTTTCCATCCAACGGAAGCATATTTGGACCAAATTGAAATGTTCTAGGGCATATTTAGACCAAATTAAAATTTTGGGGGTATATTTAGACCAGAAAATAGAATAGGGGCCAAATGAAAAAACATGCAAACGTTATAGGCATCTTTGTCATTTTGCCTAAAAACTACAGCTGAGTATGTCTTCGATAGAGAGGACCAGCAGAATCACGAACCAGCAACGGATGAACCATCTTAGGAGCTGGATCAAATATCAAGAGCTGGTACTGTGGGGAGAACGACAACTTGGACATGGCATCGGCGGCAACCATGTTACATTCGAGAGGGATCCATGTTTTGTTTTGTTTGTAATTGATTATCTACTCTAGTTCAGTATCTAATAAAAAAATTCTTTTACCCTTTAACTATACCTCTTTTTATGTCTCCACTAAAAAATATTAAAATTTTTTAAATTTTAAACCCTAAATTTGGTTGTTGTTTTTTAGTTGTGTGTAGTAGAGGTTGAATTGCTGAATTTATTTCAGTTTCTAGCTGTGTGGTTGTTCTTTGTTGAGAATCTGTTGGAATTTCTCAATAAAAATTAAGAGGTTCCCTTCTTTGTTCTTCAACTTGTTGGAATTTCATGGTTTTCAACTCTCTGTTAGACTCCTAACCGCATGTATATGACGAGGGCAACAAACTAGCAGATTACATGCCTAACTTGGCAGGGGGCTCAGCCTTTGGGGCTGCTTATTCTCGAGGAACCACCACCGGAGGCAACTCCGATCCTGCTCGAAGATGCTGCTGGAAAACGTGAAGCTACGAAAGTGGTGGTGGTACTTGAACTTTTCAAGAAAAAAATTAATTGAGACTAATAAATTAAATCAATCAATTCGACTACTTTACCTCAATTTTCGCATTTTAATAATTATCTATTAAAATAACATCTCAAAAAAATATTTATTGTACTTTTTATTGTAACCACATAAGGTAAAATCGCATTAAGCCAACCACGCCTTTTAGAAATCGCGTTTAGCTAGAAGCGCTTTATGCCTACACCAGACACCATAGTTTTGTCATGTGATTTTTTTAAAATTTTTAAAATTTTTAAAGAAATTTTTAAATAAAAATTCTAAAAATGCATAGTGATAACATTATAACAAGACATGTTGCAGCAACTAGTAAAAATTATTTGATTTAATAGTCAAGGTTGATCATAAGGTAAATTGATGAAATTTTGGAGTATAATAACTTAATTGAGTGAAAAAAATTATAAACTTAATTGATTTTTTTCTCAAAAATCAAGAGTTTATAATAATAATTATAATAATAATAATAATAATAATAATAATAATAATAATAGCTGCTTCTTTTGCACCATACTTTAAGTCCATCACTATATTGCTTTTTTTTCATTGAGTTAAATTTTAAATAAATGATTTTTTTTTTCTGGCAAACATGTATGATTTATTAATAAAAATCTCATACATAGCCAACCTTACCTTAAGCCTCGTTAAAAACCTATCTACGCCTATAGAAGAAAAGAATACTCAGGGTAATGTTACAACAATAGGCCAGACACGATATCAAACCCAACATACACCCGAACCCAACGATATCTTACGGTTGTAACTCATCCCACCCGTTGAAACCAAACAGGGCGATCGACACCAGTCTTCGCAAGCACATCCGCAAGTTTATTCGCCTCACAATACACATGATGAAAGCAAATATCTCCCAACGCGACACATGCTTCATTGATTCTCCTCATTCAACGCCAATACTTCCACGGTCTCTTTTCATTGTGGAGCACCCATACAATAGCCGTTGTCGAATCCGACTCAACCACCAAAGGATAAGAAATAAGCTTCGAACTAATCATTAACTCTAACGCAAAGCAAATCGCCTGCACCTCTGCCTCATTTGAATCCGTGATACCAATCGGTCCTGAAAATAACGCCAAAATTTGCTCCGACTCATTACGCAGAACACCACCACAACCAGCCTTACCCAGTTTCCCCCTTGCAGCCCCATCAACATTAAATTTCAAAGCCCCCGGCGGCGGCAATTCCCACCTCACATTCATCCGCGGCGCTACATCGTGTGACTGAAATTCACAATTCCACGGGCATTCTCACCATGCCGACTCCATTACCACCCCCGGTTGAAGGCCCAATCGCACCCAAAACAACGAGCGCATTTTCACCAAAAAGAACACTGGTCCAGGCTCAGTTCTTTTACCATTGAAAATACAATCATTCCTCGCCAACCATAAAGACCACGCCACTGCCGCGCAGCATGTCAACCACCAATCGCGGATACTACCCTTAAAGATGCAAGCGAAACACTGCTCTAAAAGACCCACAAGATCTCTCGGCTGCACAAACACAACACTCCACCATCAGAAAAATTACTGCTACACATCCCACACGTTCGGGTAGCGAAACAACACGTGATCCAGAGTTTTAAATAAATGATATTTATTATCATTCTAAGTTCTAACTTTTAGAAATTTTCATTCTAATATCAATGTATTTGATAATATTCATATATGATACTTTTTTATATAATTTAGATGAGGGGATAAGGTTTGAACACTAAACGAAAGGATATTAATGTCACTTAATTATTAAAATAATAATTCTGTTAATATATGCATTTTTAAAAAATTGTTATTTCAAGAACATATTTATATAAATAGGCTTAATGGTGCTAAAAGTCCTATTTTTATAAAAAAAAAATCAACTAAGTCTTGAAAAAAATTGCACTCAATTAATTTCTTAAATCTAGAAATTTAATCAATGTACCCTTTGACCAACGAATTTCGTCGTTAACCGTTACATTTCTGACTTGTCAATCTACATTAAAAAATAAAGACGTGATGGAGGAGCTTAATTGGATTTTAAAAAGTTTGAGGACTTATTTAATCTTTAAGTTAAAATAAAAAATAGTTAAATTTAAAATATAAATAATATAAAATATTCCAAAATAAATATTTTTTGGGGTTGTACTTTCGATTTCCAGAGCTTTGCCTTGACTAATTCGGACCGACCCGTATCACACACATAATTTTGGGGGTGAGTCTCCCAACGAAGATTTTCTGCATGCACAAATACTCGAACATGTTGGTTCCAAAACAAATATTAAAAATATTGAAAATAAAAAGCTATTAATTTATTAAAAAAGAACAAATAAGAAATCTAAAATATGTGACTCTCATAACAAAATAAGATTAAAATTTGCTCTAATATGATATTATTTGTTTATGATCATAGTAGTGGAAAATTGTAAAGCACGTTTCGGTAAATATTGTGTAAACTTTTATCACAATGCAACTGCGTCCTTTTATTTGATTAAATCGACTCTATTTAAATTTAGTTGTAAAATTAAAAAATATGTATATAGGAATTTAGAAACATAAAGATTATACTTGAAAGAAGTATTTTGAAAAGAAAAAAATAATTTGAAGTGCTAGAAATTAATCAAGTGGCATCTAATAATTAAAGATGGGCACGGGTAAGTTTTTAAGTTAAAAATAAGAAAAATTTTAAAATTTAAAATACATAAAGATTCTACATGAAAAAAAATATATATTGAGAAGATTTTTTTTGAAGAGCTAAAATTTAATCAAGTGGCATACAACTATGGATGGATACAAGGCAGGTTTTTGGCCAATTCTTCCCGAAAATATAAATTCTTCATTTGTCCTGACATATGGTGATTTTCACCTCAATCCAAATTTTAGTATTAAAACTCACCCCTGTCCTAATCTGAAATATATATATATATATATATATATATATATATATATATATATATATATATATATATATATCTTATTTTTGTTAAAAATTAATGGGATAGTAGAAAAATATACGATAAGTGCATTTATAGTAATTATCCTATTCTCCTCCCCTTTTTATTTGATAATGTTGATGATATAATTGAAAAAATATATGAACAGATAAGCATTGTTGCAATTATTTCTAAATGTATGAAAGAATAGTATAAATATTTTAGTTTGAGTTGGGTATTTTTACTCTAAACTCAAACTTAAATCTGACCATTTTTTTTAAAGTAAACTCGATCGATTTGGTCGGAACTTGTTAAATACGGGTCTTATGTCCATCTCTAATAACAATCCTATGCTGCTTGATTTTACAAAAAGATAATACCACAAATTTCATCTACTCGTGATATTATCGATAAAAAAATAACGATATTTAAATTAGATTGCCTGGAAGTTACAAGTAATTTTAAAAATGGCGAGCAGAGCGGGAGCGGGAGCCCAATCGTCGGTCTTTGGCGACAGAGCAGGAGTCATCAGGGAACCTCTCAGAGCGGGTGCAGCAGAGTTCAGGAGAGCAGCGGGCTATCACAGTTCAGAGCAAGGTGGCGCTGGGGATGTTCGGAACCGTTCTTTTTGGTCAAACAGGAGGAACTTCCAGCCAGTCTCTTTCGAGTGGACGATTTTTTTAGATAACCTGAGTAGAAGAGTTCAGCACTCTGCAATTAGGGAGATTTTCAGTTTTTACGGCAGGGTCGTGCGAGTCTTCATACCTTTGAGAAACATAAGACAGAAGTACAGGGAGACCACTTTTGCCTTTGTCTCCATGGCGTCCAAATCTGAAATGGAAAGAGCAATAGCTAAGTTGAATGGAACGAAAATTGATGGGTTGTGGATCAAAGCGTCAGTGGCCAAATTTCCGAGGAAAGACCCGAGGAATCATCAGGAAGCCCCGACATGGAAGAGGAAGTCAGACATGGCGCACAGGGAGTCAGGCACGGTCCTTAAGGCGACTCCCCAGGTTACTTCGGTTCCCGGAGGGTCAAGCCCTCGCAGAGAGTGGATTGGTCCAAGGACTTTCCGCGAAGCGGTCTTAGATGGCGTTAATCCGCCACCGTCATCTACAGAGGATCCGGGTCAGCCTTCTTCCAAGGAGGAAGAGATCACGAAGAAATATAATTTCAATGTCTTGTCCAGTGAAATTGAGTGGCTTCAGCGATGTATGGTTGGGGTCATTAAGAAGGATTATGATATTGATTTCGTCCAGCAGGCTCTTTTACATGATGGTATTGAAGTGAAGATTATGCAATGGGGTGTTCATTTTGATTCTCAGGTAATTCTTTTCAATTCTATTCCTGAAATGGAGAACATAATAGCAAATAAAAAGGAGGAGTTGAGTTTTTGGTTTAATTACATTGATAAGCTGCTAGTCAATGGAATTCCTCATTATTTCTGTTCAATCTCTTTGTTGGGAGTGCCTTTACATTGTTGGCATAATCAATTCTTTGAAATGATCGGGAAGCGGTGGGGAAGTTTTGTCAGTATTGATGTTGATACGAGCAGGAGAAATAGGCTGGATTTCGCTTGCTTTACCATTAGAATTGCTAGTTTGGCAGAAATTCCAAAGTCTTTCATTCTGGAATCACTGGGGAAAAACTACAATGTCAAAGTCAGACTGGGTTGTCCTGGGGAAGTCGAGTCTTCACGGATAAATAGAGATTCCAACGACTATAATGCCGGTATTTGGTCGGTTTTCTCAGAAGCAAGATCTAGCGAATCTCCGTCACCAGTGGTTCAGGTAGGTGTCGATTGCCCTCCGCTGCAGCAGGACGTCTCACGAGGGGTGGCTGCTCAGCGGTTTCCAGGGGTCAGTGATGATTCAGAACATCAAGCGGTTGGGCAGACCGAGGCTGTCCCAGTCCCCAACATTTCGGGAAATGCTTGTGGGTCTAATAATTTCAATGATTTTGTGGCTGTTGATTCATGGGTTGAAAACAACGAACAGGAGGATATAGGGGTCGGTTTAAATTCGGATGGGCTCAATATTGGGCCTAATATGTTGGTCAATATACCGAGTACAAGAGATGATGTTTCGCGGCCTGGGGGAATTGAACTTACGGTACTGGGTAAAAGTGGAGTACCAGATAATGTCCAACCAACATCAATACAGTCGGATCCCTCACGGGATTTAGTCCCAGACAGTTACGAAGGAAGAAGTTTGCAAGTTTCTAGTAATTTTTTTGATCTGTTTCCAAGGAATAATCCTGTGCCATCGGTGCCGTCGTTAGTTCCGAGGGGTTTTTTTAAAGCCCAATCAAGAAGAATTATCCGAAGGTTGGTTCGCGACTCCATTGATGAAGAAAGAATCAGCGAAGATCAAGGTGAAACGGATCGGTTGAACCAGTTGGAGGATTCTGTTATTGGCTTGGAGGCGGAATCAGTTTGGGAATTATGCAATTTGTTAGAAATATCCTTTAAGGGAGGCAAAGAAGTTGTTATCAGCCGGGTGAAAGAATTGGAGAAGGGTTGTTGCTGAATAGAAGCTTCGTTTTGTTACCAGGTTTTGCTTCCATAATCTATGGTTCTAAAAATACTTTCATGGAACATTAGAGGATTGAGAAGGCCGGAGAAATTAAAAGCTGTTCGGGATTATGTTAAAAGGATAGGTTCGAAGATAGTTTTTATTCAAGAAACAAAGATGGAGGTTATTACAGTAAAAGAGGTAAACAAATTCTGGAGAAACAATGATGTGCAGTTTGCGTTCTCGCCAGCGGTAGGTTCGGCCGGAGGCATACTTTGTTGCTGGGATTCTGCCTTCTTTCAGGTATCCGATATCATCATCAACAACAGGTTTATTACTCTTATTGGTATTGTTAAGTCAAAATGTGCAATGATGGGATTGGTAAATGTTTATGGTCCAGTGGTTGAAGCCGAAAAGGAGAATTTTTTGGTGGAACTTTTAAATGTGATTAGGAGTCGAAAAATTCCATGGTGTTTTGCGGGAGACTTTAACATGATTCTCGACCAAGAAGAGAAATTCGGGTTCACTCTAAATCAACGCTCTATCGACAGATTTCGGGATTTTGTTTTCCAATCCAATTTGTTTGATCTCCCACTGATCGGCGGGAAGTTTACGTGGGGTAATAATAGAGAAAAGCCGACGTATGTGCGATTAGACAGATTCCTCATTAATTCGGAGTTCAGCAGGATTTTTTCCAATGTATCTCAGTTTCTTCAGCTCAAATCTATATCGGATCATAACGCTATTTCTTTGGAGGAAGAGAAGGCGAATTGGGGTCCCAAGCCTTTCCGCTTCTTTAATTACTGGTGTATGGAAGCAGGTTTCGAAGAGACGGTAACTTCAGCGATAAGGGGTCTCAAAATGAGGCAGCCAATAGTGAAAATAGGAGGCTTGCTGAAACATTCAAAAAATTCTTTGAAGGTATGGGCGGGGCAGAGACATAGAAGCTTCGGAGGGAGAATTATAGAGTTGGAAAAATGCATATCAGATTTGGAACTTCGAATTCAAGACGACCAAGACCCCGAGGATTCATTCCAGACTTTATGTAATTGGCGTAAGGAACTTTGGGCTCTCTACAGGAAGGATGAAAGCAAATGGATTCAAAATTCTAGAGTTCGTTGGTTTAAGGAGGGGGATCGGAACACGCATTTCTTTCATGCGATAGCATCCAAGCGACGGAGAGCAAATGCCTTATTGCGAATCAGCAGCAACGATGGTGTTATTCAGGATCCAGTTCTTGTGAAAGCGGCTGTGAAGGACTATTTCTTCGCAATTTACAACGACACACGTGACTTAGAAATTGAAGATATGTCGCTGGATTTTAGGAAATTGTCTTTAGATCAAGCCGACAACCTTACGTGCAGCTTCAACGAAGAAGAAGTTTGGTCAGCCTTGAGTTCAATGGACAGTAACAAAGCCCCGGGTCCCGACGACTTTAATATGGCCTTCTACAAGAAGTTTTGGCCTGAATTAAAGGAAAGCATCATGGGTTTCTTCTCCGATTTTTTTCTTGGTAAACCATGGGAGGAGGCATTGAATCAATCTTTTATCACTCTCATTCCGAAAACTCTCAACCCCTCATCATTGGAGGAATATCGCCCGATTAGTCTCATTGGAGGAGTGTATAAATTGCTATCAAAAGTACTCTCTAGGCGGCTGAAATTGGTTGTTGGAGATTTAATAGGGGATTCTCAGTTTGCGTTCATTCAAGGTAGGCAGATTCTGGATTGTTCACTTATTGCGAATGAGGTAATGGATGAGATGAAGAAGTCTGGAAGAAGGGGTGTTGCTTTTAAAGTCGATTTTCATAAAGCTTATGATTCGATAAGCTGGGGTTTTTTGCTTAGATGTTTAAAGAAAATGGGATTTAACGACAGATGGTGTTCATGGATCCGACAATGTATTTCAACGGCATCAATTTCCATCCTAGTAAATGGGTCTCCAACGGAATCCTTTAAGATGAAGAGAGGTCTTAGACAGGGCTGTTCTTTGTCACCACTGTTATTTAATATAGTCGGGGAAGCGCTTAATTTAATGTTAACCAAGGCTTCAAAGCTTGGGCTCTTTGACGGTGTGCGGATTGGTAAGGAGGGGTCAGCAGTGGTGGTTTCTCATTTACAATTCGCTGACGATCTCCTTATTTTCTGTGGTGGAGAGGAAAGACAGATGAAGAATGTGAAAAGAGTGTTACGGGTCTTCGAAATTGCAGCCGGGTTGAAACTTAATCTATCCAAGAGCAAAATCTTCGGGGTGAATCTTCCTCAGCAAGTTACTGAATCATGGGCTCGATCGATAGGATGTGCTTCTGGAACATTACCTACGGTGTATTTAGGCTTACCTCTTGGGGCCAATAGAAATTCTCTCACAATTTGGGAACCAGTCATCAAGAATTTCTCGAAGAAATTAGAAGGCTGGAAATCGGGTTTCTTGTCAAAAGCCGGCAGACTTATTTTGATCAAATCCGTCTTAACAAGCTTACCAATCTATTTCCTATCCTTGTTTAGGATTCCTGTGGCGGTCCTTAAGAAATTAAACAGTTTGATGGCATCATTTTTGTGGGGAGACTCGAATGAAGCTTCAAAAATCCATTGGGTTGGATGGTCCAATATATGCTCTCGGAAAGAAGTAGGAGGACTAGGAGTAGCTAATTTGGAGATTTTAAATAGGTCGCTCCTTGGCAAATGGGCGTGGAGATTCGGGAATGAAACCTCGAGTTTATGGAGGCGAGTCATTGCAGCCTGAATTCCTGGTAACGCTACAAGCCTTCTACCTCTTCAAGCTTCTCGGAAACAGTCCTCATGGGTGTGGAGAGGTATTACGGATTCTTTCCATGAAGATGATGTATTTGGTCAGCACTTAAGAACAAATCTTGTTCTTCAAGTAGGTGATGGGTCTAGGATACATTTCTGGACAGATAAGTGGATTGGTCCTTTCTCTTTAAAAGATAAAGTTCCGCGCATATTTATCTTGGCTACGAAGAAATCGGGGTTGTTATGGGAATTCGGCTCCAAAAGCGAGGAAGGCTGGAATTGGAACATCTCATTACGCCGACCACTAAGAGACTGGGAAAGAGCACAGTGGAGTGAATTGTGGAATTTGTTAGACAATTTCAGATCTTCTACCTTACCGGAGGATTGGATTAGTTGGAAATCGTCGGGCGATGGAGCCTTCTCAGTGCAAGCAATTCGGAAGGATTTCGATAATTCTCGAATTTCCAGTTTTGAACACAAGGATTTGATATGGATGGGTTTCGCCCCACCAAAGGTGGAATTCTTTGTTTGGCTATTAGCTTTGGGTAGAGTTCCAGTATTAGCTGAGTTAAAGAAGAGGGGTATGGCTTCGATCAATGATACAAGATGTTCACTTTGTAAAAGAGAGGAAGAAACGGTGGAGCATTTATTCTTCTGTTGTGAGAAAGTTTGGAGGCTTTGGATGTATTTCTGCGATTTGACAGGGGTTAAAACAGCTTGGCCGAAATCCCCTCGTCCCTTTTTTATAGCATGGAGGGGTCTATTCGACAACCCGAGCATGAGATGGTGTTTGTCAGCCCTCTTCGCTGTCATTTGGACGACGTGGCTGATGCGGAACGAAATACAATTCAACGGGAAAACTTTTGATGGGGGACAATTGAGCTTTATGCTAAAATTCCGATGGGCTTCATGGTTAAAAGCAAAAACCAGCAATGAGAATGTCTCCATTGCTGACTTGGTGTTGAATATGAAATTAGCTAAGCTTCTACAGGATACTGGCAATATCCGAAAACCAGTGCCTATTTGGTCCCCACCACCCCATGGCTTTCTCAAATTTAATGTAGATGGTGCATCGAGTTCATCTTCCGGAACTTGTGGAATTGGCGGTATTTTACGGGATGCTAAGGGTGGAATTTTACTCAAATTTTTCGAAGCCATCGGACGTGGTCCGCCTGCAATCGTGGAGCTCGAAGCTATAAGGGTTAGTATCTCCCTTTTCTTTAAATCGAGTTGGGCGATATCTCATAGGCTGATAGTTGAATCAGATTGTAAGGTGGTTATCGACTGGATCAATGGAATTTTGACCCCCCCGGCTAATGTAGTAACAATTACAAAAGAACTGGGTAGTTTCATCTCAAACAGAGGAGTGATATTCAGATCGGTTCCGCGAAACATTAATGTATTAGCAGATGGCCTGGCAAAGAAGGGTATCGGCTAAAGCCTTTGAGGTCTTAGGAATTAAAGTCGGTGAAGATCTGCTTGAGTTTGGGACGAGTTACTGTAGGAAAGGTAGAAGGAGGATTATGGGACGTAAAGATGGTTTTGGTTGTGAGATTGACAGTCAGCTGCGGCCTTCGAGTCAAGGTGGTTCGAATCCAGGTTGTAGCAGGCATATAGTGCAGAGGTAGGCATCCGTTTATGATCAAATCGGAATATCTTGTAAATGGCCCCAGGACAGTTCAGATGAATTTGAATTACCTGAGATTTGGTTGAACTTTTGCAAGAAAGGAGGATGGAGGATCATGTGAAGCAAATATGGTTTTGGTTGAGAGGAGGCAATAAGGTGTGGCATTTGAGTTAAAATGGTTCGATCGCAGGCTGCAATAGGCAAGTAGTGCAGAGGCTAGGTAAAAGGTAATTTCTTTTGGAGTTAAGGATAGTCTGTAATAATTTATGGTTTTGACAATTGTTGAGTTTGTATCTCTTTACAGGTTAGTATGTAATTCCCCTTTGGTCCGATTGCACTCTTTTTCCTCCAATTTAGGTTAGGGAGGTTTTTTAACGAGGCATCGGCCGAAGGTTTTTTGATAAATAAAATACAACTTTCAAAAAAAAAAATTAGATTGCCTGGATTTTTTTAACTGTCAAACTAATGCTAGAGACAATAAAACATGACAAGTTTTTTGCAGCTCAACAGTTGTTTTTTTTTCATCAAAATTTTTTTTATTCATACGATCAAACAATGAACTTCATATTACTCAATACATCTCAGAAATAGCATCACAAAATAGATTATCAGCAGAATTTCTTTTGATATTGAGCTCATTTCCTTGGTTAGAGAATATCTCTTTTTGAATTAGAAAAAGTAACTCTATTGTAATCGCATCTTCCAATTAAGTGATAAGTACATGTTTTCCACTAAAGTGTTTGGTTTTTAGTTATTTGATTTAATTTATTTTGACAATTTTTAATAGTTCTTTTAGTATTATTTAATATTTATTTTTAGGGTTATAATATTTTAATTTTAAATAAATTTTAATTTTAATTTTTTATTAAATAAATCCATAAAATTTAAAAAAATAATTAAACTCTCGAGCTTTTTAACAAATCAATTAAGGCGCGCATTAAACTTTCTAGAAAAAATAATTATGCCCTCATCATTCACATACAAATTTTTACGCCAGCATTAGAATTATCACGTCAATACTATAATGGACAACGATAATTTTATCGGTAAAAAACACATTGATTAAATTTTTGAATTTAATGTTTAATTAAGTGTAAAATGCTTTTAGAACTTAATTGCCTTTTCAATAAAAAAATAAGTACTTTTAGTACCTTGATCTTATCAAATATGTACAATCCGAATAATATAATGATATTTTCATTAACATATTTTTGACTCAATCATAATCTTAAGCAACAACTGAACAACACTATTCTCTACGAAAAACAGAGCTTATCCAAAGTCCAACTTGTCAGGTGTTTGTCACAAAAAAAAATAATAAAATACTTGCAACTTGAAAATTATTTTATTATTCAGTAGGTTTCATCAAATACTAAATCCAAACCACTAATTATCAGTTAGTTGAATGTAGAAAAAAACATTAAATCTGTTGAGTATGGTCAGAAATTTATATCGAAAAAATATGAATAAAATAAAAAAAATTATATTTATAATAAAATTTTATAATATTTTATTATGTTAATCGACCAATAAATCAGTACAGTTAATTAGAAGAAAAAAAACTGAAACCTTCCAACTCAATCTGCGTTTCTTAGATTTCTTATTCCAACTGTATGTTTTTCATTTTATAAAATAAAATTATAAACAATGACCAACAACGCTTACTTAATTCATTAATCAAATTAATTAATAAAATAAGTTCAACTACATCCATTTCGCGGCATTATGATCTGCCACCGCGGCGACCCACCATAGCCTGCGCCCTGCAGGGCAGTCAATACCTAAGTCGGTTCCGACACGAACTTTGATTGGTCCGACAATCATTCTGCACCAATCAAATTATTTCGCCAACAACTCAAAGCACACGTGGTTATCACTGACTGGTTGTTGTCGTTACAAATGTTAGCTAGATTTTTTCTGGCTTAAATAAGGTCCAAATTGTTTTTTCTTAAATATAGGTTTGGTACCTAAATTATACACTTTCTCCCAAGTTGGTATCTAAACAACTTTTCTTCCCAAGTTGATACCCAAACTTTAATTTCATTCACTATTTTAATATTTTTATTAACAGTTTTAGTCCCCAAAACTTATGCATTCAATCAATTTAGTCATAATTCGAAATAATTCAATAAATTTAACATTTCATATTAAAAATTTCCATCAATTTAATCATTTTTGTGAGAATATCAAATCAAGCGAGTCCATCGAATCAAAGAAACAATTGGATAACTGAATTCTATCAACAAGTTATGTTTAAACTTTTATTTTACCAAGAAAGTAATATAACATTTCTAAGAGAAGAACAAACAATTTAGGTGAATAACACATAGTAAATTGATAGAATTTTTAAATATAGAGAGTTATGTTTATTGAATTGTTTCAAATTATGACCAAATTGATAGAACGTATAAGTTTTGGTACCAACTTGGAAGCAAAAAATTCTTTAAGTACCAAGTTGGGAGAAATTGTATAGCTCAGGTACCAATGTGGGAGAAAATTTTCTTTAGGTACCAACTTAAAAGAATATATCTAGTTCAGATACCAAATATATATCTAAATTTTTTTAGATATCCAATTTTCTTGTCAAAATATGTATCTAATACTAATTTCGTAATCAGTCTTAAGTTAAACGTCAATATTTTTTTGTCAAATGTACATCTCCTTAATCATTTCCTTCTTTCTCTCTGGTTTTCTAGGGAAGCAAATAAATAAAACAAATGGAGAAATTTAAAAATTAGTTTGTTTTTAGAAATTAAAAAATCTTAAGTCCTAAAATACTTTAATTTTGAGAACTTATCAATCTTTTCGTACATCAACTTCGATTTGAGAGTCTTCATTCTCTCTCTCTTTTGCGAAATAGAAAAACCTTAAGTCCAAAAATCCAACCAAAATACTTCGATCGTAAAAATTCATCTGTGCAAAAATTAAACCAAGGTTTCAACTCTCGAAAATTAATCTCAAAACACTTAATGAAACGATTTAAATTGGTTATAAATAAACACTCAACACCTACTTTAACAAAAAAAACATCTAAAACAACAAATATATAAATCGGACACTTGTTTTACAGTCAACTCATTTTTTTTAAATGTAAAAAAAAAGGTATTTTCTTAGACAAGTGGATTCTGAAGACGTGGCAGTATACATATGGCAAATCCAGAAAAGTGTTGTGTTCAGTCATTTTTAAATTGCTGAATGGATGAGGACAAGTGCCACGTCAGACTGAACCGGAGCTCTTCACCTCACCAAAAGCCGTTTATTTACAAATCGGCTCTTTGAAACTGCCCCCCGTCGTTTGTTAATTGTTACTTTCCATGTCAGCTCGAAAAGGTCGTCCAATTCATATTATTTAATCATGAAAAAGTGAAATTCAAGAGAAAAACAAGCGTAAATCCGGAATAGCCAATGGGCCCGACTAACTTTCAGTTGAGTTGTGTAATTTCCCCACGCGCAGTTTCTAAAATTATGTCCAACCAACCCTAAGGCACAACGAAAGGCGCGTGGAACAGTAAGCCTAAACATGACACGTCAGACTCTTCATTGCTTCTCTTTGGTCTGTCTGTCTGTCTGTCTATAAAGTAGAAGACAGACGACCACTTTCGACATCGCAAAACTACAACAAATCTTTTTTATCCTCTCTATTCATGGAAGATAATAATCATAACTTCACCTCCGTCGCCGCCATATCCTCCGCCTCCGAGTTAACCGAACCCGATGTCCAGATCCTTACTTCCGGCGGCCTCCTTATCCCGGCTCACTCCAGCATCTTGGTAATGATTCTAAATACTCTCTGTTCTCTTTTCAAAATCTCCGTTTTCTTTTTTGTTTCTGATCTGATTTTTCCCCTTTAAATCAGGCAATGGTGTCGCCGGTGCTGGAAAATATTATCGAAAGCCTAGCTAAGAGAGTCATCCCGATTCTCGGCGTTCCATGCGACGCCGTTTCAGCCTTTATTGAATACCTCTATAACTCCACGTTAGTAATTCACTTGATTCGTCCCTCCAAAATTAAAGGAGCCATTGTCGATTAAAGACTAAAGTTCAGTTTTATGGATTTTTTTGTTGGTTTTATGACAAAGTTGAATTGACGGAAATGGCCCTCATGTTACAATAGGTGCACGGAAGAGCAAATGGAGAAATACGGGATTCACCTGCTAGTATTATCGCACGTTTATTTGGTGCCACAGCTGAAGCAGCGGTGCACCAGGGGAGTGGGTGAGCGGCTGACGGTGGAGAATGTGGTGGACGTGCTCCAACTCGCCCGTCTCTGCGACGCACCCGACCTCTACCTCAAGTGCTTGAAGCAGGTGGCCGCTCGTTTCAAGCCGGTGGAGCAAACTGAAGGCTGGAAATTCATGCAGGACCACGATCCCTGGCTCGAACTCGAAATTCTCAAATTTATTAACGAAGCTGAATCGGTAAAATTAGAAACAAAAAAACCAAAAAAAAAATCAAGCTCATTTATTATATTGTTATTGATTATGGATTATGAATGGTTTGGTGAAAATTGTATCGGCAGAGGAAAAAGAGAACGAGGCGGCACAAGAAAGTACAGAGCTTGTATTTACAACTAAGCGACGGAATCGAGTGTTTGGAGCACATTTGCAGGGAAGGGTGCACGACGGTGAGGCCGTACAACGCCGAGCCGGCCAAGAAACCGATCCCCTGCGACAAATACAACACGTGCGAAGGTGTCCAGATGTTGATAAAGCATTTTGCTCTGTGTAAGAGAAGGGCTAATGGCTTCGGTTGCTCTCGCTGCAAGCGGATGTGGCAGCTCCTCCGACTCCATTCCTCCGTCTGTGACCACCCTGATTCTTGCCGGGTTCCGCTCTGCAGGTAAAATTCTTATGACATTTCCACACCCGACTGAAACTTGTCAATTCTTACAACTGCCAAATGTAATTATTACTGGGAAATGGATGTTTGGTCTTTTGTTTTCTTACAAAATATCAACTTGTGTTGGGTCTTAAAAGGTCCCCATCTTTGTCATTTTCTTCACTATTTGGGTCCCCTTTTATCTTCCCTTTCAATTTAACCATGACTGAATCATAAAGGAATATGATATTGTTGGCCTGCTCCCATTATTTTATATTTTGTTAACCTGTCTTATTTCCGATGGAACGAGTGTCGAATATAAGTACATGTTTTTCTTCATAATTTAAAAGAAACGATTAATTCAGTCAATAAAACTTTGTTCGATAGTCGATCAAGACTGTTTGTTTTTGTAAATGTGACAGGCAATTCAAATTGAAAGCACAACAACATGAATTGGGCGACGATGCAAAGTGGAAGCTACTTGAAAAGAAGGTTCTGTCGGCTAAAGCGATGTCGTCGCTATCTCTACCAAAGAGGAAGAGAGAGGAAGAGTTGAGGGAAACAAGGGGCAGCTCTGCTCAAGCACTGAAAACCTTCAGGTTATATTGAGCTTCCAATATGAGTTGAAATTGTGTCCTTGTGAGCTGTGTATTCTTTGGGCTAGCTAGCTTCTTCTGCGACGCTTTTAAAGATTTCTAGCGACGTTTTAGGATTTTATAGGCTCATCGGCGACGTTTGTTTAGATTTTTAGCAACGTTTTATGTTTTGAAATAGGCGTCTTTTGTATAAAATAATAATAATAATCTAAACCTATCCATTTTGTGCAAATGAATAGGTTTGGTCAAACGACTCAAATTATTAAAAATATGGCAAATTGAGATTATCTTGAAAAATATGTTTCAATTTGTAATTTTTTTAATAGTCTAAAGTTAATTATAAGGTAGTATTTACCCATAAGTATTTTTAATTCTTTGACAAAGCATATGTACCTTTCAGACATTGTAATTGAACCCGTGTCTCCTCCCGTTTCTCCTGGGATAAATATCATCCACTTTTCTACTAGGACACATGTTGTATTCTTCAATTTGCAATTTTAAATCGACAGACAAGTTGGAAATCAATATATAAATGGATAAACAAACTCAAGATCGGATTTGAATTAAACATTGTTGACCATTTTATGTCTTTAAATAAATTTAACAAGTTAAAAAGTTTAAATTTTTATCTAATAAGTGAGAACATTTGGATAATACAATGATGTGAGTTAGAAGCATATATTAAGGAGTGAAAATGAAATGTTATAAAGTTAAAAAATTGTTTCTAACGTTTGATTAAATAGTTACTGTGATTATCTTTTTTAACGATTAAACCCTTTAATCTCTATGGAGATTTTTTAACTATTTATTTAAAAGATGAGAGCTGAACTGTTTCAAAAAAATATTAACTAAAATAATTATTTAGTTAAATATTAAAAGTATTTTTTAACTTTATGCTAAATGAAGTTGGTTGAATGAGTGTATTATCAGCAGGATGTTGTGTCTCAAGCTATTGTCACCTTCACCATTTATTGGATATGTTCTAAGGACATTGGGTGGGATAAAGATTGTTTTTGTTTTACTCATATTTGCACTTTTATATGAATATTGAAAATATATGTTTTCATTAAAGTTTTTATAATAATCGTATTTGATCCGTTGTTTAGTTAATTTTGATTGAATATTATAAATATTTATTATTGATAACTCTTACAATTCAATTTACTTTGTTCACAAATTTATAATTTCACTTTAGAACACGAAACAAAAGAAACAATCTTGAAAGGCCAAAAGTATATTTTTTATTACAAATAGTAATATTAATTATAAAATATTTTAAGTTTAAAGGTAAAAGTAATCCTCCGAAAAAAAATTAATTAACTTCATATAAAAATTTCCACTCAATTTAGCAATCATAATTCAAAATGCAATTAACCAAGTCCTCAAAATTCAAATTGCAATCAATTTGACTCTCCCGTAACATTAATCGTTAACTCACAAACATTCATTAAGATGGTAACATGTGGCACACTATTAAAGTGCCACATCATAAAAATAGTAAAACCATTTAAAATTTTTAAAAATATAAAATTATTTAAAATCGTAAAAAATTAAAATTTAAATACCTATAAATTATAACAAATATTTTTATTTAAAATCATAAAAACATAAAAATAGTCGTAATAATTATTAAAAGTATATAAATTTTTACAATGTAATTACATTTAAGAATTTATAAAATTATAAAAAATATTTTATTATAAAATCACAAAAATTCATAATTTTTCAAAATGCCCTAACTTTCCAAATTCCTAACGCAAAACCTTAATTCTACGTTCTCAAATTCTCAAATCAGTTTAATTGACGGTGGGAATTGTTAGCATTGTGATAGATAATGGCGCTAGGGCCGACAATTGTGTTGGTGATGAGCAACATCGAGGGAGAATGGGTGGGCTGATGCAAAGAGTGTCGGGCGGTAAGAATAAGTGTAAGGGCGATAGTGAGCTTTGGCGACGGTAGTAGAAAGACGAAGATGAGAGTAACTTTTCGATAACGAAGAGTAGTCGGTTGTTGAATGGGTAGAAATGCTTAATATAGGGATTTATGGGGGTTTTCAGAAAGTAATGAAAGTTTGGGGTTTATAAAAAATATTATTTTATACTTTTATATAAAAATAAATAGAATTATTACTTTTAATTTATATATATATATATATATTAAATTTTGTGATTTTATGATTTTTTAATGTATATTTATAATTTTTTAAAATTTTTACAGTTTAATGATATGACACTTTTGGGTGTGTTAAGTGTCATCATTCTATTGGTTATCAGTGAGTTAACAATTAAAATTGGTCAATTATTATAAAAAAGGCTAAAATAAGTGTGTTTCGACTGATGGGAATTAAATTAGGTACAACAATTTTGTAAAGGCTTAATTAATTTTGTTAATTTTCCGTTGATATTTTAATTTGATTTCTTATTAAAAATTATTTTTAGTTTTGACATCAATTTTACGTATAATTATGTCAAATAATTTGATAAGGAAAAGGAAAATAATTGAATAGATAAGTACACCACGAGCGACATGCATCATTAATACTTATAGATAAAATGATAAACTACACTCATAATTATTGAATTATTGTTTCGATTTTATTTTAACCATTGATATAGTATATATATCTAAATATTTAAATGTTTAATTAATAAAAATTAGTTCAAATGGTAAGTAATTAATATTGTTTAAGTATGTCTTGAGTTCGAGATGTTGTGAATATAGAAAATTTCTGCTAAAAGACTCATCTACTAAAATCAAGTGGCGAGTTGATCTAGATTAGACAGAGCAGATTCTAGGAGAACCGAAAGGTCAACAAACAAAGTTGGTACCCCACCTTTACTCGTGTTTTTGTTTTAGTACCCCACCTTTTTTTGACAAAATATTACCTAACGTTACGTTTTGTTTTTATTTTGGTACTCGCCTTTAAAAAATTAACGACATACTGGTAAAGAAAGAGAGAAAAATCACACATGATAAATTACCACGTTATTTTTTCTTTTCTAGTTAGTATATCACACCGACTAAAATCATTTAAAAATACATGTGACATATTAACTAAAAAAAATAATGCGATAATCTGCCACGCGTGATTTCAGCATGCCAGGTTGCCAAATATGCTTTTCTCACTTGAAGTTGATTATATTTGGAGGCAGTGCCGGACCATGGTAAGAGTTGAATCAAAGCCCATTTACGACTACAGTACTTCTCGCTTTTGGTCCAGAAATAAGTCAAATAAACCTAACAACCGAACCATAAAATATATAAAGCCTTCAGCTTTATTGTCTGCCATCTGCTTCTCCTTTTTTTCAACCCACCATTCTTGTTCTTCTGCTTTTCTTCTTGGGGTCTTGGTCTGAATTTTGAATCTTTTACTCAACTGTGGCATTTTCATAAATTTCAAACCAAAATGGAACCCGAAATGCTTGAACCGCCACCCCAAGTTTCCATAAAACCCGAACTGGATACCGCCGTAGGCGGCGTTGACAGCTCCAAGACGCTTCCTCCGCCTCCTAAGCTTCTCATTTTGGCGGACCTTAACGCCAACCCTCCTGAATCCGACGACCCTGATTCTCTACTCCTCCCTGCTCCCGGCCTCACCAGGTTCTAACCCCTTCCTTTGGAGCAATTATTGAGTTTTATTGGTTTCTTTAATACTTAGTTTAATTCCAATTTATGTATTTTCTGGAAATGGAGTGTTATATCTCGGAGTTTAGATTAGTTTAATTTGATTTTGGTTTTGCCTTTAAACTGCTTCGATAGCAAAAACCCTTGCTTGAATAGCTCTACTGAACTCACTGCGTACTTAAAAGTTAAAAGAACCAGTATTTTGTGTTTTCTGAGTTGAAGTTTGAACAATTATTACAATTTACTTGATGTAGGCTAACTAATGATGAAAGCAGTCAAGAGAAAAGTACCGTAATTCCCAAAGACAACGATGCTGTGGAAGGAGCAGTTAAAAAGTCAAACAAGAAATGCCGCTCGAGAATTAGCAAGGCCGATGCTTTGCTCGATTGCGGAGCAGATGCGGACGGGGATCAGCCTAGCCAAGGGGCTCCCTCGTCTCGTGAAGAAAAAGTCAGCAGCCTCAAAACTGTCAGTCCCATCTCTTCCTTCTTTGACATCATGTAGTTGTAAGCTTGGTACTATAGTTGATGGATATCAAATTGAGTGTGATGTGTCGTCTCTTGAATGTTTTGTGTCGTCTTAAACCAAGAGACAGTTTTGAATTTTGCTTCGTAGCTGTATATTTGGTTGAGGGTGTAGGCTAACGGGTTTGAGTAATCAACTTCTCGGTGCTTGGTAAATTCGTAAACTGACACTGCAGATGCTTTTTTTGTTACTTGGCAATTGTTTTTATGTTCTTCTAGGGTTTGGTGCATGTTGCGAGGAAGATGCCAAAAAATGCTCATGCTCATTTCATTCTTGGTCTAATGTATCAACGGCTCGGTCAACCTCAAAAGGTTTGGAAATTAACTGACTTATCAGACACCATAATTTTGTGAATATACAGTATTCCTATTTAAGTCAATACCCCGTTTTCTTATTCTTCTTCTCCTCTTTTCGAAGGCATTTTCGGCATATGAGAAGGCAGCAGAGATATTGCTGCGCTGTGAGACAGAGATTGCACGGCCAGAGTTGCTTTCCTTGGTTCAAATTCACCATGCCCAGGTGCAGTTATAAATTGATTTCGTTTTCTCTTTGGCCTTACTAATAGCACGATAGGGTGAAAAAATATTAGTGTAAAAAAATTATGGTTTCTAATCTAGCATTGTTCAATATGCAGTGTCTTCTCCTAGAGAATTCAGCGGATAACGTTTCGGATAAAGATCTTGAACATGAAGAACTTGACGAGATCCTCTCTAAATTGAAGGAGTCAATGCAGTCAGATATTAGACAAGCAGGTGTATGGAACGCCCTAGGTTTGATTCTTCTCAAAACTGGTCGTCTGCAGGTATAATTACAAAATTATCATGGTTGAATAGTATTTTTTTCATTACTTTATCTGATATGTAGTTTACTTCTGATGTAGAGTGCCATCGCAGTTTTATCATCTTTGTTGGCTCTTGCCCCCGACAACTACGATTGCATTGGAAACCTTGGGATTGCTTATCTCCAGAGGTAAGATTGTCTCGTTATGAAAATGAAAATGTGATAATGGAATGCTGAAGTGAGAGTTGGAGAGGATAACTTTGAGTGGCGTCCAACCTTAGAAAATCAAATATGGACTATAAAAAGAATTTGAATATGGTTTATGGTTCGATTATAAAATGCTCCTGATTCTTTGTTTCTTTATCTTTTTCACTGATGGATCTTCAATTTTTTTTATATCTTTTTCATTGATGAAAAAGCACTAATCGCTATACGTTCATTGATTCATTAATATGCTCATGTTGTCAACGTATGTTGCATACATTCTAACTCATGATTTATGTTTCCAGTGGAAACTTGGATCTTTCAGCTAAGTATCTCCAAGATTTGATCGTTAAAGATCAAAACCATCCGGCAGCTTTAATGAACTATGCTGCAATTCTTCTTTGTAAACATGGTTCAATTGTTGCAGGTAAGCTTGTGTTGAGTTTAAATTCTTATTTCCGTAGCCTTTCAACTTGTTGCTCGCCTTTCTGTTCGGAAGAATTTCAAATGCAGCAACGGATGTATTTTATCATGCATGTAATGTTGCTTTTAATTGTAATTTTCTAATTATGTAGACATGTTAAAAGAAAGTAGTTTAAGTTCATTCTTTTCTCTTCTCAGGTGCTGGTGCAAATGCCTGTGAAGGAGCTTCCAGGGATCAGTTTGCAGCCATCAATGTTGCGAAGGAGTGTTTGTTAGCTGCAGTAAAAGCTGATCCGAAAGCAGCACATACATGGTCGAATCTAGCTAATGCATATTATTTGATCGGTGACCATCGTAGTTCCAGCAAATGTTTGGAGAAGGTGCTAACGGATTATGATGCAGTCACTTATAGCTTCTTTTGTTTAGGTTGTCCG
The DNA here is from genome assembly GCA_958450335.1 of Hibiscus tridactylites. Taxonomy (NCBI): domain Eukaryota; kingdom Viridiplantae; phylum Streptophyta; class Magnoliopsida; order Malvales; family Malvaceae; genus Hibiscus; species Hibiscus tridactylites. The sequence continues at coordinate 106,829,634 of OY288265.1, forward strand.
TTGGTGTCCTTAGCTTCCAATAGAAAATCTCCTTTTTCCCTTTTCTATAAAGTAAAGGATGCCCCGTTTTTAGTTTTCTCGTGCTGTTGTGCTTTTAATGCAAAAATTGCTATTAATTTAGTTACAAATGCATGCTTTTTGCTTGAACATATTCTGTCACACTGTTTTGTGGTCTTTGGCAAGTTTTAGTTTATTCTTGCTTTTCTTTATTATTAAACAGGCTGCAAAACTGGAACCAAATTGCATGTCTACTCGATACACCGTTGCAGTCCATCGAATCAAGGATGTTGAAAGGTCACAAGATCCTAGTGAACAGCTTTCTTGGGCAGGCAATGAAATGGCATCAGTACTAAGAGAAGGAGAAGCTGTGCCGATTGAACCTACCGTTGCATGGGCCGGGCTTGCCATGGTTCATAAGGCACAACATGAGATTGTGGCAGCCTTTGAGACAGAACAAAATGAGTTAGTCGAGGTTGAAGAGCGTGCTATCTTCAGTTTAAAGCAGGCAAGATTTTCAGTTTAGCTTTTCTACAGATTTAATAGTTAAGCTTTTCTAAAAAAAGGGTTGGGATGCATTCGCTTGTTCATCACCCATATCTGACGTGTGTTCGGGCATGAGTATAGAGATATAATTGTGTTATATTTCGAAGTTTAGAGCAGTCTATTGATGGATTCAGAACTTTAAAAAGTACGTAACTGTATTGTGCATCGACTGGACTGATTTACTCGAGAAATGCTTTACATCTATTATCCAGGCAACAACTGAAGACCCAGATGATGGTGTGCAATGGAACCAGCTAGGCCTTCATAGTCTCTGCTCTCAGCATTTTAAAACAGCGCAGAAGTACCTCAAGGCTGCAATTGTTCGATTTCGAGAATGCAGCAGCTATTCTTGGTCAAACCTAGGTACGCAACTCTCTCTCTTTAACCGTCCTTCAAAACACACGGTTAAAGATTGATACTCAGTTGTAAGCACATATATTCCCAGGCATCTCACTCCAATTATCCGAGGAGTCATCGCAAGCCGAATGCGTATACAAGCGAGCACTTTCATTGGCCTCAGCAGAACAAGCGCATGCAATATTTTCCAACCTCGGGAATCTCTACCGACAACAAAAGCAATACGAACGCGCCAAGGCAATGTTTACGAAGTCGCTTGAACTCCGGCCAGGATATGCACCGGCATTTAATAATCTCGGACTCGTGTTTGTCGCCGAGGGTGAATGGGAAGAAGCGAAGTTCTGCTTCGACAAGGCACTTGAGTCGGATCCATTGCTTGATGCGGCCAAATCCAACATGATTAAAACTGTGGCCTTGTCTAGACTGTGTGCGGGTTTGTCTTCATTTCTCATACCCGATTAATAAACCTTCCTTGAAATATGTAAGATTAGGGTTTATACATCTGTATATATTTTGTACATTATAGAGGATAATGTGAAAGAACACTGCTTTGTATCTTTAAATGCAAATGTTTAATTTCCTTGTATAAGGCAAATATGTAAGAAAGTTAAGGCAGCACCCACTATACCATGCTCTATACTCGGGTAGCATCCTTTTAGTGAACTCGCTTTATTGAAACTTGCCGAACATGCACGGTGAGATTCATTTTTTCTTAAAAAATGTTTAAAAATTAATTAGATGATTAGTTTAATCTTAATCTGAAATTACATTGCATGCAAGACGAGTTTTATATGGCTAAATTACTAAATTTAATTAAAAGGGTAAAATATTTACAAATTTAATTAATATAAAAATAATTAGATCTAGCCGTGCATGCAAGGCAAATTTTAATAAAAACGATATTTTATTCGACGGCAAATTCACTATAACAGCGTTTCATGAAAAATATAATGTTTCAGGTACTATTTTGGAGAATATAGGCCATAATAGTGCTATTTTGGGGTTTGTGCCCCGTGAATGTTTGTTCTCCTATTAAAAAGAATGTTTTTTAGTTTTTTTTAATAACTATCCCTATATGACTTGACTGATTCCATTTGGGTATACAATAGTTTATTATAAGATTGAACTTCTCAAGTTTATTTATTTTCTCATTTATTTTATCCTCTGATTTCCTCTTATTTGCTGAAGGTGAGGGATTGTGTCGAGAAACTTATATCACGAATTACGAAATTGATATATTTTAAAAGAAAGGGTAGATATATTAATAAAAAGAGATTTCAAAAGAAAAAGGTCAAATAAAAAGATGATAGATTTATATTACAATTTTTTTAATAAGACAATGACACGTTTATCTTTTATTAAAATTAAGGGAAATAATTATGTTTTTAGAGGAGCTCAATGGATTTTATGTATAAGAGACATAATACTTATCCATAGAATATAATAAAAATCTTTTTTTAATAGTTTTAAGGTAATTATGGTGTAGTATATGTATATATTTTTTTAATCATTTGATAACGTACACACATCTTGTAAATAAAATTAATTTAACTTGAATTTTTTTAGGGCGAACATCATCTTTTTTTTTTTTACTGAGATCACAAGCTTGTTGAGTTTAATCAAATAGAAATCTTATGAATATGTTGACAAAACTTTTTGTTTAACTTTGCTTGAAATTAGTTTCATTTACTTATTGAAGATATTATTTTGGTTTCCCTCCCGATTTTAGGACTTTGCTATGATTAATCTGAACCGACTCGTGTCGCACATTTTTGGTGGGAGAGTCTTTCAGCGGGAATTTTCTACATACACAACGTTTCGAACTCGAGACATATTTAAGTGATACCAAGTTACTTACCACTTGGACCAACCATGTTATTAAAAATATTAATTATAATATATATTTATAAATTTAATTCTAATATATATTTATATGTTTAATTGTAAATATATATTATAATTAAATATATTAATATATATTATAATTAATATTTTCATAGAAAATAAAATTAATTCAAACAAAGATTAACTAAATAAAAGTTTTATCAATATATGTATAAGACTTCTATTAAGTTTGATGGATAAGCATTGTATTCATACTATTCAAGACTCATCTTCAAATCTCTTCAAAGACATGATTATTTTCTTTTATTTTTTTTAGCTATAACTTAAGTAAAAAGTTTGCCAATGTTTTAACAACTTATTTACTTGGCAGGGTGGCATTTGATACGTGTTACTATCGGACGGAAATTCTCTGGCTCTATTTATATTCCACGTTCAAAATTAGAGTTTATGGTTAAAGTTTAAAAAATTTAAGGTAAAATGTATGTTTAGGGTATAAGATGTAAGGTTTAAGATTTAGAATTTAGAGTTAAAGTTTAAAAATTAACTTTTTAATATTGGGGCAATATAAGAGCATCGAAAAAAGGTAAAAAAAATTTTATTGTTACTATCTAGAGTTTCTTCATCCAATTTTGAAGAAGCTTTATTGAACGTTAAGTTTTAGCACTGATTCACTTAGTTTTTACGTTGAATTTGTTCTCAAACGCACCGTTAGAAGAAACTAAAAATTTCAACTTCTCTTCAAACACGATTTTCCATCTAAATCATAGTTTGGCCAGCCCGTCAAACGGGGATAAACATCTTCTACTTTTTTTCGGTGTCTTTATTTATCCCCAACACTAAAAAATACTACAAAATTAAATTTTAAGCCATAATCTTAAATTTTAAATCCTAAACCCTACATCCTATACCCTAAAAATACAAAATACCCTAAATTGTTTAAACCTTAACCTAAGATTTTAAACCCCAAACTTAACTTTAAATATAAAAACATAAGTAGGGGCACCGAAAAGTAACAGAAGATTTTCGTTCGTGAAACGGATCCTGATGAATTACTGGGGCCACCTTTCGCTTTACATTTTGCCCCTTAAACCATGCATGACAGCTGACCCTTCCTTATCAGCAAAAGAAACACCTCCATCCTTCTTATCACTTTTCTTTTGGTTTTCAGTTTCACTCCTCCTTTAGGTCATCAATAAGCTACGAGCCTGCAGAAGAAAAAACAAATCCTTCCATTTTCATTGTTTCCCTTTCTGTAAACCATGAATCAACCCTCATTCTCAAAGCTCCCCATCCTCATTAAACCTTTCCTTCTATCTCTCTTTCTCTCCATCTTTTTCCTAGTCTTTCTATCCACCCAATCCCCTCTCCTCCGCCTCAAAACCACCACCAATCCACCCTCCAACGGCGCCGCCGGCGGTCTCCGTATCCGACGGGGCTATACCTCCTACAACGCATACATCGAGCGTCAGCTCAACAAAACCCTCAACCCGAAGCTCCGAAAGATATGGACGACACGTGATTGGGACAGAAAAATCAGGGTCTTCGCCGGCGTTTTCCAGAGCTTGAAGCAAAGAAAGCTCATTCTCAACGAGTCGAAGGCGTTGTCCATCGGAGCTAGAGTCGGACAAGAGGTGGCGGCGATGAAGATGGTCGGAGTGTCGGACGCGGTCGGCATAGATTTGGTGCCGTACCCTCCGCTCGTAATGAAAGGGGACTTCCATGCGCAGCCATTCCGGAACCAGACATTCGACTTCGAATTCTCCAACGTCTTCGATCACGCGCTGTACCCGTGGAAGTTCGTCGGGGAGATCGAACGGACGTTGAAGCCCGGCGGGATTTGTGTTCTACACGTGGCGGTGGCGCGACAGACGGATAAGTTCTCGGCCAATGATCTGTATAGCGTGCAGCCATTGTTGGAGTTGTTTAAGGAATCGGAGCTTTTGGAGGTGAGGAAAGTTGACGCATTTGGTCTCGACACTGAGGTCGTTTTTAGGAAGAAGAAGATTAACCCCTATTAGTCAATTTCTTTTGTTTTAATAGTAATCTCATTTATATCAATTTTTACAATCCCTTCATTAATTGTTTTTGGACAAATACAATCCGTTAATTTAATTAATTAGAGTACTAAATATGTATTTTAAAAACAATATTATTATATGAACAAGAATATAATATCCGAGTGACCATAATTAACTAGATCAAACATAAATCACAATAAATTTGAGTAATTACAAATATAAAAAGACAATATTAGACACTAAATCTACTTATTGGCATAGTTGTTGAGAATACTCATGTCACCTTATTTTGTATGCATTTAGATCCTGTCATATACATCTATATTTAACCAAAAAATAATATTATATACAATAAGACTTAAAACTAATAATATCCTTTTAACAATTTATTAAATATATTGTTTTTTAAGGAAATATGAGAACAAAGATAAACGACTTGATCAATTGGCTAAATGTACTCGCTCATTATTTTTTTAATTTTTTTTGAACAATTTCTACTTAGGAGAGGGGAGGAAAAATTTGCTCCTAAAGAATTCCGAATCTACAACCTATGAAAAAAAATAAAGTGTCAACTGAGAGTTTTAATCACTTATTTTAGAGATTATTAAATTCTGACATATAAAATATTGCGTCATATAAAATATTTTTTGTGTTTATCATCATATTAGTATTTTATTTTTACGTCCTTTTCATTAAAATTACCGTTTGGATTTTATTTATTCTTTTTAATACGGACAAAGGGGCAAAAAGGTTGAAAAACCCCTGTGATGGGGGGGACGACTTCCAAGTGTGAAACTGGGAAAAGAAGAAATGTATTTATCTTACTAAATAGCAAAGAAAGAAACAAATAGAGGCACCCCATTAAAGTTTATTTATTTATTAATATATTTTATAATATTAATATATAGTATGTCCTTTTCAGCTCAGCAATAGCCCGTTGGGGTGAAAGTGAAATATATAATGACATATTCACATGATTTTAATAGTATTTATGAAAATTATAAAAATTAAATTTCTTTATTATTTTTTAAAATAATGTTTTTATGTGTAGATTTGTTTATTGAAAAAAAATTGGATAAGAATGAAGTAGAGAAAGAGCATGATTGGCGATTTGGCGTATAGTGGAGGACAAAATGTGGGGTAACAATAACATGAATACTGTTAGCTTTTGTTTTGAGTGGGTCTGTTGGAACTATTTTTAATATTATTAAATGCATCAAACTAATTATTAGATTAGTTGTAAAAGTAAATATGAATAATTATGCTTCGCAATAATTGATATAAAAATTAGAGATTTAAAATGCGGTCGCGACGTTTTATCTCGGTTGCAGACAATAATATACTAACTGTAGTTATAATAGACCGTTATTTTTTACAATAACAATTTTGGTTGGTGTCGTTACCTTTATATAACTGTCGTTATTGCAATCGTAGACCGTTATTTAAATCAGTGATAAAAAGTAATCATTCATTGCCCGGCTACCCTTCATTGAGTGATGAATCACTTAAAATTTAACCCCAACTAATAATATATGAAGGGAATACTTTTAAATGAATCGACCGAATTTTATTTTAATTGCTATAATTATCGTAATAACATTTAAGATTCTATGAGTTTATTGTTAAAAAAAATGTTATGAGTTAAAATATAGATGGATTATAAAGTGAAGTTGTTCTGTCTCACTCGGATGTCGAATATAAATATAGATATTATAATAATATTGGTTGGATGGTGGAATGGAAGAGAGGTGATAGATAAGGTAGCATTTATTGGTAAGAGGATGAGAGTTTTTTTTTTTGAATAGTCGTAAGAAAATTATAAATTTTAATTTGTTTATATATTTTTTTAATTTTTTAATAATGTATATACACCTTGCAGATAAAATAAATTGAACATGTACTTTATAGAATGAATATTATCCGCTTTTCTATTAAGACTTTTTATTGGGTTCGACAAGAGGACAAAAATTTGTCGTGGAATTTAATAGGCATGGCATTGGCATTGGCATTGGCATAAATAGACTTTGTATAGTTGGCCATTAACCCCACGGCATACAATATATTATTATTATTATTATTATTATTATTATTATTATTATTATTATTATTATTATTATTATTATTATTATTATTATTAATGTAAAAAAGAGACATCCCGTGAATCTTAGTTTAATATAAAGAAAGCTTAACCGCGTAATGTGATAATATTGATATTATCAAATTAAATTTGAGATTCGAATGTTGGAATCTCGAGCTTTGGAAACCATGCCCTCGAACGTTTATGGTGAATTTGGTTTACGGAAAAGATGATTATCTTTGGAAATAAGATTATTGTAATATAATATTACTTGACATATTACTAAGAATGTTATATCCTTTTGTTTAGTATATTTGACAGGAATGTAAGATGACAATGTTTGGTTGGAGGAATATAATATTACTTAAATGTATATTTTACCAATTATCCTTGTGATATATATTGGCAAAATAACATATTTATACCGGTGTAAATTGTAATTAAGTTTGAGAAAATATAACTTATTTACAACGGTGTAAATATGTTGAGATTATTATATTAGAGTTAAAATTTTAGGGTTTAGGGTTTACGTATCAAACAATATTAGTTTTTAAAAAGAAGTTTAAAAATACGATGAAAAATTGCACTTTTTAATTTTTAGGGTTCAAGGTTTAGGGTTTACGTATCAAACGATATTAGTTTTTAAAAAGAAGTTTAAAAAATATGATGAAAAATTATACCTTTTAATTTTTAGGGTTTATGGTTCATATTTTCATATTGTAGGGAAAGACTGGGCTGAAATTTTTATATTTTATGAGGGTAAATTTGTCCTAAAGGGAAGGAATTGTCAAATACCAAAGAAATTGGAGAGAATAAGATTTTCTGTATAAAGCTCAAAAAGCGGAACTGTTAGTAATGTTGTATTACCCCTAGTGGGAATCTTTGAAAACCAAACGCGTGTTTAACATTCTAAAAAAGTTTAATTTCCCTGGTAATCTTTTTTTCCGCGATTCAAACACACCCTTTGTGTCATACTCCGATAACGAAGGACCACACTGTGGCCTTCTTATGGGCATTTTTACTCAATTATCTCAAAATTTTATATTATTTAGAAATTTGATAAATTCAAAAGAAATTAATTTCCGACTTAGTATCTTTTGTAAGAAATTCATCTGGTTGATATGACGAATTTAATGTGTCTTTATATTTTTAATAAATTTGTTTCGCTGATATGATAAGTTTTATTAGTTTTTGTTTTATTTAATGATTTTTTATAGATATTCGTTGTTATCTCTCATTTAAAAATAAAAAAATGGATGGTATTCATTACACCAACCAAGTAAATTTAAAAAAAAAATAAAAACACATAAAACTTGTCATACTAGCCAGACGAATTCATGTAAAGAGTACTGAATTGAGAATTAATTTTTTAAGATGACATATACGTAAATAATATAAGAGAACCGGAATATTCGGATAAAATAACCCCTGTTATGGGCTTATGGCTATGCTCAATTGCTCATGGCGTTTGCAAATTGAATAGAGAATATGACCATATCCTCCAACTCGGACCTGCTTTTAAAATAAAATTAACCGGATTGAAACCCGACGGGTTGATCCACACCGAAACCTAACTTCAAGACAAGAGAGCGGGCCCTAATCTGATTTACAATTAGGGCTTATGTAAAGTTCAAACCCAAATCTAAATCCAATTCCATTTCAGCCCAAATGTTTTGTTCTGAAACTTTTTAAATGGATTTTCTTTTCAAAAGTAAATATTTTCCTCAGATGAATCAGCTAAGCAGCGACAAAAGAGAGTTGGGAACGTACGAACTCTCAAACTTGTGAGCAACACGATGAAGCGATTCTTCAAACCAATTGAGAAGGAAGGCTCGGCCAAGAAGCCCGCGCTTTCGCCTTCAAAACAAGGTGTTGAAAACGGCGATGCACAGCCTGAAGCAGACATCAAGAAAGAGCCATTGAAGTTCCTCACATGGAACGCCAACAGTTTGCTCCTTCGAGTCAAGAACAATTGGCCCGACTTCTCCACTTTCGTTTCCAATCTTGACCCTGATATCATTGCTATACAGGTAATCATTTTCTCTCACTTTCTTAACGATTTGTTCTTTTAGTTTTTGTGAGGGTTTTGGCAAGAGTTGGGTGTTTTAACTTTGGGTTTTTACTCCTTGGGTGAAAAAGAGTTTACTTTTTTCTGCATTTGGAAATAAAGGAGGGTTATTTAAAATCTGGGCATACCTCCTTTTTGTTCATGCAATTTAAAATATTTGTGTGATGGCCAAAGGGTTGTTCTGAAGAGGGCTAAATGCAGTTAAATGACAATGTGTTACCGATTACTGACTATGAACTGCCTATTTGCTCAATATGAACATGAGCTTGTACTCTAGCCTAGCTGCAGCCTTGTTCTTGTTGCATGTGAACAAACTTTGTTACTTCTAGTCTTCATTTTTCTTGAAGTATTTGTATCCGACCCGTATCTTAACTGATTAATTTATTTGGCAGACAGCAGTTCCCTGTTGAGTTTTAGTTAAAGATGGTAATGCTGTTTCCTCATGGTTCATTTATTTGTGCAACATAGTTTACCTGGTTATAATGATTCTTTGTTATTGCCTGGGTTTTGTTTTTAATCACATTGCTTCGTATTGGTTATATCATATATGCCAATGCTGAACTATGGTTATGGGCTTTAGTTAAGACCCTGTCTAATTGTCTGTTAATGGTAGGAAGTAAGGATGCCAGCCGCTGGTTCAAAAGGTGCACCTAAAATCCCTGGAGAGCTAAAAGATGATACCAGCTCTTCCAGAGAAGAAAAGCAGGTAACATTTTTATCGTGCTACCATCCATGACTGGTATATCCTAACTCTACTTGAGTACTTGTTCTTTTTGTGTCTGTCCTATCACTTTTCTCTGTTTTTACCTTAGTGTGTTTTTATATTCCCAGTGATCTTCTGCAAACACTTAAATATGCTCTAAATTGACTATATCAGAATCTTCAGTTACTATTTTTTGATAGGCAGAACTACATTTTTCTTCGCAAGAAACTTAGGAGATTCTTTATCATCATTTTCATTGCTGCATAAGTTTATTACTTTATACATTTTGTTCAAATCATGCAACATTATCTGTTGTTAATTGTAAAAGTTGAAAATTAAAGCCAGTAGCTGTAAAATATGTGAGGATTCTATGTGATTGTTTCCTATTCTAAATTATAGGTCTCACTGTTATACGGGCATGTGAGCTTGCATGAAGAGTGTTCTACATTGTCTTCATGTTTTTGTCCCTAATAAACTGGTATATTGTTTTCGGTTAGGCTACAGCAAAGGATTTTATTTTATTTATTGAGAGGGGGGGGGGGGGGGGGGGTTCAAAATGAAGGGCCAAAATAGCCCGTTAAAGAATAGTTTCATATTAGAGTAATGCATATTCCTTATTTCCCATCTACTCAGATTATTTCAAACCATGCAGATATTGATGCGTGCTCTTTCTAGTCCACCATTTGGAAATTATCGTGTTTGGTGGTCTCTAGCGGATACGAAATATGCAGGCACTGCATTGTTAGTTAAGAAATGTCTTCGACCATTAAAAGTTTCGTTCTCTCTTGATAGAACAGGTATTTTTGTTTACGAACATCCATTTTTCAAATTCCTTGCGAGGAAAGAATTTTCAGTTCTCTCTCTCTCTCTTCGTATTTAGTCTGCACGTTTGTGTGTGGATATGAACATATGCCTGCACATAAGAGAAAAGAAAGCACACGATATTTAATTTCCCTAGTGACTGTACGCTGGAACAATATCATTTAAGCTTCTAATATGAGATATTTCTTGTCTTATGCTCTTCCATGTTTGTTTGAATGTTGTATATTTACCAAATTCTTTGCTAGTTTCAAAGCATGAACCAGATGGCCGGGTTATTTTAGCTGAATTTGAGACATTCCGTGTATTGAATACATATGCACCAAACAATGGTTGGAAAGAGGAGGAAAATTCGTTTCTGCGGAGAAGAAAGTGGGATAAAAGGCTTCTAGAGTTTGTATTTCAATCGTCAGATAAACCTTTGATTTGGTGTGGTGATCTGAATGTTAGGTGAGTTCGAGTGGTAAAAGGGTGAGTCATGGGTGGGCTTACAAAGCTTGTTAGGTTCATAGCATACATCACTTTCAGGAATTAATGGTGCTCTTATAAAGTTCCTTTGCTTGTATAGCCATGAGGATATTGATGTGAGTCATCCAGAATTCTTCAGTGCGGCAAAGATGAATGGTTATGTTCCTCCAAATAAAGAGGTTATCAACTTCATCTGTCTTGTTTTCACTGAGGATTAAATTTGATTCTAACCATTTCTAGACATTATCATGATCCTTTTTGGGTCGCATTACATTCTTATTTATTTATTATAAACTTAATCCTCAATTCCAAGATCGATGCCAAGACTAGAATACAAATTGCAGAAATCCGTGGGGTTGTTAGATCACCAGAAGCAAATTGATCATCTTATTCTTAGGTGGCCCACCAAGTGATATTGGATCTAGTTTGGAAATTGATAGGTTGGGATTACTTTAGAAACGAAAATTGCTGTTTAGATATCACTTAATTTTGCTTAAGCAGGTCTTACTTGTGACAGAAGAATTCTTGTTGAACTTTATATCTTAATATTGAATTCATTAAACTGCCATTGTTCCCTTAAGATCAGGATATGGACCAGTTCAATGTAGTGTACTCTATATGTAAGAATAACTGACAAGATAATTCACGATGATGTGCAGGACTGTGGGCAGCCGGGATTTACCTTATCTGAGAGGAAGCGCTTTGGGGGAATATTAAAAGAGTATGTCATCTCTTCAGAGATCCCTTTCTTCTATGGTTTCCAAACTTTCCATAAGCCATTAACATGTTGGAAGTTGAAACCATGATGTGTACAATAATATTATCTCCACAAAAGAGTTTAATATAAGTTGAAACCATGATGTGTACAATAATTTTATCTTTTCTTTGATTTTCATTTCAATCTACTTTAAATAAATTTGTGGATTATGCGTAGGGGAAGGTTAGTAGATGCATATAGACACCTGCACAAGGAGAAGGACATGGAATGTGGCTTTTCATGGTCGGGAAACCCTGTTGGGAGGTTAGTAGTTTTTATGCCCGCACAAGTATCTTTGATTATAGTGTTTTTCTTGTGGTTATCGTTCTTATTGTTAACATTATTCAGATGCTTTGGGGCAATTAACTTTTTGGACGATGGAGTTTACGATTCTATTTTTTGTGTTAACCTATCAATTTTCTGTAGGAGATAGTTTACTAATCTTAGGTTGGGATGTAATGCTGGTGGTTTTATTGCAGGTATCGAGGAAAACGAATGAGAATAGACTATTTCGTTGTTTCCGAGAAGCTCAAGGAGAGGGTGACCTCATGTGAAATGCATGGGAAAGGGATTGAATTAGAAGGTGAGCATTGTTTGGGGTTTTGTTTTTTCATATGGTACTTACTTTTTGGTGAAGATAAAAGTTCAAGCTAGTGTTAGCCATTTTTGATTAGTTCAAGTTGCCTGGCTGCTTGTGTGGGTCAAGTGGCAAGCATATGGTCACATTTGCCCCCAATATCTTTAGGTAGCTTGCAATGAACCTTCAATTCCATAATCCCATTATGTTTATGTAGATCCGTTTCCCTTATTTTTCCAATACACAAGGATACCATAGTATGTCATATGAAGGCAAATTGAAGCATTTAAATTTGAACTCGCATGTAGAAAAACGAATGCGAAAATAATAATAACTGAACTTTACTGCTTCATCTAGATAAAGCTCTATACTTTTACCATACCTGAAAATAATAATAATAATCGACTCTTCATTTTTTTAAAGTATCCTTTCTTACATACATGTTTATCTGACACACACAGGTATCAGAATATGACCCTCCAAATACATAGACAAACTTTTTTTCTTAAAAATGACCAAACCTGTGTCGGGCATATATCTATGTCTAATGCTCATATTTGAATCCGAGAAACATGAAGTATAGGCGTTGTTTAAGAAAAGTGAAATAGTTCAGGGACCTTTTCAGTATTTTAGCCAAAAACAATTTATTGGAACTTCAGTGTAGTGTGGTTTGCTTTGTTTTTAGTACATAAAGCATCCTGCTTCCTGCATTGATCTTCAAAACTTGCAGGTTTCTATGGGAGTGACCATTGTCCAGTTTCCCTCCAACTTTCCGAAGAGTGCAAGGAAGCAAATTGACAGCAACGGTGATTATGTAATGATATCGGTTATATAATATTTAACTGTGCTTGTTGAATCTTAAAGTAGTTTTCTAGTCATTGTAATATTCATTTTTACCCGCTAGAATTTGATTCATTTTGGGTTAGGATTATATCATGTTTGAATCCTTGAGTTTGGGTCTTTTCAGTTTCGTGTTTTCTCAGGTTTTCATCGTTTTAGATTTGAGTAGTCTTTTATGGGAGCCGGTTGTTTATCAATTTAAGGATGCTAAGGGACTCCGATCCGATCAAAAATTATCGGGTATTGAGGATATATCCACTTAATCTGGAATTGTTCGGATTATAAAAAAGTTAATATTTGATGGATTGTGGATGTAAATTTTTGTATAAGTGATCGAAAATCGCATTACAGCTCAAATAAAACTAGAGGTAATAAACAGTCATTCGGTTTCGGTTTGGTTTGGGTCATTTTGGTTTCGTTTATTGTGGGTCTGATATCATTCGATTTAAATTTGATTTTGGGTCGGTTGATTTTTAGGCCGGTTAATATCGGTTTGGTTGATTTTGGTTCGGGTCAGTTTCGGGTTAATGGGAGATCGGCCGGTTTTAATCGAGTTTTTAGGCCAGTCAATTTTTTATACCTATATATGATTTTATAAAGCTAATATATTTGATTTTTTGGTGGGTTGTGCAACTGTTCATATCTCATCTTTATTTATTTCTATTCATATTTTTTTATTTCGAGTTGTTTTGATTCCGGTTGCTATCAGTTCAAGTTCATTCAGTTCGGTTAAAAATCGGTTTGATTTTATTTCAGTTCAGCTAAAATTTGAGTTGATTTTAATTGAATTTATTTTGAGTTTTGGATCAAATTTTTGATCATTATGTTCGAGTTAATCTTGAGTCTCAGTTAGAATATTATGTCAAGTTTGCCAGCTCTAAGTAAAACAAAACTAGAAGTTGGTCCCTCCCTAAATTTCTAGTGACTCACTTCACTGGGCCATTTTGACTCGAATTGAGTTTTGAACTGAATATTGAGTTGGACAACTTCTCACTGTGCCATGTGGACTGATTCACCGCTGCTTCAAACTCAGTGTCAGTGACTCACTTTCATTTTCAATTCCCAATAAAAAAAGATACTTTTCAGTTTCTTTCCTCCCCGTTTCCCCCTTCTTCACCTGCAAAATTTAGGGTTTTGAAATGCGGATTTACAATGTCACAATCTGAAGAAACTCTGGACTCCGACACTACTCTCACCGAATCCGCGTTTCACTTAGGGCTTCAATCTCCTAATCCCGACCTCTCACCGCATGATCTTAATCACTCGGCCGTTGAAACCGAGCAAGAAGAAAGCAATCTCGAACAGCAGCTCGAAAATCTCGATTTTGCGGATGAAGCAGAGGGAGAGGAAAAGGAAAAGTACGGGGAGGCTGAGAAGAAAGATGACGGCGGGAGAGAAAGCGACAAAGATGCCGACGGAAACGCTTCAGGAGACGAGGACGACGAGGGTGGGGAGGAAAGAAATGGTGACGAGATTGATGGTGAAAACGTGAAGAAAAATGAAAGAAAGAGGTCGCATTATCCGGTGAGACCAGAAGCAGAGGATTGCACTTATTATATGAAAACTGGACTTTGCAAATTTGGATATAATTGCAAGTTTAATCACCCTCTTCGAAGGAAGAACCAGGTCCTTTTTCTAACCTTCTTACAGTTTATCATCTTTGTGTGCTGAAAAGTGGTCTTCCTTTAGCTGATTGAAAACTGTTTTTTATGATATTATTTATTAAAGATTGTTTTGATTTTTCAAATATGGTATGTGTTGAAGTTTCGTAAAAATTTTCGCATGTTTCAGTTGTTAATTTTCAGTGTAATTACTTTAGGAAATTTTGATCGATTCTTCTTCAGTCAGCTTGTTGAAAATAATCCATCTTTTATCGCTGAAGTAGCTAATCATTGTTTAACAGCTGAAAATCTTCATGTGAGTATATACAAAACTCTAGTTTTTCTTGGTACACGTTGCACCTTGCGTTTTGGGGTTTTGACTTTCCCCCCCTCTGATTTCTTGTTAGCTACAGACCTATAAAAAATCATTTTCTGCTGACTATTTTCGTTATGGGTGTTTTGGAATTATTATGTTCGAAGGATGTTAAGGAAAAGGTCAAGGAAAACGATGAATCAACGGAGAAACCAAACCAGACAGAATGCAAGGTCAATATTCTTAATTTATGTTTGCACGATGTGATCTTTATGTTTGTAACTGGCATCAGTTTGATGAGTGTTACATTTGTTTTGAATGCTTTGTATGTTCTGTTTTGGTTTGGCAGCAGGTTTTTTCGCTCTTAGTTTGAGTATTTGAAAACATTCGAGAGTTGATTTTTGAGGTTAATTTCCTTGCTTTCGAAGGATGGAATTTAACATAAGATAAAACTTATAAACTTATAAACTATCAGGTACTATCATTTTTTCGCTCTTATAAACTGTACATATTTCGGTGGAACCTAGCCTTTGATAAGCATTTCAATGCTTAATGTTAAGATCTTTTATCCCTGGTTATATTAAATTGCGTTTCTATTCTATGGTTTACTATGGCTATAACATATGTTTTAGTGTTTGCTCAGATGCTTCTGGAACTCATCTTTATATATTTTCAGCTGTCTCTAAGAAACGTGCATCAATTGATAGTAACATTGCTTTGGTGTTACAATAATGCTTGCAGTTCTACTTAAGAACTGGTGGATGTAAGTTCGGGAAGGCATGTAGATACAACCACTCTCCAGCAAAATCTTCAGTGGGTCCAATTTTAGAACTTAACTTTCTTGGTCTGCCTATCCGACCGGTACCTCTTCTGCTTTTACTGTATTTTAGTGATTAATTGGAGTAACCGTTCTGGAAATTGAAAAGATTTAATTCGTCACAGGGAGAGAAAGAGTGCCCCTATTACATGCGTAATGGGTCATGCAAGTATGGACTCAACTGCAGGTTTAATCATCCCAATCCTACGACTACTGGGGCTTGTGACCCACCTTCAGGATATGGTAATGGTGGATCTGTTTCATCTCAAGCTGCACCACGAGTGAATACGGTGCCCTGGCCATCACCAAGTGCATTAAATGAGACTGCTGCCTATATGCCGGTTATGTTTTCACCACCGCAAGTTTTTCCGCCCCCAAATCTAGAATGGAATGGGTATCAGGTAGTATCATTGTTCTTATGATACTATAGTTTCTGTGAATATAGTCTTTAGCATCTTTGGGTTTATCTTGGTATACTGTAGTCCTTGGCATCTATTGGGGTTTAACTTAGCATTACATGGTTCTTACCTTCCTTCACCCCCAATCTCTTACATGCCTTTCCTAGACTTGTTTTTTTTCTTCCTATTCCAGCATGTATCTGCATAATAACTTATCTTCTTGTGCATTGTCAAGACGTCTGTATACTCCCCACTGGAAAGAAGTTTGCATGCAACTCCAGCGTATGTCATGAACAACCCGCTATCTGAAACCGCTGTCTATATGCATAATCGGCCTCAGACGTTGGCTGATGAATTCCCTGCACGGCCTGGCCAACCTGAGTGTACTTTCTTCCTGAAAACTGGGGACTGTAAGTTTAAATCTAATTGCAAATATCATCATCCAAAATATCGAGTTGCAAAGCCGACTCCATTGTTTTCAGCAACAAGGGAATTCCACTGAGACCTGTACGATTGTGCTTCCTTTGGTTCTTCCTATGAGATATATAGAAACCAGGTATATATTTTTTGAACTGGTTATTGGTTGAAGCTAGAGTTTCTGTATTTCTACATAAATGTAGCATATGAGAAAAGGCCTTTTTCTGGTTTTTGTTTCCAGTTATAAAAAATAAATTCTCAGTTCTGATGACACTTAACAAATTAATGCTTTCTCTTTTCATGATAAGCTCTTTGTTTTCAAAATCCAGGATCAAACCATCTGCTCACACTATAATTGCTACGGTATTTGCAAGCTGGGACCAGCCTGTAAATTTGACCATTCAAAACAGGAAGCTCCATCAACAATGTCCGGACTAGATCCACCTCCAACATTCAGCCATTCTGCTGCTGCAGACAATCCTGAATTGCCGGTTGTACCGATACTGCTGTTGAGCAGCCAGTGTAAAAAGATTTTTCAGCTGAGGCTCCCTAGCTTTTAGGTCTCCCATTAGCAAGGATTCTAAATTTTACTTTTTTAAGCTGCAAGAACGTATTTAAAACTTCTTCTTTCCTTTGCCACAAGCTTTTTAGGGGTGCACATATATGTATTTCATACGTATAATGTGTTGTAATGAAATCAGGGTATGTAAATTATCTCAGTTTCATGTCAAACTATGAACTAATACAATTCCTTTGGCAGGTTATTTAGAGCTATGTTACTCTATGTAGTTGGTTAGGTTTTCTCACATGATCATTTCATATCCATGTTCAGGTATGTGTTGTATGCAAGTGATAGATGCATTCATTTCAAAGAATAAATCATCTCCAGTCAAATGCATATATAAATGGTTTAGTTTAGGGGTTTAGGGTTTAGAACTTAAGGTTAGTGTTTTGAATTTAGGGTTTAGGGTTATGATTTTAGAAGTTGGGTTTTATAGTATAAAACCGTAGGCTTTATTTTACAAAAACATGTGTATCAAAATGTTACCTTGTATTTAAACCCCACTTTTAAGTTTCAGATTTGATTTTATTATTGGACGAGGGATAATTTTAGTCATTCATTTACGGATATAGATATAAAACTCAATATAAATGAGTTTTATAAGGTGTAGAGTGAATTCTAATTGTCACATAAAAAGCTGATATGTATCAAAATAGGAATTAAAATACATTGGTCGGTGCTGGTTAGACAGTTTTAGTCCCCTTGGGCAAGGTAGAGTAGAAGTGTAGGGGGGGGGGGGGTACCATTCCTTCCAATTCTCCATTTTTCGATGGTGTTATTCTTTTGTTCCGCTAAAATTATTTGTTCTAAAAAAAATAAAATAATAGTAATAATAATAAAGAAGTTTCAGATGACAAGAGCAAGTGGGTAAATAAATAAATAAAATTTACCTTAGAATTTTTTAGCTTAAATAAAAAAATAAGTTCTCAAATTATACTTCTTTTGAATTTTAGGTGTATAATGTATTTTTTGGTGGAAATAGGTGCATAAAATTTACATCGTTACAACATTAGGTGTCTGGTAGTTAACTACAGTTAAAAAATTGTTAATCAATTAAAACATGATGAGTGACGTGTTTGTTTAATTTTTCAAATTTAAAAACTTTAAATAATTTTTTACACAAAAAGTTAATTTTTCAGAAAATACCGAAATTCTATAATTTTTGTAGAACAATCCCCAAATTCTTAAAATTTCTCAAACCCAAATTCTAAACCACCACCACTTCAGTTGTTCGCATCGTTTGTCGTTTCCAACAACGTCATGCTGTGGATATTGACCAATTAGGTCCAACGACCAAAGGAGTGTGTTCAGGGGAGGTGGTTGACGTCGAATTGGGGTTTGAATTTAAGAAATTTTAGAAATTTGGGGACTATTTTGTAAAAAAAATTACAAAATTTTAGAATTTTTTAAAAAATATTTTAAAAAAATCAAATTATTAGTACATGTCAAGCATTGATTAGTTAACAGAATTTTTTAACAATAGTTAACTACCGGGTACCTATAATTGTTACGATGTAAACTTTAAACATATATTTTTAACAAAAAATACGTTAAGCACTTAAAATTTTAAAAAAAATATAATTTGGACACTTATTTTTTATTTAAGTTTTTTTTACAGTTTTTAAAAGGATAAAGTAATGCGTTAGATTTTTAGTCTAACAAAATTTGTTCTTAATTCGTGAAATTTTTATCCAAATTAATTTTAAAACTCAATTATTTCTTTCTAACTTGGATCATGAGGTTAGATTTATTTCATCGCATCATCACTTAAACTACTTTACAATGGATTAATATCCTATACACTGGCGATGGAAATTATAGTTTCCAAGCACTTTAGTTTTAGGGTATATGGAATTAGTTTAGGGTATATGGTTTATGGGTTTAGGTGCAAGGATTTAGAATTTAGGGATAATTGTTTCAATTTAAGGTTTACGGTTATAATTTAGGGTTTATAGGCCAGAGTTTAGTTTTTAGGGTAATACAGTAAGGATTTAGGTTTTAACCTATAAACCTTAATTTGAAACAATTATCCCTAAATTTTAACCCCTATACCTAAACCCCTAAATATTATACCCTAAACTAACTCTCTATACCCTAAATCTAAAGCACTTGTGGAGTCTGTGTATAAAATATTTATCCTTTTACTGTATATATTTTTCATTTTTGAATGATAGCGTGGTACAATTCCAAAATGTCACACCATAAAAAAAACTAATAATCAAAGTACATATAAAACTAATAAGACTTTATCTCATTTTTAAAACATTTGAATATGAATATTTCCTTTAAGATAAAATATTTAAGTAAACAATTTATGACCATTGGAATATGGTATTGATAATGGGCATGTTACCTGGACTTGACATGTTTCGATCTGATCCAACCTGATCAGCTTGTTTTCTATATGAAAAGGCTGAGTTTGGATCGATCGGGTTTTTTATTAAGGGTGGGATAGGATTTGGGGTAAAAAAAATTTAATCCAACCCAAGACTAACAGTGTAATCTTCTCTATATTTTTAGAGAAATTTTATAATAATACCCTCTCTTTATATATTTTTATAATTAGTTCCTTAAAACTGATATTTTTACAATTATATTCTTAAAAATTAATTTTTTTACAATTAAGTCCATAAAATTAATTTATTTTACAACTAAATCCTTAAAATTGATTTTTTATATAAATCTGGTCGGGTTTAAATTTTAGGTAATCATTTTTTGGTCGGTCAAAAACCCGACCCGATTCGTGCCCATCCCTACGACAAGTTCAACTTTTGGTGGGACGATAGTGGGAGGAGCAGTAGCAGTAGGTCTGATTTTCTTTTTATTTATTATGTAAACTTCGAGTTCAATATCGGATGTGAATATTTTAATGGTCCATTGTCAATGGCTTGATTGGAACTATTTTAATAATTTAGTGGTCTAATGTAAAAAATTATAACTTAATGGTCATAATAGAATTGAACCAATAGTTTAGTGGCCTTAGAGGTAATTTACCATAAATAAAATTAGATTAATAGCATTTAAAATATAATAATATTTTTTTCTTAATTCGAACATGGATATTTCAGGATAAATATCGTGATCTTTTCCAATGAGATCATTCATTGAGTTCATAAACTTAATCAATATGAATGTTAAATTATAACATGTTATAAGTTCATGTACTATTTGTATATTTGAAACTTAGTTTCCTTGTTTTTTTTTATTTCTTAGAATTTTGTCTAGTTACTTTTTAGATTTTAAAAATCCAAATCCAATTGGTTAGATTTTATTAAAATGATCCCGTTAAATTTGTTAATGTGATATTTTAAAATAAAGAAAAATATTAATTTGATAATCAAGTAACAAGAGCTGTATTATTGCAAAGATTTAAAATTAACAAAAAAAAAATTAATGATATTAATAATTAAGTTTAAAAAATTACTAATTAATCTAGTGATTATAAATATTTATTCGTTTTACTCATTGTGTAGGTTCAAATCCCGACAAACACCTTAAAAATATTATTGTGAATTTGGGAGCAGACGCTCCCTGTAGTGTCGTGTCGTTTTGTGTTAGATGGGAATAGAATGCATAGGAACGACATTGTTTTTATAGCTGCAGCGTTGCTGTTGTAGATCTTGGCTACATATTCTACAGTTATTTTACACCTCCTTTTACTTTTTATTAATTTCAATTTAATGCAATCAACAATAACTGAAAATAAGAGCAGATTTTATTCAAATTTGAATAGGAAGTATTAAACAAAATTATTCACTTTTTGTCAACAATTTTTAGTGGAGGTGGTTAAAGTTTTCAATTGACAATCTTTTACTTCTTTTAAGTTGTGGGTTTGAGACTTAATAGGAGCAAAATCTCTCTTCTCTATCTCTTTAGATAGAAATTCAAAAAAAAACTACCCCCTTTCCTCTACTTCTATTTTCTCTGAAAAAATTATTTTTTAAAAAAAAAATTGATTTCTTTAGTCGAAAAATAGAATTTGATAATAAATTTGGACCAGTTAAAAAATTGGTGGTATAAACAAATTACCCCTAATAATTTTGGTGGTACTTGTCATAGTTTACCTAATATATAATTAGACTCACTGTCTCGCACTCTCATCCATTAAAAAAACCCATATCAGAGGAATGAGGATATCTCTCCCCTCCTTTCATTTTCTTTCCACAAAGAAAATCATCATCGAGTTTCTGTCTTGGATCTCGATTGTAAGTATTGAACATCAACATCATCAAAATTTACTAATTAAATCTCTATTGTATTTTAGTAATTTTTTAAATAGTTTTAAGATGATTATAAGATATTATCTATTTACATATATTTTTAATTTTTTTACAATACATACATACCTTACAGACAAAGTAATTTAAATTTGAGTTCTTTAAGATAAATATTATTCGATTTTCCTACGTATTGCATTTTACTAATTAAATCACTTAATACTAATTTTTATTTTATTTCTATACAATAATTATTATTTTGTTTCCTAATTCATTAAAGAAAAAACTAGTAATAAGTTTGGTACGTCAAGTCACCGAAGAAACAGGTGTTAGTTTAATTCACACATTTAATACCTCCAACTGATCTCACTGCAACTACTTCTATGACTTCTTTTAAGACTTTCACCAATAAAATTCATTACTCTTTACTATATCACCATATGTAAAATATTTAGATCTAAAAGTTGTTGGATTTCATTATTTTCTTTTTATGTGTATACATGCAAATATATTCCTCGAGTAAATGAAAACATTTTTTATATAAATATATTTATTTCAGTAAAAAAAAATTATTGATTGAGGGTTAAATAATATATATATATATATATATATATATATATTAATTTTAAATTTGACTCTTTAGTTAATGATTTTTAGTTGTTTTATTTAAAAACTATACAAATGTGAAAAAATAATGATCGTAATAATAATATTAATAACTACTAGTTAAAAATATTATAATCTTTTTTTAAATAGTCTAAATGTGATTACAAGATAATATATATTTATAGACATTCTTAATCTTTTAACAATGCGCATACACCATGTTGATAAAGTGATTTGAATTTTAAACTTGTATCTCTTAAGATGAACATCATCCGTTTTTTTACTAAGACAAACTCAAAAATATTTTAATCTTTTCTTAACTGAATTGGTATACTTAAATTCTGACACTATTTCAATTCGTGACTTTATATATGGTATAAATATATAAATAACATATGATAGATTAGATTAATGATTGTTATTTAGTGTACTATCAAATGAAGAAAATATTTTCACATATAGATTTAATATTACAATAAGTGTGTTTGTAAAAACATTTTCTGTCTGAGAAGTGACAATGTACCCAAACAATTGTCAACAAATTTATCACCAAAGGTTAATTACATTGCTAAAACACAATGCATTTTTAATGAGTAAATTTGGGTTCAAATTTTAAAGACAATAGTATTGATTGAGACAATCATAAACTCTAAACGTGAATCTTAAAATCGGTATGGAAGATAATAAAAATATTTATAAATTAACATTATATTAAAAATGATTAAAATAAATATATAATCAACAATTTTATAATAATTATTTTGTATAACCCATTGTACCTAACTTATTAGATGACTATTCTGAAGTATGCGATAAATGAGAGTTCTTCCAATCCAATTTACTTTACTCATTACATCGAGATTTGAATATGAAATCTTACTTAAAAAATAGGGGTTTGCTGTACGCATTCCTGAAGGCTATGTTTAATTGTTTTCTTTTTTTCCCAATGAAATGTACTAAGATGCTTAATTGTAGATATAATTAGTACTCATAAAAAATATTCCGTTAAATACCCTAAAAACAAACATCAAACCCTAAACCTTAAACACTAACACTAAAACCTTAAACCACAAACATTGGACCTTAGACCCTAAAACATAAACACTAACCCTAACCCATAAGCATTAACACTAAAACCTAAACCTTAAACCTTAAACCCACAACACTAAGCCATAAACCACAAACACTAAAACATAAACCATAAACCATAAACTAAAAACCCTACATCATAAACCCTAACTCTAAATTATCATAAACCTCAAATTATATACTCTACAACATAAATGCCTAAACCCTAAACGACAACCTAAATCTCTAAACCCTAAAATTGAAAGGCTTATGTAAACTAAAGTTTATGCAAGTATGTGTATACAAGTATTTTCATTATATGAATATAGTAGTATTTAAGCATAACGCGTATAGCAAAACTCGAAAAAATATAATGCTTAATCTTATTAAACCAACTATTTATTCGAGCAAGACATTTGGCCGATCGATGAAAATAGAGATCATACTGAGAAAGAGAAGAATTATGTACAGGTACAACAACTCTAATTTAAACGAAGTAAAAAATACAATCTTTATTGTTTAATAGAACAAACACTAATACCTTAATTGAGTCTGTCAAAATCAAATTTGTTCATTAAAGTGTTTCTCCGATTGCTTAAGAAATCTCTTTGCAACTTAAGCTACTCATCTTTGTTCTTTGATATTTCCTTTGGTCATATGTCCTAAACTTACTAGGAACAATTCTCCTCCTTTCCTTAGAGTCCTATTCTCTTCCACCCTAGAGTCCTGTATGGAAGCTCATTCATAGGTTTTGAAGTCTTCAACGGATAAAGATATATTTTTGTGTGGTTAGCATATTGCGAGAAGCTTCTGACGAATGTTGAGCGTGCTCGTAGACATTTTACTTTGGATGATAGGTGTCTGGTGTGCGGAAGATATTAGTCATGTTCTTCTGCTTTCACTACAAGAAAATGCATTTATAGTGACATTAAAAATAGTCACAAAAAGTGTTAAATTTAGTCACTGAAATTTACATTGACTATTTTTCTGAGTCGTCACCAGTCGTCACTAATAACTCCGTCACTATTATATTAGTATCAACTTTCATGTATTTCGTCACAATAATTATATTTTTTATGACCACACTATTTGACACAAATAATTATTAACAGTGAATAAAATTTAGACACTAATGTTATTCTTATTAGTGACAAACATTCTATCACAAATACATATTTAAATAGTGTCTAAAATAATATGTTGTCACTGTCAATATTAAATATACTTTGGTTGTAACCATTTTATTCAGGGTTTAAACTAATCATTAATTGTCCCTGAAATTTATCAATTTTTAGTAAATAAATGTAATGTCTGACTTCAAGAAGGATCGAACCTGGAACCTTTAGGGCGAAAGTGCAATACTTATCCACTAGGCTAGGCAAGAAATTTAATATTATTTTGAAAGAAAAATAATATTTAGGTTTAATTGTAATTGAAGTTAATTTTATTTATTTTAAAAATATTTATTAATTATAACACTAATTATTATAATAATAATTTAACTAATTTTTCTTTGGTTTCTTATACGAAGTACTGAAGAAACTATTTAGATTTTTTTGAAGAAAAAACTAATCAAAATGGAATATATCTTTTAATTTTTTTTTAAAAAAAATTCTATCATAGATTATGCTAAAATCACATAGTAGTCTTTGTACTCTAATTTGGTCACTTTAAATTTCTATACTTTTTAAACTTTGAATTTTTGATCCTGACATGAATGGTAGTATTTAAATATGTTAAGTAAATTTTTCTTTTTAGCTATTTTGTTATACATAAATTGCTTATTTAATTTTTGTTCTTTAATTTGATCATTTTTAGTCCTTGTAATTTAGTCATATTGACGATGTCCCGTTAGGATTAGGATTAAAATTTTAAAATTTAAAAAATATAGGGACTAAAGTTGATCAAAATAAATTGACTAAAACAACAATTTACACATAGTATAGACTATAGAAATATTTTACTTTTGACAAACTAGTTTATGATAACTTTAATTTTTATAATTATAAAAATAAATTTATCATTGTGACAATGTCTAATTTGTCATTACTTTTATTTTTTGTTGGTGACAAAATTTATCACAACAAAAGTGAAACTTTAAGTGACAAGTAATTTCATTGTAACAACAAATATCAAATAATAGTGACCACTTTACATATCGTCACTATCATGTGTCAAAGTTTGGTGACAATGGACTTTGTGTCACAATTGTATACTTGTAGTGAGAATTCATTTGTGAAAAGTGTAATCGTCACAATTACTATTGTTACAGCGACCAAATAAAAATATGTCACAATTAATTATACTAATAGTGTCGCACAAAAAATTGTCACAAAAAGTTAATATTTGTGATAGAATATTTGTCACAAAAATAATATCGTAACATAAACGATCATTAAATACACACCCAAAACTAACTGAATTATACAGCATGATTGCCTCAGAAAATGTATGGCCACCGCCATACCTTTGCGATGCCATTAAATAAAATAATAAATATTGTCAAAATGTGTGTGTATATATACGTTAAGGTCCCAAAGGACATTGAATAAGGTTGTAAACCATGGCTGCCCTATTTTCCACACATTCTTCTTTACAAAACATCCTCATTACATTCACCATAATCTTCCTCGCATTATCTCTTTTGCCTTCATCTTCTTCCTCGCCGGAGACGAACCAACGCCGTCCCTTTAACAAGATCTACGCCTTCGGCGACTCCTTCACCGACACCGGCAACACCGAGTCCCTCACCGGCCCCAACGGCTTTGTCCACGTTTCCAACCTGCCATACGGCACCACCTTTTTTCACCACCCGACCAACCGTTACTCCGACGGTCGACTCGTCATCGACTTCGTAGCTCAGTCACTGTCGTTGCCGTTCTTGCCGCCGTACCGTAACAGCAAAGCCAACAAAACTCACGGGGTTAACTTCGCTGTAGCTGGTTCGACGGCGATAAACCATGAATTCTTCGTTAGGAACAATCTTTCACTCGATATCACTCCGGAGTCGATCGAAACTCAAATGATTTGGTTTAACAAGTACTTGGAGAGTCAAGGTTGTAGAGATTCGGAACCGGGATCTGCTCAGTGCAGGGAAGCGTTTGACGATGCGTTGTTTTGGGTTGGTGAAATCGGCGTCAATGATTATGCATATACACTTGGATCCACCGTGTCGGGTGATACAATTCGAAAGCTTGCCATTTATGGTTTCACTGAGTTCTTACAGGTAACCGGAGAACAAAAGTACAAAACCATGTTCATGTCGTGTTTGTTTTACTTGCTTTTTCTGTCAACATTCAGTTCAGTTACTGACTTGGTTCCAATGATTTTGCAGACATTGCTGAAAAAAGGAGCAAAATACGTCGTCGTTGAAGCACTTCCGACGACTGGTTGTTTACCGTTGGCGATGACATTGGCTCCTTCCGATGACAGAGATGACATAGGGTGCGTGAAAAGCGTGAACAACCAAACCAACGCCCATAATCTTGTCCTCCAATCCAAGTTGTCGGAACTCAGACAACAGTTCCCTCAGGCCGTCATCGTTTACGCCGATTACTGGAATGCATATCGGACGGTGATGCAAAACCCGGCGAAATACGGAATCAAAGAGAGGTTCAAAGCATGTTGTGGAACAGGGGGAGATCCTTACAATTTCGATGTTTTCAACACGTGCGGCAGTCCTTCGGTCACGGCTTGTTCCGACCCTAATGAATATATCAACTGGGACGGAGTCCATCTCACCGAAGCGATGTATAAAGTCGTTTCCGACATGTTTATCGATGGAAATCTCAGTAATCCGCCGTTCAAAACCTTGCTGGAAAGAAAGCTGCGGAAGCCATGAATACGGGCTTTTAAAACTCTATTTCGGCTTTTCAATTGATTTACTTGCTTCAGATATTACCGGTGGAGTCGTTCCCAATAGTTGTATTGAAACGAAACTTTGATTTGCTTTGGTGTTCTATTTATCAATGCATATCTCTCGGATTGTTTATTTTAGCTAAATTGATATGATTATGTATGTAATTACAATAAACATAATCTACTAAAATACGAATTTACATCACAACAAATATATTTTTAGTTTTGTAGATCTTATCTGCTTTAGACTCTAGGATTAGATTAGAATAGGAGATTTACGTTTGTGAATAATATTTTCATTACGTTCGGCTTTAATTTATGATTCCCAATGGTTCTTTAGTAGTTTGATTATTTTTTGTGATTCGTTTCTTTAATACAGTCAAATTTGTTCGTATCTATTTTTTGTTCGAGTCTTTTGATTGAATTTTTAACTTTTTCATTGTATGATTTAAAGTGGCTAGTTTCTTATGTCATTGATTATTGCAATATATCCAAATTATTTGATTAGTTTACATATATGATTGTAAACTTTCATTGTAATTTTGTTTGTAAAAAAAATCTTCTCGTAATTTTTGATATTTTTTCTTTTTAATAAACTAATGACTTCTATAAAAAAAAGTAAATACAATTTAACAATGTTATGTGTCTTGAAAATTTTAAATGATTCTGGCTGGGGGTGTTTAATCGGTTGATTTGGTTAACCGATCGAATTAAAATATCTAAATTTATTAATTAATTTATCCTTTTAACCGTTAATCAGACCGATTTTTTCAAAAAAAATTTAATTGAATAGAAAAAAGTTTGGTTAATTCGGTTGATTTTCGAATTAACCGATTTTTAAAATGAAATTTTGGGTAAATTACACAAATGATCATTAAACTATGTTAAAATGATCTTTTTAACCATTGAACTTTCAAAAGTTATAAAACAATCATCAAACTTATCGAACTATTACAAAATAGTCATTGACTCATTGCACGTTATAAATTATTGATAAATATTGAAAAGTTTAATGACCATTTTGTAATAATTTAATAAATTTAATGATCATTTTGTGCTAATTTGATAAAGTTTAATAAACATTTTATAATATATTAAAAAATTGATAATCATTTTATAATTTTTAAAAATTTAGTGACCAAAAATAAATATATGTATTAACCGATAACTGAAGTTTTAAAAAATTTTAACCGTTAACCGAGTATACCTAAAATCAACTGACCAATTACCTAAAATAATTTTAAGGGTTAACTACACCACTGACCAATTACCGAGTATATTCTCATTGGAGCATTGGGGTTGCTTGTTATAACTTCCAAAGACTGACAGTTGAAGCAAATTGAAGGTGCGACCAAATCCGAATGGAGATCCGTGTCAACGGTCACCAGCTTCTTCTACCCTCTCCTTTGTATTGGTCATTCCTAACTTTTGTATACTGAGAATGGAAAGCTTGGTTAATGACATGTTGGCTAAGCCATTCTATTGTTTCGAATTAAATTTGGTTCTCTTACTTGTTTGTTGTGAAGATTTGCAGTACCAGGAAGGAACAAATTTTGGAAATATGGAAGAAGAACAGGGAAACCCAATATGTAAGTAAATATATAAGTTAACACATTTGAAACAATAGAATGGTTTAGCCCAGTGGTAGAGTGAGTGAAAGTAGATATTTTTTATGGTTGTGGGTTCGATTCCCAGCCATCTCATTTCTTTAAATTTTCACCCAATTAGGTGACACGTGTCACCACATGATTGGGTGAAAAATTATTAAATAAATTAAATAAAAATATAGTAAATTCATCCAATCAGGTGGTGACACGTGTCGTCAACTGGTTGGTTGGATATTTTTATTTAATTAAATTAAAATTAAGACCAAATTGATGTAATAGGTAAATAATAGGGACCAAATGTGTAATTTCAAAAAAATTCGATACACTGCCACGTGGCAACTCCGTTACCTCACCGTTAAGTTTTTAACGACGGTGGTCAAAATAAGTTGGTTTAATAAGTTTGGTGGTCTGATTGACGAGTTCGTTAGTTCGGTGGTCAAAATAGGAATCCTCAATTAGTTCAGTGGTCAGTGGTGTAGTTAACCCTAATTTTAATTCGATCGAGTAATTCGATTAAAACCGAAATATGAACACCCGTAGCAATGTCTATAGACAATAGACACCAATACCAATAAAACCTTTTTGCTGCTACTTTTCATGTTCCCGACCATGAGCTTACCTCAACATCCTCAAACAACCGGACAACCATTGTTGGCCATTAAATTGGCCTAATCAAGGAGGATAAAACTTCCTCTACGCAGTGGGTAATCTACCCACTTGAATTTATTTAATGCTTTTATAAAAAACATGCATGATAATTAATATGTTAGTTAATGTTTATTTTTTTTGTCAATTCAAACATTTTCAATAATATTTTCAATTATTATTTTTATTTATATGATATAAATTTTAGGAAATACTCATAATATTATTTTTTACGTTTATTTATTATTAAATGATTAAAAATATTTTGTTTGCATAGATGATTATATAATTTTATTTTTAAATTTAGACAAAATTATTGTCTAAAAAATTAAATACTCTTACATTTATATACAAAAGGTAGGGGTGAGCGTTCGATCGAGTTGAGTAAAAAATTTTCGAGTTATTCGAGTTGATGCGTTATATTTTACAACTCGAATTTATGAAATTCAAGTCAAGTTCGAGTCGAGCTAAGTTTTTGAGTTCCTATATAAATTTTTTATGTCCTATACAACTTTCTCTAATCATATAAGATATGCATATATATATATATATTTCATCCTATTTTTTCATATGCGTCACATATTTCTTCATATTTCTCTAATCATATAAGATATGCATATATATTTGATTCTAATTTGAGGAAGTTGACTCGAACTTAAAAATCAATCAACTAATTACTAAAATTTGGAGTTATTCGAATTCTATTTTACAACTCAAACTTTATTTAAAAAAATTTCGAGTCGAATCGAATTTTTCTTACCTCTAACAAAAAGAATTCGTCTACCCTCACTTTGTATCCTATTCATTGTCTCGTTCACGGATTATTGCTACATAACCTTAATTAATTAGGTTTTCTTTTTAACATTATGCCTAATTTACATTTAATAAAATCTAATTTTTATTTTTATTGTATATCTATTAAATTAAAATGTTCCTTATATAATATGTTATTTAAAGATTAGTTCTCGTTCTCTAATTTGATAATTTTAAGTTATATAATTTAATTATATTGTCTTGGTATTATGAGCCAATTAGAACTTTTAAATTTAAAAAGTACATGAATCGAACCCATCCAGTGATCTCATTCTCCAATTTGATAAATTTAAATTATATGGTTTAGTTATAATGTCTTGGTATTATGAGTAAATTGAATTTTTAAAAATTAAAATGAGTGGTGTTAGTGGAAAGAGAAATTATATTATATTTATCTAAAGGGACCTGGGTTCGAGCAGTTTTGTCCGCAAAATACATGTGTTGAAACTATCAAAATTAGAATACATGAACTATTGGTTTTTTTGTTCTAAAAGAACAAAAATCAACTGTTTCATCTTAATTTTGGAATATTATATTTCTTCAAGTGTTATTTTTTGAAGCAAAATATTTTTTATGGGGTAAAAATATGATGAGTCAAAATATTTTTTAGTTAGCTTAATATCTCTTCTTATTATATTAAAAAATATTTCATTAAAAAATAAAAATATTAATTATATTACATTTATAGTTATAAAAAATTTTTATGGGTAAAAATGTATTAATTGTATTGTAGTAATAATTTTTAAAATTATTTATTGATAAAACTTAAAAGTGGTATTAAATGTACTGCATTTATTGCTTATTAAAGTATATATTGTATTACATTTAATAGTTAATAAATCTTGTGCCACATCAGCTGGATAATCTACCCAGTGGATAGATGTAGCACTCCCCAATCAAGGAATATCGTAACGGAAAGTAGAGCTTTGATTGACTCACTTTTTGTATTAACTATATGTTGCAGTTGGCAACATGGATTTAAAATTTAAAAATTTGAATATGGATTTTATTTGTTATTATTGGTGCAATATTGTTGTGTATCGAGTAGGGGTGATAATGAGCCTGACCGGCTCGCGAGCTACTCGGGCTCAGCTCGGTCAAAGCTCGGTTCGAGTGAGCTCGACTCGGGCTCGAGCTCGGCTCGAAACCTTAACAAGCTGAGCCGAGCTTACCCAGGCTCGGCTCAAAAAGCTCGTGAACAGGCTCGGAATTTACATATGCACTAAAATAAATTATGTGTTTGTATTTTCTTTCATTAGTTGATTGTTGTTTGATTTTTTATTTTCTTTAATTATGTATTTGTATTATAAGAATATTTATTGATTATTTGGATTAATTTAATTTTTTTTTCACTTTTTTCCCTTTTCCGGTCAATGAATTTCGTTGTAGTGTTGGTTATGAAATGAATCTTTAACGAATATTTTATATAAAAAAACTATAGCAAAATTTTCCATTTCGAGCCGAGCCTGACGAGCCCGAGCGAGCCTGACGAGTTTCGAGCCCGAGCCGAGCCCAATAAAATTGTTTTCGAGCCGAGCTCGAGCCTAAAATTCCGAGCTCGGCGAGCCGAGCCCAATTACACTGTTTCCGAGCCGAGCCGAGTCTGACCAGGCTCGGGCTCAGCTCGGCTCGTTATCACCCCTAGTATCGAGTATAATTTGAATGTAGACGTTTAAGGAATATTAAACCCAAGGTTTTGCGGGCTTACTCAACACCGGGTCGACCCCTTCATAGTCTAGGCCGCATTGAGGATACCAAAACGAGATGTTTTAGTACGGTTAGTGTTACACGATAACCAACGTCATCAATCCATTAAAAAAAGTGTTTCTCTTCTATGTATTTTAAGTTTGCGAAAAGCTTAACCCTCAAATAAGTGTTCAAATTATATATTTTTAGATAGATATTTAAAATTTATTTTTGATCGATTAAGTGCTTAACGTTTTTTTGTAATCCAAATAAGTGTCGTACTACTGTTATCTAATAAAAATCATACATGTGACAGTATTAAACATTTTTTAATTATATTTTTAAAAATAAATCAGAATTTTTAAAATGTCATAAAATTTTCAAATAATCTCAAAATAGTGCATGAATCCCTAAACTTCAAATTCGGCCACTCTCATCGGTGTTAGTCGCGTTTTCAGCGACGGAATGAAGCGTCATCCCCTTGTCAAACGACGCACACACCGTTCATTATCCGTTATGCTGTCGTTCGTCGTGAATCATTCAAATGAATAATTCGACGGTTTCGGTGTTTCGCACGGCATCGATCGATTTTTAGCGACGAGGTGACGGAATAAATAGTCGTGATGGTATGACGACGAATGACAATCGACGGTGAAATTAGGTCAAACCAAGATTTAGGTTTTGGGATGTTATGAATTTCAAAATGTGAGG
The DNA here is from genome assembly GCA_958450335.1 of Hibiscus tridactylites. Lineage (NCBI taxonomy): Eukaryota > Viridiplantae > Streptophyta > Magnoliopsida > Malvales > Malvaceae > Hibiscus > Hibiscus tridactylites. The sequence continues at coordinate 106,862,025 of OY288265.1, forward strand.
CTATTTTGTAAAACTTGGGGTTATTTTATTTTATTATAATTTTTATTTATCTGCAAATATAATTTTAGAAATTTAAGAAGATGACACGTGTTAGATAAATGAAGTTAACGGTGAAAATTAATGTACAGTAACAGTGGGGCACCTATTTGAGTAATGTTGAAAACACCTATTTGAGTAATGTTGAAAACGTTAAGCACCTATTTGACCTAAAATAAAATTTAAACACCTATTTCATATATATATATATATATATATATATATATATATATATATATATATAATTTGGACACTTATTTGACTGTTAAGCCCTTGTGAAACCCTCTGTTCCTCGTATGGATGAACTTTGAGAAAACGTTCCTCGTATGGATGAACTTTGAGAAAACGAAGACGACATTGACGCCATTTTGGTAATTCAAAAATATACAGTTGTTTCTCTTTAATTTCACATACATATTTGAAGCTTAGAATCAGATTCGAGAACATATAGTTTTAAGCTTTTCTTTTAGAGCAATTTCGGTTTATTTTTTTATTTTTCTTTTAAATTATTGATTGAACATGTACTTAATTACCTAATGTCTTGTGGTATCTGTAAAATAAGATACAGAGATGCTTCCACATATGCTTAATTTTCGTGCTAGGCCTAGTAATGCCTTCCTCTTCTTACTTTTAATGGATTCTACTTTTAGTAAATGTTAGGAAATTTTAGTCTAAATTCACCATGATTTGAATTCAGGTGCTATTAAAATCTGAAGTACTTAAAGCCAGCTATCAATAAGAGGAACACACACCTGAATTTTCGTTATTTACTCTTAACGTCTTTAGAAAAAACACACATTTTGCAGTCTACGTTGTTCGAACCCAAATCACCTAAAAAAACAAAATTTCAGGTTTGTAGGCCTTTCCCCCCTCCGATCAGCATGAATAAATGGTGATAAATGAAGCATATTGTTACTTGCATTTGACTGGATTCTAGTAGTTCTGTAACTTCATACATCTTTCACTTTTCACTTTCAAATAATTAGCTGCTTGTGTACGTAAATAGAACAGAGAGATTATTCTAGTTTAGTTATTTGAGTTACTCGAGGCAACTCGAATTAAAAACTCAAGTTCGGAGTTTTTCAACTCCACAAACTGAAAGACTAAATTTTATTGTTTTATGATTTAGTTCATAATTTCTTTATTCATTCAATTCCTCTACCATTTAAATTCATTTTTTATCAAATTTGAAACACACTCCTAAACCATTATAGAATACTTATGTGGCTTCAATTATTCTCTTTGAAAACATTTTTTCTTTTTTTAATTTAGTCCTCAACTTTATATGATTTGCTCATTTCTTCAATTTCTCATTTATTTTAAGTTAATTTTGACCAAATTTGAACCACACAATCCAATTCTACTATAAAATATCTATGTCATGTCGATTTATACTTTTAACAACAAATTTACTATTTTTTGCAATTTAATCTCTTAAATTTGCATTTTATTTAGTTTGGTCATTCAACTGTAATTTTTGTAAATTCTTTCTTCTAATCAATTTCTTGACTTCTTTATACTTTTATCAATAAATTTTCCTTAAAAAATCACTTCTTTACAAATAACATTAAAAATATAGTTTATAGTTTTAGATGATATTTGATTTATTAAATAATGTTACAAAGTTTACTTACATATATGAAAAACAATATGAAGAAATATATATGAGTTAGGATTAACTTACACAATGTAAAACTCTTTAAGTTTTACACGTTTTCTAGATCGTTAGATGGGGGAAATGAATGGCTCAGATTAACTCCTTACTCTTTTTTTCAAGTGATAATCTTCACATATTTACTGTTAATCTCATTCATTCGTTTCATTCATCTAACAGTCCAAAAAACGTGTAAAACTTAAAGAGTTTTACATTGTGTAAACGGATTATATATATACCATACTATTATACATTATTATAATTAAATTTGAAGAAAAACTGAAACAACTCAAACTTTATAAACTAGATTCTACTTAAAAAGATAAATAAAATTTAAATCATAAAATAAGGCTCGTCAATCTGAATAACTTAAAATATTTATTCAATTAACTTTGATCGAATAATCACCCCAATGAAGACAGTGGACCAACATCAGCACTTTACGACGCCGATATTAATGTCTTGTTTGTTTCAAAATGTGACCAATTCATACAAATAAATATTTATAGTACTTTTCCCCTCCTTTTTCCCCTCTCTATTCTCCTTTCATTATAACTACTTGTATATTTAAGTTAGAATTCGGGTGTACGGTCAATAAAATAAAAGTTTGAATTCAAATGAATGTTATATATAAATATATTTTTGAAATTAAGAGTTTGTTTGGTTTTAGAGAGTGTAGTATGTTTTTATTTTTATATTTTTTGAAAATGAAAAATGATGAAGAAAATGTGTTTGGTTGTAAAAATAGAAAACGATTTTTAGAAAATGAAAATAAAAATAAGTTAAAATTTGAATACATAAAAAAGATGTTTACATTGAAAATGTTTTAGGAAAGAGGAAAATATGAAAACAATGGATTTTTTTATTTTAACTGTATTTTAATCATTCTAATAATCTAATGCTATTTTTTAAAAAACTTTGGGTTTATTCACTCATAATTTTATTTATAATAATAATAATAATAATAATAATAATAATAATAATAATAATAATAATAATAATAATAATAATTCTAACTGTATTTTATTTCAATTATTTAATAATTATTTTTTTATTTATATCAAATACATTTTCACTATTTTATTTTTAAAAACAAATTTTTATTTTTTATCAACCAAGCATGTTTTTTAATTTTTGAAAAATCAAAAATAAAAATTATTTTCTGAAATAAAAATAGAAAAAAAAATTAAACCAAACGAAACCTAAAATTCTTTCCGAAATTCAAATATCATGTAAAAGGAGAAATAAGTTAACATCTTTTACAAATATTAGTTGACACTTGAATATGTATATTTTTTCAGAATTTTCTTTAAAACAAAATAAAAGTACTTACATTGAAACAAAATGTTATGATATTCGAATTCAAAATAGCATGTCTTTACAATATTCGATACAAATTATTCAGTCAATAAGTTAAATATCGGTGGTTAAACAAAAAAAATAGTTACTAAATATTTTAGACATATTATAATTGAGATTTAGATTTGAGTTTCACTTTACATAAATCATGTAGTACTTATAATAATTCTCACTATAATTTGTTATAACTTCAAAAAAAAAAACACCCCTTCAACAACAATAACTCTTATACCCAAATTCAAATATACGCGATGAACAAAATATTATTAGAAAAAAAAATTAGAGCGAACATAATCAGCGATAAATATTACTACAATACATAATTTGTAACTAATACGATGCAAGAAAATAAAAATAAAAGGTTAGAAATACTAATACAGTCAAGGGAGAGGATCTTTCCCGACGAAAAAGTCCGTCACAAAATTCCGACGAAGTGCAGAGAGATGGGGGGGGGGGGGTAGTGAAGGTGAAAACAAATATGATTAAGCATATATATAAATATATATATGTATATGTGTATAATATATGTATAGTAGGAGTATATATGATGGATTAATAAGAGGGGGTACAGCCGCAGGCAATGCAGGCGAGCAAGAGAATGGCGGAAGAGGCGCCGTCTTCTTCCAGGTTGGAACTGCTTCTCTTGAACTTTGAAGCCTTTCCTTTGTTGCTTTGAATCATCAGATTCAGCGCTTGATTTCGCTTTTGATTTTGCTGCTGCCGTCTTTTCGTTGCTTCTTCCACTTTTGAAACCATGGCTTCTCAGAGAATTTATTCAGAATTGCATGGGACTCTGTGAATGCCATGATCCTCCATTTATACCACTCACTTGTACCAGTTTGCCCTTCCTCTATTCTCATTATCACAATTCACTCCCTTTTTTTTATTTAGTAGTAAAAAACTAAACAGAGTTTGAGAATCGTTTTATTCATATTTTATGGGTAAATTATTTATTTCATCATTCAACTTTCTTTTTATTCCTATTTTGTCCATTGAAGTTTAAAGTGTTTTCAATTAGTCACTGAACTTTGATATTATTCTTGTTTTGGACACTCAAACACTGAATCAGTAACATCATGGTAACATGATTATTTTGTTCATGACATGAACTGTTGTTTTGCTCACATGGTAGCCTTGTGTTGTCCATCTTAATTTTATAGGGATGGTCAATGTGGTGGTTGATTGTAGCAAGCGGTGGCTGAAATCTAGACAGATGAAGAGAAAATCAGAGGAAGAAGAAGAAAGAAAAATTTAGATTTTATAAAGATCCAAAATGATGGTATTTTGGTATAATTTTTGTTTTTTTCAAAACAGCGTTGTTTTGGTGTCATATTTCATGTCGTAATGTTATTAATTATTGAACAATAGAATAACTAAAACATGAATAATTTAAAAATTGAGTGATTGATTTGAAAAATTTTAAATTTCAATGATCAAAATAAGAAAGTGAGAAGACAATTCAATAATAAAATAATGAAATTTACCCTTACTTTAAATATGATGCAGTCCAATGACCAATTTCCAATAAAAAATGAAGAATTTGTATGATATATAATAAATAATATAGATGACATGTGGGGCGATGCATATCCAATTAAAGTGTTTTGTTTCAAACTTTCAAGCTTCTTAATCATTGAGTTATTTTAAAAGCATGGCCCTCTCTCCCTCCATTTTAATTTGTTTTTCAAAAACATGTTACATTGTATCTATGGAAATTTTGGTCCTACATGTTTCTAACACTCTATATTTTATCTTTACTTTTAACTTTAATTTTAATTTTCACCTAAAGATACACTAAACCTAAATGAATGGGTTATAAACTTATAGTCATAAGAATTCAAATTTAAACTAAACTAATTTAGGATAAGACCAACACATGATTTTTTATATATAAGAAATTTAAAAGCATAAAGCCAAAAAATGTTTTTAATGTTTGACTGAATAGTCGTTTTGGCTCATATTATATTCTTTGTTTGAAGTATTTTAACCCTTAATGTTTTATTTTAGACCAAAATGACCCTTCTACAGATAAAAAATATTAGCCAGCTAACGGTAAATAACTTGAAATAACTTGACAGGATGACACGTTTGTAGAAAAGAATTTATATTGTATATAATTTTATAAAAATTATATGACTTAGGTCATTACATAAACAGCTTGGAAATATTTCTAGAGGCCAAATAGAATTATTTTTTAATGGTCATCATATAATATAAATTTAAAATTTTATAACTTTTAAAGTAGGTAAATATAAAGATAGCAGGGATTTTTTTTTCAATCAGCAATAATAATGTGAAGCTCATATTGTAAAAGCAAAATTATATTAGACCAAGTTGTGCATTGGATTCTCCTTCAAACGGCTAATTATACACAGAAATATATATCCATGGATAAATAATACTATTTTTATCAGCTAGCTGGTATTTAAAAAAAAAATACTAATGAACTGAAGCCAATTAAAATACTTAGCCAATGATAGGAATGTAAATTAAGAAAGAGGAACTGGAAATTATTTTAAATAATTTAATGATTAGATTTTGAATTGCAGAATATAAAAAGGACAGATTAAAGAAGAGAAAGGGGAAATAATGATATTGGAATGGAGTGATGGGGTCCGGAGTTGAGTTATGTGCATGTGCTTGACCATGTGGCCATGTGTTTATGTTTCCGTCGTCTTCCTCCATGACCCGCCGCTTCGCCAGGTCCCCTCCCACTCGCACGGCACACCCCAGACCTTGGGAAATATATCCACATTTATATGCATAGTAAAAAGTAAATAATTATTAAAAAGTATGTACCATTAATGAATGGGTTGACCTAAATGATAAGTAATTTAGTATCACTTAAATAATAAGTTTAAAATTTTATGTACGATACGGGTCGATCTGAATTAGTCACAATTTTGATTAATCCCTAAAAAATACAAATATACATTTGACATCTATGTATATTTACTTCGACTTAATATATATGTATCGGCCCAATGCTTTATATAATAATTTAGTACAATATATTTAATATTGTTTTTTAATCAATGTAATCTAAATTTTATTAATCATCATAAAAGAATATAATACAATGCATCAAAAAGAGGGGAAAAAGATAAATTCACCGAAAGTCTCTTACAATTGTGCAAAAAAAATATACTTCTATCAAGATTAACATATCAAAATTCAGAAAGCTTGTAACATCCTAAAAATTAGCCTAGCAGATTAGAGGTCTAATTAAATGATTAAGTAAATTATTAGATTAATTCTCCAAACTTTCGAATTGAAATTTGGTTCATTATAGACCAAATTAAAATGTGGATAAATGTGCAATAAGAATTCGGTCAATAGGCTTAATGACCAAACCGAATAAGGTGGAAAAGTTGAGGCTTGCATGCTAAAATGAAAATACGTGGATTTACACTATTAATAAGATGAAATCATAGTATAATTAAGACTTTATACATGAATTAGTGGAATTTTTAAAGGGGTTAATTAGGGGTATTAGTTGGGACATGACCCCTTGGTCATATCTCATTTAATTTGTTCCTCATTCTCACTTTCCTTAGCCGGCTACCCCAACCCAAACTCACTTACCTAATTTGTTCTTTCACACCAAAAATACAACATAGAAAATTTGAGAGAGAGTTGAGAGCTCGGTGGAGAAGAAGAAGAAGAGCTTGCATGGTGGTGTAAGTTTCTTAGAAAATTAAGAAGAAAATCGAAAGTAAGTAGATCCATTCCCTTCTTAATTCGGTTATGGTAAAAAGTTCATTAGATCACATGTATTGAAGTGTCTAAAAAATTATAAAGATGACGTTCTTAAGTGTGGTTGCTGGAAAAATATAGAAATCCATAAGAATCCTTAAGGATTAAGAGATATAAAAGATTAAGAGCATGCATGTAACTAGGTTGGCAGATTTGTTAAGTTCATGACATGCATCTTTGAAAATTCATAGAAAATTCTATAATGAGAGTTTAATGCTGAATATTGGATATGTTTCACTTTGACATGTTTAGAATAGTAGAAAAATGATAAAATAGGGTTCTAATGGCTGTGTTAAAATCTGGAAGCATGAAATTGAGTAACATGCAAAACCGTCCATCAATGATTCAAGTTGGACAGTGAACTTTGAAAAATCGTATAAATTAATCTACTAAGAGTTTTGATTTGAATTTTTGATATGTTAAAATTGGATATGTAAACTGAATTTAGGAACAAACGGTGTCTGATTTAAAGCTGTATACAGGGAATAAGAAATGAATCAATCTAGGTGGTCAGAAATGAGTATAAATGAAAAGAAGAGAAATTAGAACTTGGGATTTATAAAATTGATAAAATTGGATCATATGAAGTATTGTTTTTTTTGCTCGGCAACATGTATGATTTATTAAATAAAAGTTCATACATAGCCAACATTCCCCAAGCCTCGTTAAAAACCTCTCTAAACTTATAGAGGAAAAGAGTACTTGGGTAATGTCAAATACAAGGCACTAACACGAAAAAACACTAACCCCCAATTACAATCAACCCACCCGTTGAAACCAACTCGTACGATCGACACCACTCTTCGCCAATACATTCGCGAACTTATTTTCCTCTCGATACACATGGTGAAAGCACACATCTCCAAGAGCAGCACACGCCTCATCAATACGTCTCAACCAAACTTCATACTTCCACGGCCTTGCGTCATGGTGAAGCACCCACACAATCGCCGTCATCGAATCTGACTCCACCACTAATGGAGAAAACACCCTCTCCGAATTAACCAACAATTCCAAAGCAAAACAGATTGCTTGCACCTCCGCCTCATTCGAGTCCACTATACCAATCGGCCGGGAGAATAAAGCCAAAACTTGTCCCGCTGCATTCCGCAAAACACCGCCACAACCCACCTTACCCGGCTTTCCCCTTGCAGCACCATCCACATTAAATTTCATCGTCCCCTCTATCGGCAATTCTCATCTCACATATGAAGTATTGTTAAATTGAGTTGTAAACCGTCAGATGTGAAATTCATTAATTTTGGTGGTCAATTTGAAGGATTAAAGGGCTAATCAAAGAAAATAAGAAAATGGAAGCTAGTCGAATTGAAGCGAAAAGTTTAGGGACTGTTTTAAAAAAAATGTAAAATTTAGTCTCTAATTGCATAAATTGAATTCTGAAAAATTGTTATTTGCTTGGCTTGAATGCCTTAGATCTTAGAAGCGAAAGGGTAGAAGAAGAAATTGCACCGGGATCGGCTTCGAATTGAGCGAAGGACATCCGGATACAAAACTAGCTCGGCGAACTGTAAGTGAAACAATTTTTAAAGTCGGGATTAGAGTCCCAACTGCCTTAAATTGATTTTAAGTTATGATAAGCATGCAAATTGGACTAATTAATTATTCGATTTAGTAAGGGAAGAAGGAATAATGGAATTCGGATTTTTATGCTTGTGATATGCGATTGTGTTGCGTATGTGATTGAAATTAAATTGATGATTGATATGTTTGATTCCGAAACTGATTTTTGGTTAATTGTACTGTTTTGGATGAAATTAGTAATGCTGATTATTGGATTGTTGTGATATTGATTTTATGTGGATATAATGACATTGAAATATGATATGTGAGTATATGATGATCTTACATGTATGATTAAGCTTGATAGGTTCAATTGAGTTATTGAACTATGAAATTTGATTCTGATTTATATGATATGAGTTTGGATTTGTATGAAAGCTGATATGAAAAATGCGAATTGAGCATGTAAATTACTATATGACTATGTGTGATAACATGTTATTGGAATTGGAATTATAAGTAATTAATCGAAATGATTAATTAAGAATTCCGAAATTTTGATTGATTATGTATCTGATTAAATTAAAGATTTAAATGCAAAGCCCTTGGTGTGTACAGTCTGTTTAGGTAGTACGGCTAGCCTAGAGTCTGAGCTCAATAAGAAAATCGGTACGTTAGTGTACTCGATATTGTGGTACGTAAGTGTACCTTCTTGCTTAATGTCTGCGGACATTATGATATGTTATATGTGATACGCTTTGGTACGTGGTACCTATTATATGATGAATTTGATTCACAGCCTCTGTTACACGTGACTTGATTACTTATCATACTCTACTATCCAAGGCATTGCTAAATGAATTAAATGAACAATTAAAGGAATGGAATCTGAAAATTGAAGGTCAATTCATTAAATTGGTTGTTGGAACATTCGAATGAAATATTGAATTTCATGATTTGCCATTCTTGATATGCTATGAAACTTGACTTGTGATAAGTTAATAATTGAAGGTTAAATTAGGTTTCATGGCTTGTATGTGTATCAAGGATATGAAGGATATGAAATTAATTGCATGTATTTGAATAGAATTACATGACTCCTTTGTGCATATATTCGAATGATTGCTATAGTGCATTATTACTTGTTGATTGATTATATTGCTTGATCCATTCGAATGAGCTAATGTGCAAAGTGAAATTAAATTGTTTGATCATAATGTTTAAATTGGAAACCGAATAGAATAGGGTTTCCTCACTAAGTATGAGAAGTACTTACCACTCGAACCTTTCCTTCCTTCCCCTAAATTTCAGGTTCTAGCATCGTTGAACTCTACCCGTAATCTATTCGTACGAAGCTTAAGTATGATTTTTCCTATCTTTGTCGTACTCATGATGGGTGGCCTAGCGTTCAACATGTTAGTTCAGTTTGGTCTGATGGTTATGTTTATGAACTATTACTTTGGTTCGATATAAACTTTCTAGTATGTTTCCCTCTATTTCGATATGTATGTAAGGGGTAAATATTTGGGGTATAGATTGCCCACGTATATGTTTGGGGCTTGATTCTTTTTGTTGAAATCACTTTTTGTATAAGCAACCTATAGGTTTAGCGGATGTAGTACCCCAGGTTTATTTTGTAAAAAGGGAAACTAGAAACGGTATAGATGTATGAATCGGATGATGCATTATATATATATATATATATATATAAGTATGATGAATGTTTCGGCTATGTATTGATTGAAATAATCTTATCATGAAATGTAGATTTAATTACTTGAAATGAATTATGTGTATGATATTCGAATGGTTAATTTGGAGGATTAACCATTAGAAATTTTATAAGTCAAATGGGATTGATTTCATGTCATTCGAATGAATATAGAAATTTGTAAATGTACACCAATTTGGGTTGATTAAATGATGTTCGAATGGAATAAGAATTTGAATTGATTCATTCGAATGAAGTATAGTTAATAATCTTAGAAATTAAATGTATAGTTCACAAGTATATGTTAACTTGTATGCAATTTGTAATTTAAGTAGATTTGGTTTTAGATTAAAAGTTGGAAACCGAATTGTATAAATTCACCTTAGTACCAATAGAATTATGATATGAGATTAGTATGAATACATGTATAATGTTTGTATTAATATGGTTGATTATTCTTGGGAAATGATTGGTTTTAAGATAGCTAAGTATGTATGTTTGTATTCGAAAAAAAAATATTACACGAAATTGTTAATCCTTCCGCTGCCTAATACGATTCTGTTATAAGTTAATATAACGCTCTTCGCCCCTAATCCAAGGTGAGGGGTGTTATAAAGCTTCATGAATCTACTTGTTTTATCCAAATGAGACGCTTTGCGGGGTGAAAAAATAGTGGTGAGTGAATCAAGCTATCGAGCATATTACTCCGCTAGCCAGGTCTGATTACATTGACAACCAACTATCAACCGAGTAAAGATCCATCTTTCTAAGACCACCAACAAAACCGTAATCAGGAATTAACGTCATGAAGATATTTGTACGAGCATCAACTGATCGCTAAGGTATGTTGAAATCATGCCACAAAGACAGATGAAACAAACCACAAAAAAACAAAAAAAAAACATGTCACATGGACAGAGGAAACGCATGCCATAAAGGCATAGATTCTTATTAAAATATAAAAAGACAAAAAAAACAAGAAAATATAATAGACCCGGTGGTCGACAACAAATACAAAAACAAGTTACCCACTACCAACAAAAAAAAAGAAAAAAAAGTTACAAACGGCAAATAGTTGGTGTAATTAATATTATTATTGATACAATATTATACAAGAGAATATAAGATATGATTAAGCTGTAATTTTATTTATCAAACTTTATAAGATTTGGTAATAAATAAAGGCTAATTATTTCATGCACACATGTTGTGGAAACTTTGTTTATATAAGTACTTTAATTTTAGGATTTACAGATTTTATTTAAAATTTAAGATTTATAGATTTAAATATAATAATTTTAATGTTAAAGATTTTTAATATAATTATGAGTTTAAGATTAAAATTTAGAGTTTACATAATTAGTTTTGTTTTGTTGAAGGAACCCACATATCGGTCGAAACCAGTTCACAGTTTTCGATGTTTAAATGCATGCACGAGTCTTCATTGCATCAAGTGAAGTGCACTAGACAATGTGCACCAAGCACAAAGGGTGGTCGGTTGTGGGCTGCACGACAACCCGTTTTACTTATCTGGAACATCGATTCATGAGCCCCTCCAACTCTTTTTTAATTGTTATAGGGACTTCGAACAAAAAAAAATTGTTATAGGGACAGTAGGGTTTAGATAAAATGCGACACACAAAATATAATCAACAAAGTTGGTCGTGAGTTTGAGGCCTTAAGTATACAAAAAAAAATTATTAGGAGATTTAACCACCGAAATCAGTTGTGCGACGCAGGTCGATCTAGATTAATCAGGATAAAACCTAGGAACCGAAAGGGCAACTAAAAAAATTTAAGTATAAAACAATTAATGTTTATTTCTCATTTCAATAGAATCTGGTAGAATGTTTAATATATAATTAATTGTAGATGTAATTAATACTTAATAAAAAAATTTAACCCGTTAATTTAGTTGGTTTACTAACATTTAATTAATACCATACACCATAAATCCAATATTAAAACCCTATACCTTAAACATCAAATCCTATGATTTAGTGATTACGTTGTATGGTTTAGTGTTTATAAGCTATAGTTTATGATTTGACATGTATAGGTTTTGAGTTTACATTCGTATGAATATATTTTGGTTCTAATATAAAGTATTAATTGTCATTATCGATGACGTTATCCATATCAATTATATTTTAATTATCATTATTGTTTGTCAACATTCTTTACGGTGGGTTGTTAAAAGTTCTCTGCCACCCCCTAAGTTGTGGCTTTGATATTAATTAAAAGCAAATCTCTTCTCCCCTCTCGTAGGTAGAAAATTTTCATATATATATATATATATATCATTATCGATTAGTTTTAGGTTAATTATTCAATATAATATTAGAATTGTGGAGAAGTATTTGATCAATTGAGTTGGAGTAATTTTTTTAGGTAGATAGTCTTATTTTATCATTTAAATATTAATTTAAAATTTCAAAATCAAATTAAATTTATAAAATTTGAGTTGAGTTGTTCGAATTTTTGTTCAAATTTAATTGTAAATATTTATAAGGTTATGACACTAATTAATTTTAATTTAAATGACTTTCTATAACCATATACAATATATTTTTTGAACATTTAGTGTATAATATCTATACTATCCAAACCCCTCCTCACCCACAAATCAAAAGATATTGAAGTTTAAGCATGCTCGATCGCATAACATTTTGTATATTGTACCAACGATATAATATCAATTAAATTATATTTAATCGATAATCAAATACAATACATAAATATACATCTTCGTATTTTTTTAACCGAGTCTTATTTTATCTTCCAAACTTACAAAAAAGACATGGGATTGTTGAGTGATCGTTAACAAACATCAACACATGCAAGAAACATTGTATTTGAATTTGAGTTTTCAGTGAATGTGAAGCAAAGGAAGTGAGTTTTGTCGTGGTGGAACAAGACAAGTGAAAGAACCCATAATTCTGAACAATAAAGGGGACCATGGCTGTAGAAAATGGGATGTTGGGTATTCTTGAACACCTCATTCTAGGCGGTTTGACCCTTCACCATCCCCATTGGGATCTTCAACCATTGTTATTAATCTGATTGGACCTTATCTCTTCCCTTCATTTATTTCTTCTTTCTTTCTATAAGTTGTTTTGGTACATTAACATGATTGTGACTGTTATTACAGACTGGATCTTTGTCTTCCTACGTATTCCTAGGATTGGACTATACCATGTTTGTTAGAAATCGGGGATTTGCTATTCTGCCTCTATTATTGTCTTCAATTATGTGTGATTATGTAAACAACGTTTGGTTTTAATTAACTCTCTATGGATGGAATCAACAACTGTACTAAATTCTACAACTAAGCAATGTGTATATCTAATGAGTGCAAAATGCAAATGGAAACTAGTTTGGTAGTCTACCATATGGATAGAAATCGTCTGCCCCTAAGTATGTCCCCATTTGTTCCTCCATTTTAAAATAATGGGTTTAGGGTTTAGAGTTTGGGGGTTTAAGGTTGAGTTCTAGGGTTAGTGTGTAGGGAATTAGGGATAGCGTGTATTTTTAGGGTTTAGAGTTTAGGATATGAAAATTAGGGTTATGGGCAAATTTTAATTTTTAATTATTTTTTAGGCACGGGGCATAGAAGGAGGCATGGTTAGGGGCAGGAGATTTTTACCCCTATCCTATGAGAGTAAACTAGCTGAGTAGAGCTCAAGTAGTGCTGACCTCGACTCAGCTTGTTAAGATTTCGAGTTCAAGTAAATTTAATGAGCTTGAGATATCTGAGTTCGGCTCGGCTCGTTAAGAACTCGAGTTGAGTTCGAGCTTGATTCGAGCCCAATCGAGTCAAGTATTGACCGATCTTTAACCGTGTCGAACTCGAGTAGCTTGCGATTTGTCGCGTCTCATTTAAAGTCCTATTAGAGAAAAAAAAAAACTTTGATACACAAGTTGTGTAAACTCAAGCTAGTTAATTTTAGAGTTTAGGGTTTAAAGGTTTAGATTGTTAGGTTTAGAATTTAGGATTTAGATTTTATGGTTTAGAATTTATGTTTAGGGTTTATGTTTTAGGGGTTTAGGTTTAGGAATTTATATTTTAAATTTAAAAAAATAGTATATTATATTTTCGAGTAAATCGCGAGCTTTCCGAGTCGGGTATCAAGTAGTTCGGCTCCGCAAAAACTCGAGCCGAGTTTGAGCTCGAGTTGAGCTTTGACTGAATTGAACTCGAGTAGCTTGCGACATGTCTCGTCTCATTTACAACCCTAATCTATCCTCATCTTTTGAGTCTCACACATTTATTTATTAGTTTCTTTTATATAGAGAGAGAGGGGATGAGATCCACTTACATGTGTAAAACTTATTCAGTTTTTCATTAATCCATGACCATTGGTTGAGTGAAATGAATGTATGAGATTAATAGTAGAAAATGTGAAGATTATCGCATGGGAAAAAAGGTGAAGAAACAATCTTAGCCATTTATTATCATCATCAAATGGTCAAAAAAGTATAAAAGTAATTGAATTTTACAAAATGTACCTAACCATATATATATATATATATATATATATATATATATTGTGTAAAACTCAATTACTTTTACATTTTTTTAGATCGTTGTAGGAGTGAAATGAATGGTTGAGATTAACAATAAGATATGTGAAGATTATCGGTTGGGAAAAAATAAGGAGTTAATCTTAGCCATCTATTTTCTCATCCAACGATCAAAAAATCGTGTAAATTATAAGTTTTACATTCTATGTAGGTGAATTAAGAACCCTATATATACACACACACATAAGCATTTATCTTTTTTACAATTTTCCAATTTGATATCTAACTATCAATTTATCAAACTTAAAGAGTGGTTCTAATGATAAAGGATGGCGTGTTCTACTTGGGTGATATAAATTTGAACATCTTAATATGCAGATGTGCATAAGTTTATCTAAAATCAAACATAAATAATATCTTGCACTTAAATAGAAGACTTAATATACTTTCCCCCTAATTTTTACTTGTTTTCCCTAACTTTTCCCATAAAGTTCATTTTGACTACTTTTGTTTCCCTAACGTTTTCGTCGTTACCCATATTGTCTCATGCCGTTAAAAAAATTGTTTTGACTAATTAAAACGTGTCACATCATTTTTTATTTATTTTTAAATCTTAAAATAAAATAAAATAAATATATTAAAATACCCAAAACACCTCATATTCATCTCCTCAATTTTCTTTAATTACATATCTTGAAATGAAAAAACATGCTTTCTGTCGTGGCCAGTTTCCTCACTGCCATCAAACAAGCCAGACTTGAGCATCTTTGTTTTGTAAAATAAGAAACGGAGGTGGATAAATAAGGACAAGTAAAAAAAATATGTAAAATTTAGGGAGAAAAAATGTATTAAGCCTAAATAGAATAATAAAAAAACTTTCATTTTATCAACGAATTTCCTACTTTTTAGTAATGTCGTTTGTTTTTGGATGATATGGCATGTATATCTATGGGTGATAATGAGCCTGACCGGCTCGCGAGCTACTCGGGCTCGGCTCGGTCAAAACTCGGTCAAATTTTGGCTCGAGTGAGCTCGACTCGGGCTCAGGCTCGGCTCGAAACCTTAACAAGCCGAGCCGAGCATACCCAGGCTCGGCTCGAAAAGCTCGTGAACAGGCTCGGAATTTACATATGCACTAAAATAAATTACGTGTTTGTATTTTCTTTCATTAGTTGTTTGTTGTTTGATTTTGTATTTTCTTTAATTATGTGTTTGTATTATAAGAATATTTATTGATTATTTGGATTAATCTAATTTTTGGAATTTTTCCTCTTTTCGGTCATTGAATTTCGTTTTAGTGTTGGTTATGAAAGGGATTTTTAACGAATATTTTATATAAAAACTATAGCAAAATTTTTCATTTCGAGCCGAGCCGAGCCCGAGCCGAGCCCAATAGAATTATTTTCGAGCCGAGCTCGAGCCTAAAATTCCGAGCTCGGCGAGCCTCGAGCCCGAGCCGAACCCAAATACACTGTTTCCGAGCCGAGCCGAGCCTGGCCAGGCTCGGGCTCAGCTCGGCTCGTTATCACCCCTATGTATATCTAATAAAACAGTGCCACGTGTAATCCTTTGGATTCATCTCGATTATCCTCATGTTGTGTTATATATATACACACGGGAAATTCTAAGGAAAACCTCTTATTAAAAAAGGTTAAAAAAAGACGCGCACATAAAATTTTACAAAAAAATCGTAAAAATTTATGTATATGTAACGAAATTCTTACAAAAGTGGTAAGGATTTGTGTACATACACAAATTCTATCCTTACCACTTTTGTATACATACATAAATCCTTACAAAATAGTAAATATTTGTGTACATATAATGGGTTCACAATTTTTGTAAGAATTTGTGTATGTGCACAAATTCTTACCTTTTTTGTAAGAATTTTGATACATGTACACAAATTCTTACGATTTTTGTAAAAATTTCAATACATTGTACACAAATCCTTACGATTTTTGTAAAAATTTGTGTACAGCCGTTTTTGTAGCCTCTTTTTAAGTGACCACCTTTTAGAATTTCTCATATACACACATGGGGCAAATTTTGTTTAAATGTTTATTCAAATATTTTGAAAATTTAGAAGTCTAAATTAGAATTTTAAAAATTTTAATACTTAATGAAATATTTTATAAAATTCAAATGTGATAAAATTAAAAATATCTAAAAATAAAAAAATTAATTTTTTTATAAGACCGAAATAAATTTAAAAAATAAAGAGCTAAATGTAAATTATCCAAAAGTTTAGGAATCTAGAGTTAGGGATAGAGCCATGATTTAGGGTTAGAGGCCAAAACATAAATGTTTAAAAATGGAGGGCAAATTCAATAATAAACCAATTTTTAAAATAATTTAAATAAAAGGACAAAAGTGAAAAAAAATAAATTTTTTCGGGGTGGGGAAGGGCAATTATTAATAGCTACGTCCGTGTCTATGGTGGTCACCACTACCATCCTCTAACCTCGTTAGGGGTGAGCAAAATACGACTCGATTCGAAAAAATTGAAATTTTTGACTTGAGGCGAAAAAATTTGATTCGTTCTAATTCGACTCAAAAATATATAAACTCGACTTAACTCGAAAAAAATTCAAATAAAGTTTGAGTTGTAAAATAGAAATTCGAATAACTCGAAATTTTTAGTAATTAGAGGGTTAATTTTTAAGTTCGAGTCAAGTCCCTCAATTTTTCCACATTGATATATATATATATATATATATATATATATATATATATATGCCACATATGAAAAAATATGATGAAATATACATGCATATCTTATATGATTAGAGAAAGTCGTTTAAATTGAAATCAAATTATACTCTAACATTGATAAATAATTACAATTAAATTTGTATAGAAACTCAAAAACTCGACTCGAACTCAACTCAAATCGAATCGAAAAAATTTCAAATAAAGTTTGAGTTGTAAAATATGACGCGTCAACTCGAATAACTATAAATTTTTTGACTCGACTAGACTCGATCGAACGCTCGCCCCTAAATTTCATGCCTTCATACCTATTTTTTAATATATTGTTAGATTTTATGGTAATATTTGTTCATATTTTTTCTTAATTATTTTATAAGACACACCTTATACACATATGTTTGAACCCGAGACTCTTAAAATAAACATTATCTTTTGGGTAAAATATCTAAATCATCACTCAACTTTGCTCTCTGACCTATTTTGGTCACTGAACTTTTAAAACGATCAATTTACACACTAAACTTTATATATTGACCTATTTTAATCACTCCACCGTTAATTCATTAACACCATTATAACATGTCCTAAATAAATAATAAAATAATAATATAACTAGAAATGTCAGTAGAATATTAAAAAGTTAAACCCCAAAACGACAGTGCATTGATATGGGTCCCCGTTAAACATTCAAGATTAAGAAGAAAAAAAAATCAAAGAACTCATTTGTAAAAAAATCAAAGAAGCAATTGTTATATGCCCAGAGACCTACGATGGCTGCTCTGCCCAGGGACTAGAAACTAGCATCGGAAACACCAAGGTCGTTGTCAACCACCGCGTCGGAACCTCAGTTCATCATAGCCTTCAACAAGTTATAGTTTTTAGGATGTTGAATCTGAAATTTGCACTCAGAAAATCTCTACAAACTTTTGGACTTCTAACCATTAAAAATATTTGGGTAAACTACACAGTTGACTACCGAACTATGGGGTTAGTGTCAAAATGATCACTATATTATTTTTCGTCACAAATGCACCACACAACTATTTAAATGGTGCCACGTTAGCCACACGCCGTTAAAAAAAACGAAAAAGTTGACGGAACTGTTAAAAAAATTGGTATAATTATACATTTGGTCCTCTATATTTATACAATATATCAATTTAGTCCTAATTTTAATCTAATAAAATAAATTAATTATTCAATAAGATGGTGACACGTGTCACCACCTTATTGGAAGTCTTTAATTATTTTTATTTAATTAATTTTCCACCTCCAATCAGGTGGTGACACGTGTCACCCAATTGGAGGTGGAAAATGAAAGGAACAAAATCACCCTTACCAGGATTTGAACTCAAGACCTCTGGGTACAAAGGTTGTGTGCTTGCCATTGAACCAAGCACACTTTCATGCTATAAGGTCACTATTATATGTATTTAATGATTGTTAATGCCCAGAAAATTAAAGAGAAGAAAATGCAATTGCAAGGATTCAAACCAAGGACCTCATGGTCAAAAGCACATGTGATTGCCACTTCACCAAGTGTATTTCTTGTGATATAAAGTACAACATTTAATATATGTCTTATATAGATTTTAATGCTTGAGAAAATGAATGAAATGTGGTTTTAAGAAATTCGAATGTAATATTTTTATGATCCATAAAAAAAATCTAACCCAATTAAATAAATCTAATGACTAAATTAAAGTTAACATTATTTTGTATATATTTTAAACTATAGTTAGTGCACGATTTAAAATAAAAAAATTAATATTATTTTCAATATAAACATTATTTTAAAATTTTTATATTTTAAACTAAATTTAATATATTTTTCAATTTTAGATTTATTTTTATAATTCCACGTATATAATCGTTGAATTGATTTTTTTACTTAATTAATAATTTTAATATTTATTAAAAATTTAATTAAATTATTATATATAATTATCTTAAACTACTCCAAATTATATTAAATTCATTTAGCGAATTCAAACTCACAAACACGATTTAATAATGTTAACTTTAATTTAGTTATTAGATTTATTAATTGGGTTAGATTTTTTATGGATCATAAAAATATTACATTCGAATTTCTTAAAACCACATTTCATTCCTTTTCTCAAGCATTAAAATCTATATAAGACATATATTAAATGTTGTACTTTATATCACAATAAATACATGTGGTGTAGTGGCAAGTACATGGTTTTTTGACCATGAGGTTCTTGGTTCAAATCCTTACAATTGCATTTTCTTCTTTTTAATTTTCTTGGCATTAATAATCATTAAATACATATATTAGTGACCCCATAGCATGAAAGTGTGCTTGGTTCAGTGGCAAGCACATAGCCTTTGTACTTAAAGGTCCTGAGTTGGAATCTTGGTAGGGGCGATTTTATTGAATAATTAATTTATTTTATTAGATTAAAATTATGACTAAATTGATATAGTGTATAAATATAGAGGACCAAATGTTTAATTATACTAATTTTTTTAACAGTTCCGTCAACTTTTTCGTTTTTTTAACGGCGTGTGGCTAACGTGACACCATTTAAATAGTTGTGTGGTGTATTTGCGATGAAAAATAATATAGTGGTCATTTTGACACTAACCTCATAGTTCGGTGGTCAACTGTGTAGTTTACCCAAAATATTTTAATATACCTTACAATGATTTGAAAGGAGAAAGAAAGTTGAAAGGAAAGTTTAGGTTGTTTGCAGAAAAGAAAGAAAATGATTTGAACATTAAGAAAGTTTGGGCGGAAGAAAATTTGAAATTTTATTATACCTTCAGTTTCTTTCTTTTTACGGAATCAATCCAGTAATGAACTTTTCGTTTCTTCTTTCTTCTTCACTGAGTATACCTTTAATTTCTTTCTTCTTCTTCTTTTTCACTGGATGTTCCTTCAAATTTTCCTTTGTTTTGAATCTTAAAAATGTTATTAGGGTTAGGGATTTTAATTTCTTAAAGGTAAATAAAATTTATTTTTTAATTTATGAAAGTTTTACGCGGCTAAAAACTATTAAAAAAACCATGTCATCCTGAAGTAACTGGGTTAACGGTGGAGTAATTAAAATAGACCAATGTATAAAATTTAATTTGGTGAGTAAATTGATTTTTTAAAAGTTCAATTGCTAAAATAGATTATAGAATAAAATTAAGTGATAATTTAAATATTTTACCCTTATTTTTCTATTACACTTAAACCACTCATTAAATTCGCCTCAAACCTATTTTCAAAAGCATATCACAATCGACTTATTTTCTTAACTCATAACTTGAAATATTTTGAGACCATATGCGAGGAATTTTTGCAACTCTAAAGCGGCCGCAAATTTGAAAATTTCAAATGGTGTTTCGTGAAAAATATTATTATTAGAGATGATATTTTAATATATATATATATATATATATCATATCTCATGTTTGACTGATCTCATCCTCGATAGTATGAAAAAAATAACACCAACAATAATGTCTTTTTCTAACATTTTGGAAATGTTATTTTCACTCATTTCTTAGGTTCTTGTCATTTCTACTATTTTAATTAAATTTATTTTCAAAACCATGTCTTATTTATACCTGTTTAAGTTTTTTAGTACACCGATACTAATTTATATCGGTGTAAATTTACACAATTTATATATAATTCTTTTTATAATCCTCCAATAAAAAAAGTTGTTTATTAATTATAATCCTCAAATAAAAAAATATATAGGTTGAGAATTGTGCATAATTAGCTATAATAATTTACAAATTCATTTGTTCATTTTTTTTTTGTTAGTGAACGGGTAAGGGTATATTTGAACACCATTTGTCCTCCCGGTTCTAAAGTTTTGTTTTGATTAATTCGAACCAATCTGCGTTGCACACTTGATTTTAGTGGACGAGTCTCTCAACAAGGATTTTTTCATACAAAAGGTCTCGAACTTGAAAATTGCTTAAGCAATACTAAGCTGCTTACCACTTGGAACATTTATGTGAAACCGATAATTTAATTTTGATATAACTAAAGAACTTAAGGACTAAATTGAAAATGTGAAAACGAATTTTTAAGTCCTCAAACCTCTCTATATGTTTTAAACAAAATGCTTAAGTTAAAAACTGATTTTATCAAATGTTTTCTAAGTGTTCTCAAAGCCAAAATAGTGATTTTTGAGTCACTGTTTCAGAACGGCCTAAGGCGTTTCGAAATACTTTTGAAACTGTGAGCTCTTGTTTCGGAACGGGTATCGAAACAGTTTCAACACTGTCAACCCGTGTTTCGAAACTCGTTTCGAAATGTCTTAAGAACCTCGATACACCGTATCGAAACGACTTCAAATGTTTCGAAACGGTATTCAATCAGATTTAAAAATATGACCGTTAGAAAGTTTTTAACTGATTTTTAACAAGTCGTTAAGGCGTATCGAAACGATTCAAGTCGTTTCGATACGGTCCTTGACAGTGGCAAAAATGTTTCGAAACAGGTTTCGAAACGACTTTTAGCGTATCAAAACAAGTCTAACCGTTTCGATACGGGCTCTTTAATGCACCCCAACGACTCTTTCTATTTTGATATGTTTCGAAACAGGGTCGGGCGTTTCGAAACGGTTGGTTGCAGACTGCATTTATAGAGGGAAGATAACATCCCCAACGACTCTATTGATGTATGCAACAACCACAGCGGCTAGAATTCAATGAGAAGGTATAAAAGAGACTTCTAAAAACTTCAGCAACAACTATTGATCCAAAAGCAAACATCAAAACATCAAATCCAAGCATTTGTGCCTATATCTCATTATTGTCTTGTAATCCCAATTGTATTTTTCATTCTTATCATTTCAATTGGGTTGAGTGCTTGTAATTGGGCTATATTGTGTATTGAGAGATACTTGTTTTAGCCAACAACTTCTTTGTTTCAATTGTATGAGGATTGGGCCAAATTTTGGGTAAAAATTTGACCAAAAATTGTAACAGTTACCTACTTAGCCTAGAAAAGGGAAAGAGCAATTAGTGAAATTGTTGCAAATCCTTAGTGAAGCTAAGGAAGTGGATGTAGAGTTCAATTGGAACTTGAATCTATCTAAAATTCATTGTCTACCATTTTTATTTGCCATTTCCACCACCAAAAGCTTTAAAAATCCAATTCACCCCCTCTTGGTTTATTTCGATCCACTCAACAATTTAAATAAGCATTAGACAATAAATTTACTAATAATGGCCAGGACGAATTGTTAGTCGGGACAGAACTATGTATATGTTATTTTGGTATAATAACATTTGAGGTTCTTCAAAATTTAAATACTAGCCAAATAAGGCTTATGTCCCTCTAATTTTCATATTTAAAGACTTAATAGAGTATTGCTCCTCCAATATTTAATCCTAACTTTATCCCTAATTATTAAAATGCAGTCAAGTTGGTTGGGGATGCGAGAAAAGTCCGACTCTTTTCATGATTTAAATGTGCGGAGTCATAAATAGGTTTAGAGGGGCAATCTAGATATTTTAGTATAATTGTATTTTATGTTTTTTTTAATTTAAATATAAGTCAAATAAATTTTTATCCCTTTTTTTTATTTGTAATAATGACTAAACTAGGCTAGAGCGCACTAATTTTACAGTATGGAGGGCCAACTACATCTCTCACTAAAAGGAATTGAACATAAGAAGGAGAGATTCAAACTGCACTAAGGAAAATATGGAGATATGAGCATGATTAGCTAAAGTTTTATCCTTTTAATTTTTAGATTTAATAGTTTAATAGACTCTTGCCTCTACTGATGTTTAATTCTAGCTCTGTCCCTAGTGCAATTGATTCATGTATCGCGTGACGCGAATAGGGTGATGATACATCTTGCTCGACAAGGGAAAGTAGCACCTGGTTTAGAACCTAGTTAGTTAGTTTTTCAGCGATTGTTGCTGTTTTTGTAACAAAAAATGGAACTCGTCGATTGCAAATTGCAATATTAAAATAAACATGTTACACCTATATAATTACAACCGGTTACCCCTGTAATTAATTACTCAATATTTTTTCAAATAAATCTCAGAGTCAAAGATTTATAATTTTTGTAATTTTAAAAGGATGTTATTTTATTTTGTTTATTTATTTATTTATTTTAGAATAATTGTTGTTGTGTGGTCTAAGAGAAGCTTTAATCCAAGTAGTCATAATAAATTTAATAGGACATTGCCGGCCTGAGCAAAACCTGTGTTGGGCTTTAAAGCCCATATATACTATAAAGTAATTCCAAGAAAGAAACGCGCACCCACTTAAAAAATAAGGGTATACTATGCCGGTAATCCCCAAACATTTATTACATAGTCATTTTAGCCATAAAATCTTTAAAACATGCAATAAAATCACTAAACTATTAATTATTTTTCATTACAACCAACGTGTCGTTAATTACCATTAAAAAATTTATTGTGACACGTGAAAGTCTATTTTTAATACTATTCATCTTCTACATCATGTCACCCTCATATATTTCTTTACTTTCATCAATGTTATCTATTTTTTTTTATTATTAACGAATAATACTCAGAGTACTATCGTCGTCAATATCTAATGTTTTTTCGAAAGTCGTCATATGATTTTATCATTCGGTTGATGTGTTTCTCTAGCATGAGATAGAATCACAATAGAAGAATGAAACTACAAAAATAAATTTAGTTAATTTATTTTTTCAATTTCTTATCGTTAAACCAGTTGCTCTGTTGACTCTAGAATGCACAAAGAATTAAAAACACGAGGAAGGAAGAGAGAGCATTAAAGATAGGGTTGTTGACCTTGATCTAAGCAAAACAAGAACTAAACAACTTGTTTCTAAGCACTCTAATTGTTTTTTCTATTATATACGTATAACATAATGTGTATTTACACTTAACAATCAATTAAATGATTATGTACTATGTTAGTATTTAAAAAAGGCATAATGCAAAAATGTTTTAACGTTTGACTGAATAGTCACTTTAGTCCCTATTTTTTAAAATAATTTAGCCTTCAACGTTTTATTTTTGATCAAAATGACCTATCCGTGAATAAAAACTGTTAGTCAACTGATTGTAAACAACTTGAAATGAATTGATAGAATGACACGCCAAGAGGGAAAATATTTTATATTTTGTCAAATTTTATAAAATTATTTTTTGTCTAATGTGTCATTATGTAAAGTCAAAATATTTGCCTATATGACACTGATATCACGACGTGCATTATCATGTAGGTTTGCCACGTCATTTCAAGTCATTTATTGTTAGTTGACTAACAATGTTCATCCGCAGAGAGACTATTTTGACCTAAAATAAAACATTAAGAGTTAAATTATTTCAAAAAAATTAAAGGCTAAAATTAACTATTCAGTCAAACATTAGAATTTTTTGACATTATGCCTTTGGAAAACAACTAAAGTTTATATATTTTTGAATTAATTTAAATTGTATGATTTGAAAAAAATTACACAGATTTAATCTGTATTACTATATGACATGAAAATTATGAGTACCCGATATTCATAGAATGAATCACGAACCACAATTTTTAATACCTAAGAATTTAATACCCAAAATTACAAGTAACCGATTTTAACACCTGAGTATTACTTTAAATTGTATGGTTTTTCAATTCTCATCAAGACTCCAAAACTTGAATGTTACGATAAGTGAATCATCACAACCTCGTTGCACGAAAGCAATAAACATTTAGAATGTAAAGAAATTATGAATTCAATTGAACTATTTAGCGATAACGTTGTGATAATGATCGGAAGAACATCATATGAAAAACGTTAGAAATTAAAATACTATTCAATGATGAAAATAATAAATAAATAATATTAACAAAAATTAAAGAAATAAAGAAGGACAACATGATGAAGTTGAATAATGTTGAAATAGACCTTAATGTGTCACGAAATCTTTTCTTTAGGGTAGCTTACGACGATAATTAAAATGAAATCAAATTAAAAGTTTCAGTTATATTGTAAAATTTAAAAGTTTGATGGCTATCAATGCAATTTACCCAATAAATAATGACAGCTCTAAACCACATAACGCGTTTTTTTCTCTCTCTATAAAAGGGAACGAGGGGGCGGCTTTAACAAAAAGCAACGCGTAGAAAAATCTTGGAAGGGTTTGATTGTGTATAGATTCTCTGGATCGTCTTTGCGTGTGGTTTCCGTCTCCTTCGTTCTTCTTTCTGGTAAGATCTTCAATTACCTCTGATTCAATCGAGGTCAGGTCAGATCAGATCCGCCAAAAGAAGCACGAAAGATTCATCTTAGGGTTTTCGATTTGATTGTCGTTGTTTCGTTTGTTTGATTTTTTTTTCTTTTTTCGCTTTGATTGATCGTCATATCTGAAATCTACGGTGTAATCTGTGTTTTGCTCTTTTTCTATTGATTGGATCTTTAAGAATTGTC
The DNA here is from genome assembly GCA_958450335.1 of Hibiscus tridactylites. NCBI lineage: Eukaryota > Viridiplantae > Streptophyta > Magnoliopsida > Malvales > Malvaceae > Hibiscus > Hibiscus tridactylites. The sequence continues at coordinate 106,887,703 of OY288265.1, forward strand.
TGCATATCTAGGGTTTGTACTTTGCAACTCTAGAAGTGATTGGCTATTTGTTTTGTTGTTCTTCTTGGAGATTTTGTTTGGCATCTTTCTCTGTTTTTTTATTGAGAAGAGTTGTGTGGCTTTTTATTGGTATGGCGGCAGGGCGAGTTGATGTTCGGAGGAGAATTGATGTTGAGAAAGTGAATCAGAGCTATGTTCATGCTAATCCTGTTAAGGATGTTTGCAATTACCCATCTAATTCCAAGAATTCGGCTTCTCTGCATAAGAGTAAGTTGGATCTGGGTCCTAGGCGATGTGGGTTAGATAATGTTGTGAGAGTTAAAAATGATGTAACATCGATGTTGGATGATGGGGTTGAGCATCCGCCTCAGAAAAAGCGGAAGTTTTCCCCAATTTTATGGGACCTAGAAGATAAGGAAGTAAGAGCTTCATCCAAGACCAGAGTTATAGCGACAGCTACCACTCAGTCATCTGCACCTTCACCTTTGAAGTTGTCAAATACTGTTTCTGATCAGGATGATAAGAAGCAACCCGTCTCTGCAGACCTTTTAAAAGTAGAAGTAGAGCATTCGACACCTAAGTCTGCAGTGTCAAATTTGGGTGCTGCTTTATCTCCTTCACCATATGGCCAGCAATGTCAGGATGATGAACAAGAAAAAGATTTGACTTTTAAGGAAAAGTTTCAAGCGCCCAACCTATTTACATCCCGATGGGCTTCAGATAATGATGACGAAGATGGATCTCTAACCAAGGAAAAGATAAGGAGGAGTTCGAGTCTTGAGAGTGGGGAGTTTGAAAGGGAGGAGCTTGAAGGTGATGGGGTACAGTCTGATGAAAGAATCAACAGTGCCCTGTCTGCTTGCATGGGTGAAGATAAGGAGTGTAAGTTGGACTCTGATTATGTTATGGACATTGATGATATGAGTGAAGAAGATGCTATTGTTGATGAATCAGATTTAGATGTCAAAGAGTCTGCAGGAAGTGGGATGAACATGCTTCTTGGTTGCAGAAGTGTTTTTGAATATGAAAGATTGAACAAAATAAGTGAAGGTACCTATGGTATTGTTTATAGAGCTAAGGATAAGAAGACTGGAGAAATTGTGGCTCTGAAGAAGGTAAAGATTCTTGGTGGGAGGGACTTGGAAGAATTTGGTTTCCCAGTGACATCTCTAAGAGAAATCAACATCCTTGCATCTTTTCATCACCCTTCGATTGTGAAGGTTAAAGAAGTCGTTGTAGATGACCATGGCAGTGTTTACATGGTTATGGAGTACATGGAACATGACCTCAAGTGGCTAATGGATTCAATGAAGCGGCGATTCAGTACAAGTGATGTTAAAAGCTTGATGCTACAACTATTGGAGGGTGTGAAATATCTTCATGATAATTGGGTGCTACATAGGGATTTGAAAACATCCAATCTTCTTTTGAACAATCAAGGTGAACTCAAAATATGTGACTTTGGTATGGCACGGCAGTATGGGAGTCCACTCAAGCCGTATACCACCAAGGTGGTTACCCAGTGGTATAGGTGAGTTGCATTCTATGTACTTATATTCTTTTAACATTCTGAATTTTATGTGCTTTTAATTTGGAAGTAACTTTGTCTGATTCCTGCATTTCAGAGCCCCTGAACTTTTACTTGGAGCAAAGAAGTATTCCACAGCTGTGGACATGTGGTCTGTTGGTTGTATAATGGCTGAATTGTTATCTAAGGAACCGTTGTTCAAAGGGACAAGTGAAATTGACCAGCTTCGCAAGGTAATTACTGTTTGTATTGAAAGTTTCTACTTTATCTTATTATTATTTTGTTTCTGATGTATGGTAGTGATGGATGATGATTGCAGATCTTTGATACTCTTGGTGTTCCAAATGAGAAGATTTGGCCTGAGTTTTCTAAGTTACCAGGCGCCAAGGCAAATTATTCTAAGCAACAGTGAGTATCTTTTTGGACAATTACTTGGTTCATCTGATTGACCATACTATTATTGTGATTTTATGTGTTCAGTATTTTTATTAATCTCCTAGTCATGCGAGTTGTAATTTAACAAGTAGTTGCTTTTGTTTTCTTCTTCCAGGTATAACTCGTTGCGTAAAAAGTACCCTGCAGCATCTTTTACAGGATCTGCTGTTCTTTCTGATGCTGGATTCAACCTGCTAAGCAGACTTCTTACATATGATCCCAAGAAGGTAATTATACTCAAGTTCTACATCCTATTATGTTTATTTTTTTAGTTTACATGTTGGTGTCTTCAGCTATAATTGAAGTTTATGTTATTTATGCAGAGAATAACAGCAGATGATGCTCTTAATCATGATTGGTTCCGGGAGCTTCCTCTACCTAAATCTAAAGAATTCTTCCCTACTTTCCCACCAAAAGTGTGAATGGAACAGAAGTTGGACACAACCGAAATATTAACTGAGCTATGCATCAAGGATCCATATCTAATGTATCAGCGGTAATTTTTTTTGGTGTCCGCCACTATGTTATCCTCTATGTTAGTTGTATCAGGCAGAGATGATTGATAAAAATTTGAGGTGCTGTAGTTGCATGTTTTGTGTTGGGAGAAACTGATGGTCTTTTGGCATGCACATACAGCCATACTTGGTCCGGTTATTAGTTTAGATAATTTTCAGATGAATTGTAGTGATCATCAGCTGAAACCTTACCTTGAAAACTTTTCATATTCTTGATATTGTATCAGATTGTAACTCATGTAAATATTCTTAACCACATTTGAAAATTTCTTTTTAATTTTATCATCTAAAACTATTGCTTACATTGTTTCCTTAATTTTCTCACATTGCTTGCAAGAGTCCACTGATATTTGGAAGGGTACTACGCTGGTGTATCCCGTTTATGGGCAGTAAGTTTTGCATACTCGAGGTTCTTTGTAATAAATAGGTTGGTTATTTCCATACGTTTCTTTGTTTCCCCCCTTTTCTTCTTTGTTTGCTAGTGTTGCAGCAGCAAAGGAGGTTCAAAGCCTGCAGTCATTTAGAATGCAAGTAAGACATTGTTGCTTCACTAACTTATTCCCTAACAATGACTAATTACTATGGGTTTAAGGATTGATGATGGTGTCATTGACGACACACAGACACAATTTTCTCGATTAGCATGCAAGATGTTAACGGTAGGAGAAAAAAGATCATAGAACTTTATGTCTTGTTTTCCTGTTTTTATTGCTTTATTTCTTATTGCCCTTGTAGGATGAATGAATGTTCCTACAGTTTACCTTGGTTTTCTGGAAGAGACATTGTAATCGGTTACAAGTGGACGTGAAAATACCAAGACTTGATATATCAAGTTTTTAACGCTACTAGCTTCCTAATTCACCTACTTGTATTGCTTGGCCATTTTCTTTCAAGTGTCCGTAAATAATGGTTATGTGAGATACCGTTGGGTCTGAAAATATTTAAAAAGAGAGATTGGATGTCTGTGCTTGTATTGAGACATTTCTTCACTTATTGGATGAGCTGCACAGAGGAAGGAAGCAGTAGTATGAATATTGCGACTTATTCATGTATTGGAACTTTGTATTAAAACTCTCGGGTTTGAGTCGCAGGCATGATAATGAATTTTCATCTCATTTTGTGACCAATTAGATAATGATACATCCACCATCTTTTTAGAGATTTAACGGTGCTAACTAAAATAAAAGAATTTTGTTAACTGTAGGTGACTAAATTGATCATATCCAAAAGATTGGGCAATTCAATTGCAAGGGTCCAATAAGTTAAAGTGATCATTTGAGCATTTTATCTAAAGAAAATAATGTAAAATATTTTAACGTCATTGATTATTTGACTAGACGGTATTTTAACGTCATCAATAATATGGGAAAAAAATAGTCATTGTGGAACTCTAAAGAGTCATTTTTGGGGCAAAAATGAAATTCAAGTATAAAGGCCTATATCACATGACCGATCAATAGAAATACTCTAACACTCCACCTTTGTCATATATTCCATACATCACACTAGATAGATATTAAATTCATAGAATACGATTTACTTTGCCTTGGTGGTGAAATGGTAGACACGCGAGACTCAAAATCTCGTGTTAAAGAGCGTGAAGGTTCGAGTCTTGGCATAATATTGAGAATGCTCATTGAATTGGAATAAGTTTGGCACCAAGATCACGAAATTAGGGATGGCAAAAATACCCGGCCCCGACTCAACTCGAGGTGCCCCGACCTGACCGGGTATTTTTTTCTAAAATTTTGGGGCGGAAAAAGTATGAAGTCGGGGCGGGTTCGGGTATTTGCTAGAAATTTCCCGCCCCTGTATATTTTTATATTTTTATAAAAAAATATCATTATATTTAAACACTTTTATGTGTTTTAAGCTATTTTTGTTTTGGTTCGTACATTTTGTAAAATTTTGTTAGATGTTTAAATTTTAATATATTCGATTCTAACGGTCAATGATTCAAGTTTATTCTTTAAATATGTAGTTTAACACGTGGATAATTTAAAATTGGTTTTATTTTATTTTTTAAAATAAGTTTGAAGTCTCTTGAAACCATAATTTGTGATTGTGGTGGAAGATTAGTTGAATCTAACATTTATCGTCGACGAAGATTAATTTTTTTTAATTTTTTCGGGGCGAGTCGAGGCGGGGTCGGGTTTAAAGGTTATTGTATCGGGGCGGGTAAATTAATATTTTAATTCGGGTCGGGTATAGTATTTTATATCATTATTTCTTTTATATTTTTAAAAATAATGTTTAAAATAAAAATTTAACCTATTTAAAAACACTTTTTTTAACATTAGAGCCTAGCTCATCTTTCAAATAAAAAACACTTTTTTTTCAAAAAAAAAAACTCTTTACCACGTTTTTCAAAAGTAATATACCAAACTGGCCCACATAAGTCGCCTTAACCCCACAAACTATACAAGACAACTAAATTTTCAAAGGAACAAAAATATAAGAAAAAAAAACAGATTTGTTGTCAATCTATAGAATCATTATTTAAATGTATAATGCTTAAAAACAGTCTGAGAGCGTGCCATTGAGACGATAATGAATTAGAGTACCCAAGAGCAAAAATCTAAGAAAATTCTCAGACAAAAAGACAATCTGTTTTTAGGTTAAGAGAACCAACATTCATGAGTAAACCACCTTCTGAACTTCATGCCTAATTGCCATTTCATCATGAAAGTACCTTCCGAATCTCGTTCGTAACATCTTTAGGAGGCTTCTCGGCATTAAGCTCGGTAACCACTCCCTTCTTCGAATAATAATTGATCACCTATATTTCGAACAACACCATTGATAACGTTAACAACAATCTAGAAAGTACTTAATCGGACACCATTAACGTCTGCATTAGATCCGGTTTATACCTAATTAGATTGCTACTTAACTCTTTTACCCCGTTTTAGAAAAACGCATCACATCCGTTCTAAAAACTAGCATCTCGAATAACTTTTTAAAAAGATGGATGAAAAAAGATTACAATGTTTCCATTCTACTTGAAATAGTTAGGAAACAGAAAGCATACTGGTTCAGTTTGCTTGTGAAATGCCTCGAGTCTTGACTTGAGAACAGCTGCAGTATCATCCTTGCGTTGAATCAAAGGTTCCCCGGTCACCTTGAAGAGAAAAACGAATCCAACAAGTTTGCATTTAATTAAGACACGGAAATGTATAGTGATAATTGATTAATTTACGACTTCATCAACTGGTGAAGAAGGTGGAAAGGCTGACTTACATCATCTACACCAGGAACTTTAGGAGGTGCAAATTTCGTATGGTAGGATCTACCACTAGCTGGGTGGATCCAACGACCAGTGATCCTCTCCTCCAAGATTGAATCATCGATTGCGAAATCGAGCACCTTATCTATTTTAACTCCCCGCCTTTCAAGCATCTCATCAAGCTGCAAGATCAAGAACATATGATTAGAAGCATGGTTCGTGGGTAAAAAAATTATAAATAAATAAATAAAGGATCTGTGGGGAGGGAACTGAGAGTGAAAGCATAAAGATTCTAATCAAGGAATCACCTTCTGTGCTTGGCCTACGGTCCGGGGGAATCCGTCAAGAATGAAACCTTTTTGACATGAAGGTTTCTTCATCGCTTCATCAATAATGCCAACAACTAGGTCATCGGAAACAAGTTCTCCCTATGAAGCAATAGCAAAACACCTCATCAGCCATTTAAATAATCCAGACAGGCAGGCAGGAAAGATTTTTACCTTATCCATAGCTTCCTTGGCCTTGATACCAAGTGGGGTTTTAGCGGAAACGGCAGCTCTAAGCATATCGCCAGTGGCCAAGTGACACAAACAGTACTCATCCTTAATAACTGGTGATTGAGTGCCTTTTCCTGATCCAGGTGGACCTGCCAATAATAGGATTTCCAATCATTCGAAACTGGCCATCCTTATATAAAATTTGATACAATAAATTGATAGAAAATGTAAAGAATGTCAACTTAATGCAGAGATGGTCAACAATGCTAGAGACTTCCATAAAAAGTAAATGTGAAAACCATACTTAAGCATCTTTCGATTCACCTTCAAGCAACCCTCATTCCAGAGCCTATGCAGGAAAGATGTGTGATTCGGATTAAGACATTGTCAAGACATTGCTGCATGGAACTCTACGACTAAAACAGACTCATCTCTTAGTGGGACATGGAAAAGGGGATGTGTTACCCACCTCTTCATTTTCTCCAAAGCACCCATATCCATATCCGACACACTCTCAAGTCTGGACCCTACGCAAGCAACCCAAATTCCAAACCCCACACAAGCAAGATGTGTAAGTTGGATTAACTGATTGTCCGGGCGTTGCTGCATGGAACTCTATGACTGAAGACAGACTTATTTTTCTTTTGTAGGTCCTGGACAAGGGGCTATGTTATCCCGACTCTTCATTTTCTCTAAAGCAACCACATAGACTGTATCCACCACACTCCATAGTCTAGAGCCTATGCTAGAAACCAAAATTCCAGACACCATGCAAGCAATATGCATAGTTCAGATTAAGCAAGAGTCCGGTAACCGCTGCACGGAACTCTAAGGCTAAATACAGGCTTATTTCTTAGTAGATGAAGGACAAGGGACTATATTACCCAAAACTCTTCATTTTTCTCTAAAGCACCAAAATCCATAGGTAAGGGACATTAATATTTAGTCTTCCAAAATACATTACAAGTGCTGCAAAGCAAAAGGTGAATGTACAAGGAATATACAGATTCAAAATTGGCATGGAATTCCTTTCATTTTGTTGATTAAACGTACATAATGAGCATTGATTTACATATTCTAAAACCAAAATTTGACAGCACGCCAATTTTTAGAAATCAATCATTAGAAATTCACCCAAATCCCCCACTTTGACTTTGCCTTTAGAATCATTCGTTTATTTAAAATTGCATGAAAAGTTTCTCTAAAAATAAAGTTTGAATTTTTAGATTGAAGAAAAAAAAATCAATCCAAATTCCAAAACAAAGCGAGTTTGAAGAAAAAGCGCAAAAGTAAAAATAAAAAACAAAAAAAAATATACCAATGAGGATGAGGCGCTTCTCGGGTTTGGAGGCGCACTTCATACGGCGGAGAAGCTCATTCATCAATGATTCGGAGGGTATTTCTTCCAAGTTCACCGAGCTGCTCGCCATTTTTTCCCTTCTTTTTTTGTCTAAACTTTTAAGGGTTTTTGGGTTCTAAGTCTTTGAGTTAAAAGATGGGTTTTTTATTCTTCAAAAACAGCAAAAAGATAGGTTTTTTTTTTGTTCTCTTTGTATTGGTTCAGTTCGGACTTCGGAGCCACCAAAGCTTCAAACTCAAGCACCGGTCTTTCCGATTTGTCCTAAAGTTACTGTTTTGCCCTCTCTCTTTCACATTACTTTTGTCATGTCACGCTATTTCTTCTTTTATTTTTAAGTAAATTACATAAATAATCACTTAAATAATTAAATTATATAAATCATCACTTTAATTTTACTCTCACAATTGTACTTTATAAATCTAAACGTGAAAAATACGAAATTGCCCCTAATTTAATTTAAAAAATTTCTCTTACCCTTTGAAATCTTGATCACCACTTGAAAAACGAAATCTCCAATTTAATCTTTCTATAATCGAACTTCTTATACCACATGCTCAATTGGAATTAGCAAAGAATTCATATATTAAGTTATTTTTTATATAAATCAAATATTAAATAATACCCAAAAAGTACAATTAAAAGATATCTCATAAATGTGTGGCTTGTAATGCGATTCCTTTTATGTTGTTGTCGTTTCTTAATCGATCTTACCTTGTTATTTTTTGTACGTAGTTATTATTATGTGTACGTTTTTTTTCTATTTAAGATTAAGAAAATTATTTAATAAAAAATATAATAATATCTCATTCCTTATAAAAAGATCTCATAAAATTATAATTAAATAATATCACAATAAAAATTATCAACAAAAGAAATATAATTACAAAGGTATAATAGTAAGCTAAATTTTATTTTATTTTTAGTTTCTCTATTATACCAAGCAATAGAAAGGAAAACATATATTTTTCTTTCTGAGCACATAGAAAATATTTTTTTATCCTTCTAATTTTTTATCCTTCAATTTTCATCTTTTTAATTTTAATAAATGTATAAAAATAACCAAAGGCAACAAGCAACCAGGGATAGCAACATGAGCGACCGCTCAAGGACCTACTTTCTACCTTCAAAACTCCACAGAATTTCCAACTGACAATCTAACAAGTTAATGATTGTCTTTTATTTTTTTAGTTGTAATTTGTTATATTTTCCTAACAAAACAATAAAAACAATACACTTGATAAATTTTATTCATGTTTCTCAAATTTAGTAATAAAATGTAATATTAATTATTCAAACTAATAAAACATATTTTTATTTTATAGAGTCTATTTTTAAGTTTTTTTGAATGATCCCATAAATATTTAAGACAACCCTGTAAACAACACCCACCATATGAACCACCCCCGAATAAATGACGCAAGTAATTCAAGGAAGATGTCAACCAGAAGCCCAAAGTGAGCATGGGCCCAGAAGACAATGGCATACAACTCTCGAAATGAAAAATGAAGCCCATAATTATAGTAGGCCCTTCATTTGTACTAGTGGGACATTTGAGTGTGAAAGTTCAATGTCATGTCCTATGTCGTTTAACTGCAATTTGCAGCTCTACTCTTTATTAATTTAAATCCAATCCCATTCAACTTTTTCAATTTAAAGTTACCTGAAGTATCAAATCTCCATCATCCTTTACCTTTTCTTTTAAAAATAAGGACAAGAATCTATAAACATGTTTATGCTGAGTACTTAAATATATTCGATCTCAAATCTTTCTGTTTATTATGCCGACTATCATGCTATCTAAACAAAAAATGTCTCCTTCAAAGTCCCACCCTTAATTCAAAGAAGGCTGAATGGTCAACTGACCTGAATGCAAGGGTATACATAATGGAGGGGTGGGTTCAGATTTATTGAGAAGTAAAGATGGTGATAGGGTAATGTTTGTAATTAACTAGTTCCAATGTTTTGTTTAATTTTTCGCATTATAATTATATTAAAGATACACTGTGTATATATATTACTTTATGCTATGACGTGCTAGTAATTTTTGTCATGCGAATTTCAGCATTTTTTATTTTATTTTATTTGTGTCGTATAATTTTTCAATCATTTCATAGCTTTCAAATCCTCTAAATGTGGAGTCACTACAAATAAAGCAGAAACATGAAATCCAAAACTTAAAGTTGATTGGTAAATGAATGATTAAAGGGGTTTTTTTTTGGCTTATATATCATATTAGTAACTAAAGTATACCAATTTTTTTCATTTTGGTCTTAAAGTATTTTTGGTCAAAATAAGTACTTAAAGTATACTTTTTGGTTAAACTAAGTACCTAAAGTAGAATTTTTGGTCAAAATAGGTACCTAAAGTATTTTTTTGTCAAAGTAAATATCTAAAGTAATTTTTTTTGTCAAAATAGGTATCTAAAGTATTTTTTAAGTCAAAATAAGTACTTAAAGTATACATATTTTTTATATAGGTTCCTAAAAATTGCCATGTGACATTAATTAAAATGATTATTATCATATACACTGGCGCTGAAAATTTTTTGCTTCCACAAGCGCCCCAATTATAGGGTTTAGAGTTTAGGGATTTTAGTGTAGGGGTTTGTAATTTAAGGTCCATTGCTAGAATTTACGGTTTAGGGTTAGGATTTAAGTTTTAGGATAATATGGGTAGGGATTTAAGTTTTAACCTATAAACCTTAAACCCAAAATTCTATCAACAACCCCTAAATTTAAAACTACTACACTTAAACCCCTAAACTTTAAACCCTAAATAGAATCTATAACCCTAAAACTAAGACACTTGTGTAAAAAAGTTTTCACAAGCACTTATGTATAGAACAATCACCCAAATTAAAAAATACATTATGTACCTATTTTGACTAAAAAATATACTTTAAGTACCTAATTTAACCAAAAAGTATACTTTAGGTAATTATTTTGACCAAAAATTACTTTAGATAAGAAAATAAAAAAGTTGGTATACTTTAGGTACCAAAATAAAAAGTTGGTATACTTTAAGTACCTAAACCCATAACCTCTAAACTCTAAACTAGAAGACTAAACCCTTAAATAATCTCGCTTGTGGAAACTTTGTTTTCCACCACTAGTGTATGAGATAATAATCCATGAAAATATATATCAATAGAAAATATAAGAAAATAATGAGAATTTGTAATCACATGTTATATAAATCAGAAATTCTTTGTCTTTTTGGTGTCTTTGTTTATTCTTCACATTAAAAATATTAAGTTAAAGTTTATGGTTAAGTTTTAAGAATATGATAAAAGATATAGTGTTTAGTGTTTATTTCTAAAATTTAGGGTTTAAAGTTTAAAATTCAAAAATTAAAATTAATGTTTAAAATTTAAAATTTTAAGGTTAGATCATGAATCGAGACACCAAAAAGAGCAAATAATTTTTACTCACTTATATCTGCCAATTTGTCTGTTGCATACAGACTGTCCCATTTCATTAATAATCTTGAATAGCCAATAGCAAGTCCCAAGAAAAGTAGAGCATGATCCACTTGCAAATCGAAAATGGTTACAATCATTGAAAAACAAGACCAATCTGTTGTTTTTAAAATCAATGTCTGACGGCTACCCATGTTGGGTGGTCCGAAACTCTGATCAGATAAGCCAATCTACAAAATTTTCAATTTCCAGACAATAGTTTCACCTGTATTTTCCCTACTTTTTCTTTCTTTCTTTCTAGCGAATCCTGCTTGTAAAGCTAAAAAGAACTGTTTTTTCACCCAAATAGAAGAATCTGATTCCATTACTCTTGGAAATAGCTTGAAAATCTCCTAAGAACAGCTCCATGTGGAAGCAGTAAATGCATTAACGTGTTACCCCACCATAGATTTCTGTCGGTGATCTTCTGTTCCAAATCATTTTCAGTAACAAGTTCTTATCTGGTTTTCTTTTGCCATATATCTGAACTATATGTAAAAACCAGACAACTTTGAACCATTTCCATGGAGTTTTTACTGATATTTTGCCTTTCATGGAGTTTGTTGTTTCCCTTATGTGAATCTCAGTTACAAACATCTCAAAGCCAAGTCCTCCTTCAGCTAAAGAAGCATTTGGAGTACCCGAAGCAACTCGAGATATGGTACGACAGAAAAACCGACTTCTGTTCTTTATCACCCTCTGCAAATTTGAACATCTCATGCGAGTTCAACTCAGTCACCGAGCTCAAAATAATGGGAGATAAGCCTGCAACTCAGGTCAGTGGTTTCTCTGGTTTTCCAATACCAAACAAAACCTTATCAGAAACTTTTTCAATGGATTCTTTTGTTACAACACTTTCAAGGCTCTCAAGCTTGAAAGTTCTCAGTTTAGTTTCCCTGGGAATTTGGGGTCCTTTACCTGATAAAATCCATAGATTATCTTCACTTGAGTACTTGGATTTGAGTTCAAATTTTCTTTTTGGTTCAATCCCTCCAAAAATTTCCACCTTGTCCAAGCTGAAAACTTTTGTATTGGATGATAATGTGTTTAATGATACAGTTCCGAGCTGGTTAAACTCTCTGCAAAATCTCACATTTCTCAGCATGAACAACAACAGATTGAAAGGCCCATTTCCTGCTGAACTTTTCTCATTACCAAACATTAGTCACTTGAATTTAGCATCGAATTCGTTAAGCGGCTCGCTCTCGGGCAATCTAAACTGCGGGAGGAACCTCGAGTTTGTCGATATATCGAACAATAGGATAATGGGGAGCTTGCCTTCTTGTTTGAACTCTGAAACAAGCAGTAAGAAAGTTGTTAAGTTCAATGGTAATTGTTTGTCCATTGCTAGGCATTATCAGCATCCGGAATCATATTGCAGAGAGTTTGAAGTTCATGTTTATAAGAACAATGGTGGTGGCAAAGGCATAGGACTAATGGTTGGTCTCATTGCTGGAATTTCTGTTTTTGTTGTGCTTTTGGCTATTGGCTTTCTCGTTGTGTGCCGAAGATACTGCCCTCGAGCGATATCGGAGCAACATTTGCTGAAATCGGTACCGGACAACTCAACAACAGGGTTCTCGTCTGATATTCTAACCAATGCAAGTAGGTTATTCACTCAAAAATGACTTTTCTACAATTTATCCGGCTTAGACATACTCATAATGTCCGGTGCATGTTCGGGTATTATTTCGAGCATATGACATTCTAAGGATCATTCAAGTACCGGACAATTTAAACAGTTTGAAACACGCATTCTTTAGCACATTACTCGTATTCGAGACTCACATCTTAGTCCGAGTAGGTTTTCGATGAGAAAATTTGATGAATATTTTCCACTTTGATTGTTCTTCAGGTTATGTTTCGGAATCTGCGAAGTCGGGAGCACAAATTCTCCCGACTTGTCGAGCATTCACTTTGGAAGAGTTAAAGGAAGCTACAAACAACTTCGATAACTCGACTTTTCTCGGTGAAGGTTCATATGGAAAGGTAAAATCCAGATTCTGGAACTCTACATTACTTCAATCTCCATGAAAACAATTACCCATTTTCAGTTCTTCATCACTGAATCTTCAGCTTTTCAAAGGGAGATTAGAGAACGGAATCCAAGTTGCTATAAGATGCTTACCGACATCGAAGAAGTACTCGATTCGGAATCTGAAACTCAGGTTGGAAATGCTTGCAAAGATCAGGCACCCGCATTTGGTTTGCATTTTGGGGCACTGCATTGAAGTTAAACAGGATGATCAATGCAGCGTGAACAGAGTCTTCCTTGTGTTTGAATATATTCCTAATGGGAATTTTCGATCTCGTCTCTCCGGTAATTTTCCGGGGGAGGTTCTCAATTGGCCGGAACGATTAGCGGCTCTGATTGGTGTTTGCAAGGCGGTTCATTTCTTGCATACTGGAGTTATTCCTGGTTTCTTCCATAATAAATTGAAGGCAAATAACATCTTGATCAATGAACATCGGTTGGCTAAGTTGAGTGACTATGGACTGTCAATTATCTCAGAAGAAACCGGCAATTATGGGGTAAGATAAGGATAGTTTCGAATCCGATTCGGATACTTTCAAGCTCGATTTCGAGGGATCGAGTGAGTCGAGTTTGAACTCAACTTGAGCATAACTCAAGCTCAGCTCGGTTCGGTTCCATTCTATTACATAAGAGTCTAGTTTAGCCAATCCTTTTTGTTTCAATTGAATGCAAACTTACATTTCATTTTCTTGAATTTCAGACAAAAGGAGAGGAACCTAAATCATGGTAAGAACTATTTACATCTGATCTGTTCAATGCTGAGTCCATCACATCGAATTTTAGTTTACTTTCAATGACAGTTCAACATATCAGCAGTTTAAGCTGAGGTATTTACTATTTGGACAATATTTTTCAGGCAAATGACAAGATTAGAGGATGATGTTTACAGCTTTGGTCTCATCTTGCTGGAGTCACTGTTGGGTCCGTCTGTAGCTGTTAAAAAGGAGGCCACTCTGCAAGGTGAACTGGTATGATCGTCGAATCAAAATCGAACTTCTTACGATCTGAGCTCCAATCTGCTCAATTACATCATAGTTCTTTCATTGAAAACTTCATTGAGATTATGTTAACTATTTGAACAGGCATCATTAAGCAACCAGGAAGGGCGAGCAAGGATGATGAATCCAGTCGTTTTAGCGACGAGTTCACAAGAATCGGTATCGATAGTGGTTTCCTTAACAAGTAAGTGTATTTGTCCAGAATTATGGAGCCGCCCATCTTTCGAGGACATACTCTGGAATTTGCAGCAGGCAGCACAAGTCCAAGCAAGTATTCCTCATGCTTAACACATTGTTCAACCTCTGTATATATATGTATACTTGTAATTCATTCGAATTTGTAACGATACATGAATTTTGCTTTTGCTTGGAATTTAAGCTAATTGTGTCCAAAGCAAGTAATTCCTTCAATAAAACCAGTAGCATCAGCTTGATTATATATGTCTTCACTCTCAAAGGAGATGTCCTCGATCCGACTTGCCACACGAACCAATCCTCTGTATAGTTTCCGAGTTAGGAGCCAGTTGTCTCAGTTAACTTCTCCATAAATGCATCCGTTGATTCGCACAGTGGATCGAACAACCTTCTTGTGTAAACTAGCTCAACATACTTGAGTGCAAGTGAATCTTTTTAAGTTGAATGGTTTCGGGGTCAAGTGTTAAAGACTCCACAGCTCACAAACGGCAATGAATAGGATGGTACCGCCGTGAGTTTCGTAGACTCCACGACTTTTTACGCCGACAAGCCGATTTCCAACCATGTCAGGCCGTGTTTCCCGCCGATCTGCATAAAGAAACTTAGTCCACATAATGTCAGCACTCAGCAGTGCCTCACTCTTGTATCGAAACCAATTTAGGATTGTTGGACTAGTAACAAATGATGGTTGGAATTAAGGGTAAAAATAATAATAAAATTTCTTCGAAAAATAATTAATCTTGATTTAAAAATTTAATCAATCATTAAACTCAATTAACCTAATTATTCTAAATTAACTTAAAATTAATTAGTTTTATATTAAATAGGTAAATCCTAATTCTATATACTAATTTATTTTTTTAATAATCTAAAGGGAATTACGATGTAGTATGCGTTCATACATATTCTTAACATTTTAACAAAAACGCACAAACCATACCTATTCTAAAGAGTTGGAAGAGAGGAAACCAATGACAAAGGATATCTTGGTGCTGACTATTTTTATTTTACTTGTTTAGAAGGATTAAATATATATCATTGACACTCCCCCATCTCCACTTTGTTTCTCATGATTCGGGTAAAAAAGATATATTAATGGTAGAATGAATTAAATATTTCAAGTTATTCGATTCAACTTAGTTAAAATTTCACCAATTCAAAAAATTGAATTATTTTGTTTTGTATTTTAATCTTTGATTTCATTGTTTCTTCTATTCTTCCTTTGTTTATTTTTATCAAATTTTAACCGTATACTCCTCAACTGTTCTAGAACTTCATTTTTTATTTCGACAACAAATTTCATATTTTTTGCATGATTTATTATTTTCTTCAATTCATCATTTGTTTCGAGTTTCTAGTACATAACATAGTGAAAATAAACCTGTAAATTATTTATAGACAGAACAAGTCAATCAGATCCAACTATGCTTGTTTCGAGTTTCTACGTGTTAAAAAACATGAAAAAGGTATTCGTTCCACTGACATGACCAACTAGTCTACACAGAACAATGTTTAAAAACTAAACAAATCTTATTTGATGAAGAATTCTGACAAACACCATAAAGAATCATTATAAATATATTCACAGCGTCCTCTCTTTGTTTTTACGGTCTGTTAAATAACATAAAAACAAAATAATAATAATAATAATAGTTAAAATAAGCATGCTCCTTGTGCCGGTTGCCGACCGGCATCACCTAACCGGCGCGGTTTCACTACCTTAATTATCACCCACCCCCAAGGTAGCCCGAGAAGTGAGAAGTGAAGAAAAACATAATGAGTTAAAACCTATACTTCATTTTACATACAAAATAGCTTTCCCAGTGAAGAACCCCCTCCGATAGGCCAAAACATAGTAAAATTACTAGCACACAGAATTTGAGAAGAAAAGTGGGGTGTTTTGGAGAAAACAAACCCATTTGTATAAACAAGATTTCACATAAAGTAGCTGAGAGGCTTTTTTCTTCTAGAGCCACCCTCGCCGTAGAGCTCATTCCATTGAAGCAGCTCAGTCATGTTTACAGACTCGGACGATACGCTCGCACATACCTGTTTAAAGTAGTAGCTTGATTAGCATATTATTTCTTTGAGAAGGCAAAAGAGAAACCTATGGGAATTCTTGTTTTTCAAAGTACCTGCTCGTGAGCATATCTGAAGTCCGCCATGTTTAAAGAGCGTATATCAGCACTCCCACTTAAAGACGGAGGAGGTCTGCTCTCTGCTAGAGCAGCAGCTCGTTCCTGCCATAAGAAAAATATTAAAAACACATTGGCAACATACAAATAGTGAGATGATCGTTTCCAATACTCCTTTTCCCCCTTTCAGAATATGTAGATTCCCTAGAGCTATTTCAATAAATCAAATCGAAAACAAAACTCTAAGCGGTAAACTTTTGCATGCTGGTTGAAAGCCAGTCATTCGAAGTTGTAACCTAAGAAATCAATTTCATTGATACACTTGGAGAGGTCGCATCAAGGATTTGTACTGTTATATATTATAATAATACTCTAGGGGTGTAAATAAGACATCTAAGTTCATAAGCTACGTGTTTGACTAAAAAACTAAATTTCAGCTTGGTCATCATCCAGTATCGAGCAAACCAATTTTTTTCACTAGGTAAATGGATATAATTGAATGAATTCGAAAATTTTGATCTTTATTTCGAATGAGCTCAAACTTTGAAACTCAATCCACAAGCCGAGCTTTGAGCCTCAAATTTTGACTTGAGCTCAAGCATGAACCTTACAACTTGAGCAAGTCTAAGCTCGATTACACCCGTATTCTACCCCGCATAGCATGGTCAATTCAACACTCACAATCACAATTGATATTCTGACTACAAAGACCAAATCACTCCATCTGGCTTTGGCCATTAATCTGAACTTCATGACGTCAATATCATGATATGGACAAACACACGAGCCACAATACTTTCATAAAATGTAAATATTAAACATTGATCATTGACCACAATACCAACCTTTTTCTCCTTTTCCAGAATCTCTTTAATTGGATGGTGTGCAGCAGTTACACATAGATTCTGCAATACGACAAAATAAACAAGCATTCAGCTAAAAGGTACAAGAAAGTGTTCATCTCACTAAGGAAGAGAGTAGTCGACGTAACCTTAAGATCGCTCCCAGAGTACCCTTCTGTCATACTCGCAACAGCATCAAAATCAATATCAGGTGACAATTCCTCCTTTGCAAGAATAACCTTTAGTATCTTTGCTCTATTTGCAGCATCTGGCAAATTTACCATCAATCTGCCAAATTAGAAACCATTAGTAGACAGTCTCAAACTACCAGCAAGATAAACTAGCGTAAGCTCGTCATACATGCTCATGTATAGTGTTTGAGTAAGAGTTGGACTACATCTAAAGGATCTATTTGGCATATCAATACAATATTGCAACGGTAATCTTCGAAAAATGTAAAGCAAAATAGGGGAGAAGAACAAAATAACTTCTTATAAATTCTGGCAACTATATCATGTACAAGGGAAAATTCTAAAATGAGATATTTAACTTGAGGCAAATTTAAGGCTAGCTACAGAAAATGTTACCAAATGCATAAATTGTTGCAACTTTGTAACATTACAAAATGTTACAAAATTGTAACAATTTATAGATTTTAGATTTTATTGTAAAAATTTATGTATCTTTGTCTCTTTGATAATATTTTATTGTAACAGTTTATGAATCTTAACTTTAAATATTCCTCAAGTTAAATTTCTACCCTAGAACCACCTCATGTACAAGAATGTCAAGAAAGCTCTATATTTCAAAAGAGAATAAAACGGAAATGGAAATTATTTGTATATTTTTGTTTCTTTTTCCTCCAAAAGGAGCCAAAGTGATACTTTACCTTCGCGGCAGTCTTCTGATGACAGCCTCATCAAGGTCAAAAGGCCTATTTGTGGCAGCAAGTACAAGAACCCGTTCAGTGTCTTTTGTACGTAGACCATCCCAGTTCACCATAAATTCATTTTTCATCTTTCGCATGGCTTCATGCTCCCCTGGATTTTCCCTCCGACCCAACATGCTATCAACCTACAAGTTACAGCAAAGACAATGGAAAAGTGCAGTGATTGGACTTTGGAGTAACTTGAAAATACAAATTGAGGATCACAGATAACTAACCTCATCAACGAATACAACACTAGGAGCAATTTTACTGGCTAGGGAGAAAACAGCCTTCACATATTTCTCACCCTCACCAAACCACTGCAACAAAATAGATATATTTCAAGATATGATACCACAGCAAAGCCAAATCAGTTGAGAAAGAACAACAGAATTGACCTTTGATGTTATGCTTGACATGGATATATTAATGAAGTTTGCACCAGCATCAGTAGCCACAGCCTTTGCCAGCATGGTCTTCCCGGTTCCAGGAGGTCCAAATAAGAGTATGCCCTTGCAAGGCTGTTGGCATAAATGAAATATCAGGGGTTAAGTTGCGGGGAAAGGGCATTACAACTGATAGAGACAAAACATATTGCAAACCAAAAAAAGTGAATATCAAAATTTAAAATGAAACAGCCCATTGCTATAAACCAAATAACCTTGGTTAGTTGTCCCTTGCAAAAGAGTTCAGGCCTCTGCAAAGGAAGCATAACCAACTCCTTTAACGTATCCTTCACGTTTTCAAGAGCTCCAATATCATCGAAGGTAACTCCAATATCACTGGGTGGAATGACATCAGCTAAAAGTTTTTTCTCAAATTCATTTTCTGTTACAACATCCTGAGATCAGAAAAACAACCACAATGAAGATTAATGGACAGATACACATCACAGAATTCCCTAACTTTGGGAATCAGAATAAAAAAAAAATGAGACTTGATACTACAGAAGTACAGCAAGGACCTTAAGTGACTTCTTCAAGCTTTTAGATTCATTCTGGATAGCTTGTAAGAGTCCAATACCATACAGGATGCTGCCAAGATAGCAATTCATTATAATTGTGTGTTTCCCATCAGACAATTCTGTATCTAAAACAGTTGTAACAGAAATGACAAAATTATCTATCAGGTACCTTTCACAAGACAAAACAAGCCTCGAATCAGAACCAGCTTCAGGGTTCTGCATTAGATGGTGACTTAGAGCCCATCCAACTACTTTCTCAGCACCTGCAACAGGTACCAAAGTTTAAATTTATGGGGAAAATTTATCAGCAATTATGGAGATGATCATATGCCAAAAAGAACTTGCTTTCATTTGTAAGGGTTTGATCCTTGATGCACAAAGTTTCAAGCCCTTCACATCCTATCCCACTCCGACCCAAAACCTACACAATGAAAAGTAAAACAACGGTAATCATTTTCAAAACACCACATTCACAACAATAGCATGTCAAAAGAGTTATCAAAAATTCAATAAGCTCAAGCTTTAATGTAAATTAACATGAAGTTGAAGACTAGTTTAAACCTGATCCTGGTAATAAATGAGGTAATTACAAGCTTAAATTTCTTAGGGGGCTAAATGCTAAGGACCAGAGGAGTCATGCAGAGAGAAATTCTAAACCTGATTACCTAAAGGGCAAATCCCCAAAGGGTGAAAACATAAATAATCTCATAATCTCCAAGTGAACTCTAGTGCAACTTCATTCTTACATATGCCAAACCTCCATCATTAAATTAGCAGAATTCTCAGAACCAATCTAACGTAAAGTCATGTAGATCCTGAATACAGCATAAAGAGACTATGAATCACTACCTACAGGATCTAGTTACTTTCAGGAGCCATCAAATCTTTTTACTTTTGTTTTTCCACCTAAAACACCAGAAAAATAGAAGGAAGAACCACTCCGACCTTACCAAGTTCCTGTCGGTGAGAAGAACATAAAAAGCCATTGACCATTGGAAGCAAAAACTTCGCAAGAAACCTTACATGCAAAAGGACCCAGAAACCACCAAACAGCAAACCCTCTCGGAAAATACCCCCTTAGCATATTAAAAAACTTGGTAAAAGACTTTGCAAGGAACCTTACATGCAAAAAGACCTTAAACAGAAACCACCAAACAGCAAACCCTCTTGGAAAATACTCCCTTAGCATATTACAAAACTTGGTAAGTATTACCACAACCCAGCATTAAATATTGGAGCAATACGCTTAGTCATCCCCTGGAACAACAGCAAGTTTCATACAGAAGTTGGAAAAGGCACATCCACTGGTTCTAAATCCTAATCTTCAGACTTCAAAACACAAGTAAATTTATTCCAATGTATGTTCCAAATTAAAAGCTACAGCACATCATACCCAAGTAGTCAACCTAATGAATATAATATTTGTGTGACTAGCCACAGAAGTTCTCCCATGGAAATGTGCCATCTTTGATAGTAATATAAGAGTTTCAAAACTCCCCAAGGATATCTGAAGGGAACTAAATGTTCCTCATAATGTTAAAGCCCCAAATGGAAGATAAGAGCAATAAACCAATCATTAGCATTTAAAGACCAAGAAAGAAAAAGATATACTAACAGTTCGCAGGAGATTCAGATTCCCCTTCATTTTAAGAGCTCCAGCATCCCGATCCAAATGGTGCTTCCAAGATGCAAGCAGAGCTTCGTCCTGTAGTAGTACAGAAGCTTCAACAATATGTTCCAATTAAAACACACATAGAGACAGTACAATGAACATAATCTATTATTTGGGATACACCATATGAACCTGTGGCACGTGAATGGTCACTTTATTTGGAAAAAGCTTAGTCAAATATTTTGTTGACTTCGAAACTTCCTTCCCCTTGTCATGCAACCTACCAAAACTATCCTGATAAAATAAAAAAGAGAACAAACATCACCTCATAAAATCCAGAATAACCTATGCAATAGCCTATAAAAGAGGTAAAGTTCTTGCATGCACATCTGCATTGTGTATATGAGAGGAAATGCAAATTTGCAAGGGCATTGGAAGCTTATGGTAACACAGAAAAGGTAAATATCATATGAACAGCTGGTCAAGCATCTTTACAAAAAATATAACCATCCACAGGATAATAACTTAGGCAGACCCACCAGAGTGGAAGACAGGGAGAATCTTTTCAAAAGATATAATCCTTACCGGAAATGCCAAGTCAAGGAGAGCAGTTTGACTGCCACCAAATTTTGTGAAAAGCAAACCACCATGATGTGACTGCAAGGTTAAAGTATAAGAGGGTAAAGTCAGTAATGTCAAGGGCACTAGGCACACTGAAGGCATTAAGATCTCTTTGTAACCTGAAGAGCAATGTGCAAAGAAAGCTCTAGCCCAAATAAAATAAGGCTCATACATAAAAATAAATATACATATACAAGCAAAATGTATATGAAAATTTGTAATATGTGAAATAACAATAAATAATAATAACTAAACGAATTATTTTTAACGATATAAACATAAAATTAGTAATAAAGGAATGATTTAAAAATGAAGCATTCCGTTAGCAATAAACTAAATTCAGTTTAAAGATGATTTAAAAGATACAAATACATGTAATTCGCCCCATTTAAATCATTGTGTAATATTAGTAATAGAGTAACGTGAAAAGCCAATATATATGGGAGCTGGTGCTTGCATTTGGCATTTGAGAAGGTAGGCATGCAGACTCCCATATAACCTAGCTTGGAACCTGCCACTAATACATCTACTTGGTTTTGTCAATATAAGTTCCAGCCTTTTGTATTTGACTATTTATTTTGAAGTTTTAATAAAAAAAGTTGCTGAGTAGGTTTATAATTAATCAAATAAAAGTAGCTTTTTATTTATTTATTTTTACTTTTAAAATAAAAAATTGAAACGTCAACTTCAGTGAATCCAGGTTTTTTGCGCCTGTCTTTGAAGCAAAAGGCGCTGGCCCATATGAACTCGAATAGCCATGGAGGCACTGAAGCGAAATCGTGTTCCATTATGCACCAGCAAGCCTAGGCGTGTGCCTTAACATCACTGGGTAAGGCACTGAAGTGAAATCATGTTCCATTGTGCGCCTGTGTGCCTAGGCTTGTGCCTTAACATCCCGGGTAAGTTACTTCTAAAATGTATCATTTAAATACGGCAAAGACATATTACTCTAGCGTCCACACTCCACACTCCGCAGCAAGGGCATAAAATAATGCACAAAAGGGTTCGAAAGATACTCTTGATCACAAATCTTTTTGATGACTTATGGTGGAGGATTGCCCCTAAACTAAAAAAAGGATGATATTTAATGCCTAATGTTATTTGAGACGTGGATTGTGGATATATAAAAGTCGGGGTAGGCTTATAAATGTTTACATGACAGCTAAATGTCAATAAACAGTTATCTGCAGAACATCGTTTTTTGACATTAACAGTACTAACTTCCTCTTTAAATCAATCTACCACTAAAATTCTCAGCTTTGTCCAATTTTTTAATCCCAGTTCTCTCTGCAACCGAATTTGTGCTACTTTAATTTATAGATTTCAATAACAAAACAAGTTGAATTCATTTAGGTCAACATCCCAAAAACAGAGCACAACAAGTTTGGAAAGTTAATAAAATCAAAACGAACATACCTTCTCCTTGCGATTGTCAGAATGAGTGTGTGAACCAATTACAATGACATTATCAGGAAGGTTTTCAAGTCTGCTCTTAAAGGAGGAATAAGAGTCGGTATTTCCTGCAAGAGACTTCTCAGCATCTTTCATAAACAAAATAAAAGGAGAAGTTCTACTCTCACTGTATACAACCTGACAAGAAGGCAGATTAAGTTAATAAGACACCAATAATGGAAACAAGCCGTATAGCCAGACAGGAATAATATACTTATTCAAAGATAAAGAATGTCACCTCAAACAATGTCTTAACGAGCAATCTATCTAAATTCTCGGCGCTTGTGTTCTCCAAACGAAGATCAGAAACTAGAGAGCAAGAAAGAGACAACTTTAATAGTCATGCGTTATAAAATATGGACACAAAACATTGGAAGTGCATAAAATACTACCATTGCAGAAAAATCCATGCCCTGCCTCACACATATTTCCAAGGTCAACACCATCAGGTATAGGTTTATCGAACCTTACACCAACTTTTGAGGAAGGATTGTCTGCAAAGTATAATACAACCTTCCCACGAATGCCATACGGTGGGCCTCTAAAGATTGAATCGATAAAGAATAAATTAAAGCATGGTGATAGAAAACAAAGTTCACAAAAAAGGAAATAACATGTGAGAAATAGGATACTATGAAAACTGGTCATATCCGGTGAGTTGAGACTTGAGATCAAGTGGAAGGGCATTTTCATTTTAGCATTAGAAGAGAGAAGTGGGACATTTAAAGTTGCAAATTATCATCAAAACTTGTTAGATTGGTCCCACTTAAATTAAAAAAGTATGGAACAGGGTTTCAATAAAATTCACAGCTATTCTTTAATTCTCTTCAAATGTTTTCACTGACAGTAAGTTGCAGAGACCACAGTGACATTTGAAAGCAAACCGTATACTGAGAAAAGAAAGATGAGTTTATTATTCACGTTGATATAAGACATCTAGAAAAGTTCCATCACTACTTTGGAGTTTATATTAGATGATATGGTATGTAGAATTTAAGCCACCTTTTGAATCTCTCCAAAAAGTATAGATCGAGGTTGCAGTACCTAGATGGAGCTTCTGCTGGATAGAGACTGTCTGAAGTTGAATTCACAAATTTTACTCTGGCACCTGTGTTTTCCATGTACGAACAATACCCAAAAAGTAAATCCAAATAATAATACAAATAAGACTTTTGAAATGTGAATGGCACAGAAACCAACTCTGGAAGGTATTTCAAGAAACTGTAACTACCTATCTTAAACATTAGATTCTTGGATAACCCAGATGAGGAGGGCATGGTATCAGTTTCTGTCTTTGGATGAGACTCAGGCCCACAAGAAGGGGCAGCCACAGGGCTTGAAGTTTCTTTTTCAACAATTGAATTTGAACACTTGGTGCAGGTGGAGGATTTTTCTGCATTGGTCCCATCCTTCAGAAGCTCAGCTTCCTTTGAAGATAAACCCTATAACATATTTATAATTGATAATTCACCAACTTATGAGCCTTTATCATCTTTGACTTGTGAAGTAATAATATGCTAACAAGGAAATAGGATAATGACAACCACAAGAATGCAATATTGTCAACAATCAAAAAACAGATAAAAGTAATGATCTCTTACACCCAAAAATGAATGGCTGTCAAAAATGAGCAATTTGGCCCCAAAATAATTAGCAAGTGCCTTCATCAGCATCTCCTGACATATCTCCGACCCTGCATATACATTTGAAGGAAAAGGCTCAATTTTGCAGTTTACTAATAGAAGCATAGATGTCTTGACACAGAAATAACAAAATATTCTAACAAACCTGCAGGACCGGAGAGTAAAATCCGTGGATTAACAGTGGTTAGCTCTGAAGTATACTTCGCATGTTCTTTGTGCTTCAGATGTATAATTGAAGCTGCTATCAGCACATTTTTCGTATTTTCACTGGAGAGGTAGAAATTACAAGTTAATGTGTAATAATGCACAATTATATGGAAAATAACCAAAACAACTCTGATCACTTTAATTTATTTTGGGAAAAAGAACATTGAGAATGCATAGAGGAATAAATAGCCTAAGCTATAACAGCTAAACTATCATATGAACAGTGTATGGTCTGCATAAAAGACACAAACATTTACTACGACACATCCAACATCTATTTGACCAAACCTTTCACGTGACAATCTTGAATTACTGCTCGTCTCAGGTTTAAATTGAACACCCTGTGCCTTTACCATCAGCTATTCTATAATCTATCGTCATATACATACCTGGTCGCAGGTTTGTTGAAGAAAGGTAATCAAAGTGCTTTATTTACTTGTTTCTTGTCCTTTCAATCTCCCAACATTCTATCAGCATTAGTTGGAGTTAGGAGCACAGGATTCCAGACCATAAAATCTATTAAAACCCTTATCTGACATACATTCAAGTAGCTCCAAACTCTACATACTCCTAATACAGAAAACTTAAACCTGGTTTCCTTCATGGCTAGAAAAGAATTTACACTGAAAATAAACTTTGAAGTTCAAATAGCAAGATCAGCATCACTAAGAAAAACGTGCTACCACAGCTTCAGCTCAGTCCAAAAATAAACATATTTATATTTCCACTTGTCTTTCCTCTGCTATAACAGAAAGCACAGCCAACCGGGAAATAATAAAAAGAAAGAGGATCGTATTCATGAGTAAAACTGGTAGGTTTTCTTGGTGTCCCTATGCATACTGGAAAAGGTGAGTTGTAAAATAACCTACGTTTCAAATTATTGTTCAAAACCCCTTCACTTGGATTCGAGAAAATAAAAGAATTTAACAACAGAAAAGCTAGGAAATGGCTGCCAAAACATTTGTTCTGGTTAAATTTTCTTGCAGATACTTTAATTAAAAATCCCATTAGACACTTAATGGTATCATTGCAACAAGCCATGATTTTATTCTTAATTCTATCTGCATGGTCGGGAGATAGGTATGAAGATTCAAAAGATAAATAGAAGTCTGGGTTACATTCAAATATTTCTTTAATAAAAAAAAGAGAGCTATGAATGAAGTTATTCCATACCTTAAATAATATGGGAAGTTATCAAATGAAACTTCTAATTTGCTTCCATCAAGAATTGCTGCAAGAATGTCCTCTTTGAATAATGCACAGCGGACTGATACACTTGATAGCATTGCTGGCTGTGAATCCCTCATCCAGTCGTTTCTTTTGTCCAATACCTGTTTACAGATACTTTTGCTCAATTTCAAAGTATAACTAGTTGATGGAGCAAACATCCTCAAGAAAGGCCTTAGCAAATCATTCACCCCAGAGAGTGGTAAATTGCCTGCCTCTGTACTCAAGTCTTGGTTGCAATCAAGAGGATTTTTGGTGATTGCTCCAACCTCTGCAGCTTTATCATTCACTATGTTTGCAGTTGAATTTCCTTCCAAGCCATCAAGACCAACATCTGTAGCATCATGAACTACAGATTGAACAGGCACCTCAGTCACTTGGTGGATCTTACTGCTGCCTTGTGAAGGAGATTTCCAGCGAGATAAATCTGGCCTCAAGCTTGAAAGTGATGCCAAAATGGTAGCCCCGGTAACAGCTGATGGATCTCCTGACCTCCTCTCGTGTTGCAGAAACTTACCTATTGAATTCTGGACCTCTGAACCCTTAACTGCAACCTCAGTCATGAGTTGCTGAAATATCTAAATCAGGTGAAATGAAATTAAGGAGGTAACAACCATAGGCATAGACAAACAAAGCGACACGAGAAGAGTACCTGAGTAACTAAAAGCACTATAATAAATAACACTCAGAAAAGCACAAGATGGACTTTAATGAAGCCCTCAAACCCAATAGAAGGATACATAAGCATGATTCCCCAGCAATCCAAACACCACCTCGTCACCCGAGTTCATCACACGGCTGGTATTTTTCTTCACCACTATCCCATTTACTTGCACCGACCCCTTGCTCCCAGTGCTTTCTAAAATGGCTACTCCATTGCCTTCATGCTGATCATGTTGACAAATAATGAGTACTCATACTGCATGTACATATTAAGGAGTTTATCTCCAAACAATAAAATAAAAACAATGGCCTCCTAAACAGAACATTGAGAAGAAGAGGAAGAAAGCAAACAGAACCCTAAACCCAAAGTAAAGCATCTAAAGAGAATGCAAAATATCCACACACACAGATATATGTAAATAAGTAAAATAAAGAGAATTCGAGATCACACGAGTCAAGTGTCGAATTCCTCCTTGTCACAGAAGCATTCTAATTTGTAACAATCCGACAAAAAGTAACATATTGAGTGTAAAATGTAGGTGATACCTTGGTGTGTTTTATCTTGCAAAGAATTGCACTAACGGTCTGGTCCTTTAATTGGAAATTGCAGTGTTTAGTCGATCCAATTGTGAAATTTGATGTGCAAATGGAAACGTTAGGATTCTGCAGTTCACAAAAAATGTTCAATTCATTACAGATTTATCAGAATTTTGGTTTGACTCAAAACTCAGAAAGACTACAACTAGTTAATGTATCTAAAATTTACAATACACAAAATGCTTAAATATAAAGAAAAGATTCTGATCCGAAAGATAATAGGAGATTAAAGTGCTTTGCTTGTCAACTATCAATCAAACAAAGACTGACTACTACAAAATATGTTTTTCTTAAAGAAATATTTAAACTTACCTGCCCAGACTGGGATAAAAGCCTGCACCAAGGTGTAGAAGTCTCAGAATTCGGATTCTGTTTGTGGCCAATGCTCCATGTCGAGAATGAGCTCTTCCCCTTGTCCAACACAATTGGTGCAAAATCTTTAAAACAACCAAATCCAAATTCAGTCCAAATGACACTCATGAACCCAAAATATTAAAAAAAAGGCTTCAGAAAAGCAATGCAAATCCGAAGTCACTCAAACGACACTTATAAACTCAAGAAACAAGGAGTAAGAGGTGAAAGAACTAAAAATTCAATGAAGTGACACTATTTTTTTTAGATATGACGCATCTAAAAACTCAAATGCAAATCCAAATTAACTGAAATTAAACTCAAATAACAAAGAAATTTGCCAACCATAGATAGCTGAAAACAACAACTAACCATCAGCGATCGGTGCTGCCACATCGACAGCAGCGGAAGAAGTCTCGCCCTTCCCGGCGTTCGCGTCATCTTCGCTGATCGGAGCCTCGCCGTTCCCACAATCTCCGGGATGCATAGCGGGCGGAGTGCATATTTCTTTGGAAATCTCCGCCTCCGATACCGGTTTCTCCACATTTAGCACCTATAAAATAACCGCTAAGAAGTCAACATCTAATCACTCAAATCCGCCATATTCAAAACTTAAGAAACAGTCTTCTGATGCGTTTCAAGCTTATACCTTTTGCCGTTTTGGAGACGGAGGTTTGTCCTCAGAAGAAGAAGATCTATTGCTATTGTTACCAGAGAGAGATCCACTTCGTCTCGTTGAAACCATGACTCCGGTTTTCTAAGTTGTTTTTTTTCCCTTTGTTCTCTTAACCAGACTGCACTATTTTATAAAATTGTTTGGATTAATATCGTTTTCCTTTTCATTTCAATATAACCATGGTTGTTGGGCCGGACCAACCGGTTAGACCAGTTGGACAACCGATTAGTGGTGTGGTCGATTAATCGGTAGGGTAAAAGTGGAATTGCAGCATATATAAAAAAATTATATTGTGCTAAAACATGTGTATTAAAAAGATGGTTGTTACTCAAGGTGTGTGGTTGTGAAATTTATGAGACTTAGAAGATAAGTGTTGTGTAAGAATTTATCTTTTTACCTTTAAAATTTTAGTTTTTATATTTTTCCCTTGTTTTTTACATTGATTATCATATTATTTATAGGAATTGATGTTTATGAGTCAGGGTTTAAAATTTTAGTTTTACGGTGTTAGATTCATAGTTTTTAGAGTTTATGGTTTGTAGTTCATAGTTTTAAAGGTCGTATGTCTGTTCATGGTTTAAGGTTTGGAGTTTAAAGTTTCATATGTAGAGTTTGTAGTTTGTGGTTCAATGTTTGGAGTTTGAGCTTAAGGTTAGAGTTACGGTTCTTTGACACAGTTTTATGATTTGGCTTTATAGTTGGGTGTTGGTGATCATTGTTTAGGGTTTAGGGTTACCATATTTACAACGATGTAAATACGTGAAAATAGTATGAGGGTATATTTGACAAAATTGACGTGTTAAATAAACACCACCTTTACCTCGTGATAAATATCACACAACTAGTGGTGGAGCCACATGTATGATTGGGTGGGCAAAGGCCCACCCTGAACTTTTCAAAGTTCACATATTTGTCTTCAATTTTTCTTAATTTTTATGAATTAGTTATTAAATTTTATGATGTATGTCCACCCTGAATTTTTGAGATTTTTATGACTTGTATCCACCCTTAAAAATATTTTGACTTGTGCCCACCCTGAAAAAAATTATGAATATGCCACTGACACAATTTACATATAAAATAATATATTGTATTAAATTTTACATCTACTAAACGTATGTGTAAAAGTAAAATTCGTAAAAAATACGTATTAAATAGTACAACACGCCGGTTACAATTGAATTAAATGAGGCGTTAGATGTTAACATTTAGGTATTTCTATACGAGGTTCTGAAATTTATGTATAAAAACTAGTAACTTTTTATAACTAATGTTTTTTTTTTAATAGAACCAATGTTTATTTCTCTCTTCAGTAAAATTTAATATAATGTATATAATTAATTGTAAATATCATTAAACGTTAAACTCTAAAATCCAAGTTAATTAGATATATATTAATATATATTACATATTTTACTAATTCTATTAAAAAAGTGGAAATAAATATTATTTATAAAAAAATTGTCTCCGTTAGTTCACCATTCCATGTGATTTGTGTTGTAACAGACTTAATGCAGCCCATAACCAAATTAATGAAATCATCCGGCAAACCATCATCGCCTAAAGTATCCGCTATAAAACTCCATTCAAGCTGATTATAGGTTTTTTCGAGATCTATCATTAAGGCCATCCAACTCTTACGCCCACTTTTAATACGCATCGTATGAATAACTTCCTGCGCTAGAATAACATTGTCCATAATGTTCCGACCTAGCACAAAACTTGTCTGTGAGGATGATATTAAATTCGGCAACAACAACTTCAAACGATTGGCGATAACCTTTGTCAAAGTCTTGTAGATAACCGAGCAAAGACTGATAGGTATAAAATGCGCAAAGGTCTCAGGCGAAGCCACTTTAGGAATTAAAACTAACACTGTTTTATTAATGCCGTCACAAATCTCCCATGAAGTGAAACAATCCTGGACAAAAGCAATTTTCACAATTGCCCGATTATGTTGATAAAACATTGCATGAACCCCATCAATCCTCGGGGCTTTCAAAGGCTCCATATCAAAAACCGCACAACGCACCTCATCCTCAATTACATGCGCAATCAGGCGATGCTTGTCAACATCCGAGAAGGGTGCAAAGCAATCTCGAATCTGCCAATGAGGCAAGGCTGATCCCGAAGCAGTAAAGAGCTTTTAGAAGAAATATTTTGCGCCTTTTTTCATCAAATCTAAATCATCACACCAGCTCCCATCATCAAGCTTTATCATTGATATTCTGCGCCGAAACTGTCTAGCCTTGGTAGTGCGATGATAATATCGGGTGTTACGATCACCTTCTCGAATCTATTGAGCCCGCGACCGTTGAAACTAAAGGCTTTCTTCCTGAGCAAAAACATTATTTAATTCATGTTTTAAATCTTTTTCGAGCTCAACCAGACTATCGTTAGAGGACAACTCCGTTTTCTTTTTAATGCCTTGTATTCTTGCCAATAGCCGTGCTTTCTTCCGACCAATGTTACCAAACACCTCTCGATTCCACTCGCTAGCCGCCTTAGTAAAATTAGCCACAATATCACCACCTGATTGCCAAGTATCCTTCAACATATCCACAAATCTTGGGTCCTACTGCCAGGATGCAAGAAACTTAAACGAAGGTCGAGGCCACTGACTACTAGGCGGTGATCCCACAAGTAAAATTAGGCTATGATCAGAATAATAATCACAATAATATTAAATTGGGCGATGATCCCACAAGTCAATTTTTTTAATATACCATGCCAATTAATGAATCTCATTAAAAATCATATTTTAAAATTAAACATATATTAAATTATTTTAAAATAATAATTACAATAATATTTATATATTTTATTAATTAATTAAAAAAATAATTTCAATCAAGCTGACATAAATCCCAAAGAAAAATAGTATCCCAAAGAAATGGGCCTGCAGTAGCCTTACAGTTCGCATATAAATACCACAACCTCGAAAACCCTAGTCCCTTCGAACTATTATTTTTCACAGACCAAGTAGCAGAGTCACAGCCGCTCCTCTGTCAACCCGGTAAGATTTAGATCTCAGTTCATTATTACGGAATCAATCGTCAACTTATCGTTTCCACCCTTTGATTTAGCAAAAGTTTCAGCAAAAAGTAGTTCATAATCTGATTTCTCTTTGATTTGATTTCAATTTCAGGAACAAACTAATGGCTGTCACTTTCAACGATCTCGGTTCTGCTGCTGGCTTGAAGAAGTTTGATGAGTATCTCCTCTCTCGCAGTTACATCTCTGGGTAAGTTTTTCAAAACCCTCGTTTTAATGAAATATTTTACACTTGCTAGGTTTTATTGTTCGGTTTAGGATTTTTTTTGTTGATTTGTTGTTTCTGCAGGTATCAAGCTTCAAAGGATGATATTACCGTCTACGCTGCTCTCTCAGGGGCCCCATCGGCTAGCTATGTGAATGTTTCTCGATGGTACAACCACATTGACGCCCTTTTGAGGATCTCGTAAGTTTTTTTCTTGCCTATTTTATTCGATTTAAATATACATTTATTGATGTTGAATTTTGATGTTTAGTTTTAATGTACTGCTATTTGTTAATTTAGTGGTGTTTCTGGAGAGGGGTCTGGTGTGACTGTTGAGGGATTTGCTCCTGCTGAGGCTGTAGCCACTCCCCCGGCTGCGGATTCAAAGGCAAGTTAATCTGTGTGTTTATATGTTGTTTGAATTTAGTGGATCAAGTGATTTGGTTGTTTGCTAACTCTCCGATTTCTTGAACATATTATGCAAGTGCAGGCTGCAGCTGCTGAGGACGATGATGATGTTGATTTGTTTGGAGAAGAGACCGAGGAGGAGAAAAAGGCAGCGGAAGAACGTGCAGCTGCCATGAAGGCTTCTGGCAAGAAGAAAGAATGTGAGGCCTTCAACTTGTTTTTATTATGATCATCGAGTGATACATTGTAAACCTTGTATGTTCTATATAACGGTTTTAACTTAGAATTTCATTCTTTGTTCTCAGCTGGAAAGTCTTCTGTTTTGTTGGATATTAAGCCATGGGACGATGAGACTGACATGAAGAAGCTTGAAGAAGCAGTAAGAGCTGTTCAGATGGAAGGTCTGCTTTGGGGAGCATGTAAGTAGTTAAAGCAGATTTGGTTTTGTTGTAAACAAAATTAGTGCTTAATTGTGCCAAACTGCTTGTATTTGAACTAACATGTAACTGTTCTTTTCATATGGCAGCTAAGCTTGTCCCCGTTGGTTATGGGATTAAGAAATTGCAAATTATGATGACCATTGTGGATGATTTGGTGTCGGTCGACACTCTCATCGAGGAACAGTTGACAGTCGAGCCGATTAATGAGTATGTCCAGAGTTGTGACATTGTGGCATTCAACAAGATTTGTAAGTATTCCAGATTCTGAAAGGTTTTTTACATTTGTGTTTCATGCAGTACTCATGTTTTTGCATGGAAAAACTTGCTTAAAGTTTGACGTACATTGCTCGTATCCGAAATATATATTCAATTTTGTGGAAGTTTCATCCTGCCATAGTTTACTAATGCGGATTCCATTTCTTCTTGCAGAATGGGTTGCAATAGGAGTTTCTTGGTGGGGCTCTTCGAAGTTATATCGTTTATGTTCTCTAAGATTTTTGTTCAAGTTTTTGGTTTTGCTAGAACCTTAATTTAAGTTTATTGTTTGTTATTTTTGTGTTGGACGGTGGAACCGTTGCGATTGGTATCGAATATGAAGTATCAGTTGGCGAGTTTCTGTTGAAGTTCTATGCCTTAGTTGGTTAACTTAATATAAAAAGTTCTTAATTAAATCAGTTAAATTATAGAAATCTCACCTATACTCCGAACTTCTTAAGCTTAACTAACTTAAACACAGAGGCATGTTCCAAACTTTACGGCTTTCCCTTCCCTATTTTCACTCAAAAATAAAAAATTATTGTATTTTTGTTATAAAACAAGAACAAGATGTGTAACAATAAATGGTGAAATGTGTATTATTTATTTCCCGAGTATTCTATATTTATAGACATGAAGATCATAAGGAAGTTCATTACTTGACGTGTAAGCTAAGGAAAAGCTTGGTTACAAGTTTCTTTATCTTAGATATTTTCTTAAATAATTAAATGCTTTTGAAGCTCGTTACAATATTATTCAAATTATTAATATTATTAATATAATGTCAATTATAATAGCAAAATAAATGTCCAAATTATACTGATTTTCTTTTAGGTGTTTAGTTTTTTTTTTGCCCTTTAAAGTGTTTAAACTATTATTTTTTTAAATAAAATAGGCGTTTCAATTAATTTTATGACTAAAAAATAGTTTAGATACTAAAAAATATAGTTTGGACACTTATTTTAATATTAAGCCATTATTTTAGTGATTATAAATATTTAAGCAAATATATTACAATAATTTCCCAGTAATTTTTATATGCTTTTGATATTTAAATCTTTTAGAGAAATTAATTTTACTATATAAGAATCCATATAATTATTAGACGGGTATTCAATGACTACTATAAATGATTGAACTCACCACAGAGTAATTTTAAAATTCTAGGGATTCAAGAAGTGTCTTATATATTAAAGACTTTATTTGTCTTGTCTTATTTCACAAAATTATTTATTTATACTTTTAGATGTTTAGACTATTGATTAAAAAGTTGACATTTTGAGCGAGTACATTTGGTCGGTTGACCAAACTGATTATTTTTGTTTATCGTATTTTTTATGTTATGAATTTTAGACTCACTATGAACCCTCTTTTTTTCTTATAGAGTCCCATCCCCTCATTTACCTAAAATTAATTAATATTTATAAAAAAATTGACATTTAGAAATTCATATAATTTGATTCAATCTCCAACTAACTTTATTCATCTCTCTCCACCAACTTGTTTTTTTTAATCATACTGATAATATGCTATAAAAATAAAAGGAATGAAGTAAAAAAAAACCTCTAGTTTTAACTGACAACAAAGTTTTATTAGTAATGTATATAAAAAATTATATATATATATATATATATATATATGAGATAGAATCCGTTTAGACAATGTAAAATTCTTTAAGTTTTACACGTTTTTTTGGACAGTTGGATGAGTGAAACGAATGAATGAGATTAACAGTAAATATGTGAAAATTATCACTTGGGAAAAAAGGAGTAAGGAGTTAATCTGAGCCATC
Organism: Hibiscus tridactylites; assembly: GCA_958450335.1. Taxonomy (NCBI): domain Eukaryota; kingdom Viridiplantae; phylum Streptophyta; class Magnoliopsida; order Malvales; family Malvaceae; genus Hibiscus; species Hibiscus tridactylites. Next base: position 106,922,021 of record OY288265.1, read on the forward strand.
CATTCTCTCATCTAACGATTCAGAAAACGTGTAAAACTTAAAAGAATATTACATTGTGTAAGTTGATCCTAACTCTCTCTCTATAATCAAAGATGAAGTTATAATGTCTTGGGGTTGTGCCCCTAAATTTTTCATAGTGAAATGTATAATAAGATTTTTACCTACTCGAACTTTTATTTTTCAGTTTATTTAAACTTTTACCCGCTCATTTTTATTTTTTATAATTAATTATACTTTGTTCAATATTTTTGTTTTCTTACTCCATCCTTGTATATAATACATATGGCCCTGTTTGGTAAACAGCGGTTTAGGTAAAAATTAGAGATTTGAGGTATAATTAGAGGTTTGACTAATCAAATCCGCTAATATTAATGTTTGGTAAATAGCGGATTGAAAGAGCGGATTGGGGTGAAAAAGCTAATTTTGAAAAAGCTCCTAATATGAGCTTTTTGATATTAGAGGTTTGATATTAGAGTTGTAATGACTCTTTTACCCTTAACAATTACCAAAAATCTCCAAATAACTTAAATTAAATAATAACATTTTTAATATAAATAATAACATATTAAATATTGGACTTATTTGTTGTTACTACTAATTTATATGGTGACATTTGTAAGTTAATTCTATTTTTTTATTATCACATATTTATATGTGCATATATTTTTTTAATAATTATATAAATAATAAATTAATATAGAAATCTTTCAAATATGTTTAGAAAATTTATATTAAAAATAATTTTTACAAATCTAATTAATATTTATTAGATACAAAATATTCATAACTGATAAAATAATTAAACAAGTGTTGAATATAATTATGTCCTTATATGTCATTTTGCTTGTTTAAATAATCAAACAACTATCAGTTATCAATTAATTTTACCAAACACTTTTATACAATCAGCTAATATAATCTGTTAGTCAAATCAGCTAATGCAATCAACTATCAACTAATGTAATCCGCTATTAGCTATCAACTATCCGCTAATTGCCAAACAGGGCCATAAAATTTTACATATTAGACATAGAAAATAATACATAATTACAACAATTCTGAAATATTAAACATTTGTATAGATTCGTAATATTTCAATATTAATGTTACATCACTTAATATAATTATATATTCACATATTTTGTTTAATTTTTTATACTAAATCTATAATTGAGTTGATGTCACGAGTTACTTAGATACTAACCCAGTTAAAAAAGAATAAAAAATATTTTTGAAATTTTAATAAATAATAGAAATATTTTTTTATCTTGTGATACTATTATATAATCTCTAAATGAAATAATTAAAATCAATATTTAAGACATTAAGTATCTAAATATAGAACCCACGATTAAAAAAAAATTAAAACCTTTTACTTCACCACCTATATTTATTCATTAATTTTTTTTGAAATAAAATATTTTTCATTCACAGTATAAACGTTACAAAATACGATGCTTATAAACGGGCCTCCATCTTTTTCCCATTGTTAAGCCCATTTTTATAGTTTCCTTTAGGGCCTAAAAATTAAATTAAAAGAGGCCCTTTGGTTTAATGAAACCAATAATACTTTGCCACGTGCATCCTTAAAGGCCGACAAAAGGGTAGAAGCGAGACTCAGACAGCTGATTTGAGTTTGGCTCCGTTTTGCTTAAAAAAGAGAGAAATAATAGGAGAGAAAAATGGCGCTCCTTCAACCGATCTGAGGAGAGAAACAGCAGAGCAAAGAAGCTAAAGAGTGAAGCAAAAAAGAACCGAACCGGACCGGAATTGCTCATCTTCCTTGGACATTGTAAGAAAAACTTTCTTTTTTTCTCCGTTAATAATCATATTCACTCATGGCTTTGTTTAGTTTTTGAATGTTTCCAGTTTTTTAGCAGCTTTCGTTGAGTTAGAATCGCTGGAAAGTTTGTACCATGTTTGATTTCTAGTGACCCATGTCGAGAATTAGTATTAGGGTTTTTGATTGAGATGATTTTGGGTGTTGAATTTTATGATTTGATGAAATAAAGCTTTTCTTTTCGGTGCTTAACATCTTATTTTGATGTTGCTGTTGTCAAAATCAGGGCTTTGTTTGGCTACATGTTGGGTAGTTTGCTTTTAGTTAGAGAAGTGTGGGTTTAGCTTTTGAAGGACAATTTGGTTTGAAGTTGGTGATTTTAGGATGAATAACAACACTAACCTTCCGAAGATTTTTGGGGCTCCATCCCAGTTTGGGAATTCCGGGACAGTGTCTAAACCGCAATCGATTCCCATCAATAACCAGCCTCATCCAACGCAAGGTGGGCCTCAGTTTCCTGGCCACTTTCAATTGTCTGAGCCTCAAGCACAGGTGCTTGCACGGGCACAATATGTGCAAGCTCATGCTCAACCGCAGGCTGCCACTCATTCCCAATTCCCTGCACAGGTGCACTCACAAAACGTTAGTAATAGTAATGCCGCGGCCACCCCTTCCACTTTGGTTTCCACCCCTGGCTCAGGAAGTGTCAAGCGGTCTTCTCAGAAGCCACCTTCAAAAAATTCTGGTTCATCTAATAGTAATATGGCTTCTCTGTTTAAAACAATGGAGTTAACCCCGGCTCCTCCTAGAAAAAAGCGGAAGCTTCCCCAGAGACAAATACCTGATAAGGTGGCTGCAATATTACCAGAGTGTGCTCTATATACACAGTTGCTTGAATTTGAGGCTAAGGTGGATGCTGCTTTGTCGAGAAAGAAGTCTGACATTCAACAGTCTCTTAAAAACCCTTCCTGTATTCAGAAGACTCTTAGACTATATATTTTCAATACGTATTCCAATCAGGGACCAACCGACCCTGACCAGAAGAGCACCGAGGCTCCATCATGGTCACTTAAGATTATTGGTAGGATATTGGAAGATGGGAAAGACCCTGTTCTGGCTGGAAAGGCACAGAAATCATACCCGAAATTCTCATCTTTCTTCAAGAAAATTACAATATACTTGGATGCAAGTCTCTATCCGGATAACCATGTGATTTTATGGGAGAGTGCTCGATCGCCTGTCCTTCACGAGGGGTTTGAGTTGAAGCGGAAAGGAGACAAGGAATCTACTGTGAGAATAAGAATAGAAATGAATTATAGGCCTGAAAGATTTAAACTTTCACCTGCTCTTGCAGAAGTATTGGGAATTGAAGTAGATACACGCCCAAGAATCTTGGCTGCGATTTGGCATTATGTGAAATCGAAGAAGTTGCAGAATTATGAAGATAATTCCTTCTTTTCATGCGATCCACCTCTGCAGAAGGTATTCAAGGAAGAAAAAATGAAATTCATTATGGTTTCACAAAAGATATCGCAGCATTTAACTCCTCTATCGCCCATACATTTGGAGCATAGGATCAAGCTTTCAGGGAACTGTCCTATTGGATCCACTTGTTACGATGTCCAGGTTGATGTGCCTATCCCGTTAGAAATGGAAAAGTCTACACTCTTGGCGGACATGGAAAAGAACAAAGAAATCGATGCCTGCGATGAAGTGATTTGTACCGCCATAAAGAAAATACACGAGCATTGTCGGAGACGAGCTTTTTTCCTCGGTTTCAGTCAGTCTCCTGCAGAATTTATTAATGCTTTAATTTCTTCCCAAGGCAAGGATTTGAAGCTTTTTGCTGGAGAAGCGAACCATAATGCTGAGAAGGAGCAGCGTTCTGAATTCTATAACCAACCATGGTAAATCCTTGTTTCAGTTATTTTATTTTCATTCTATGTTTGTTTTGACGTCTTAGTTTGGCATAAATGGGTCAGAATTACCAGTCTATGCTTCTTTCACATTTCATTTCATTCTATGTTTGCTTCAAGGCCTGTATATGATTGGAATCTGTCAAAATTACCTGTTTAATGCTGCCAGCTTGATCTTACTATTTGATTATTTGGTCCGGCAGAACAGAAGAAAATCTGGATTAATTAGTACTCTCATTGACTGATCTGTATGTTTTACCAACAACAATAATCCTTTAGAAGAAATTCTTAAGACTCCCTAGGATTGTGCAATCCACAGGCTATACGGTTTAGTATGTTGGCGTCCGGTGTTTAATTCTTGCTATGAATAACATGCCCCTATAGAGCCTAGTTTATCATAATGATGCTGATTTGGTTATACTTGAAAATTATTGGTTCACATGGGGGTGTTAAAGTTACCAGTGGAGCTCCATTAAAATCATTTTCTGACCATCTTTTCTTTTCTTTTCTTTTTTAATCTATTTTCTGGAATTTTTAGGATTGAAGATGCTGTAATCCGGTACCTGAATCGCAAGTCAATGGGAGGAGATTCTCTTGGAAGCACTTGAGCAGGGTTCTTTGGAATTGTTGACTGTTTGTATGAATCTCAAGGCTTCTAAAGTTATAACTTCTGTCCTGCATAGTGTTGCTAATTGGTTCAGGAAACATTAGATGCCACAGACAAAGAAACTATGCCGAGGACTTTGGATTGAAAATTTCCCCCCAAAGTTATCTGAGTTTGTCATCTCCGTGTTTGTAATGTAAGTTGATTTGTTTTCTTTTAGGTGTAGTTTGAACAGAATGAGTATTGTATCCTTTTTGGTTTAAAATGACAATTTAAAGGAGTTGGTCCAGATGTTCACTCAAGAGTCGATTTAAATAAGCGAATGCGGTGAAATAATTCTAGTATGATATTAAGAAAAAGCTAAAGGGTCACTTTTGCCCATGTAATAGTCTCAATTTATCAATTACGCCTTTATGATATTTTTGCATTAATTTAATCTTTGAAGTAGTTTAATTGCATCACTGTTTGTCCCTTGACTGACGGAAGTCAACGTTGATCATTATGGTGCTGACATGGCAGTTTACAATGATGTGAAAGATGGCAAAATTGATTTTTCAAGCGAGTTTGAGGGTAAAATTAATATTCTGGTTAAGTACAAGTTTAAAATTAATTTTTAAGACAAAAAATAGAGTAAAATACTAAAATATTAAAATAATATAAAAATAATAAAAATATTTTTTTATTAATATATGATTAAAATAAAATAAAATAATTAAAAATATCTAAAAATAAATAAATATTATAAAATTAAAATATTTTTATTATTTTTATGTTATTTTAATTTTTTACTCATATTTTTTTGTCTAAAAATTAATTTTGCACTCGTATTCAGCTAAAATTGATATTTTGCCCTCGAACTTGCTTGATAAATTAATTTTGCCCTTTATCATGTGACCGTAAACTGCCACATCAGCACTGTAACAATTAACGTTGTCTTTCGTCAGTTAAGGGACAAACGGTGATGTAATTGAACAACTTTAGAGGTTAAATTAATACGAAAATATTATAAGAACAAAATCGATAAATTAAGACTACTATACAAGTAAAAAAAAAAAAAGTAAACCTTTAGCCTAAAAAAATGCCCACGAAACACTTGTATCTCATGCATAAGAAAATAAACTAGAAGAAATATACAAGTTGCAGAGTTGCATTGCACCACGTGGGAAGCAGTGATGGGATAGGGTGGGTGGCTAAGGAGTCACCATCCCAGAAAGCGTCACAAATCGGAAGAATGGATCAGCATCGTTTTGTCGGCTCTTAAAGAAGAAAAAAAAGAAAACCAGGTGCTGGAAAATCACTCATGGCGCACGTTAGAGTGCTCGCCAATCAAAAACAAGATAAGAACACCACCTTTTTACCATTGAGTTATCCCCACATCACCCGCCGTACACGTGTCCCGACAGTCTTCTCACGTACCCAAAACTAACTGTATGATCGGACGGTGTTGGATGATGGTGGTACCCTTTGGAATTGTTGTTAAAAGCAACCCTCTTTGTCCCCTCCCCTGTTATTTTTTATGTCAGAACTGGTTAATGATCCAAGTAAGTCGTCAGCTTTGTTGAAAAAGGATTGCTGAAAGAGAGAAGAGTGAGTGAGTGAAGTTTCTGTTCAAGCTTTTACTGAAGACATGGCTATGGCGAATGTTAAACTAGGGAGACAAAGTAGCATACAAGACAGTCCAAGGAGTCCCGAAGCAAAGCTCGGGATGCAAGTTGAAGATCTATGGGATGTTCAGGAACCAGAGCTTAGTCCTAACGACAAACTCAACGCTTGCTTTGAAAGCATCCCTGTTTCTGCTTTCCCTGTTGCTCCTCAAGCTCAAGGTGATTGCTTTCTGCTTGTTTTGTATGCATCCTTTGATCATTCACTGTTTGTTTTATATTATGTTCTGATTGCTTTGATATTGATCAAGATTTTTGGGGTTTCTTTGAGCTAAAAAGATGATGAATTTGGGGGAAAAACATGAGACAAGACATGCTTACATGGATTGTCTTTGTAATGTTTGTGTTTCCAGGGATTGAGATAAAATCGGATGCGAGTCTGGCCGAGGCTGTTAAAATACTGGCACAAAACAAGATCCTTAGCGCGCCTGTTGTCGATGTTGATGCACCGGAAGATGCAACGTGGATGGACAGATACATTGGCATTGTAGAGTTTGCTGGAATTGCTGTATGGATTTTGCAACAGGTCGAAAACAGAACCGCATATGTTGAACTCTTTTTCTCTAGTATAAGCCTTTCATTTGGGAAACTAACAAATTGTGTTTTTTCTTTTACAGTCAGAGCCATCTTCACCTAGAAGCCCGTCATCTCCGAGTGGAGCCGAGTCTGCTATGGCTGCTAATGGAATGGCCTCTGCTGCAGGACTTGGGGCTCTAGGCCCTGAAGGTGCCTCAATTACTTCCGGTGACTTTTTCGAGGCTCTAACGTCGTCCGAGTTTTATAAGAACACCAAGGTTGTACTTCATAATCTCTATATCAGAACAAACTTCTAGTCCTCTCAAATTATTTCCGTGTTAACTTGTGAGAGCATACAGGTTCGTGATATCTCGGGGTCGTTCCGCTGGGCACCATTCCTTGCATTGCAGAAATCAAACACCTTTTTGACCATGTTGTTACTGCTTTCAAAGTACAAAATGAAGAGTGTTCCTGTACTCGATCTGGACGATGGAAAGATCGATAACATCATAACACAGTCGGCTGTCATTCATATGCTAGCTGAATGCACTGGACTTCACTGGTTCGAAAGCTGGGGAAGTAAGAAGCTTTCGGAGATCGGTCTTCCCACAATGTCCCCTAAGCAAATTATCACAGTGAGTGACTGTTATCCGTCAGGTTTTCATTTCTAACGGTTCGAGACATTTCATGGTCATTGCCTTAACTCATATGAATCACTATCTGTACTATAGGTATATGAAGATGAACCGGTGCTCCAGGCCTTTAAGCTGATGAGAAAAAAGAGAATCGGAGGCATACCCGTCATTGAACGCGGAGGGGGAAAAGCTATCGGTAACATTAGCCTTCGAGATGTACAATTTCTTTTAACCACACCGGATATCTACCGTGACTATAGGTTGGTAATGGATTATGCTAAACTTCTAGATCACGTTACATATGAATGTTTATAAAGTGTTCTAAGTTGAAGTCCTTTTGATGCATAGGTCAATCACGGCAAAGAACTTCCTAATAGCGGTTCGAAACTGGTTGGAACACGAGAAGAGATCGCCGATGTTGAGTGGCATGATAACTTGCAAGAGAGACGAAACAGTAAAAGAGTTGATTCAGACGCTCGACTCGGAGAAGATCCAGAGGGTGTACGTTGTGGACAATGACGGGAACTTGGAAGGAGTGATCACACTTAGAGACATCATTTCGAGGCTGGTGCACGAACCGCGCGGCTACTTTGGAGATTTCTTCGACGGGGTGTTGCCTTTACCTGAAAACAGCAGGGTTTGAAAGAGTAACAATCAAAACAAGGTACAGGCTTCGTATGAACCGAGGAAACTCCATTTTTCTTTGTGATTTTTCTGGTTTTTCAACTTGGCTGTGTGTTGGGAGACTAATTGGGTGTGCAGATTGTAACATGACACTGACGGTTTCCGAGTTCTGTAGATTTTTGGTGGTTTCAATAACTTGATTTGGATGTTCTGTGTTGCAACTTGCAATCTAATAACAGGAGCCATCTTATTGGAATGAATTAGTGCTGTAAACGAACCGAACTCAGCGAACAGTTCGTGAACGTTAGGCGAAAAGTCCGTTTATTTATTAAATGAATGAACATGAACAAGATTTTTTGTTCGTTTAATTAAATGAACGAACACGAATAAAAGTCTTGTTCGTTCATTTATGTTCGTGAACGTTCGGTAATCTGTTCATTTGTGTTCGTGAACGTTCGGTAATCTGTTCATGTTCGTTCGTTTATGTTCGTTTAAATTTATTCACATATGTCTAGTGGTGTTCATTATTCGGTTAAACCGAATTAACCGACCAAAACAAAACCAAAATAAAATTAGTTAATCTATTAGATAATTTTAGATTTCAGCTAATGATTAAGAGTTTTTTAAATTTCAATTATTGGTTAATTAAGGTTTAAAATTGATTAATTAACTAAACTAATCAAACTAACCAAAAATATTAAATATTTAACAAATTATATATGTTCGTTTGTGTTCGTTTATGTTTGTTTACTATTTAAACGAACGAACATGAACGAACACGAACAAGCTATATTCCTTAATGAACGAACATGAACATGAAATTTTGTGTTCGTTTATTTTCGTGTTTATTCATTTGTTCGGTAAAAAAGTTAAACGAACGAACATGAACACACTTTAGTTCGTGTCCGTTCGGTTCATTTACAGGCCTAGAATGAATATACTTTTGCTATCTGTATCTGCGTTACATACATGATTCGGATTTTTTTTGAGTTTACAATATAAATAGAAACTACTTAATATCATACAAGGAAAAGGTTAAAAAATCTTAACTACTCGAACAAAAGATAAATATAGATCTAGTATTGGCAAATGAATAACAGAAAAGAATTTAATTCAGCACATTAAGGAATTTAACAGACGTAATTAGGAGGTGATTTATGCAACAACCTCAGATAATTAGCTTAATTCTCTCTTTATTTATAAAAAAATAAAGAAAAAAACATATTTTAATAGTCAATTGAAATTACTTGTTTTAGTTAGTAGTTTAAAATTACATGTATAGTCTATTAAAATTAGTATAACATAAGATTTATTAATTCAACTAACTCATATTTTTTTAATCAGTTTGATCAATCAATCCCTCGACCTTAATCGGAGACCTAAGACATTCCCATGATGGAAATAAAAGGAAGAGAAGTCCAAAGTAGGCCTGGGGACTGGGCTCTTCAACAGTTTCTAAAGTCCAAAACGAAGTTTGGAGTAGAAAATTTGAACAGTTTTTAACCCTCCTTAATCTGAATGAAAAAAAAGGATATTTAGGAAACAAAACAACCTCGGCAATTAGATCGTACCAATAACCCAACCTTTCTTTCCCAACATTTTTTGTTACGGACAATTTTCGTCACTGTAAGTGTAACCACAAGGACTGTGTTCTTCATGCTGCTTCATCGGCGACAGTTCCCATAGCTTCTTCCATTCTCCATATAATACTAATATTCCGACGAAACCAGTCCAAACCGAAACGGGAGCCATTTCCCATTGTGATGTTGCTGTTTAAGTTATGGTAATTAACCAATGAATAAGTCTTGTTTTCGTTTGGTTAGCCGCCGAGAATTTCGTCCCTACCGGCCAACAAAACACGGACAACGAATTGATCTTTAACCAGAAATGGGAGAAGTGGGCATGGAGCCATTACCATTACCATCCAAAATTTCAGTTCATCTTTCAATGGACCACCCAAAGGGTTCTTTCATGACTGATGTATCAGGTTTCAATGGACCCTGCAATTTTATATAATGAATAGACCAATGACTTGTCTAATGAAAACATCAAATAATGGGCGAAATCTTCAGACCTAACAAGATCCGAGTCGAGTTCTTGTCCTAAACCAAGGACATTGCATGTTCATTTGTTATACTAACATAATAATGTCTGCAAAAAACAAGTGGGTTTATTTACGTTCCCTGTTGTTTTGAAACAGGGTGGCCCCGTTGGTTGTCACCTTGGTGTTTTCTGCTTTTCTCAGATTGTTCTTTCGCTTCAGGATATTACAGCACTTCAAACATGTTCCTACATTTTATTTTTCTACTCACAACACATGATTCGAATTCGCTTTCGGTACTAATCGAAATGCCAATTCTGAAGCGGGAGATACTTTCATTTCAACAGAATTACCACTTAGAAAATTAAACCCCTAAGACTGAGAAAATCAACAAAGTAGAAGTTTCTCAACATCTATTTCACAAAGTTGAATGGAGGCCGGAGAGCTTGGAACATTTGGTTGAATTCAAGTTACAAAATGGCTGCTATGTTGTTTCAAAAGTCATCTATTTATCGTCGGCTAGAGTCTAGATTGGCAGCGCCCCAACAGTATTCCATCAATTCTATTCTACAAAAGCAAAACTAGAAAAAGCATATTTCAAGGCAAGATTGTTGTTCCTTCTGCTAAGCAAGCAAAAGAATTCCAACCAATTAGCCATATGAAGCTTCCACTACATGCCAATGCAAACACTGGATTTCGTCCGCACTTGACTAAGCACGGCACATAAATCGACAGGGAAAAAGTAAAAACAAATATGATACTGAATACAAATGTCTCGAAATTTATATAGTAAATATAAAACTCCTTAAATACAATCTCACTACAATTCATGGATTGTTAGGTCTACTTGAAATATGAAAGATTCCGGACGAGGAAAAGAAGCGATCATCAATTATATACCCTACATCTAGGGAAGTTTCTGCATTCCTATACCTATTCAATGGCCCTGCCTTTGATGTATTTACTCTATTATGGAACACCCTAAAAACTTGAAAGAGACTTTTAAGCAGTCATGCCTTACCTTATCCTAACAAATTTATGAAGAAAAACGGATAAAACATCTGCGAGATGGGACCAGAAATTTCACAATCCACAGACAACATATTGGTCCTACTCTCGTAACACTTATGCATATAACAGGGATAACATCTGAATTAAGCTTTTAAGTGCCTTCTTGCCAATACCGGAAACCCTAAAATTCTAACTTGAAGACTTGAACCTTACATTCTGTGGGTCTTTTTCTCTTTGTCATCCACATAATTCTCAGATGGCATTAAGTGACTAAACTATGAATGGTGAAGCTTACTTTCTGGCACTGAGCATTATTTAAATGTATTTCTTCCAAGTAGTAGTTAAGGATAAAAGGCAGAGATCCTCTCAGATGAAAAGTAAGTTCATTATGCGATTACAGTTTACGGGGGAATCGCCAACAAATTCTCACAAATAAAGAAATAAAAGTGCAAGAGATGTAGCCATTCCTGTAAGATAGACATAACTGGATATTCATCATGTTATACAAAAGTATCATGTAAAACATAGCACAATCGGGACATGAAATATATTATTGGTTTCAATCCTAAACAAATAAACATTGCCATTAGTCCTCATATTAAGATTACGGAAGGAGAAGCTTTTGTTCCAGCAGACAAAGAAGTTCAGGCGCTGAAGAATATTGTGAACAATATTTTCAAAGATACTACTAATGGATCTATGAGGCATGACAAAATGGAGAAGTAACAATATTGCCACAATGCTAACGGGGATTCAAGAAATAAAAATATATGAACCACAAGAAAATCCACACATATAGAAACTATAAACATGTACAAGATACAGTATATAAAGGGGTGACAAGTACCTTTCACAAAACCTGTGTTTAAAAACATCAAACAGAAAAAAATAAGAAAAAAAAGTCTATCAGATACATATATCGGAGACACTCTTGCTCCGGTTAGTCCTTGATGAGCGGAAAGGGAATACCTGTAACGAGATTCCAGTACCCTATGTACTCTTTCTTCTCATATGGTGAAGAACAAGAGGTGTTCCTTCAAACAAATCCAACAGATAGTTTTCTAAGTCATCGGGTGTATACTTGATGTATTTTCCAGCATGCCTACCACTCTCTAGCTGACTCCCGAACCTCCCCATGAAGGAGCGATAAGCTGGAAGTACTTTCTCTGATATAGAAATTCGAAGCTCTTCACGAAGTTGAGGATCTGGGACTTTCCAACCTGTCTGAATCCTATATATGTCTTCGAAACATGCATTGAAGCTCTTAAATCTTTCCTTCAAGGCTACCTTGGAGGCATTATTCGAGCTACCACCAATTCCTTCATCTTTCAAACAATATAAAGCTTTGGTCCAACAAGCCCTCAGATAACTTGTAGCATACTGGCGTATAGAGCCACGCCGCTTACGAACCCAATTGTCTCCCAAAAGCTTTCTTAGCTCAGAATCCTTCACCTTTTGCACTATATACAGATTATTATTCATTAAAAAGATGCATTGTAAAGCACCATCCTCATACAGTGTTGACTTCTCCTCGAGATTGGATTCCAAAGAGGATATCAACAACAGCAACCGTTTGGCAAATGGAGTCATCATCTCTAGCTCACCATCTTCACTCGGCGATCCATTTGCTTCATCCTCATCACTCTCCAATAACGAATTCAAAGTCTCACTATAATCCACAAGCAGTTTCACATAATTCATCACATAACGAGTAAGTGGATGAATCTCCCCATTCTGCATAGGTTTCTTCGAAGCCTCATTCTTCACAGCATTCTCAAACTCGAAAAATGTCCCTTTCGCCGCATCCCCTAATCCATCCAACACTCCCTTCGCCTCAGTGCACATATATTCGTCTGTGAACATCATCTCGAACTCAAGCAATGCATCTGCTAACACGTCATACATATCCAGGATCCTAAACAGCTTCTCAGATGATCTTTTCCCAATAGCCACTGCTTCCCCGAAATTCAACAACTGCATTACACACCCTTTCGCGGTCTCATTAAAACAAATCTCTTTAATCGAATTCGACCCACCGAAAATCTGATCACAAAGCCTCTTTTCTCCATTCAAAAGAACTCTAACAGTAACCTTAACTGCCTGAATCCATTTCTTCATCTTTTCATCCAAAGCTTTCCAATCCATCTTCTGAACTTCCTCAATACTTAATTTCTCAACTCCGAGAATCACTAAACATTCATCCAAAGCATCACGCCTAACGTTACTATAAGCTTGAACACACTCTTTTTCATACCCGGCATTGATCATCCGCTCAGCAATCTCTTTCAATTCCACAACAGCATCAGGGTTTATCAAATCCACACATAAATCATCACCGAAACTCGCTCCTCGGTCATGAAAGCACCCTCTTTCGCTATCAACTTCTCCGAAACTCTCGAAATCCTCACCAATTTCCCCTTCATTCGCTGCAAAGGAAAGGGAAACCCTCCTGATCGAACCGTGAAGCCTCTCCGAATCAAGGGGGACAGTGTTCCTAATCAAAATAAGCCGAAACTCGTCTTCCAGCCTCGACATAGCCATCTGAATAGCCGTCTCGGCCCGGTCCATGATTTTGTTATCAGACCGAATTGACATATCAACAACCAACTGAAGGATTTCATCAACAGCCGAGAGGTACTCGGCGGCTTCATCGGGAGAGTCTTCCCAAGGGAGAGAGTGGCGAGAAGCCTCGGCGTTGGAGGACGAAGAGGAAGAATCCCACCGGAGAATCACTTTCTCAGCAGCGTCAAAGCGGCCGCCGGTAGTCTCCGAGTTTTCGTTGATTAAATCCGTGATATTAGACAAACGGTTATCGAAACTCGAGAAAATCAACAGCATGTCTTCACGAACCTCTTTTGGAGTGTTGAGACTCTTCAAGATCTGCTGAGCCGTGGCCATGACCCGGTCCTCGCTGCCCGCTCCAAGGTTCGTCGTAGTCGTCGCCATAGTCGATGCTTTTGACCCTTTTCTCCGGTTCCTTTTTAAGCCTTTTCCCAAGGAATAACAATTTGGGGGTTGTGGGGGTGCGATTTAGAGTCGAAATGGAGTGAAAGCAACCATTTTCAGGGTTTGGGTTGTACGAGGATTTTGCCCTTTCTTCGTTTGGGTTACTGTAAGAAGGGGAAGTGAAGATTTTGCAGGAAAATTGGGAGTGGGTTTTGCCGGCCGGTTAGGGAAAGGAAATAATACGATGCTAAAAGAGAAAGCAACGTAACGTCAGAGGATGTTTTTATGGGCGCTTTGCCCGAGAATATATTTAGAATTAGATACTGTGTAAGAAGACAAAGCACAAGGGTTTCGGAAATGAATGAATTTTTTACGGCACGATAATTGGGATATTTATTTTAGGATAAACTATCTATTTAGTCACACAACTTTCAGTGTGTTTTTGTTTTGGTTATTCAACTATAAAACTTTCAATTTAATAACTAAATTTTTGAGTTATGTTTATTCAAGTCAACCAACCGTTAATTTCTTAACTCGGTTTATTTTTTGTCAAACACCTGTTTCTTTTTATAAAATAATCGAGTTTGAAAAGTGATTATCAACTCAAGTCAAGAAGTTATAATTTTATCTCGTTTAAATTCATCTAAAAAAAACAATGTCAGGATCCCTTCCTTCAACTTTTTTTCTTTAAGATCAAAGAAATATGAAATAAAATTTAAAAGAATTACAATAAATTATTTTTGAGGTTGTGATTTATGGAAAAAATTCATCTCGAACAGTTTAAAAGTCAACTAATAAATAGAACTCAAAATTGCATAAGTAAATTTTATGTTATTGACATGATAACTTGTATGACAATCTACATAAATTTAATTGGTATTCTAAATTTCTTTAAAAAATTTATGAATATCTTTGATTTTTTAAATAATAATAATTATATATATTAAATTTTTATAACACAGATTGTTAGACAAACTACATATTGTGTGTTACAATTTTAACGATTCAACTATTTTTCCATAAAAGTAACAATTTATTTAAAAATAAATAAAAGATAACTATCAAAGTGGCCTAAAAATGTCAAAACTAAAATATTAAAAGTAATAAATATTATTGGACATAGAAAGAGATACTAAAAAATGCAGAATATCTTTATCCTTTTCAAAAATATGGTTCCGCCACTTACCTCAAAAACTCTTAAGATGGATATAAAATTAAGGGTAAATTTTTTATTTAGCAACTCAACTTTTTTAAAATTTATTTTTTGTCATTTGACCGTTAGTTGTGTAACAACATTAATAAAATGTTGTACTTTGAGTAGTTTTATTTATGAAATTGATATAATATTTCACCATTCCTTCCCATGACAAACATTCTTTTTTATTGTCGTTTAACTATTATCGATCATTATTTATGACGTAGCTAGTGCCTAAATATCCCACATTTTCTACCATCTAATCTTTTTAAAAATCGAGATATATTATTTTTATGTTCTTTCTCGACTTCTTCATCACTCGAATCTAAAAAAAAATATTGTGGCATCGGTAAAATCAGAGTCTAAAAATCTATATTCAAAAGGAAAGATTTCGGGATTTTTTTTACATAAATTAACCATAAAAATTTAAATGGCATTAGACACTTAACAATGGGTGAATATTATTAATCCAAGTTATTATGTGCAAAACTGTTATAATTGGGATGTCCAGATAACACATTGCTATATCGAAGGAAATCATTTAATTGATTCAATGACTACCTCTAGTGCGCACAAACAATCGAGCTTACATGTGTTTATTTCTCCTTCATATAAAGTATTACATATTTTACATGATGATATGAGTGGCGTGCTTCGCATGCAAATCTCTTAATTTGTTTTCCAGATTGAAATTCAAAAGTTGGGTGGCAAATTGAAAATTTTTAAAGTTAAATGACCAAAATAAAAATAAAAAAAAAGTTGAGTGACCAAAAATGTAATTTATCATAAAATTAATTGACTGGTGGAATTCCGTCATCCCTTATTTTGGTTTTGGATTAGACTTTAGGCCACTTGGGGCCCTCATTGACTTGTCTTGCTGGCGTAATGCAAATATGCAATTATCTTAATATCGTTTTCGTTTTGAACCAAACTAACATCCTACCTAATTTCTCAAACTTTATTTCACCTACTAACATTATAAGTTGAAAGTTCAGGTCACAAAATTAATAATATTGTCTGAGTATATAAATTTATATTTAAAAAAAAATTCAATTTATGTCAGTATCGCTTAAGCAATCTCAAGTTTAAGGTATTGTGTATGCAAAAAATTTTTGTCTGGAGACTCACCTATCAAAGTTAAGTGCGCGACGTAGGTCGATTCGGATTAATCAAAATAAAGCGCTGAGAAGCAAGAAGACAACAACAAAAAATATCCCAATTCCACTTGGTATGTCCAATAAATTTATGAAATCATAATTTCGATATGGTCTTTATTTTGTGTCATGATGTTAGGGAACAACCTAAAACCATTGATTTTGAAAGCTTAACCTTTGAAAATGGTTATCTTTTGTCACATTGGAGCCAATGAAAAATGAATTCCATCCATGCTATGATGCTATCAAAGACAAATGACAAACATCCTCATGATATTTACAATGTCAAACAAATCCCTCTGTTTTCTGTGTTTCCCCCCCCAGAAAGTTATCATAAGCTTGAAACTAGTAACTTTTTTGGATCTCCTGCAACTCCTCCATAGATATACGGAGCCGAATTCGATGATTCGATCTTGGTTCAAACAAGAAATACTATAGAACCTTACTTTGAAGATGAAATCATCCGCAAAACACGCTAACTTGTTCCGGCATGGATGGTGTTGACTTGAGTCCTGCCTTCAAGAGCTGCATCATTCAACATAGAAGATGAAATATCCATGAGAATGACAAAAAAATATTCCCCCGAAATTGCTTGCTCTTATCTGTCATCGGATCACACAAAATGAGAAAGTGAGACCAAGAATGATTCAAGAGAATTGATTTTTCAATTAATGAACTTGAAAATTATAACTCTTGCAATGTGGAATTACAGTATTAGTAATAAAGAAGGGAAAACGGGTGATGGAGAAATAATAGGCTAACTGGCATACAACATAGAATATCAAAGTGACAAAATTCTAGAGCCTTCGATGATAAGTTTTAACGTCACCAATAATCACCACACGAACAGCTCTCGTGTTTGAAATGGTGAAATCTACTAGCATCCCTCACGACAATTTCCCGTCGAGTAACCAGAGCTATCAACTTAATAGCATTGTGGCAGTCATTGCAAATTCGATGGCTCTGCACAATTTGCAAAGGTGATTTGTTCATAGTATTTAACAGACCAAAAGCCACTGCTAATTTCTCACTGTGGTACAGCAATACACGCTGTTCTTGTTCATCTACATCAGGAAGCAAAGTTTTCTCCTCCGGAACATAACCACGCTTCGAAATTTGGTGAACCAAGCTATCAACCTTCCGGTAAATCTCATCTGTCTGGACATGGGATTTGTCTCCAGAGAGGAAAACATGTGATCGTTTATTAACTTCAATACAACTGCAGACAGGAAGCATCCGTAAGCCCTTTCTTCTCAAAGTCTGCAAAACAGCTGCTGCTTCTTTTAACCTGCCCGATTGGTTGTAGATATTCATAAGAACAACATAATTACTAAGCTTTTCAGGTTCCATTCCATACAATTTCTCGGATGCGAATTTCCCTAGCTCCAAATTCCCATTGACACGACTACCAGTTAACAGTGCAGCCCACATATTTGCCGTAGGCTGGAAAGGAGCAGCTCTTATCAATGCAAAGGCTTCATCTAGAAGTCCCTCTTGACCTAATAATTCGATCATGCACGCATAGTGCATTGCACGGGGCTTGATCTTGTGATCTCTACTCATGGACTGAAAAAATTCCCAACCGCGTTCATATAATCTCGAGTAGCTACAAGCAGATAACACAGCAAGAAAAGTAACATGGTTAGGTCTCATTTTTTCTCGAAGCATTTGCTCAAACAATTCCACAGCCTCAGCTCCCCGACCATGATTACCATATCCTGCAATTACAGCATTCCAAGATATCGTATTCTTGCACGGCATCCTGTCAAAAACATGTTTAGCATCTTCTATTCTCCCCCATTTGCTATAAAAGTCCACAAGAGCAGTGTTAGCCACTATATCCGACCCAAAACCATAACGAATCAGACCTGCATGAGCTTGCTTAGCATACTCAACTGAAGCTAACCTCGAACAAATTCTGATAATCATCGAAAAAGTGAAATGATCCATTTTAACACCAGAATCGCGCATCTCATAAAACATACTCAGTGCTTCCTCACTATAACCATGAAGAGCATAACCTGCTATAATCGAATTCCACCCCACGGTAGTCTTCTCTGGCATGTCGTCGAAAACCCATTGAGCATCTTCAATGCTGCCACACTTACTATACATGTCAATCAGGGCACAAAACACATAGATATCTTCACCTACACCTGTCTTCACCGCACACGAATGTAACTGCTTTCCTACGGAAATGAGTTCCAACCCTGCGGATGCTCGGATCATTGTTGCGAAAGTTCGAGATCCACAATCAGAGAACTCCTCCCACATAAATAGAAACAACCTAAACGCCTCCAAGTAACCCCCAATATCGACCAGCCCAGCAATGATGGTATTCCACGAAACCAAATTCTTCTCGGGCATTTCATCGAATATATTACGTGCGTCGATCATCATCCCACATTTTACATGCATAAGCAACACCCTGTTACTCATATACTGGTCTGGCTCAAACCCATTACTCACCATGTAATTAAACACCCTCTTCACTGCTCGAACAGATCCCAATCCAATACAAGCACTCACTAATGCATCATATGTGCTTGAACCCACATCAAAACCACCTTCAAGTTCCAAAATCTCAAACAATTCAAGGGCCTCCCTATACCTATTACACAAAGCCAATTTCTCTATCTGACTACAAATCCCAACACTGGGTGTTTTAATCTGAGTCTCTTTCGTTTCTTTCAACTCAGGGTTAGTATTCCTAGAAGGTTTTGGCTTGGGCCGCCACGGCTGCAGCCCTTGCTCGAGAGAAAAACACTTAATTGTATCAAATGGGTTGCCCCGTTTTCTCCTACTGAATCGAAAACAATAGCCTGAAAACAAAGGATTTGCTTTGAAAACCTTGTGGATTGATGAAGGGAAGCGACAAGTATTCTGTATTTGTTCGAATGAAATGGACTGGTAACGAGCAAGTGAGACTTCCATGCTTGAAATTGAAGATAAATAAAAAAAGATGTACCTTTTGGAAAGATTAAAACTTTGGAGATGAAGCTTTCTTGTGGCTAAAAGGGAGAGATTTGTTTGGTTGAGTTAGTTTCATGTTCTTATCAAGAAAGAAAGAAAAAAAAAACAAATGGGTTTTGAACTACTCTCAGCATCGAGAGATCCGCCATTAGTTTACTGTTTAATTCAGCATTTGCCGACTGCTTTCCAACTACCTTTGCCAGATATTTGGAAAAGAAAAGAAAAACCCGAAACGACATTGCGTTTTACTCGGATCTTGTCGGGTCAAGATTTTTTGTTTCTTAATCCGACCCGGATTCTGTTAACTTATTACAATTTTGTTATACTCATAATGTGAATGAAAAAAATATTTTTATAATTTATTCAACAAGATTATTGGTTGTTTGAAAAAAAATAAGATTATTGGTTGAATGGTAAAGAATTTATTAATAAATCATATTAAATGTGGATTTGATTCTTATGTGAATTTTTTAAAAAACATTACATAAAAGTGGGGAAAAAATAAAAATGTCATTATAATAGTATGAAATTGTAATTTAAAAAATAAAATAATTCATTTATAATAAAAAATAATAATTGAGTGACCTGATGTGTATTTTACCCTTAATTTAAACCGTTTGAAACGAGTGATAACATCGCGGAAGGTTTAAGTCGTTAATTTGGGTGAGAAGGTGAGTACGATAAGCAATGGCGCCGCACGATCTTCGCCGTCCGTTCAAGCGAGCGGCGATATCCGATCAGCAGAAGCGAAGAGAACTCTCGCTGCTCCGTCAAGCGCAGAATCGTCGCGACGCTCAACAGCAAGCTCGCTGCTTGGCCTCATCTATTCTCTCGCTCCAGTCTTCAGCACCCGAATACGAAGCCGAACAGCCCAACATCGAAATCGAAACCGTATCGGAAACCGAACATGAATCCGAAGCATTGTCGAAGGACCTTGATGTCGGTCGAGCTTCGAAGCTTCGGGGACCGGAGGTTCGAAAATGGTTCGCGAGACAGCTTATGCTCCCTGAGTGGATGATCGACGTCCCTGATCGCTTGAGCCAGGACTGGTAATTAGGGATTTTTAATATTCATTTGTTCGTTCGGTGTGTTAATTAGGGATTTGTGAAACATTTTGAATTGCTTCTGAAGTGAAGTTGCGGTTTTATTTTCTTCTTTAAAGGTATGTATTTTCAAGGCCAGCTGGAAAGCGATGCTTTGTGGTTTCATCAAACGGAACGACAGTTAGCAGGCAACGGAACGGCTCCATTTTGCATCATTTCCCGTCGGCTTTACCAGCCGGAGCCAAGACGAGAGATGGCTCGGGCTCAGCTCAATCATATTGTATCCTGGATTGCATTTTCCACGAGGTATAAAAAGCTCAAACCCCAAAACATAGAAGATAAAATCATGTTAATGCAGGTATATAGTTTGGTTTTGATTCTGTTGAAGCTTGTTTCTTGTTGCAGTCGGATCAGACTTACTATGTGATTGATATGGTTTGTTGGAATGGATACTCTCTCTATGATTGCACTGCTGAGTTTAGATTCTATTGGTTGAACTCGAAGCTTGAAGAGAGCGGTGCTTGCAATGCGCCTTCTCATTATCTTAAATTTAGATTCAGTGCTGTTCCAGTGTATAATTGTGATCAGAGTGGGCTATATGCAGCATACACTGGAGCTGTGCCTTATGCAGAGCCGTTTTTGAAATTTTAGTGGCCTAGGGGCAAATTTAAAAGTTGGGCCCCTAATAACAAGTAATAAAAAAAATAATTTGAATAGTATAAAAAATAAATTAATTTGTTTGTAAATTATAATTTTTACTACGCTCAATAATTATCAAATGAAAAACATCAAGAAATTTTATTAAATACCGAACAAGTTACACAAAACAACTTCTACGAGCATTTCTAGATGCAAAATCATTAATAATAGTGTCTACATCAATATGATCTAACATATTTTTCTCAATACATAAAATGGCTAGACCATTCAACCTTTCTTGTGACATTGACGATCTCAAATAAGTTTTCAACAATTTTAACTTCGAAAAACTTCTTTCGGCAGATGCAACTGTCACCGGCATAGTTAAGAGGATTCGATAAGCTATTGAAACATTTGGATAACAATCCGCAACTTTGACAAACTTGAGAATTTCCAATGCTGACATTAACTCATTTGGCAAAGTCACCTGCAACACTTTCAATTCTGAAAAAAGATCATCTGCATCAATATCAAACAAATCATTATGAGAAAAAGTAGTACTAAAGTTTGTGCAAGATTTTTTTAGTTCATCATTATCTAAAGATTTTAACATTTTGGAATCAAATAAAAATCCAAAAATATTGTCAAATAACTCTAATTGTTCAAATCTATTTTTCAAAGAAGTTATAGCCAAATCAACAACCACAAGAAAATAATTTACTCTAAAAGATTCCTCGGGTGATTGTACTTCTTCTTCATTATCATTTTCGTCAAATTGTCTTCTCCTAAACACATGACGTTTTATTGGAAATATTGGCTCTATATTCATATCAAATGCAAGACTTTTGGCAATGTTCATGCAAGACTCAAACCCTTCACTTCTATATTTCTCAAAGAATGATGTTACACTTTTTACTTCATTAATTGTAGTTCTAATGCACATAGATTTAGATTGCAATTTCTTACTCACCTTGTTAATAGTAAATAAAATGTCATACCAAATTACTAAGCTAAGTAAGAACTCAAAACTTGCAAGAGAATTAGCTAGACTTTCCGCTTCACTTTTTGTCTTGGCATCTTCGTCACTAGAATTATACAATGACAACAAAGCTAATTTTATTTGAGGTGCTTGAAATCTAATAGCTTTAACACTTCTAATTCGACTTTCCCATCGAGTATTACACAAAGATTTCACTGTAAAACCTTTAACATTATCAACTAAAATCTTCCATTTTTTGGTAGAACTTGCAAATAATGTGTATATGCGTTGCACAATTCCAAAAAAAGAAATAGCTTTCACACAAGAATGTGCCATATCCGATATAGTGAGATTAAGACTATGACAAGCACATGGCATATATAAAGCCCTTGGATTTATTTCAAGTAACCTTTTTTGAACCCCTTGATGTTTTCCTTTCATATTTGAACCATTGTCATAACCTTGACCCCTAATATCATTAACATCTAAATCAAGTGACTTGCATACACCTAATAATTCATTAAAAAGGCCAAATCCGGAAGTATCATTTACTTTTAAAAACTCTAAAAAAAACTCATCTATTTTTATTTCGTTACTTGACACATTAACACATCGTACTATCAAACTCATTTGTTCTTGATGGCTCACATCCGGGGTACAATCAAGAATAATAGAAAAATATTTTGCCTCTTTAATAATCTTTATTATGGAAGTTCTAACACCATGAGCCAAAAGAGAAATCAACTCATTTTGGATTGTAGGACCAAGATAGTGGTAATGAATTTCTTGATTTTGGATACGTCTAATATGATCTTGCATTATTAAATCAAATTCGGCTATCATTTCAATTAAACCTAAAAAATTACCATTACTATCTTCGTAAAGTTTCCCACTACATCCACGAAAAGCTAAATTATTTTTGGCAAGACATTTCACAACGGATATAATTCTTATTAAAATTTGTCTCCAACGTTCCTTTTCTTTTGAAATTCCTTCTTGCAAATCTTTATCAATGCCTTTATTCTTTTCTAATCTTATTCTTGTTTCATTCCAAGTATTCATATTAGTCATATGCTCAACACTATTTTCATGTTGTTTAAGTCTCTCACTCAAATGCTTCCAATCATCCATTCCATCATTTGCTAAAATACTTTTGTTATTTTGAGAACTAAACAATTTACAACAAAAACAATATATTTTATTCACATGTCTAGAGTAAACTAACCATTTTCTATCAAAAGTTTCTCCATTGCTTAATTTTCTAGAATAATATGAGTACGAGAAATGTCTAGAAAGACTATCCTTAGGAAATGTGAGATTCAATTCTCTAATGGGCCCCTTTTCAATTAAAATGTCTCTAGATTTAGTATCAAGAACACCCCAATTTCTAGGATCATAGATATCGAAAGGAGAAACTATATGTTCATCAACATCAACATTTGACTCATCAAGAACATTATTATGCTCATTATTCAAATTAATAGTATCATTATTATTCAAATTAGCATTATCGACATTGAGGCAATTATCGTCACTTAAATTTTTATCATTCAAATTTTCATTAGAATGTTCAATATTATCTTCATTTATGCCCAACACATCATCGTCTAAAGGTTCATCTACTTGTTTTGGAAAAAATTTATCTAAAGCTCCCTTTTGTGATTCTACCAATTCTTGTGTTCGTTTTCTTTTTTTCCTTTTTTCACTACCGGAAGCATGCTTTTTCGTTAACATTATACTATAAAAATTATAAAGAAAAAAGTATAGAATGATAGCACCTGATTTTTTGTCGTTGAAGCTCTGTCTCAAACTTGATTATAGCATATCAATAGTAAAATCTCCTTGAATAAATGAGTTCTTGCCTTCTTGAAGTATCGAACCAAAAATTATAAATACCAAGTTTAAAATAAATTGTGAGAAAATAACATAAGAAAGAGAGAAAGTGGTGAGAAATTGAGAAAGGAAGAGTAAGAAAAATGTAAATGAAAATATTATTTATAGGTGTATATAAATTTTTTTATTCTCAATTTAAAATTAAAAAAATTAAAATATTATTAAATTCTTAATTATGGCCCTATAAAACACTACTATGTAGACTAAATATCACACACTATTAACAGCCATTTTAACGTTCCTATTTTTACTTTTCAAAGCTTCCTTTCTTAATTTACTTCTAAATATAATAATAAAAAAAGAAAATTTAAAAGAAAATCAACGGTAATAAGAAAAGAAAGGTTGAAACAATCTGATGGGCCCCACTTTTCAATGCTTAAAAGGAAATGAACGGTAAAAAAAAACGGTAGAAACAATTTGATGGGCCCCATTTTAGTTCAATTTCCTAGAGTAATAATTACACATTTACAGGATAATTAATTTTTTTATCCAAACAAATTTTAATAGTTTAACGGTAAAAAGTATATATAAAATATATTTAAATTTTTTAATAATTCGTGGGCCCTGCCGCCCTGGGGCCCTGTGCCGTCGCCCCGGTTGCCCAGGCCCAGGGACGGCTCTGGCCTTATGCTAAGGATGGATTACTATTTTATAACAAGTGAGTTATTTTCCTAAAAAATATGTACTCTGTTTTTCATTATATTTTTACCTGATGCTGTCTTCGGAAATCATGATGAAGCTTTTTCTTTGTCTGTACCATGGATGATGGACATTCGTTGCTTCTTTTCTTGTTTTTTCTGTTCTTAAATTTTGTAGTATTGCTAGGACCTATCAGAATCTCTTCATAGCAGATTTCGTCTCTCCTGTTTATGTATTTTAATCAGTGAGTTTTATTTTATTTCATTCATAGGCATGCACACTATCAAACTGGGAACACACCGCTGGTATTAGTCTGGAAAGATGAGAATTGTAGTCAATATGTTATTGACACAGATGGTAAAGGAGAGATTCCAAGCCAACAACAGGTATCTTGATATTATATTCATTATTCATCTATGCTTCCTATGCCCTTTCCTCTTCCTCCTTAGCCCTTCAAAGCTTTACTGAAGAGCAACGATTAGTGTAATTAATTTGTGTGAGTTATTGTCTATATGTTGCAGTTTTAACATACATAGGTTGCTCTTATGATCACCAATCTGTCTGATGGCTTGGTTCAGATCATTACTCTTTCTAGAATAACATTTAGCTATGGAATTCAAAAACAAAGTTCACTAAAGCACGAAATAACATTTACGTTGTGCTTTTGGACTAAATTGGAGAAGATACCTTAAAGAGAAAAATACAATTATGGGGTTTAAGACATAATAAAAAAAATCTAGCATCTCACTTTTGGTAAACCTACACATATGGAGTAAAGTATAGTCAATTGTTCTTTCTTCTGTTATCAGGTAGTTTTGGAGCTGCAAGACGATAGAAAACTGGTAACGTCAGATGACCCTCCCGTGCTTTTTGGCTGCTTAGATGGGGATATCATAGAAAAGGTATGGTCATAAATTCCCATACTGAGTCAAATTCATGATACGATTGTTGCTTCCAACTAATGACAATGATTTGTTCACCAATAATTGGCCATTGTTATTTAATTCGTCAAAGTCTATGATATATCAATGCAGTTATCTGTTTCTTCAATTTGATAAGTTGGGCGATCATTGGGGTTTGAGCTAGTAAAAATTAGGTAGCTCCTTCCCATCCTGTAATTTCCCTGCTCCCTTCCCCTAGATTTGAATCCTGACCCAAGTTAAAAGCTCCTAGTTGTTTCAGTTGGGCAGCCCCTTTGAAATGGTATAGTTATACATGTTGTCTATTTAAATTGAAGCACAAAGGAGCTTAGAACCCATGTTTTCATCTTGTTGATGTTCCATTATGCCGGCATGTTTCTTTCTACAATTAAGGCTGTCTGTCTCTTGAGTTAAATGACAGGCTCATGAGCCAGATTTCTTGAAATACAAGCTAGAAAGGAAAATAAATTATAGAATTTTAAGCATCCTTCCTCTCTGACCTTGCTTTTAACAGTCCACGTGGCTAACATTTAATATTTCTCTTTTCTTTTATCTGACCCGTGTTTTCATCTTGTTGATGTTCCATTATGCCGGCATGTTTATTTCTACAACTAAAGCTGTCTGTCTCTTGAGTTAAATGACAGGCTCTCATGAGCCAGATTTCTTGAAATACAAGCTAGAAAGGAAAATAAATTGTAGAATTTTAAGCATCCTTCCTCTCTGACCTTGTTTTTAACAGTCCACGTGGCTAACATTTAATATTTCTCTTTTCTTTTATCTGACCCGTGTTTTCATCTTGTTGATGTTCCATTATGCCGGCATGTTTCTTTCTACAATTAAGGCTGTCTGTCTCTTGAGTTAAATGACAGGCTCTCATGAGCCAGATTTCTTGAAATACAAGCTAGAAAGGAAAATAAATTGTAGAACTTTAAGCATCCTTCCTCTCTGACCTTGCTTTTAACAGTCCACGTGGCTAACATTTAATATTTCTCTTTTCTTTTATCTGATTTTCTCTCTCTTCCAAATGCACAGTCAGGGCTCCAATCGGGGAACCTTTTACTGTTTGCTATTGGTGATGGAGGATTGAGTTTTGTGGATGGGAAGCTGGAGAAGGCTGATTTGATTTATCTTGGCAAGTCCAACCGGGCACGTGCTTTTGCAGATAGTTACTCAAAGGTTGGTAGAAAAGCATGCATGATATGATTTATAGCACTATCGTTTAAATTAAAATCATTTGGTGAAAATGTGAACGTTATATTTAGCTAATGTTCAAGACATTTTGTGTACTCTACCTCTTTATGGCAAAGGTTTGGAGTAATTCTTATTAGTATTATGATTGTTTGGTGTTTTGCACTGTCACTGCCATGTTTAGAATCTCATTTTTTATCTTCAAAAAAAAAGAATCTCATTTTTGATTGGGGGAATTAGGGATTTCAACCCAGATCATTGTAAAGGGGTATAGATGTTCTTACTGTTGCATCAGATGCTTCCTTGTTCAGACAGTATCAATCCCTAACCAAATTAGTCAGTTATTTATGATAAAATGTACTTAAATAATGCAAGATTGAAGAAGGTTTGTCTGTTCATTATATTATCTTATTTTGTTTTCTCTGTTTTGGCTGCATTGATTCGAAGATCTGTTGTTCCTCAAATCGAGACAATAGTAAATCCATCATGCCACCCATGCTTGCCTTTCTGTGTTTTAACTTTGTTTTCACTTTACATGATCACCGATTCTCATTCTGTTATTAGCCAGTCAAAATTATTGCGTGTGCATAATCTTCTAATGCTTCTTCGAATTATAAATATTCTCGAATCCGCTCTGCAGGTTATATTCCAGTTCATGGTCCGTCATTCTCCTCTAAAGATAGATGATTTACTAGCATCTATCAACTCCTCAGATGATCAAGAAAAGATACCAAGTGACATAGAGATGGTTGGTTGACTATCTCTAATACAATTAATCGAGGTTCAATATTTGTGTTGTCGGTGTGCTGCTACGTTTGAGCCCGTTGTCGAGTACAGTGATCATGAAGACAGTGAGGTTAGCACCGGATGAATTGTGCATGCATGGCAGCATGGAACTGATGTTTTTGGCATAAATTAGGTATGTCGTTTCACTTGGCTTGGCCAGGGTACGGAGGATTTCGAATTTCAATAGAGACCTTATGTTGAAGCCAAATTGCTCTCTTGTTTTGTGTAGGAAAAATATTGAGGGGGAGATTATATCATACATAGCTGTGTGCCAGCATAAGCTGCCTATAATCGTGACAAAAGATGTATAGAAAACATATGTAATGATTTGAGTTTGGTTTGAAAGAAACTCGAATTCAGCTTGATTATCAACTTGAGATATCATGCTAATCGAATTCGAATGTTAATTGGTTGGTTCGAAACAATTTGCGAGTTAATCTAGCTTTATATATAGTGTTGAAAAGTTCAAGTTGAAATTAATTGTGTTTGAACTTTCAAGTGAAACATTAGTGTAGTTCGTTTTCAATCAGCAGTTCAACTTCAAACCGTTATGTTTTTCTTTTATCGAATTAATTTTTTCATTTTGGGTAATTATACTACGCACCAACGGTGGAAACTTTCTATTTCTACAAGTTTCCTAATCTTAGGGATTAGAGATCTAGTTTAGGATCAATAGTTTAGGGGTTTAAGTTTACATGCTTATAATCAGCGATTGTGAGTAAAATTTAAA
Organism: Hibiscus tridactylites; assembly: GCA_958450335.1. Taxonomy (NCBI): domain Eukaryota; kingdom Viridiplantae; phylum Streptophyta; class Magnoliopsida; order Malvales; family Malvaceae; genus Hibiscus; species Hibiscus tridactylites. Next base: position 106,949,894 of record OY288265.1, read on the forward strand.
GTTTATAGGGTAAAATTTAAATCCTTAACTTCCCATTTTAAAAATAAAACTTCATCAAGTAATCTTATAAACTATCATTTACCACACCAATGCATGAATGTGAATCAATATAGCCTTATCGTTTACAAAAATGGATTTATTTCAATGGTAAAAAAGATTAAAAAAATACTACCAAGTAAAGTAGTCGCTGTCATGGTTGATTTTCACTCTTTCTTGAGATTCTTCTCTTCATTTCTTCCTTGAGAACATGGGGGAAAGCTTCTTCTCCAACTCTAATAAGCTGAAATTCCATTATAAGTTTATAACCATTACCAAACAAATTGCGAAAAACAAAAAAGAAAATAAGTTGTACAAACAAGGCTACTCGAATATCATCTTTTCAAGGTTACTTGCATCAGTTGCATGAATCAAGCTAAACCCCAGGTTCAATTGTTAAAATACTAATTTATCATAAAGTTTCAACCAGAAGTGGGAAAAAAATTTCAAATAAATGACTTACATCTCGTATTTGCGTAAAGCTTCGTTTCGTTTCGCTATGTAGAGGTCGCTGTCTTTAGGCAAACTGTTCAAAGGATTGCCTGGATACCACGAACAAAAGAGTATTAGTACAATGTAACGGATAAAAGAAAGTAACATGAGTATCTCATATCTAACAACATTAGGAAAACATGATTCAAAAAAGAAGAAGAGAGAAACAAGTAATGATCTGGATAATGCAAACAAATTCCTTCCCATATTGAAAATTTTATGCTGCTCTGTCCAACTCTTCATTTTTTAAAGTACTCAAGTCCGACATATATTAGAACATAGTACGAGGATACGATTCTTTAAGAACTCTCTAAATATATGAAAAAGAAAAGAAATACATGTGTATGACATGTACTTATATTTGACACTCGGACCATTAACATAACCATTAAGCCTCATCATCAGAGAGAATGATAACTGCAAACAAGTTAATGCTCCTACTTATCCAAAATAAGACCAGTGAGGGACAGTAGAACATCCCGCTAAAATCTAGTTATTATGGTATTTTTACAAACCATTAGCATGAGTTTAATTAATTTCTTCAATACCAAACTTAAGCAAAATTGAGAATCCAAATTTCCTGTATGTGTTCTGTTTCGTTCAAATTCTCATCTCCGGGTCCAATGACATTGAACATCCAAAGCTACCTAAAAATCATAAGTAGAAAAATGTTACATACTTAACGCTGCTGCTGGTTTTCTCGCCGCATCCTTCTGAACCTTCAAAGCAGATCCGTTATTCGAGGGCTGCAAACCAACCTGTTCAAGTAAAGGCAGTAGCACTATTCTGAATTAGTATGAACTCAGAGAAGAATCAATTGGAATTTGCACTCATCACAATTAAAGAAGTTGGATTAAAAGTAGATGAAATGGAAGATTCTTTCCAAGTTCAATGATACGAAATGGCAAACACTTTTACCAGGACTCATCTACAGACTAAACTGAACATTTACATAACAAACACCAGAAGACCAAACATCCAAATTTATACACAAAAATATGAAACCTCAAACAGTTTCTAGTTTCTACTTACAAGTGAGATGAATCATTACCTTCTTTTCCCTCCTCTTTAGTATCTTTAAATGGCACTTCTTTATATAATGCATCAAATGGTATCTAGAATGTCTAGAACACAATTGATCCTTGACTTGCTGGTTCTCGTTTAACCAATCCGAAATGTCTTTAGATTTGACGACTTCATCGCTATCCAACGATTCTAACCATGAATAGACCGGTATCCACTGATCAGTGCGCTGAAAACGAGCCGGCAGAAGATCAGGCTGACTTGGTTCTTTTTCCTGCCAGATGAAAAAAAGGGTAAGGGCATAAATGATACTAGAACATATGTTGAACAGAATATTCATTTTTCCAATACATATTTGGACATGAATACAAAGATATGAATACTCCAAGAACTCTCCAAATACCTGAACAACATTTTGAAAAAAATATTGAACATAACATTCTCACATGAGTGTTAGTAACATAGCATAAAACTTCTGTATTAACACAACAAACTGTTGGAAATGATAAAATAAACAGCAAAAACCCATTAAAAAAGGTTTTCAAGAAAGCATAGACAGAACCAGTAAGAATTATATACTATTCCTAGGATCATGTAAAGGGCAGCAATATCCGAGCAATTAATACATTAACGAAAAGATTATGTATATACCGATACTAAAAACGGATCCACCGTAACAAATGCTGAAACAGAGATTAAAACCTGGGAGTGGGAGGGTAATCTCAAGTGATTTTGGATGGAGAGGAGTCTATCGATGAGCTCAGATCGTGGCATGGATTGGAGGTCGGCCGGTAAGGAGCCAAAGTTGGAGGCGATCCACAATTCGACTTGGCTCACGTTCACAGGTTTTGCTTCCGGGAATGCGGTCACCCAGGCACGCGCCACCGTCTCCCATTCATGAGCCTGCTGGCCTTCGCGATGCCGATTGTTATGGTTCCGAGAAGACTGTTTCGATCCGTCGTTTAGGATTCGTTCTGTTGTGTTCGACATCTCGTTAGTTGCCGTTGCCGCCAAAATATATGTTAATGGAGGAATTTCTTTCCCTTTAGTTTCTAGCTTCCTTGCTATCTCTGATTTAGAAGTAAAACGGCACCGGTTCAGATTTCTGTTTTCTTAAAAAAATTATACTACTCTCAAATAGTCAAATACATATATTTTATTTCGATTTCAATATTACAAACAAAGGAGTATTAACATTTAACTTCGATGATGAATATTTGTTATTGTAATATTCAAGAGCAATCGCAGTTCTAGATATGTACAATAAAAAGGACTACACAGGGCTCTTAAAAGGAGAGGACTCAAAAAAATAATTTAATTTAAATTAAATAATTACAATATATATATATAATGTTTGATAATTAATAACTTACAAATAATTAGTACCAGAATCAAAATTTATTTTAAACTCTGAATAATTAACAACTCACAAACAATTAATACCACAATCCAAATTTATTCCAAACACTTTTAGAATTAATACCACAATCTAAATTTATTCCAAACACTTTTAGAATTGAATCCAATAGCTTTTTATACTTTATGTGGGTGTCATAATCTTAACTTGATTTTGTGTAACATTGCAAAAAATTCAATAAAAACAAGAGATTATTTTGGAACAATTCAATGAATTTGTACATTATTTGTTAATTTTACAAAGAGATAAAATATATTAATAGAAAATGTGAAAGGTTTAACTCTTAAATCATTGTCGGTCACAATATGAAAAAGTCGTTTTGAAAGTGTTAAGTCAATAAGATTTTAAATTGTTGAGATTAAGAAAAACACTATTTCTAATAGCTCATATAGAAAATGAGTTATTTATTTAGATAATTTATCCAAGAAAAAATGAGATCAATAGATTTATTAACATTTTTAAAACGTTTTACTTGTTTCCCAAATGTGATAAATGTTTATAGAATTTTATTAACTATTCATATTATTGTAGTTGTATAACAATTTTTTTTCAAAATAGAAGTTGTTAAAGTGGTATGTGCCTGGCGCACACCAGGCTGCCGAGAAAGCACTCCACAATATTCTAAGCTTGCCTACACCAGTCCGAGTTGGCCCACCACTTGAGTTTGAAGAGCGCACATCAGATATGACAAGTAGCACATCTCATCTAGCATATTCCTTTTGATTCTTGCCATATCCGCTGTAATCCCTTAACTTTTAGAAAATTTGACTTAAATTTGATGTACTTTATTCTTAAGGACCTTAACCATTGGATATAGGGACTCTAACTATAAATAGAGGTTTACCTCACCTCAGTTTCTCACTTCAGTTTTGAGGAATACTCTTTGCTTGTTTTTGTTTGTCATTTGCTTTCTTTTGTTTTTTTGTTTTTGCAAGGATTTTAATTTGTTAGTTTTGATCAGATTCAGGCTTACTTAAGCGTTGCATTGTTGAGTTCTACGAGTGTGAGAAGTGGTACTTACAAACAATTATTTTAATTAAGGCTCTCATTTTAATAAATTGTGATGGCCCTGTTTAAGAGATTGTAGATTTAAATAAATTTAAGTATAAATTCTTATAATATAGAAAATAAGAAAGTTATGAGTAATTTAAGATTGTATATTATATATTCGAAAATAATATTTTGGCTGAATCTAAATAATGCTCATATTTATCCTACTTATAAAATTTTCAACTTAGAATTTCATCGTATTTATCTTGAGAGAAAAAATAGTTATATTGCATAAATAATTTTATAATAAAATAAAATTTTAAATATTTTTATCTATATTTCATATTTTATAATTTGATTTTTGCACATTTTTTTATTTGAGTTTTGTGTTCCTAGTTAAGTGACAACAAAATTGATTAAGCATTTTAAGAATAAAATACTATATTTTATTTAAAAATATATTTATAATCTAAAAATGATCGTAGATAATCTTAAAAGTTTCAGGTTTAAATGTATTAGTCTTATGTTCGAATTTTAAGTAATATTTTTATTAGTTTTATTTAAAAATTACATAAAATAATAAAAAAATACCCCTGAATTTTTTTATTTTATCTTTAAATGAGAGTATTTAGGTAAACTACACATTAATCACCCAACTATGAATAAATTTTGTGTTTGGTCAGTAACTAAGTAACTATTCGATTTTTTTATTATCAATTTATAAAAAATTTATAATAACAAATTTAACATTCACATACATTCTATTAAGGATTAATATCCTATACACTGGCGGTGGAAAGTTTTTATTTCCACAAGTGCCTCAATTATAGGGTTTAGGGTTAGTGTTTAGGGTTTAGAGTTTAAGGGTTTTAGTGTAAAGGTTTAGAATTTAGGGTTTATCTTTAGAATTTAGGAATTAGGGTTAGAATTTAGAGTTTAGGGTTAGGGTTTAGTTTTGGGGTAATATGGGTGGGGATTTAGGTTTTAACCTATAAACCCTAAATTTTAACCCTAAACCCAAAATTCTATCAACAATCCATAAATTCAAAACTACTACACTTATACCCCTAAATTTTAAACCCTAAACAAAGTCCCTAACCCCTAAAATTAAGGCGCTTGTGTAAAAAAGTTTCCACAAGCGCTTGTGTATAGAACAATTACCCTTCTATTAATTTGATCATAATTCTAAAAAACTTAATATTCAATTTATACACAGTAAAATAATTTAAACATAATTATAATTTGTAAGCACCTTTTAAAAAAATTAATTTCATAAATATTAAATTCCTATTAACTTATTGGTTCTAAGAATGTCTTATTTTCACATTTTTTTTATTTATTTTTTCTTCTTTCTCTGTCACTTCTTCCTCTCTTTTCTCTTTAATCTTGAACCAACAACATTACCGATTATCAAAAATTAATTAAATTCTAAATATCTATTTCTTTAGTTAATTAATTAATTAATTAAAGGAAATTAATTTGTAAATTTGCCTCACATTAATGTTTCGTGTATAAGTAACTCACAATCTAGCATTTGTAAATTTGACTATTAAAATTTAGTTTGAATTTGTGTCATGATTACACTTAAATTTAAATAAAAAAATCAAATCTCAATAATTATGACATTTAATTATTCAAATAAAGTTTTCTGATTGATTCAAATTCCATCCATCTAAATCAGGATCTGGGACAAATCTTCCTATTGATTTATATGAATTTAAGTTAATTAATATTATGTAATTTTAATATATTCATAAAAATAAAAAAAATCTAATTTCACGTTGTTTTCATCATTTTCAATAAAAGAAATACACAATTAAAATATCAAAAAGTCAGAATTAGAAATTTTTATGCACATAAATGAAAAGAAAAAACATCCCAAACATTAAAACCCGAAAAATAAAATTTTTCTTTTACCCATAACAAATTTATATTAACGATTTTACACTTTTTACCCTTAATAACTAAACTGCTAACTCTTCCGCTTCCACAACCTCCTCTATTTCTCCAACGCCGTTGCCGTCTTCTAACCATTGTTCGTTCGGCCGACATTCTACCTTGTGTTTTAGCTTCCAATCGAGCGCTTGGCAAGCACGCGAGCAATAATTCACTGTGCCACAAACCGAGCACCTCCTAAACTCATGAGTCCTCGTCTCCGGCCTCCCGCACCCTTTATGGGAACAGAGCCTTAGCCCCTGCGCTAACCCGCCCACCCCTGATTCGAACCATTCTTTTAAGAACACGTTCACGGGATGAACCTCTGGGGCGGGTACATTGCACCCGAAATCACTCAACAACGGACAACCCGGACCCGTCTTTAAACTGTAATGTTGATAGTATAAACAACGATGATGTTGTTGCCGAGGTTTTCGTTTGACCAAGACGTTTAACGAGGACGCGAGTTCCCGCGCGTTGGCTTGAACGAGTAGCCGGCGTCCTTCGGCTCTATGTTGGGGAATGCCGTAACCATCTTGTAAGCAATGGCCGAGTTCACGCAGAGCATCGACGTGGCCGAATAAAGCGGCTCGCGCGCATAAAGCTACTCCGGCGCCGAGATCCTTGTCATTTTTCGAACCACCGCTTCCGTTGAATTGTATGACTGCGAGCGAGTAGAGAGATGGCGCGTGGGATTTGATTGCTGCTTTCGCCATTAACGACGCCCCGCTTCCTCTGTTTTGCAGGCAGTAAAATCGGATCTGTAACGGCCGAAAATTGCATTAATTCCAAATGAATTTAATTAAAAAATATATATAAATAAGAAAATCATACGAAATTCTTACCATTCCGAGAGTATAAGAAGCTTCAACGTTGCCGGCCTTAACGCACTGTTTGAGAAAGCGGTGAACCGGATCGCACCAGTTCTGAGCTTTAACGGCAAAAGCTTTAAAGCCAACTTTCGATAAAACCAGAGGATGAACAGCCAAACGGTTTAATCTCTTGCATCTATCAAAAATAAAATTCAAAATCTCCATTATTATTACCTTCAACACTAAAAAACACTCAAATAAAAGAAATTCAAAACAAAAACCAACCGTACGTTAAGAAAATGTTGATGAAATCAGGAGGAGACGAAGCGGAAGAAGCGAGCTTAGAAATTATGGAAATTATCAGATCCTCCGGTAATCCATCAAATAGATCCAATTCCAAATTCTCAGTGCATTCACGAGAAATTCTTTGCTTCTTCCTCTGCAACATAACTCTTTTTTCATTAAAAAAAAGAAGAAACAAAAACTGCAGCTCAACTTGAATTTAATCTTCTATCTTCCTCGTTGTACTTTTATATCAATTTCGTGATTCCAATGTTTTTTTTTGTGTGTTCTTGGAGACGAAAGCAAAATTTCAAAGAATAAGTGTGTGTATATATAGTCGTCCAAGTTGCTTCGATTTGGACCCACGGAATTTAACTTACATAGGTATCACTTTCCAAGTTTAAAGTTTGCTTGCGAGTTGTAACTAGATCCGGCAATATCATAAACTGTATAATTATTTAAATATAATGTATAAAGTAATTAACATAAAAAATAAGCTAATTTGCTATAATTAGAATTTTAATTGAATATCATAATTGTGAATAAAAGTTGCCAAACATGATCCAAATTCCATTGATTTAACCTAATAAATTATGGATGAGTTTACCACGCTCGTCGAGCACCGCTGAGTACCAATAATGATGAGCATCGCTGAGTACTATTAAATTAATTTATAAAAATTAAAAATTTAAAGAACTCAACGTATAATATAAAATTATTTATACATATAATTATAAATTACTTAAAATAAAATATTAATTAAATTATTCTCCATATATTTAATTTTTAAAATAATTGGATCAAATATCAACCTTAGTCGATTTTAAAAAAAAAACCCAAAACCATAAACTTGAAAACCTAAATCATAAACCTAAAGCCCAGAACTCAAAATCATAAACCATAAACCTTGATTTGTAAACCATAAATTCTAAATTCAAATATTGAGTTTAGGGTTTATGGTTTTATAGTTTAGTGTTTTGGGTTTCATTTTTTGGGTTTATGGTTTACGTGCTAGGTTTATTGTTTAGGGTTTATGTTTTAGTGCTTAGGGTTTTGGGTTTCAAAATTATGGTTTATGGTTTTGGTTTTAGGGTATATGATTTAGGTCTAGAATTTAGAGATTCAGGTTTTTATTTTCTAAATTGACTAAGATTTATATTTGATTTAATTATTAAAAAATAATATATATATATATATATATATGTGTGTGTGAAAAATGATTTAATTAATATTTTATTTTAATTAATTTATAATTAATTATATGTTGAATTCTTTAAATTTAAAGAATTTTCAAACTTTATAATTTAATTTAATATTGTTTAACAGTGCTTAGTATACTCGTCAAATATTGTAACTTCTCCAAATTAAATTTTACCTTTAAATATCGGAAAGGCCAAAGCTGGTCAAAGTGGCCCAAAGTTAAAGAGCTAACACAATCAATGATGCGTTAGTTGAGCAAAATGACAAAAAAATGAAATTCACCCAAGAAAATATGTGAAATCAATATATTTTTTGTTCATTTCTGATTTTATAAAATTATCTAAATTTAGTTACAAATATAATGATTTAAAATAAATTATAATTTTTTTAAATAATAAAATAATTATAAAATTAAACTAACTTTAGTTTAATTTAGTTTAGTTTAATGAGTAATAAAAAGAAATTAGGGCATCCAATTCTTATGTATTTTTTTTTATTAATAAAAGATACTAACAAGAATCTCGTTAAAAAATCTTCCTGAAAAAATAGTGTCCTTGATAGTATTTACAGAAAACAACGAGAAAAAACTCAACAAATATACCAAACAAAGACAAGACTACGTGACTTAAATAGTGTCGTTAAAAATAGTTTCATTATATCAAAAAGGGGGAGATTGTAGAACTAATGTTTTGATATAATAATTGAAAAATATTTTGGACTGATTTAAAAAGTATTTAAAACAATTTCCAAAGTCCAAATAACTTGAAACTATGTTTAGGGAAGTTTTTAAAAGGATTTTACATGTTTTCAAAGGCCAAACTACACAAAACCGTCCAGGCATTTCGAAACACCTTAGGGCGTTTCGATACGGATGTCTCCAGTAGCAAAAGTGTTTCGATACGGGTATCGAAACAGGCTTTCCCTGGATGAGATTTTTTAGTAGCATTTCAAAACGGGCTATGCCGTTTCGATACGCCTACGTGACTTTGACCACAACGGTCATAAACCCCAACGGCTATTTCCCAACTAACATTTAAATGCATGTCGTTTCGATACAGAACTAGGCGTTTCGATACGTGTTCCGAAACGGCCAAAGGCGTTCCGATACGGGTGCCTCATCAGACTGCAACGTCTCTTTCTACTTAAAGGGTGTTTCAAAACGGGCACGACTATTTCGAAACGGTGAGCTGCAGAAGTGCATTTATGGTGGGAAATAAAGTCCTCAACGGCTCCAATTCATCCCCAACGGCTAGCAACTCATCAAGGAGTATAAAAGGGACCTCCAAGCATCAAGATATGGTTAATGCTCATATTGTCAATCAACAAATGATCAAATATTGTCTTAGTGCCTAAATTGTCAATTCTTGTATAGACAAACACTAGTGAGCCAAAATTGTCAAATTTGCTCAAGTGTTTTAGGTTTTGGGTGAGTGCTTTAATTGTGCAAACAAACACCTATTAGAGGGATTTGTGTTTGCTTTATTTATCTCTTTGTAAAAGAGGGTTTGATCAAGGCTTTGTGTAGAAAGCTTGATCAGTGTATAAGAGTTTCCTCCTAAGCCTAAAAAATGGGACGAATCAATAGTGGATTGATTAGAAATCCTTAGTGGGGAGCTAAGGTAGTGGATGTAGACCTTGGTTAGAAGGTTGAACCACTATAAATCATTGTGTCACTTATCTTTTTAGCTTATACACCACCTCCACCAAAAATCCACCAGTCCACCACTTGGTGAGCCATATCGGTTGAACGAAACGAGCTCCTCTCAACTCAACAATTGGTATCAGAGCTTGGCTCAATCGAAGAGGATTACGATCCTATTGATAAGATTCGGCAAGCTCGATCAACATTTCACACAACCGGCTCAAATGGTGCAATCCATCGACAAACCGCCTTTCTTCGACGGAACCCACTATGCCCATTGGAAGACAAAGATGAAGTTCTTCATCAAATCTAGAGATTACAAGCTATGAGACATAGTTGAAGATGGTTCGTTCGTGCCTCAACAAAGCAAAGCAGAGTGGAGTGCCGACGATCGCAAGAAGATGGAGCTAAATTGCAAAGCCTTGCACATTCTCTTTTGTGCATTTGGCTCATCCATCTATGAGAAGATGTCTTCTTGTGAGAGTGCCAAGGAGGTATGGGACAAACTTGAAGTCACATACGAGGGAACCAATGAAGTCAAAGAGACCAAGATTGGTCTCCTCACTTTTGAGTATGAGAACTTCAAGATAGATCTGGAAGAAAACATCGAGAAGATGTTTGATATGTTCTCCACTATCACCAATGGTCTCATGGGCTATGGAGAAGCCAATATGGGGTCAATTGTGAACCAATGTGTTTTGGGATGTGTTGCTAACATGGTGTAATATATGTAATTTCATATGTTGTGGATTTAAACATGTTGAGCATGACATGACAATGAATATATGTTCATGCATCATCTATATTTATGGCTCGCGTGGATCGGAGGTAAGACCATGCATTTTATCTTGGTTGTAGCTCGTGCTTGGACCCTGCATTGTCGAGGTTTGTTTTTAAAGAGCTTACCCTCACTAAGCTTTTATGCTTACGCTCTCTTTTGTTCGACAATGCAGATAAATAGCTTGTGGGTGGCAAAGGCAAGGGAAGGTCACCAAGTGTTGCTTTTGGTGAGCTCAATGTATGAATTTTAAGTAATAGAATGTAATAGTTAAGCAATGGGATAGGTATTGTTGATTTGAGTTTGATGTATGTCTATGGTTGACTTGGTTTGTAAGCATGTTATATCTTGCCAAATGTTTGTTTGATCGATGGCTTATGAATGCTTAAGTTACTTGAATGGCATGTAAACTTATTTGATATGTATGATGCTTATTGGTTCTCTTTTAATGTCTTCAAGCATGCTTGTATGAAAGGCTCTTAATGTGTAATTTGCTATGTTAGAAAGATTGCCTGAATCCATGCTTGTATGTGTTTGAGTATGTTAAATCTAGGACGCATGCCTCTAGACTATGTTTGATGGTTTTGTGTGCCTTTAGGGGTCCTATGGGACCTTTAGACTTGTCAAAACACCCTTAAATCTGTAATTCAAAGGTTACAGACTGCCAGCGTTTCAAAACGGGAGGGATCGTTTCGGAATGGGTAGGTTTCAGGGACCCCGTATCGGAACGCGTTTCGATACGGTATGGCCTTTGGAACCCCTGTTCCGAAACGCGTATCGGAACGTTTTGGCTACTGGAATTCTGAGAAATTCACGAGATGAAGGTGTTTCGAAATGGGTGTAAAGGTTTCGAAACGGTCAAAATCTCGTTGACCACGAGATATTGACCGTCGTGGGCGTTTCGAAACGGTTGACCACCGTTTCGATACGACCCCTTGTAAAGGCTCTAGGACAGTTGACCTGGTCAAGGCGTTTCGATACGCCTCAAGGGCGTTTCGAAACGGCTTGTTTAAAAGATTAAAAATTGGACTGCTTAACTGCTGTTTTTGGTTCGAATGTTTGTCTCATGCGTTTTACTCCGTTGTTTGATCACATGGGACTTAAATGGACTTTTAGACAAGATAAATAAAGGAAATTTTTCTAGGGTTGCTAACCGAGGTGGGACCTTAACGGGTTTCGCTTCGGTTTTCCCCATGTGGCCCACTCGGACCGGTCGTCCGGCCAGACCGGGACGAGGGGGTTACATTTGTTGGTATCAGAGCCTAAGGTTACCGAGACCTTGGGCAGGTAAGTGAGATAAGTTTAAGTTTTGAATTGATATGCACGGTGTTTGCTTGCTTTGTGAGTATGATTGCTTGTAGGACAAGTAAGTTGAGTGTTTGTTTAAAAGCATGTTGCTCGTTACCCGTGTATGCTGTGATGTGTGATTGTTTGATTGAGAATGCATGTTGTTTGATCGTACGCATTTGTTTGCTTGTTTAGCAAGTATGCCTTGTTATATGCTTGGTTGAGCATGTATGTGTGCTGATTTGGTTGAAACATGTTTAGTAGAGTCCCATTGCTTCTATTACATCGGAAAAAGGATTTTAAGTGAGGGATATCATACTTGAGCCACTTGGACCTTTCCTTTGCTAACCTAATTTGTATGTTAAATTGTGATTGATTTATTGCTTTTAGTAAGTTTAGGGCCAGTGTGTGAGCCGTGAATCGGTAAGTGGAAGTTGTGGTTTTGAAAATGTGGATGATATAGAGGAAGTTCTTTGCTATAGTTAGGGGAGTATAGTTGTACCGGAGTTGAGGAACAATTTGTTTGCTCGAGTCCGCGTGCACGTGAGTTGATTCTTGTTGGTGGGAGATGACGAGGCCGATTCTGGTATTAGTTGGTGAAAAGAAGTGAAGATCTATGAGTGGGAGTCAGGTGGTATCTATGTTATAGTGGATAAGCCCTTGGTACAGTTTTGAGTTTGTCTCTTCTGATTGGTTCTGAGTCCATACTTCCGTATGTTGTTAGCAAGCATGCAAGTTTGAATATACCTGGCGAAGTGTTAGAGGTAGGCGGGAGTACCTTGTTTCTTTTAGCAAGATCAAGGTAGGGGTCTCGTATGAGTAATCTGAAATTCAGAAGTGTTAGTTGGTGACCGTTGGGGTTCAGCCTATGATTTCGATGCAAGACAGCCGATCAGTATCCGTGAATGGGAACCGATTTGTGTGTTTAGGGCCAGTGTGCGTCTGGGTGGTTTTCCAGTATGGTTGTCTGTGTGTGCCCAGAATTGCGTTTTTGAAGTTTTGAAATGCTCTACGAATAGTCTAGAAGAGTCGGATTTTGTTGAAGAATCAGTCTGAAAACAAGAGGACCGAAGACTATCAGTTGTGTACTTGTGAAGTTACAATTTTAGCAGAATCGTCCGTTTGTGTGAGCGTGCAAAGGTTTTGACGTATCTCTGTTGAGATTTTAGACGTAGGGACGCATGTGACTAGACCTTTTGGGAGATAGTAGTGATCAGAAAGATGTACAGAAGATGTTTGTTGGTGGTTCAGAGTTACTAGTTTCTAGTAGATGTGAAGTGATTGCCTTTCTACGGTTTTGATATACCTTTTGTCAAGGTTTGGCTTGAAGAGCATAGAGTTAGTGTATACGTTGAGACAAAGAGAGAGTTGCTTTGAAGACGCAGATTTTTGTGTGACTGTAGTGGTAGGTGAGAAGGTGAACTTCTTGTTGAATGTTGATCCAGATTTAGAGGTCAAAGATTGATTGAGTTTAGTTGACAGGCTTGCTTAGTAATTGTGATGAATTTGATTTTGAATGAAGACTAGACCGCATAATGTTAGGATAGTTTGTGTTTTCTTTTCCTGGAAGTGTTTGGAAGAATTGTCGGCTTATCTCTTGTCTAGAGAGGAAGAGTTTGATATTGAGACCGTCTTTGAGTTTACTCCTGTTTTGATTGCTCCATATCTTATGATTTCCGGAAGAATTGAGAATGTTGAAGAATCAACTTCGAGATTTGTTAGACCTTAGACTCATTAGGCCTAGTGCATCATCTTAGAGTATGACAGTGCAATTTGTGAAGAAGAGAGAGGACAATACAAGAATATGTTTAGATTTTAGACAGTTGGAACAAGTGACAGTGAATGATTAACATCCGTTTCTGAGTGTTAGTGATTTGTTGGTCAGTTAGTGTGTGTTTCAGTTTATTTGAAGATTAGTTTGAGATCCGTTTACTACTAGTTGAAAGTGAGAAAATTTGAGGTACCGAAGACAGCTTTAGGAGTGAGATGTGATCACCTTGAGCTCTGAGTTATGCCGTTTTGTTTGACTAGTATATTAGTTACCTTCATAGAGATGTTGAACAGAATAATTCTTGAGTTCCTTGATCAGTTGTAATAGTTCTCATAGATGACACATGAGTATATTCACGTACCGAAAAAGGCCATGACAAGCTTCGAAGTTTGTGTGGTAGATCCTTTTAAGGAATCAGTGGTATGCCAAGTTGTGCAACGTGAACTCCGAGTTAATGAAGATATCCTCCTAGGACATGTAGATCAGCCGAGTGTGTTAGAGTAAATCCTTAGTAGGCAAAAGAAGATACGAGTTGGAAGAAATTGAAGACTGTGACAGATATCTATAGTTCCTAGGCCTAGCCTTGTTACTCTCAGAGAATTGTAAATAGTGTTTGAAGACAGTTGCTCCATTGATAGATTGCTACAGAAGAATGTTCAGTTGTGTGGTTAGATGCGAGACAACGAGCCCTTGAGAAATTGAAGGAGACTTTGAAGAGAGCTTCGACCTTGAATCAACTTATGTCAGAGAAAGAGTTGTGAACCACAATGATGCATTACATATAGAGTTAGGTTGTGTGCTTATGCAAGACAGAAGATGGTGACTTGTTCATCAAGATAGTTGGAAGACCGTGAGAAGAGTTATTCGATATGAGACATAGAGTTAATTACAGTTGTGTTTGCTTCGAAGACTTAGAGACAAAGCTTGTATAGTAAGAAATGCACAGTGTTTATGCACGTGTCATCAGAACTTGAATTGTTAGACAACTTAGGAAGGGTTGAAACTTGAACAGCATAAGTGTTAGAACTGCTTGAAGACTGTAATATCAAGATTGAGTACCATCCGAAGATAGTCAACGTAGTGACCGATGTTCCGAGTTGTAATTGCTGATAGATTAGTAGTTGAGTTGCGAGTTGTATTTGCCGAATTCCGTATATCAAATGGTAGTAGTTTTGTGGCCGAGTTTCGGGTTGAGACTACTTTGAGTCAGAATGTTTGATGAGAAACAGTTGCAAGACAGATTCTTGGCACCTCACGTGCAAGACATAATGGAAAGAATACCTTCAGAATACAGTCCAGAGATGATAGAGTTTTGCATTTCAGAGACAGAATAGTTGTACCGACTGACCTAGTGTTTTGAGATGTATTGTTTTGGCCGAAGCACTTGGCAGTTCGTTTGTATTGCATCTGGGAAGTATGAAGACTTGTTGTGGGTTAAGGATGAGTACTTCTGGATTGAGTGGATGAATGATGTGGTTCTGTAAGAGAGTAAGTGTATGGGTTGCCAGTGTGTCAAGACCGAACATCATTTTTCTTCTAGTTTGTTACATCCGTGGAAGGTTCTTAATGGAAGTGGGTAGTAGAGATTCGAGAATTCGACTAGATTGGTTTTGAAGACGTCGTCATAGTGTTTGGTTACCTGTTGAAGTCAGATGATCAGTCAGAGAAAGTTGTGGGTCAAGTATTCAAACAGTGTTGTATGAGATTGTGAATCGGGCTAGTTCAGTTGTTTATCTGTCGCGGTTACCACCAGAGTTAGAAAGAGTTTCGTGCTGTGTCTGTGTATCTATAATTCGAGAGTGTGAGTCAAATCTGTTCCGTGCTATGTGTAGAAGAGATTGAGTTGAGTTTGAAATTTGCGTGCAACGAAGAATCAGTTGAGATTGAGTGTTAGATAGCTGCTGTTGCGTGGTAAGTCTATGAGTTGGTTAGTATGTTGTGGTGAGAAGGTAAGTGTGGAGGAGTAGATTTCGTGGTATTTCCATGTCCGATAAATTTCGGGGACGAAATTTCTAAAGTGGGGGAGAGTTGTAACACCCGGGTTTGGGGGCCGAGAGAAAATAATATTAAAATATTATTTCGTGTTTCGGTTTTAAAATTTCAAATAACAAAATATTATTTTGAGCTTTAGATACTCGAATCAAAAATTTTATGTTGGATCAAAATTGTTGTGGGAATTAAATCCCATGGATTTTATGATAAAGAAGAATTTGCCATCTCATTAATGGCAAGATGGTAATTATGATAGCCTTCAAAATTTAAAACCCCTTTTATGTTAAAATAAGCCTTGTCTTCATCTTCTTTATTCCCCTTTTTCATTTTGAAGACATGGAAGCCCTCTCCCTCCCCCTTTCACCATTTCAACTCTTTCAACTTCATCTTTGGAGCTTTTCAAAAGGTAATTGTGTTTTTGACTTAGCCTTGTCTTTCTCTTCATGTTGGTACCAATATTTCTCATTATTGTTCATGAATTTGAAATGTGAAGTTTTAGGGTTTTGTTTAAAAATGAGAGCTTTATGGTCTTTAACTCAAGCTATTGATTTATTATTGTTATATATGTTGTGTACTACCCACAAGACCCAACATAGATGATTTTTACATGATTTTAACATGTTTCCCGAAATTGGGTAAAAAAGGGTTTTTCGAAGGGTTTTGGGTGGTTTTTGAGGGTTGTTTTAGGTGGGAATTGATAGCCCAATGGTAGTACTATGGTTAGGGGTTGATTTGAGATTGTTTGTGGGTGCTATGGATGTTGGAAACATGGTTTTTGGACATGGTTTAGGGGCTGCCCGAATTTGATAAAATGGGATTTGTTCATGGTTTGCAACATGGTAAATTGCATTTGAATTGTATTCCGGGTTGGTATTTTGATGTTGGGCTGATTTGGAATTATTTGAAATGTGTTTGAGGTTGTTAAGAAGTGAGAATTTGTGTTGGGGAAGCTTCGGGAAGAAATCCGGAAATTTGAGGGAGGTTGCTTGCTTGGCTTGGAGCTTGGAAGCTTAAGTGAGTGGTTAAATATTTTCAAAATGGTTTTGAGTATTTGGTTCAAGCATGTGAACCTAGGATGGGCTTGGTAAACCCACCTAGAGTTGGGATTAGAGTGGTAGCCTAATCTCAAGCTTTGATTAGAGACTTTGGTTGCACTTTTTAATGGTTGTATATGCCTCGTATTAAATTGGGATGGTGTTGATTACGTATATGTTGTATACATGTATGTTGGGGCATGTTTGATGTATTGTTATATGCATGTTGATGATAGATATGATATGGTTATACACATGTGTAAACTATAATGTGATATGGTTGTTAATGTTGTACATGTGGTGTTGACATGTGAAATGATATTATGAGGTGGTTTCATGATCCGAGGATCATGGTGAGTACATGCTAGGCATGGAAATGTGGTTTGTACATGATGGTAAGTCATGGTGAGTACGTGCTAAGCACGGAAGTGTTATGAATTGACATTATGAATGATTAATGAAATGTGTAGTATTGGCACTAGTATGCTTGGGTACAAATGATCGATCATTAGGATGTTAGTGTGTACACATGAGTCAAAAGTCGCGCGTGGCCTTGGTGGCGTTGAGTCACCAAGGAGGAGTACGGGTTCGCCCGGAAATTGTATTTATATTAGTCGGTGATGAGTGGAATCCCATCGACGGGGCGTGAGGATGAGTGGAATCCCCTCCGCGTGAACGGTGATGAGTGGAATCCCACCGTCAGGTAATGGTTGAGTTGTTGGATGTGAGTTCCAACGGTTATCCGCGTATTCGAGTCATAGCTAGGTGTCAATACAGATTGTAGTTCATGTTGCCAATATGGGGTCAATTGTGAACCAATGTGTTTTGGGATGTGTTGCTAACATGGTGTAATATATGTAATTTCATATGTTGTGGATTTAAACATGTTGAGCATGACATGACAATGAATATATGTTCATGCATCATCTATATTTATGGCTCGCGTGGATCGGAGGTAAGACCATGCATTTTATCTTGGTTGTAGCTCGTGCTTGGACCCTGCATTGTCGAGGTTTGTTTTTAAAGAGCTTACCCTCACTAAGCTTTTATGCTTACGCTCTCTTTTGTTCGACAATGCAGATAAATAGCTTGTGGGTGGCAAAGGCAAGGGAAGGTCACCAAGTGTTGCTTTTGGTGAGCTCAATGTATGAATTTTAAGTAATAGAATGTAATAGTTAAGCAATGGGATAGGTATTGTTGATTTGAGTTTGATGTATGTCTATGGTTGACTTGGTTTGTAAGCATGTTATATCTTGCCAAATGTTTGTTTGATCGATGGCTTATGAATGCTTAAGTTACTTGAATGACATGTAAACTTATTTGATATGTATGATGCTTATTGGTTCTCTTTTAATGTCTTCAAGCATGCTTGTATGAAAGGCTCTTAATGTGTAATTTGCTATGTTAGAAAGATTGCCTGAATCCATGCTTGTATGTGTTTGAGTATGTTAAATCTAGGACGCATGCCTCTAGACTATGTTTGATGGTTTTGTGTGCCTTTAGGGGTCCTATGGGACCTTTAGACTTGTCAAAACACCCTTAAATCTGTATTTCAAAGGTTACAGACTGCTAGCGTTTCGAAACGGGAGGGATCGTTTCGGAACGGGTAGGTTTCAGGGACCCCGTATCGGAACACGTTTCGATACGGTATGGCCTTTGGAACCCCTGTTCCGAAACGCGTATCGGAACGTTTTGGCTACTGGAATTCTGAGAAATTCACGAGATGAAGGTGTTTCGAAACGGGTGTAAAGGTTTCGAAACGGTCAAAATCTCGTTGACCACGAGATATTGACCGTCGTGGGCGTTTCGAAACGGTTGACCACCGTTTCGATACGACCCCTTGTAAAGGCTCTAGGACAGTTGACCTGGTCAAGGCGTTTCGATACGCCTCAAGGGCGTTTCGAAACGGCTTGTTTAAAAGATTAAAAATTGGACTGCTTAACTGCTGTTTTTGGTTCGAATGTTTGTCTCATGCGTTTTACTCCGTTGTTTGATCACATAGGACTTAAATGGACTTTTAGACAAGATAAATAAAGGAAATTTTTCTAGGGTTGCTAACCGAGGTGGGACCTTAACGGGTTTCGCTTCGGTTTTCTTCGTGTGGCCCACTCGGACCGGTCGTTCGGCCAGACCGGGACGAGGGGGTTACACTCAAAGAGGACCGACATCATCGAAGCAATGAATTTGAAGACTTTGAAGCTTGATGAACTCATGGGGTCACTCCTTACTCATCAAATCATGAAGAAGAACAAGGAAGATGAGAAGAAGAGGGAAGAAATTAGAGCTATGGGAGAGAAGAAAATCAAAGGGCTAGGTATCAACACAAGTGTCGTGGCTCTCAAATCCTCCACTTGCCATCATGTCTACACAAGTGAAGAGGAGGACGAAGAAGAAGAGATAGTTCATCTCTTGAATAAGTGTGTCTCGTTCATGAAGAAAGCCTTGAGGGAGCTTGAATGTGATTCCAAGAAAAAGGAGAGGGCAAGCACTTCAAGCCATAAGAAGAAGGCATATGTGGCTACTTGAAGTGATGAGGACTCCACCGACGATGAACAAGTCAACCTTTGCCTTATGGCCATCGAAGAATATTCAAGGGTAACTTCTAATTCATCTACTTCGTGTTCTTACTCTTTTGATGAATTACAAGATGCCTACGATGATTTGGTTTTAGAGTTTAAAATCACATTTTGAAAAAAAATAAATTGATTTCAAAGTTAAAAATTCAAAATGATTTGATTTCTAAAACCAAACTTGAAATTGAGGCAAAACTCGAAGAGTTTGAATTAAAATATTTTGATTTACAAAAATTGCTTCAAAAAGTTTAAGAAGAAAAGGATTTGATTTCCAAAGAGCTAGAAGAGAAAAACAATTTTGGAAAATTAAATTTCTATGTAAGACAATCTAGTGCCCCTAGATTTGTAAAAGGAAAATGTTTTAGAAGTGTTTGGGTCCCAAAAGGACTAACCACTTCAACTAAAAAGGATGACATTGAAAAATGGATTCCTAAGGGGACTAAAATTTGTGCTACTAATGTTCATGGATCCAAAGCAATTTGGATACCAAAAATTACTTGATTATCTTTTGTTAGGTGTGATGGAGAGTGATCAACAAGTCAAATTAATGAGGGGGAGCTCCAAGCACATTAAGGAAGAACACTTGAAGAAGGAAGGTTTCACATCCTCCCTTGAGTTCAAGTGTGGTAAAATCTAGTTGCTTTTTGTTTTCATTTGATTTATTTTTATTTATGTCAACTAGATGATCATGTTTGTTGGACTAACACTTTTAATGATGCTTTGAGTAAGGGGGAGCCATTTTAAAACCAAATTTTTATTTTTGTCAAATTATTCCTCTATAGTTATTTTGAGCTTAAAGTTTTAAATTCTTTTTGATATAACAAAAAGGGGAGAAATGGTTTGAAAAATTGAATTTTCAAATGAATAAGGGGGAGCTTTATTTGATTTCATATCTTTAATCTCTTATTCACATTTTTAAAGATAAAGGGGGAGAATCTCAAACAATTTTTTAAGTTAGTTTTATTATATAAAAAGGGGGAGATTGTAGAACTAATGTTTTGATATAATAATTGAAAAATATTTTGGACTGATTTAAAAAGTATTTAAATTAATTTTCAAAGTCCAAATAACTTGAAACTATGTTTAGGGAAGTTTTTAAAAGGATTTTACATGTTTTCAAAGGCCAAACTACACAAAACCGTCCAAGCGTTTCGAAACACCTTAGGGCGTTTCGATACGGATGTCTCCAGTAGCAAAAATGTTTCGATACGAGTATCGAAACGGGCTTTCCCTGTATGAGATTTTTTAGTAACATTTCAAAACGGGCTATGCCGTTTCGATACGCCTACGTGACTTTGACCACAACAGTCATAAACCCCAACGGCTATTTCCCAACTAACATTTAAATGCAGGTCGTTTCGATACAGAACTAGGTGTTTCGATACGTGTTCCGAAACGACCAAAGGCGTTCCGATACGGGTGCCTCATCAGACTGCAACGTCTCTTTCTACTTAAAGGGTGTTTCAAAACGGGCACTACTGTTTTGAAACGGTGAGCTGCAGAAGTGCATTTATGGTGGGAAATAAAGTCTTCAACGGCTCCAATTCATCCCCAACGGCTAGCAACGGCTATAAACTCATCAAGGAGTATAAAAGGGACCTCCAAGCATCAAGATATGGTTAATGCTCATATTGTCAATCAACAAATGATCAAATATTGTCTTAGTGCCTAAATTGTCAATTCTTGTATAGACAAACACTAGTGAGCCAAGATTGTCAAATTTGCTCAAGTGTTTTAGGTTTTGGGTGAGTGTTTTAATTGTGCAAACAAACACCTATTAGGGGGATTTGTGTTTGCTTTATTTATCTCTTTGTAAAAGAGGGTTTGATCAAGGCTTTGGGTAGAAAGCTTGATCGGTGTATAAGGGTTTCCTCCTAAGCCTAAAAAATGGGACGAATCAATAGTGGGTTGATTGGAAATCCTTAGTGGGGAGCTAAGGTAGTGGATGTAGATCTTGGTTAGAAGGTTGGACCACTATAAATCATTGTGTCACTTCTTTTTAGCTTCCACACCACCTCCACCAAAAAATCCACCTCTCCACCACTTGGTGAGCTATATCGGTTGAACGAATCGAGCTCCTCTCAACTCAACATAAGCTCTCACCCAAAACCTAAAACACTTGAGCAGATTTGACAATTTTGGCTCACTAGTTTTTGTTTATACAAAGAAATGACAATTTAGCTCTAAGACAATTTCTTGATCATTTGTTGTTTGGCAATTGAAGTATTAACCATATCTTGATGCTTTGAGGTCTCTTTTATACTCCTTAATGAGTATGTAGCCGTTACTAGCCGTTGGGGTTGTATTGGAGCCGTTGGAGACATAATTTTCCACTATAAATGTTTTTCTGCTGCTAACCATATCGAAACGCTCTTGGCCGTTTCGAAACACCCATATCGAAACACCTTTCACTATATTGAAACGATCTGCATTTAAATGTTAATTGGGAAATAGCCGTTAGGGTTTATGACCGTTGTGGTCGATGCCACGTATGTGTATCGAAACGGCATAGCACATATAGAAACACTGGGCAAAAATACACATCCAAAAAAGACCCGTTTTGAAACCTGTATCGAAACATTTTGACACTGGAAGACCCCGTATCGAAACGCCTAAGGATGTTTCGACACACCTGGATGGTTTTGTTTAGTTTGGCTTTGAAAATATGTAAAAACCTTTAAAAACATCCCCTAAACATAGTTTCAAGTTATTTGGACTTTAGAAATAGTTTTGAATTCTTTTCAAATTAGTTCAAACCATTTTTTTAATTATTATATCAAAATATTTGTTCTACAAAATGTTACCAACAACAACAACAAAAAAAAACTATTTTAAAACTATAAAACATGACTAAAATATTAACTATTGAAAAATGGCAGCTTGTACTACCTTTAAAAGAAATTTTGAAACTAATAATCTACAATTTCAACTAGATTCAATAATCTTTCCAACTATATAAATTACCTCTTCTAATTTAACTCCTATGATTTATGGTGAATTTTTTATTTCACCGCCATTGTTGTTTTTGAAAATAGTTTTCACTCCTTTTCTGACATTTGCTCACTCAAAAATTAATAATTTTTAATATATAACTCGAAATCAATAATCGTTTGTTTTAAACGAATCTAGACTTTCGTATGATCATAAAAATATAAGGCTCGTTTCTTGATTTATCTTGTAGAACTTTTGGTGATTTTTCAAAGTTTTTGCTAAAACTATTTTCTAAGAAATCTGCTGCCAAATTTTCATGACCTTCCAACATTCAAATATTCATATTTTTTAAAATACATATCAAAATTAATTACAATATATTTTAAACAAAACTAGACTGTATCACGTTTATAATGGTGTATAGACCACTTTCTAATTATTGTTTATGTAATCTAGGGAGAATTTTCAAACTTACTTCGGTCGGTGATAAGGTTGCGGAAGATTATATTTTGTTGAAAAATTGGTAAATTATCCTTATGGCCATCCAACTTTGTAAAATATTGGGGTCCATGTAGATATTTTTCGGGGATCTCCACAATGATTTATACGAGTACGATTCGGTTATTCTCATAGTTCGAATATAGTAATCTCGTCCCCATTCCCATTTGAATTTTGGTGATAAAACTTCCACGTTCTCGTTCCCATGAGTAAAAATTTTGATTATTCTACATATCCATCAGTTTGAATCCCACAATTTTCAGTTATTTCCACGATTGTCACCCCAATGGTTGAGTGACTATTAAAGAAAGTTTGGTAGTTTTTCTTATATATCAAATTAATAGAAAAATCTATTGGCTGAATATATTGTTAATTAATTAATATGCAAAAGTCAAAACAACTCCACAAATAGATAGTAAAATGAATGAATAAACAAACAAATAAGAACAGCTAACTTGCAAGATTTCCTATGAAAATCGGAGGTTTAGTCATACATGTTCATATTATCCTATTTTATATAGATTTTGATCCCAATATTTACATTAGAAATATAATATTTTTATTTAATAAAAAATACTGGTGGTTTACTAATATTTTTTGTTTTTGAACTTTCCATAAAATATTATTTTCAGTCCTTAATTTTTTTCTCTTTTGGTCCTCTAATTGTTATTTATTTTTATCAAATTAAACCAACTAACCAAAAAAGTAACATATTTATTAAGTTGATATCAGTTGTTCAATCTTTTTGTCGGCTTTCTCATTCTTTTATAATTTAAATATACATTTTTAAATCTTATCATTTCAAAATATTTTACTATTTATAATTTTTTAGACAAAATAACTAATGTCAATGTTAAAAAAGACATAATAGATTACGCTAGCTTACCTAGTCTATTATTATTATTATTATTATTATTATTATTATTATTATTATTATTATTATTATTATTATTATTATTATTATTATTATTATTATTATTATTTTCCGTTAGTTGGTTTAGTTTGATACAAAAAAATTAAAAATTAAAAGGTCAAATGATATGAAAAACAAAAGCTTAAGACCTAAGATAATATTTTTGAAAATTTTGAGGACCAAAAATATTAGTAAACCAATATTAAACAAGTACATATTTCCCACGGCTTGTGAGAGTAATCTTTAAAATATTATTTTTCCCGAATATGGATTTTTTTGTACTTTGCTATCATATTTGGCTCTATCCATAAGTACAAGCTGAAGCCACCACAACTTGATTCTCAAATAGTTTTGCAAATCACGTTAAAAGTTAGTAGACACTAAAAATATTATTATATTTTGAAATATAAATGTTAATCAAGTTTTAAATATTGTATATAATTTATAAATTTTACAGTATTAAATATAAATATTTCTATCATATCGTATTTTTTCATATCTACCTAAATTTACAAATAAGAAAATATTTGAGTGTATTCAGGGACTAAGTTAAGATTTGGGGTTAACAGGTAAAACATAAATTTTAAGAGGGGCAAATTCAATATTAATCTATTTTTTAAAATTATATATCTCGATTGTAAAAGATGGTGAGAGTGGGTAAGAGTAGGGATGTACATGAGTTGGGTTGGGTCAGGTTTTTGGCCGATTCGCATTCGACTCAAAATTTTAACTCTTCCATCCAAACTTGACCCGACATTTATGATATTTCACTAGACCCGAACCCGAATTTTAGAAAAAAAACCCGAACCCAACCCGACATAAATAAAAATTATTAATTTTTTATTATTGTTTGATAAAATAGAGAGCTAATTGAAAATTACAAATAAAGAGGGAGCATTATAATAATTATTTCATTTTATTTGAAAAAATAGGAAAATAATTGAAATATGTATAAAGAGAGAGGCGTTGTAGCAATTATACTTAAATATTTAGAATAAAATTAAACTATTATTCAAGTTGGGTCGAGTATAATTTTTTTAACCTTAAACTCAAACTCAACCCGGCCTTAACCTAAAAAAAAACAAACCCGAATCATTTTTTTAAATATCCGACCCTATTAAAATTGGGTCGGATCGAAAGTCAACATGTATAGATTAAATGAACATCCCTAAATAAGAGTCACTCCCCCCTCTCTATATATATATGCTCAACATTATTTCTCAAAAATATTTTTGAAACCATAAGCAAAATTAAACATATAGTTTCTGTCTTTTGTGTGAATCACACTTTAAACAAAATTATATATTTCTCTCTATATAATCAAAAAAATTATATTTTTAAAAGTAACATTATTTTAAAAGATGGTTAAACTAATACTCCATTTACTTCTAATTATTATTAATAAAAAGAGGATAAGGCGAAAATGTGGGGTTGGGATTTTGGATAAGGTTCGAAGATGTGGAGTTGGTAGAACGCAAATCCACTTGGTTAACAATATATATTTACGAGGTAGGATCCCCTTGTACTACGTAACCATCGAAAGTTATATAATTTTTTTGGACCGTCGGATAAATATAAATAAATAATTAAAATTATTAAAAAGATAAAAAATTAGTCATTAATTATTCTCTTCTAACAATAAAAAATATATATAAAAACAATAGAATTTTATGCTGTGTAAATAAATCCTAACTCATATACAAGTATATATGAATAATCGTAGGGTTTGGTAGTGGATTGAGTGCTGCTAACATTGTACAAACTACAAAGCCTTTAAATCAGTCTCTGGACATCCATTTTAATAGTGTAATCATTATTTTTTCTTTAAAATGACTTATGCTTATCTGTTTAAGTTTAATTAATTTATTATTATACTTTTTAACAAAGAATAGGAAATTAAATTTTATTAAAATCGAAACAGATTACAAAAAAAATCCAAAAAATATGAATAATCATAGAGTATATTAAAAATATACATCAAAATTCAAAGGGTGTGGAAGCAGAAAAAGTAAAATCCATCGCTTTGTAAAAAACTTGCATGGTCTTGAAAATAAAATTCAATAATCATCAACTTCAATCAGAGCGCACTACGTAACACTTTTCGTTGCAAAATATTGACACTTAGACAAACAATCGCAAAAGGCATCAAAATCTAAAGAGACCGTGACTGTCTTATACAAAAAAACCGTCACAAAGATAGATAACGTGTCACACGAATAAACTAATCTTGTCATCAAAATAAGCGAAAAAATGTCATAAAAGCATATGTATTTTTTTGACATAAAAGAATATAAAATATAGTTCCTGGCGAAACAAAACACGAAAAATTAAAAAATTGAAACAAAACACACAAGCACTCATAAAAAGATAATGTATGAAAATAACTACGCAGAGAGAAGGAAAAAATCAGTGGAAATAGTGTTTATTATTATTATTATTATTATTATTACAAAATTGAATTTGTTAAAAAAATCTAATCAATTTAAATATGATAGTTAAATAAAAATAAAATAAAATTTGCTCTTTTAATAAATAAACTCAAAATTAGTATAAGATTTAAAAAAGTTTATAACGTACATCGAACACTGCTGGACATCATTAAAGATGAACATCGTTGAACACCATTAAATTAATTAATAAATATTAAAAATCTCAAGGACTCTACGTACAATTAATAATTATTTAAAATAAAATTTCAATTAAATTATTTTTTATATATATTCTATTTTTGATCTTTATTTTCAAATAATTA
This sequence comes from Hibiscus tridactylites, assembly GCA_958450335.1. Taxonomy (NCBI): domain Eukaryota; kingdom Viridiplantae; phylum Streptophyta; class Magnoliopsida; order Malvales; family Malvaceae; genus Hibiscus; species Hibiscus tridactylites. The sequence continues at coordinate 106,976,252 of OY288265.1, forward strand.
AATCAATATCAACCTCTAAATTAAAAACCTAAATCTTTTTTCCTTTAAATAATTAGAACCTTAATTCATCGTCCCAAGTTGCAGACATTTGTATTCAACATCTAAAAACGAAGGCTTATGATGCTTGATCATGTTTAAAATAAATCCGTTTCAATAAACTCTGGTTAATTTTCTTTAAATCTTTTGTTTTAAGCTGTTGATCAAAGAAATATTCTACTATAAAGCCCCATTAAATAAAGAAATTGACACTCTGAAAATCAATCTGAATTAGGATTTTACCTCCACAAAATTTGAATATCGACATCACATGTATATATATATATATTATATTATATTATATTATATTAATTCGAAGGAAGAAAACTTAAAAGAAGGGTTAAATTCTAGAATTCCATGTAGAAGCAAATGAGAGTGGATAGCGGCTGAAAAAAAAAACTTTATGATTTTTTAATGGCTAAAGGGTCAATATTACCCCTGTAGTATTCCCAAATCAGCAATGTTGCCCCTAATTTTTTTTTCCTGTAATTTCGCCCTTAAACATAAGAAACGTTAGCAATGTCCCCCTTTGACCGTCATTGACTAACGGTGCCGTTAATTTCTGTGAAGTTGGACGACAACGCACACATTAGTCCCATGTGGCATCCACGTGGCTGCTGACATGTATTAAAAAAAATAAAAAAAATAAAAATATATATGAATTTTCCACTTTATACCGACACTTATACCATCAAAACAAGGCCTCTCCAAACCCAACTCATCTGCTCCAAAGTACTATCTTTTCTCAACCCTTCTTCTTCTTCTTCCCCTAAAATCATTAACTATGCCAGAGAACTTATCAACCACTTAGACACTCCGAATTTGCAGCTTCAGTTTTACAACTCTTTAATCCAAGCCCTCTCCAGTTCCTCACAAGTCATAGCATTGTACAAGGAAATGGTAACCAAAGGTATTTATCCCGACACTTATACGATTCCCTATGTTCTGAAATCGTGTGCTAAATTTCGCGCCCTTGAAGAAGGCCGACAAATTCATTGCACATTCCGTTAAGTTCGGTCTTAGTTCCAATGTTTATGTTCTCAACACTCTGATGCGTCTTTACGTAGTTTGTGGGATTACTCAATATGTTAAGGAACTGTTCGATCAAAGTCCTGAAAGAGATTTGGTGTCTTGGACCACCCTTATTCAAGCTTTTGTTAAAATGGGTTTTGCCAAAGAAGCCGTTCGGGCTTACTTTGATATGCGCAGAGCAAATTTACAACTCGATAAGAGGACGCTGATTGTCGTTCTTTCAGCTTGTTCTAGGCTAAGGGACTTGAGTTTAGGCACCCGAATTCATGAGAATATATGTGATGTCCATGATGTTTATTCTGATGTTTTCGTTGGCAATGCATTGGTTGATATGTATATGAAGTGTGGTGATGCGGACTCGCTCGTCAGCTGTTTGAGAAAATGCCTGTGAAAAATGACGTGTGCACTGACGTCCAACTTCACAGAAATTAACGGCACCGTTAGTCAATGACGGTCAAAGGGGGACATTGCTAACGTTTCTTATGTTTAAGGGCGAAATTACGGAAAAAAAAAATTAGGGGCAACATTGCTGATTTGGGAATACTACAGGGGCAATATTGACCCTTTAGCCTTTTTTAATTTAAGGGTTGATCCCATTATTTGAAAATATTTAAAAATAGAATATATATATATAGAAAATAATTAAATTGAAATTTTATTTTAAATAATTATTAATTGTATGTTGAGTTCTTGAAATTTTTAATCTTTAATAATTAATTTAATCATGTTCAACGGTGTTCACCGTTAATGATATTCAGTAGTGTTCAACGCACGTGGTAGACTCATCCTAAGATTTATATTACAGATGCAACGTGTTAAAGGAGTGAAACATGTTATCGACAATTGTTGAGTGTATGGATAAGACACATTGCACTCTCAAGAAGAAAATATGAGTTAAATTTTAAAGATAATATTGTTGGAACTGTTTTGTTTCTCGAATATAGACAGTAAGAAGGATATGTATATTAAAAAAAGTGAAACGTGTTAAAAGCTGGCCGCTGAGAAAACCAAAGCAATTGATTGATAAAATGGGTGGCTGGCTTCTCTAAGTTTCTGGTCAACAAAGAAAATTAGGTGTAACTTAACTTTTGTGCTTATCAATGAGCAGTAACATAACATTTAATGATGACTTCCTAACCTTTTTTATAATCTTTTAGGCACTATTTGACGTGCCAATAATTTAAACTCAAATCTGATGGATTTTTTACATAATTTTATTTTATTTAAACTCAATTTTGTAGATTTTTTATTAAATTTTTATCCTAAATCGTTATTGAATTATAATATTGTTTTTTTTAAATTTTATGTATATAGAGATTAGATATAGACTCAGTTGTTTGAGCTTATGATTTTATAAGATATAGGAGTACTTGTTATTTTGTAGCAAGACTTACCTTGCTTTTTTAGATGAATGAAGAACTCTATTTATTAAATATATATATATATATATATATAAAGTTCTGGGAGTAAAGAAGGATAATAAATATTAATAGAGAAATTATATAACAGTAAAATATTATGAGAGTCAAAATATAATTTTATCAACAAGTTAATTTATAACGTTACAATTTTAAAGACGATTATATCATAATAAAAAGATTAAAATATAATTTTATAATGCATTAATTTATAATTTTATAATTATTAAAGTCTCTTGTATACCAATTTATGAGGGGGCCAATGCCCTACTAGATCTAAAATTTAGTATTTCATTTAAGGAAATGTTAAACAAAGTCAGACGAGAATATATTTAATTCACACAGAAGGTACATATACCACACACTTCAATTCTATGCAAATCACAGTTTTCAACTTAAAATTAATATAAACAAATATGACCATTAATATTTAAATTGTGAAAACCTCAAACAATATTTATATATTCAGAAGAATTAAAGTAAAATCGACACGTAAAGAAAAAAAATAGTAACTCCTCAAACCATCAAGTGACCCAAAAGACACTAAAACAAGATAAGCCATTTGTTTCATTGGACGGAACAGAACACAATTATAAGACATAATACAAAACAATAATATTTTTATAAACAAAACAATAATTTCTTACAAGCTGAGTTCATGTTATTAATATTATAAACTAATTGCAATATATTGCGTACAACTTTACCTTTATATATAATTACAATATAAAAATTTTAAGTTTTACACTCTATTTGGATCGTTGGGTGGGGGAAATGAATGATGAGATTAACTTCATACTTCTTTTCTAAGTGACAATCTTAATATATTCTACTGTTAATTTCAGCCATCAATTTCACATATCCAACGATTTAAAAAATGTGTAAAATTTAAAAAAATTACACCGTATAACCAAATCTTATCATATATATATTGTTAGTATTGATCTTTCCCTCCATAATTAATAAACGATGAATTTGTATAAAATTTTATTAATTATTAATTAACACAAATAATTAGATTAATTGTTGCCCTTATTCTTCAGCCATTGACCTCAAATTTCAAAAAGAATATATAATTTTTTTTATTACATTAGATAAAAAAGAAAAAGAATTCCAAACAACTGGATCATTACTAGGGGTTCAAAAAGTATAGATACATTTGAATGCAACAGGTTTTCAATATTAATAATAAATGGGAATTAAAATAAGATGAGATATCAAATCAGACATGGAGAAAACATTACGACAATCCATGTTATGTAAGAGACAAAACATGCCTACTCTCTACTATATATTTAACTAGTTTGCATTCTTGTGGTATAATTAATTTTTATATTTACATGAATAATAATTACGATTTATAAGAAAAATTTAAATTAAAATATAAATATTAAGAAACAAAAATTATGAATTAATTGTTTTGAAAGGTAAATGTTGTATGATTTATGAATTAAAATATAAATATAATATTTTTTATATATTAAAGAAATAAATTTCAATTTAAAACTATACAAGAATTATAGATTAATGTATATTTAATACATGCAAATTAATTTAAAAATGTAACTTTTTTCATAATTTTAGATGTACCTTTTTTATTCCAAATTTTCCATTTTTTTCATAAACCAACCCAGTAATTTTAGATTGATTTATTTCGTTTTTTTATAATAGTAAATCAATTCTAATTATTTCTAAAATTAAGAAGAAAAAACATCTCATTAAATCAAGGCAAACATACAAATAAATTAATAAAATAACACATAATGACGTTAACATTTGTTACGTATCGTTATTATAAACCATACATATAAGAACAGAATTTGTATGTTTTTTTTTGCACCAGTAATTTTATATCATGTGTATTATTAATAAACTATAAATAATTAATTAAATAATGAAAAATAATTATTAACACTAGTAACATAAAATCATTGGTGAAACACATACAAGAACTTAAAAAAAACAAATTTTGTTCTTCATATAATATAATATAGTTTCATAATTGCTTACCATTCTTCTTATATACGATTAACCTTTTTGAAGCGGCTGCATATGTGTTTGAATTGATTAACCAAGGATACAAGCAAAGGTTTGCATCATCAAATACTGTTTTATTTTAATTTTTGCTGCCATTTCCATCCAGCCTTTGGTCGGTCAATTTAACCTTTTAGTATATGGAAAGAAATTAATTTAGAAATATAGCTGCATGATTGCCCTTGCTAGCTCTAAACCAAGTCAATAATGCATTTTATAATATATGTATGTATATATATATATATTCGATATTTGTAATTAATTTATGTATACGTATGTGAGTACATGATATAACCTTTTAAAAATAGTTCAATTAATTGTGGATCAAGAAATATTTTTTAAAATAGACACACATATATATATATTATACGTGGATTCAAATTTTCGAGTGGATACAATCAATAAAATAGACGACTAACATAAGAAAATTTAGATTTCAAGGTACATACAATCGATAAAGTAAATAATTAACGGAAGAAATTTCAGATTCTAGTGCGGGCAATTGTCCACCCTTCACAACACACAGATCCGCCACTGAGTTCAATTGAGTTAAAGTTTTGATGTTTTTATATTTTTTTAATGGTCTAAAAGTGATTACAAGGTAGTATATGTTCATACATATTTTTTAACCTTTTGACAATGAGCATATACCTTGTAGACAAAACGATTTAAACTCGTATCTCCTAAGATGAACATCATCTGCTTTTTCACAGGACACTTAACAATAGGTTCTTATGCTTTTATATATTGATTGTTCACGAAAATAATCAGGGTTAAAGAAATTCAGCCAAATTTCGACACATAAGCAAAGTCATCACCATCTAACACAAACCCGGATTTAATTTTGGTTCATTTTCACGATTTCGACTGAGAAAACGAATTTTATCTAACAATATCTCTTGGCTTGGAACAAGCTAATGTAATTTCGTGTAGTTTTTGGAACAGTAATTGCAGAAAATGATAAACATATAAAGATGAGTGAGGGCAACGTGCCACCTCGCGCAAAACGAAGTAATCAAAAGCAGTGCGATTTTACTATTTTTTTTCCTTCTTCTTTTCGAGTTACATAATTACTACACTAATGGTTGGCTGCCCACATTGTTGAAATCGAAATTGTGTGTAAATAAAGAAACCCCAAAGGGATTTGAGATATTTGGACAAGAATGGTTTTTTGACAGAGGAAATGCTCAGAGTTGAAGGCTTCCCGAATCGGGGAAAGAACAGGCTTATGTTGCCTAGGTTGTTGCTGTCAGGCACGAGACAGGGGTAATATTTCCATGGTTGGGGGTGAGACAATTAGGGTTATGTTTTAAGGAGGAATTATGGGTTTGCCTCAAGTAGAAACTCATCAAAGCAACCTGCATGCAGGAGGATTAATCGGGGCCACTTCCGATCGTGGTATTCATGTTGGGCTGCACTTACTTCTCCCCGTGTTCTGTGTGCCATGCGGAGGCAAAAGCTTGCCTACCTATTCACCTACCTCGATTCCGTATTATGATTTAAGGGTTAATATTTGATGTACGTGCAGCGGAAAACTTTTTTTTTTCACAAGCATGCCTAATCCAACACTAAAAATTAATTTTTTTAATCATACATCTTAAATTCTAGCTATAAATATTATAGTATAAATCCTACAACCTAAACTCTTAAACACTGAATTAGACTTGCCAATAAAAAATTCATTGATAGTGCATGAAATATTTTTCTTAAAACTAGATATAAAGAGATTAAGTCATCTAATTTTAAAGTTATCAGCAATATAATAGGTATTTAAATAAAAAAATTAGTTCGCCAATTATTCAAACTAACATAAATCTAGATCATTATTAGAAGAAATAGAGGGTCATTCCCCTTCAAATCCTCTTTAATTCTGACAAAATGTCAAATATTAAAGAACTTAAAATTCTTTATTTTTGTTATGTATGTTCTAACACTAAAAAATTGGATTTATGATTGAGGGTTTATGAGTTGAGATTTAACATTTAGAGTTAAGCTTTAAATTTTTAGTGTTGGGTGTTAAGAGAATTCTAGAGTATTAGCTGTATTGTTAAAGTTGTTATAGGTTGTTGGGCCATCTGTAACAAACTATGTGAGTCAGCAGATTAGTTAGCCATTTGGGCTATAAGACTAATGTTGGGCTGTAATTTTCAATATGCATATTTTGTATTATTCAATGAAAATACAAATTAAATAAAACATAATTCTCTCGTCTTCTCCCTCTTTCAAATCCCTAAATTCCCAATTCCTTTACTGAGTTAGTTCATAGATTCACATGGTATCAGTCGCTTTGGTTTCTTGATCCGGCGTTATTTGTGTTGTCATTCTGCGATCATGCCAGAGGCTTCAATGGATTCGGCGGCCGAGCATTCCATGTCCTTCTCCAGCGATGACGATGTCTCCGCTCATACTTTTGCCAACAAACAGATCAGTGTCCGTCTTGACGACGACAACTTTCTTCTGTGGCAGCAGCAAGTCAAATTAATGGTTCGTGGTCTCGGTCTAGAGCATTTCCTCAACGAAGAGACTCCGATTCCGGCAAAGCTTGTTACGAACAGTGATGGCGAACGCACCGTTAATCCCCTCTATTTGAAGTTTATTAAGCAAGATAGTTCACTTGCTTCGTGGTTGTTGTCCACGATAAGTCCTCGAATCCTTTCGCGTCTGGTTCGGTCGGAGACTTCCGCTGCAATTTGGAGTTCCGTTGTTCGACGCTATTCTAAGCTCTCTACGACTCGTTTGATGCGTCTCCACTGTCGAGTTCGGTCAATGAAGAAAGGTAATCTCTCCATGCTTGATTTTACATCACAAGTTCAAGATATCTGTGATATGCTCACCACTTGTGGTAATCCTGTGTCTGAGCTTAAGCAAGTGGCGTCTGTCCTCAATGGCCTTCCGGTGGAATATGAGCCGACTATGGCGGTGATTTCTGCGAGTGAGAAACCTTATTCGTTCGATGCGGCGGTTTCCCTCTTGATTGATGCTGAGACGCGTCTCAATGATCCAATCCGTCTTCCGATTGGGATCCATAACACAGCGTTCCAATCCACTGAGGAGTCAGGTGAGGAGGCCAATGATCTGTCGCGTCGATCTCATGCTCCTCCTCGTGGTGGTGGCCGTCCTCCTGTTTCAAATTTTTCTGGTGGCCAGTTTAAGGGACGTTCTCGTCCGCAGTGTCAGCTCTGCGGCAAGATCGGTCATCTGGTTGACCGTTGTTGGTACCGGTTTGACCACAATTTCAAGGGTGGTGGTTCAGCTAAGTCTTCTGATGCTCAGGCTCACACCTGCTGTTGTCCTCACGATTCATATGAGGAACAATATACTCCTTTTATTTCTACTGAGACTCTTGTTGCTAATTCTTCTGCTCCGATTGACAGTCCCCAAGTTAATTTTCTTCATGCTTCTCCATCTGCTAAGTGGTTTCCTGATTCGGGGGCGACTCATCACGTCACTAGCGATGCTGGTTGTGTTCAGGTGGGTCGACCTTACAGTGGCCATGGCAAGGTGCATATAGGTGATGGCTCTTCACTTGACATTACTAAGATTGGTAATACTTCCTTGCTTACTGAGTCTAGGGATCTTATTCTTGATCAATTACTTTGTGTACCTAGAATCACCAGAAATTTGTTGTCAGTATCCAAGTTCACTACTGATAACTCTGTATATTTTGAATTTCATGCTACTTGCTGTTATGTGAAGGATGAGACAACTGGGAGTATTTTACTTGAGGGCTCTCGGGAACAAGGATTGTATCAGTTTCATGCACCGTTTGGTTCAAGTTCAGCATTTGCCTACACAGTTTCGAGGCATGACTACTCTGGTTTCTGGCTTTGGCACAGGAGGTTGGGGCATCCTGCATCAGATGTTGTGAGTTCTGTTCTTAATAAACAAGTTTCTGTAGATAGAAATTTAGTTTGTAATGCATGCCAACTTGGTAAATGTCATGCTTTGCCATTTAAAGATTCTGCTACTGTATACACTCAGCCTTTTCAGTTGGTAGAAGTAGATGTTTGTGGACCTTCTTCAGTGTCTTCTGATGGCTATAGATATTACATATCTTTTGTTGACATGTTTAGTAGAAATACTTGGATTTACTTGTTGAAGAATAAGTCCGATGCTTCTGTAGCTTTCACCCTTTTCTACAAACTTGTACAAACTCAATTCTCAACTTCTTTACTTGCTGTTCAAACAGATGGTGGGGGAGAGTTTAGGTTTCTTGAGAATGATCTAAAATTGCTAGGTATACAACATAGGGTTACATGTCCTAGAACCTCCCAGCAAAATGGGGTTGTTGAAAGAAAACACAGACATATAATTGAAACTACCTTAGGTTTGCTTGCACAAGCATCCATTCCTCTAAAGTTCTGGTCCTTTGCTGTTCTTAGTGCTGTATATCTCATAAATAGAATGCCTTCTAAAACACTGAACATAAATCTCCATTTCAAATTCTCTTTCATAAAACACCTAACTACAACTTTCTTAAAGTGTTTGGTTGCTTATGCTATCCCTCCTTAAGATCTTATAATCATCATAAAATGGATTTTAGATCAAAACCATGCCTTTTCCTAGGATATTCTCCTAAACGTCATGGCTACAATTGCTTAGATCCTTCCACTGGTCGTTTGTATATCTCTAGACACGTGGTCTTTGATGAGGGAATATTTCCTGGCTTTAAAGATGGTTCTTCAGACTCTCCCAATCTAAATTTGTTTCGCTCCCCTGAACTGGTTGTTGATAATGACTTGGAAAATGTCACTGGTGCATCTAGTCCCTCCGCTGTATCTCCTCCTCATGATGAATCTAGTCCTCCTTCTAGTTCTAGTGAACATTCTGCTGAGCATCAGAATGTTGAAAGTGTACCAGTAGAGAATGAAGCTCCTGGTTCCTCTGTTCCTCAATCACATCAGCACACTGAAGTTCCTCTTGTAAGTGAGGATGAGTTTGTGACTGTTCAAAGTGCTCCAGATCAGTGTGTTGAGCATAATGGGATGAATGACACTGTTCTTGTTGAAGAGGATACTCAGTCACAGTTAGCTGAAGAAAATACTCTTGTTGTTCAGATTCAGGAAGATAATTCTGTTTATGTTGATACTGATAATGTTGGTCAAATACCACCACAGAGCTTTCCTAGTCCTAGTCTCATATCTCATCCTATGGTAACAAGGAGTAAACTTGGGATCTTCAAACCCAAAGTTTATAATCTTCAACTTGATGAAATTCCACAAAATGTTCACATTGCCTTGCAACATCCAGAGTGGAAGACTGCTGTGTTGGCAGAATACAATGCTTTATTGCAAAATGATACATGGGAGCTTGTATCTTTGCCTTTAAATAAGAAGGCCATAAGATGCAAATGGATTTTTAAGGTGAAAAGAAAATCTGATGGCACAGTGGACAGGTTTAAGGCTCGACTGGTTGCAAAAGGTTATTCTCAAATGGCTGAACATGACTTCACTGATACGTTTAGTCCAGTAGTCAAGTCTTTTACTGTAAATGTCTTACTTTCAGTTGCTGTTACAAATGGATGGCTTGTTAGGCAAGTTGATGTCAACAATGCCTTTCTTAAAGGGGATCTTGATGAGGATGTGTTTATGCAACAACCTGAAGGTTTTCAGTATACAGATGTCAATGGTATGCCTTTAGTGTGCAAGCTGAAGAAGGCATTATATGGTCTGAGACAGGCCCCTAGAAATTGGTATACAAAACTCAAGGATTTCTTAGTCTTTTTGGGTTTCAAAGTTTCTAGAGCAGATGTGTCTCTGTTTGTGTACAAATCTGCATCTCTCACTACCTATGTTGTAGTTTATGTAGATGACATATTGCTCACTGGATCTTTGATGAGAGTGGCAATCGATCGAACAAAACCAAGAGGGGGGGTGAATTGGATTTGTGAATGGAATGGTGGACACTAATTGCAAAGGTAAAATTGCAAGGAGATTTAGAGTGGTTCAACTCCCCTAATTGGAGTCTACATCCACTACCTTAGTGACCACACTAAGGATTTTCCACAAATTCACTAATTTGTCTTTCCTTTAAGGATAAGGAGTAACCTTACACAATTCAATAGACTTACACCCCAAAGTCTATTGAATCCTATCCCAAGAATTGATACAAATAAGCAAACTAGAAAATCCTCACTAGGAATGTGTTTGCAAAGTTTAAGCTCTCTCACACACCCAAAGAAACACTAGTACAAGAATTACAATGAAGAACACTCTAGTGTTTTACAAGAAAGATTGAAAATTGAGCACAAATTGGAATTTGATTGCTTGGATGTTTGGATTGACTTTTTTGTTGCTTCATTACTGTTTGGAGACCCCTTTTATATGCTTTTGATCTTTTCTAACCGTTGGGAGACTTTGGAGGGAGTTTGGAGCCGTTGGGAGCCATTAAAACCGAGCATTAAATGCTCACCTGCACAGAGGTTTCGAAACCTTTACCAGAGGTTTCGAAACCTTAAGAAGGGATTTGTAAAAACTAGCCGTTACAGGGCCAAGGTTTCGAAACCTTTATAGAGGTTTCGAAACTTTTAAGCCAAGGTTTCGAAACTTTGTGAAGGTTTCGAAACCTTTGCTTAGGTTTCAAAATCATTTAGCTACTGCCCAGTAAAGCCCAGTAAAGTTTCGAAACTTTCTCAAAGTTTCGAAACTTTCCTTTGAAAAAGAACATTTTGGGCATTTGTCGACTTTTAAAAGTGTAGTTCGATATAGGTACTAAGTCGAACTTTTTCAAAACATTTTGTCAAGTTAAAATCGAGTTTTTGACAAATTTATTTCTTTAAAATTACTTTACAAATTTTTACAATTTAGTCCTTAAAATTTCTTTTTAAGTTATATCAAAATCAAAATAAGTTCAACAATCTCCCCCTTTTTGATATAACAAAACATTTTGTAAAAATTTGTTTTTGAAAAATTTGTTAAATTTTCAAATCTCCTTCATAAGCTCCCCCTTAATAAATGTCTTTATAAAATTCTTTTAAAATCATAATTTTAAAGACATAGTGAAATATTTGGATAAAAACTCTTGATAAAAACAAATTTACTCTTAATCTTCTCCCCCTTTTTGTTATAGCAAAAAGGATAAATGGCTACACAAGCAACAAAATGTTAATAGATCAATATAATTCAATAGCATATCATCCATAAAAACATTCCAAGATATATAATCCAACAAAATAAAATCCATAGAAATATGCAACAAGGATCATAAAATGTCTCAAAAACAAAGACTAAAACTTAAATCAAAATAAGTCTAAAAATGCAATAATAACATCATAAAGTCATATAGAATGCATATATAATCTAAACATCATCATGAGGCATCTGAGGTGGAAAAAAGTGAGAGTGGACATCGTGCATGTCATGCTCCAAAGATGTAACACGATCATCTATGCCACGAAGATGAGCATCTATGCTATCAAAGCGCGTGACCATAGTCGCATACATAGCCTCTAAAGTAATCGGTGCCGGTGCCGATGCCGGAGCTAGTGGAGCCTCTCCTATAGGATCCTCGCGATCATCAATCTCCTCAACAACATCTCCCCTATGAACCCATCCATGTACACCATGATACCATTGGGATTTATGACAAGATTTTAGGTCGATGAAGCTTTTGTTCTTAACTTGAGGATCTAAGGAAGTGTCAATGTTGAGCTTCCTAAAGATGTGGCTAAGAACATTCCCATAAGAAAGAGAGAATGAGGTGGGATTATTGATGATTTTAATGAGGTTTAGGAATATGATGGTAGCAATATCGGGACAAGTTCTATCACGATATTGGCGTAACCACCAATAGTCACATGCTCGCATACTAGTGGCTTTTCCGCCGGAGGGATGGAAGAACCAAGTAGTAAGGAGTAGAAAGAGGCGCTCCTCAAGAGGAAGGTGGGTAGGACTACCATCCGGGAAAGCGGGAATATTGTGAGCATCATTTTCATTAGAGCTCCCATCTAATGGAACACCTAAATGATCGGCTAAGCTTTGAGGTGTTAACACGAATTCGGTACCCATGAGGTAAGAACGGATACCTATGATGGTGTTTCGCTCACTAGGTGATCGGATGAAAGAGGCATTGGCGAAAAAAGCACGAACTAATTTGCGATGGGTATAAGGAGGAATGTTTAGATAGTCAAGCCATTCCCATTCCGCAAATAATTCAAAGAGATCAAAGTTAAATTCAGGAGACGTAAGAAAATCAAAATCAATTGTTCTTTCTTCTCTAACTTTCTTATTCTCATATATACTTTGATATCTATCAAGGTTTTCGGGATTCCTAAAGCAAACATCCTCAAATTGAGGATTAGGATTGGAACCGGAATTTTGACCGATTTCATTACGTTGACGTTTCGCTCTAGGAGGATTGGTTCTAGGAAGAATTACTCTAGGAGGCATGATTTAGAAATTTGGCTTTAAAAAAATTTGGTTGGGGAATTTTATCAAACACTTTGTGGGCAAGAATCAAAAGGTGTTTAAACAAGAGTTCTAACAAGATTGGGTGATACCTCCTGCAAAAACACAATGTATATAGCAATTTAAGCAACCCACATTAATCTAATATTCAATAAAATCGATTCCCTAAAATTTTTGAAAACCCTAAAATTCTCAAAATTTTGAAGAAATTGAAGTTTTAAGCAAGAATTTACCTCAAAAACTGATGAAGATGAAGATGTAATTCCAAAGGCTTGATTAAATCTTGTAGTTGAGAGACAAGGTTTTGAGGATTTGAGAGAGTTTAGGGAGGTTTGGCCGGATGAAGAAGAGGAAATAAAGAGTTAGGTTTGAAAAATTTTGTGTTTATAAGCTTAAAACCCGTCCGAACATGGCCTGCTTTAATGAAGGTTTCGAAACCTTGGAAAGGTTTCGAGACTTTCAGCCTAAGGTTTCGAAACTTTTTTGAAAAGTTTCGGAACTTTTTGCCTCCAGTAGCAAAAGTTTTCTGGAAAACCTATAAGGTTTCGAAACTTATACAAAGTTTCGAAACTTTGTCCTGTATTGACTTAAAAATTTTCAGATTTTGCCTCAATTTAGTTCCAAGACGCATTCTAATATTACTATGATAATTATCAACATTAAAGACCATTTTTGAACTTAAAAACAAAGAATTTTACGCTAAATGTTGGATTCAGAAGTGACTATCTTAACTAAGGTCACCAAAAAATTTAATCATTTAAGCACATAAAATAGCTAATTTTTAAGGCCTAAAGACATATAATAACACATAAGGCCAAAAATTAAGCAAACATGCAAAACATAACTCCCCCTCATTAAAAGCATTCATATAACATATGGGGAACCTCAAACATGTTTCAACACAAAATAGTCATATAAATCAACATGAAAGAGTAGATTTTGCAAAAAAAAAAAAAAATTACCACTTGAACCAAGATATGTCATTGAGCTTCTTCAAGTGTCCTTCCATTTTGTGTGTATAGAGCTTTCAAGTTTCTTCAAATTTGCATATCATGGCTCCAACACACCTACAAAAAGGGAACTATGCATGTTTTGGTACCCAAACTCTTTTGGGTCCATAAGAGTTAGTTCCTATAATTTTACTCCCTTTTGGTATCCATTTAGACAAGAGATCATATTCTTTGTTAGCAATGAGTCCTTTTGGAACCCAAATGCTTTTAATTGTCTTTCTATTATATGATCTTTGGTGACCTCCTTGTCTATACCCATAAAAGTTCTTCCTAATATAGTTGGGTCTTGAATTTTCACCTTTTTCAAATTTTTGAGTTCCAACTTTATTGAAAGAAACTTTAAGATCATCAAGCTCCTTTTGATGATCATCATGGACCTTTGAAAGTAAGTTGTGTAAATCTTGATTTTTCTTTTCAAATTCTTTTATTTTAACTTGCATTTCCTCAATTTTACTTTCAAATTCCTTATTAGACTTAGTGAGAGAGTCATTTTCATTTTTCAATTTTAAAATGGTTTTTCTATTTTTCAAAATTGACTCTTCATACTCTAAGGCTAATTCATCATAAGCCTCTTGCAATTCATCAAAAGTATAATCAATTGAAAAAGATGAATTAGAGGTTACCTTAGAGTCATCCTCAATAGCCATGAGACACAAGTTGGCTACTTTATTCTCGTCCTCGTCGGAAGATTCATCATCGCTCCAAGTAGCTATATGAGCCTTGTGCTTCTTTTTCTCATAGCTCTTTTTCTTCAATTGAGGACAATCGAACTTGATATGTCCCGGTTTATTGCACTCATAGCAAATAATTGGATCTTTCACTTTGTTGTCATTCTTGAAGCCCTCTTCTCTTTGAAATCTTCTTCCTTTGTTGGACCTCATGAATCTTTTGAATCTCTTGGCAAACATAGCCATCTCTTTATCTTCATCATCTCCACTAGTATCAATATCTTCTTTAGATGCTTTGAGAGCAATGCCAACTTTTTTCTTTTCCACTTCCTTCTTCTTTTCTTCCTTGCCCTTTGACATCATCTCATGTGTAAGCAAGGAACCAATGAGCTCATCCAACTTGAGAATCTTGAGGTCCTTTGCTTCTATTATGGCCGTTTTCTTTGAATCCCATGAATCGGGAAGAGAGTAGATCATCTTCCTCACAAGTTTATCTTCCGGGATCACTTCACCATAGCCCTTCAAACCATTAACAATCACGGAGAATCGATCGGACATGGTTTTGATGTCTTCCTCGGGGTCCATCTTGAAGTTTTCATAGTTAAGATTGAGAAGCCCGATTTTGGTTTCCTTCACTTGATTTGTTCCTTCATGTGTAACTTCAAGTTTGTCCCAAATCTCTTTAGCATTTGAACAAGATGACACCCTTCCATACTCATTCGGGCCAAGGGCACAAAAAATGAGATGCATTGCCTTAGCATTTGTGGAGAATCTCTTACTTTCTTCATTGTTCCATGTCTCCATGTTGCTAGTCGGTGCGGTGTAACCACTCATGATGATTTTCCAAGCTTCAAGATCAAAAGCTTGAATGAAAAGCTTCATGCGGTTCTTCCAATAGGCATAATTAACTCCATTGAAGAAGGGAGGCTTGTTGGTGGGTTGAGAATCGCCCCAAGCTTCAACGGTGGAGGTGGAAGCCATGGATGACCTTGTAGATGATTACACACTTCTAGGATCTTCTCAAGAGGTTGTAAGACCTTCCAATGAGCCAAGCTCTGATACCAATTGATGAGAGTGGCAATCGATCGAACAAAACCAAGAGGGGGGGTGAATTGGATTTGTGAATGGAATGGTGGACACTAATTGCAAAGGTAAAATTGCAAGGAGATTTAGAGTGGTTCAACTCCCCTAATTGGAGTCTACATCCACTACCTTAGTGACCACACTAAGGATTTTCCACAAATTCACTAATTTGTCTTTCCTTTAAGGATAAGGAGTAACCTTACACAATTCAATAGACTTATACCCCAAAGTCTATTGAATCCTATCCCAAGAATTGATACAAATAAGCAAACTAGAAAATCCTCACTAGGAATGTGTTTGCAAAGTTTAAGCTCTCTCACACACCCAAAGAAACACTAGTACAAGAATTACAATGAAGAACACTCTAGTGTTTTACAAGAAAGATTGAAAATTGAGCACAAATTGGAATTTGATTGCTTGGATGTTTGGATTGACTTTTTTGTTGCTTCATTACTGTTTGGAGACCCCTTTTATATGCTTTTGATCTTTTCTAACCGTTGGGAGACTTTGGAGGGAGTTTGGAGCCGTTGGGAGCCATTAAAACCGAGCATTAAATGCTCACCTGCACAGAGGTTTCGAAACCTTTACCAGAGGTTTCGAAACCTTAAGAAGGGATTTGTAAAAACTAGCCGTTACAGGGCCAAGGTTTCGAAACCTTTATAGAGGTTTCGAAACTTTTAAGCCAAGGTTTCGAAACTTTGTGAAGGTTTCGAAACCTTTGCTTAGGTTTCAAAATCATTTAGCTACTGCCCAGTAAAGCCCAGTAAAGTTTCGAAACTTTCTCAAAGTTTCGAAACTTTCCTTTGAAAAAGAACATTTTGGGCATTTGTCGACTTTTAAAAGTGTAGTTCGATATAGGTACTAAGTCGAACTTTTTCAAAACATTTTGTCAAGTTAAAATCGAGTTTTTGACAAATTTATTTCTTTAAAATTACTTTACAAATTTTTACAATTTAGTCCTTAAAATTTCTTTTTAAGTTATATCAAAATCAAAATAAGTTCAACAATCTTGTTCTAAGCATGTTGATATCGTAATTCTTTAGTTGCATTCTCAATTCTCTGTCAAAGATTTGGGTATTCTTCAGTATTTTCTTGATATTGAAGTTATATCTCTTCATGTGGATTGTTTTTATCTCAAAGGAAGTACATAACGGATCTTCTTATTCAGACTGAGTCCCAAGATCTTAATTTTGCTGCTACTCCTTTAGCCTTAACACCAAAGCTGAGTAAGGATGATGGAGAACCTCTTGCTGATCCACATCAATATAGAAGTGTTGTAGGTGCCTTGCAGTACATCTGCCACACTCGTCCTGATATTTGCTTTGCTGTGAACAAAATTGCTCAGTTCATGCAACATCCCACTGATGTACATTGGTTGGCTGTGAAGCGTGTTCTCAGGTATCTGAAGGGAACACTAGATTTTGGTCTTTGGTTTTCTTCTTTTTCTTCTGGTCTTCCGCTAGTCTCTTTTTCGGATGCTGATTGGGGTAGTGACCCTGATGATAGAAGATCGATTTCTGGCTACTGTGTTTTTCTGGGTGCTCATCTTATTTCTTGGAGCTCTCGGAAGCAAAGATCAGTGTCTCGTTCGACAGCTGAGGCTGAGTTTCGTAGCCTTGCTGATGCTGCGTCGAAACTTATGTGGTTAAAGGTCCTTTTACATGATATAGGTGTTGCATCTGCTGATATTTCTGTGTTGTGGAGCGATAACACAAGTGCTGTGGCCATGGCTGCCAATCCAGTCATGCACACGAAGACGAAGCACGTTGAACTGGATTTGTTCTTCGTTCGTGAAAAGGTTCTCTCACGTGAAGTGCAGGTTAACTATGTACCTGCTTGTGATCAGCTCGCTGATGTGTTTACAAAGGCTGTTACTACTGGCAAGTTTGAAGAGTTTAGATTCAAGCTCAATGTTCGAAGTTCTTCAGAGTTGAAGAAGCATGGGAAATGTTAAGAGAATTCTAGAGTATTAGCTGTATTGTTAAAGTTGTTATAGGTTGTTGGGCCATCTGTAACAAACTATGTGAGTCAGCAGATTAGTTAACCATTTGGGCTATAAGACTAATGTTGGGCTGTAATTTTCAATATGCATATTTTGTATTATTCAATGAAAATACAAATTAAATAAAACAGAATTCTCTCGTCTTCTCCCTCTTTCAAATCCCTAAATTCCCAATTCCTTTACTGAGTTAATTCATAGATTCACATTGGGCACACATAAAAACACTAAAAAAGAGAAAGATTTTTTGTTCAGTATTAAATATGATTTTTTAATAATTTTACATCAGTTTCGCTATGAATTATAAAATTATATAAAAAATTCTAATAATTGGGGAAGAAGCAAGGTTTAAAGCTTAAACAAGACTACTCAGACAATAAGACTAATATATATGAATACTTAATACTTATTAATATCATAAGTAGTAAAAAAAATCAAGGGCACAGTTTCAAATTTTATTATCTCACTTTCTTTGGTCTAGAACTAATCCGTTCTTTTAAAGCATTTGTCTTTTCTATTATATATATTTTAACATAAATTTAATATATAACATTTAAATAAATTAGTTATTTGAGTTTAACTTAATTGACATATCGTAAATTATAATATAAAAAAATTTAAAATTGAATATGTATGTGTTCGGTAAAAAAAATAAAAAAAAATTACATGCTATATATATGAAATGGTGATATCACTTGTTATGACCAAGGGCAAAGGTAGCTTAGGAGTAGGCAGAGATCTTGGTTTTCCTAAATGATAAGAATTATGATTTTAGTCCATTCAAAATTTAAAGTTTTAAGATAAGATGATTATAAAGTTATATTAATAATAAAATTTAATTTTAATCATTTTAAATTATTAAATTATAATTTAACTCTTCGAAAATTTATAATTTCCTTTTTCTTTCTGACTTTTTTTCCATGAGTCAGGACTTAAATTTGAAGAACTAAAACAGGTCATTCTTGATTCTTGTCAACCATATGCATGGATATTGCATGGGTTTCCTAGCTAAGCAAATATTTATATTATATGTATAAATAAAATATATTTTTTAATTATTTCGAATTCTTATTTTAATAATCATGGTGGGGAAAATCAAATCCACATTAATTAAGAATGCGAATTGTTCTAAGAGATCTAGAAAGATGGTTTTATTTTATTCTCTTTCATGTCATTATAATAATAAATAAAAAAAGGTTGACAGCCACTAACATGGACATGTAGGGTTGACAAAATTCGTATTATTGTATGCAACAATTAATTAAGCTTTTTGTGTTGGAGGTGGGTGGCGTATCAAACTCTTTCCTTATTTGATTGTTTTGATTTAATTTAAGATAAGATTTGAAAAATGAAAGTAGTGAAAGGAAAACAAGTCATAATTAAATTTAATAAGTGTACAAGTAAAAAAGCAGATGATGTTCATCTTAAGAGACACAAATTTAAATAACTTTGTTTATAAGGTGTATGTTCATTGTTAAAAGGTTATATAGTAATTCATCAAATGAGATGTTACGAGACACGAGTTCAAATCGTTTTATTTATAAGGTGTATGCGCATTCTCAAATAGATATTTGTTAATCCAACAGAATGAGATGCTAAGTCTCTTAAATAAGGTTTAAAAGTTTGAATCTTAGTACTGTAAATAATATAAACTAAATTGAAAGGATAGTCCTATAATAACGCTATGTAATATTCGATCTAAATTAATCGACCAATAAATCAAATACCGATGATTATAAAAAATATACATGTCCATTGTTGTCAGCATATTTTCTTTTGACAAATTAATCATAATCTTATCTATAGAGGAGGGGAAAGAAGAGAGTGTTTCTAGTATGTTTAGAACTTATAACCTTCAAAACTATGAAAGAATAAAGATGAACATTTTAACCAACCGACCAAATGTGTTTGCTCGCATAATTTTTTATTTTTGAGAAAATTATTGCCAGCATAATTTAATGAAGTTTGGTGCCGAAAAACGAGTTTGTATTATATAGATGGTTGATTAACATCGTATAAATTTAAAATAATTATTTAGTATATTGACTATCAATATTGCTAATTTTAAAAGATAAATTAAAAAATCATCAAATATAATTAATTGTTATTTAAAAATAATAAATAATTTATGTACTCGAGTATTTTAATATATAAAGTTATAATATTCATATATATATATAGAGAGAGAGAGATTACCCTTCCATAATATATAAATTTATAATTTCTTTTCAGAATCGGGTTTACATGGAGCAAACACATTTGACCGGTTGGTTAAACTGTTCATCTTTGTTCTATCATATTTTTTTAGGTCATGAACTCTAGACTCATTAAAAGCGCACTCTTCCTTCTCTTAGAGTGCCATTCCCTGTAAGTATGATTAAGATTAAAATTTCTTTAAAAAAATAGGTTTGCATGTTTTATTTAATATATATATATATATATATATATATATATTAATTTTACCTTTATTCTTTTTCTACTAAATTCAACATTTAATATAGAAAAGGCAAATTTAGTTTTAAAAGAAAATACATATTAAAAGTTAATTTTATAATGGTGTTGACATGTCTATCTAAATAAACTTCATACTAACATGACATTAGTGGTCTTATATAACATGTTAAAAATTTTTTATAAAAAAAGTTAACATGAAATTTATATGAACTATCACACAAATAGTCACATAAGCACTATTAAAATTTTAATATTTTATTTTACATATATTAAATAAGTAGTCTCACTCTTTTGTTAAGTTGAGAGATAAATTTAGTACAATAAAAGTACAAGGGTTGAATTGGTAAAAATATAAACTGTATTGACATTTTATATATTTTTTTTGTTTTCCAATGTACCTATTGGAGTGAGGCTAATGATTAGTCTGTTGCGTTTGTTGACTCATATTTCAGTAGACACTTGAGTCACGAGGCTATTACTCTCTTTTCAAAAGACATATAAAATAAGATGTGTAGCACCACCGTTGTCAAAGGTCATCGTTTTTCTTTTTCGATGTAAAATTAATGTATCATTTCGCTCAAGCGTTACATTTTTCCTACTCTATCTCGTGATGCATTTTTCATGAGTAGGTGTTCTTACTGAGTGAGTAAATTATGAACTAAGCAATTATCGACTCAATAAGCTCGATAACATATTCATCAGCTCGTGCTCGTTAAAAGAATTCGTTGCTCGACTTGACTCGTTGCTTATTAAGCTCACCAGAAATTTTAATTTTTTTAATATATGTAAAATTTAGTAATACTATATAGAGGTTAATATAAACATAAATTAATAAATTTAATAAACATAATCACCATAGTATGTGAAGCAATTTTAAAATCTAAATTCCAAAGTAACATTCCACTAATACATCAAAATTAACCTATTATATAAAAAAATTGTTCACTTTGATGCAAAAACAAGAATTTTTTTTGATATAAAAAATATATTGTTGCTACGTTTGTTGGGTCTTTCATCTCTCTTATGCGGATAAACCCAGACAAAAATTAAAAAACTACCCTTGGGTACTTTGAGCCCAATTGCTTCATTGGTCTTCTATAATTTTGATTTTTGGAGTCTTGAAATTGAAACCCAAATCGAATTACTCTTAGAAAAGCAGATTCTTACAGCAAACAGTTGACCTCTGGGCGTTCAAAAACGGAAACGAATTTAAAGAGGGAGTAAAAAACCCCACTGCCATAGCAGTTTTGCAGCATTTCTTGGGTTCTGACACAAACACAAATTTTGGGTTTTTTTAGAGGAGAGCAGAAAGAACAATAATGGAGGTGGAATTGAAAGAGATGCTTGATGATCTCTTGTCTCTAAGGAAATCTTTGTCTGATCCTTCTCTTCGTGCTTCAATCGACCAGGTGCAATTTTCATCAATCTTAGATTACATGCAAGCGTTTTTAGTAGCATTTGATCCGATGAGATGTATATTTTAGGCCCGTGGGGGGATCCAGAAAGTTTGTAGCTTAATTGTGTTTTTATACTTGTTGAATTGCGATGAATGAGATTCATTTCGGTTCTAGGTTGATCTTCTTCGATCTATCAGTTGTCTCGTTTGCTGCATTTTATGTTTAAATTGGGTTTTTTTGGATTGGGGGGGGGGATTTTGACTTAATTCATGCATTTTATGCTATCTTGTCTACCAATGAAGATTGGTAATGTAGCTAGTCTATGTTCTTCTCGATGACGACTAGGTTCTGTTAGGCAGAGCTAAATTAATGTTTCCTTGATATGGAATTTACTTATAACATACTGGAAAACTTAAAAAATTATGTTTTAGTTTATTATGAAGACAGAAATTTGTCTTTAACAATGTTTGAGTCTATTGCTTTGGTTGCAACTTGTTTATACGTTTTCCAGATGCAAGTACGTGTTGACCGTCTTACTCATCTTGCCAAGTCGGTACCTGTTCGACGAACAAAAGTCAAGGTATTTGTTTCCTGTACTTGTTCCTCGGCGCTTACATATTCTTCTGGTTATGGATTTTGATTGTGATACTGATGCATGTCTAATCAATCCGGTGGAAGGATATGAGTGCTGAGGTGGTTGATAGCAATCCTTATAGTAGGCTCATGGCACTTCAAAGAATGGGTATTGTGGAAAACTACGAAAGGATCCGGGAGTTCTCAGTTGCCATAGTTGTATGTATTTGTCTTTTACTTTCTAGATCATTTGTCAATAAAGCCTTGCCTGACACATACTACCGGTTCAATTATGTTAGCTTAGATTGATAATTCTTATCTTCCTGATTCAATTTTCATTGATCTTTAACTTGCAGGGTATTGGTGGTGTTGGCAGTGTTGCAGCTGAGATGCTAACAAGGTGTGGCATAGGTCGACTTTTGTTGTATGATTATGATAAAGTGGAGTTAGCTAACATGAATAGGCTATTCTTTCGTCCAGAGCAGGTGAGTATACATGCCCTTTTCCAAACTGTTCTGTTTTGACAGCTAGTTGGAAAATGGCATGTTTATTAAAGTAATAGAACGTACCCGAAGTGCCACTAATATTTTTTTTTCTGTAACTATGGATTTTTGCATCTATATAAACCCGGAAGCCTGGCTTTGTACCTTAATTTGAATAATCTGACTTCCAATATTCTTTTAAGGTTGGTATGACAAAGACTGATGCTGCTGTTCAGACCCTGTCAGACATTAACCCTGATGTTGTGCTTGAGGTAGGTGTCCCCCCATATAATAATGTTTGATGTCTAACCTCACCAGAATTTTTTATGGGTAAAAGGATTATGCATATGCTGATAATTGATGATGATCAATTTTGTCCATCACCGTTTATTTTTAGAACTTAACATACTGATTGGTTCATTTCTTTAGAGCTATACTCTGAATATTACAACCGTACAAGGGTTTGAAACCTTTATGTCAAGCTTAAAGAATAAAACATTTCGCTCAAGTAAGGAAGGTAGCGGAGTGGATCTTGTTTTAAGCTGTGTAGACAATTACGAAGCAAGGATGGTGGTCAACCAGGTCATAATGACTTTTATGTTAAACGTGCTTATTTTCTTTTAGGCCTAAGTTGACAGGTGCTAACTGCTAAGTTTGATGACCTCCATATATCTGAACTGTTTATCATTCTACAAAGTTGATTTTTTTGTATATACACAGGCTTGCAATGAGTTGAATCAAACGTGGATGGAATCTGGTAAGAACTTATTTTTCATTTGTTACTAGTAATCAACTTAACTGAATTCACTGGTAGACGTATATTATTATAAGAAGTCCCTTCTATTATTTTTATGTTTCAATCAGATCACAAGTTTTCTTTTGAAAGATGCTTGTAATCCTGAAATCCAAGACTTTTTATCTTGATTGAAAGCTTCAAGAAGCCTGACCTCATGCACTTCCACAATAAATGGTTAAACTACAAGATTAAACATTCTTATAGTGACATAAAAGATTATGAGTGGATTTGGACTTATCATTGACACATGCTAATCTATGATAATTACTAACTACTGTGTAATTTCTCTTCATGCTCTCATATGACCTTTTAGTGGTTTGCGTGCTGTATGCGTGTACCCATATTGCACTTCAGCCAAGAATATTCTGAGAGATCCGTAGTAAAGATATAAAAGTATTCTTGGTTTGCCTCTGCTGCTTCTTATTACTGAAAAGAGGAAAATTTGGGACAGGTGTTTCTGAGGATGCAGTTTCGGGTCATATACAGTTGCTGATTCCTGGAGAAACTGCTTGTTTTGCATGTGCCCCTCCTTTGGTATATTCATCCATTAATATATGATATGTGCTTAATGTAGATGTGAAACGTCTAAGTTCATGTTTTTGTGCAGTTTGGTTATATAATCAAGAAAGTGAATATGACTATGTTATTCTATTCCTTTGAAGGTTGTAGCATCTGGAGTGGATGAACGAACACTCAAGCGCGAAGGGGTTTGTGCCGCATCTTTGCCAACTACTATGGTAAGCTTTTTTCTTTTCTTTTCCACGTCCTTTGGCTTGTTCTCTTTTGCAGTATGCCTGCATGCATGTGCATATGAACACACTGACATGAATTGATCTACCTATATAAATATACGCACACAGAAACACAAATATAAGACATGAATGATTCTATCTATACTCTCTCTCTTTCTCTCTCTCTCTCTCTCTCTCTCTCTCTCTCACACACACACACACACACGGATGCATCGAGGCATGCATGCTCTGTACTTATTTTTATCATGCATGAACATGTGCTGCGAATGTGCATGTTCATCCTTTCAGCATGTTCTATATGGTGCCTATATCATAAAATTGGACTGTAGTATATGCATTAGCAATAATCAATAAGTTGACATTATACTGTTTGGTACCTAAAATAAATAAATAAATAAAAAATCATGGTTTTCCTAACATCCAGTATATGAAATAACTTTTCAGGGAGTTGTTGCTGGGCTTCTGGTTCAAAATACACTGAAGTTCTTGTTGGGATTTGGACATGTTTCTCCCTACTTGGTAAATCCTACTACATCAACTCTCCCTCTCTCTCATTTCTGTAAATGGTGTCTGTAGAGTTTAATCCTTTGCTTTATGTGAGGTGTTCTTACTAGGTTACTAATGGCCTCTTGTGCTTACTCTTGGTTTTTGATAGATTTTTGCTGTGTTGCTGATTGTAGGGATACAGTTCTCTTAAAGATTTCTTTCCAACAATGTCAATGAAGCCAAATCCCCAGTGTTCAAATGCTGCCTGTCTGGAGCGGCAGGTAAGAGAATGATTTCCGTCTTTTCGGTTATTTGGTTTTTCTTCTTCTGATGGATTGGACCATTGCTTTGCAGAAAGAATACATTCTTGCAAAACCAGCCAGAGATGCTGCAGCTAAAGCCAAGATGGAGGCTGAAGCCTCAGCTGCTGCCGCAGCAGGAGATGTGCCACTTCATGTTGATAATGAATGGAACATAAGGTAAAGATCACAACTCTTAGAGATGGACTGGTGCTTCTTACACAATCTTCAACTCAAATTCTGTAAACCAACACTTTATTTTTTATTTTTTGTTTATGTAATGTAATCTGACATTTGATTGGATTTACACATTTATATGGTGATTGAATGACGTGCTTCCAATGATGTTAAAAGATGTTATGTACTGTTTTGCATTTTTCATATTCATGGATCATACTGTTCTATGGTTCTACTTGGGGAGATTAACCGGCTTATGCAATTCCTTTTGCAGTGTTGTCGATGACAATGAGCCGGAGAAGAGAACTTGTGGCACAAGTTCAGGTGTTTTTCTTCTCTATGCTCTCTGTTTTGAACGTTCTTCCAGTTTTTCATTTGCTGATTTTTCTTTTATATATGATTGCATTATCTTCTTGTAAAGTTCGCAATACACTAACAGAGGCCCTCTACACTAAAATTTGAGAAGAATTACTATGTTATTCCAGTCACTTCTCTTTTAATCTTTTGATCGCTTAAACATTGGGATTTTGGATGTTCAAAGGGCACAGTTTCCGTTTTTGACGTCTTAGTTGCTCTTCAACAAATGCTAATAGTTGGTAGCTTGCAGTTTTCTTCTACATTCAGCATGACTGCAGAGTCATTTGATATAAAACTGCAACCATGTCATTCTGGTCCCATTGATTTAATTATACACATGCACACATTTACAGTTTTCCTTAATTTGATTGTTGAAATGGAGTTACCTTGAAACTTTGAACTGTCCCAATTACTACCTTTCATTTGTTTGTTATCTTCTTTACCGCTCTTGTTTGATCTAAATGTTTCATTTCTTTGAGCTGCTTTCCTCTATTAATGCAGATGCGCTTCCTGAAGGCCTCACTCGTGAGCTCCCGAGCGCCGATGAATTTCAAAAGCCCCAGCCATCTGGAGCCACAGATACTGCTATCGATGACCTTGAAGATCTCCGGAGGCAACTTGATGCTCTGAATGCTAAGTAATGCCCCGGCATAACTTCTAGTCGGAAGATAGGTGGATTTGGCAAGTTAGGAACACTCATAGAGTTAATTGTTTGTTACCATTGAGGGCGAAATAAAGCAGTTCTTGGGGGTTCAACATTCAAGCAAATGATCCCCCATTCCCAAAAAATTATATACTTTTTAGGATTTAACAAATTTTCATTCAGATGACAAATCCATACTATGCCCAAAGTTTGGAACATGCAATCATCTAAAATGTGAGTATTACTGTCGGAAACATATCTATATTTTGATAATCATTCCAATCAGAATAGCATAAATAGTTACTGTGTTACAGTTACAACATACGACACACGATACAAAAGTAACAATCTTGTTTGTCAAGATAAAAACTGGTACAAGAACCTAAAACTACAGCTCTTTGAACTGCAGTAAAATTTGGTCCATTTGTGGTTGATGTTTTCTGACCTGCAAAAGAAAATACAGATTCATTTCAGAAACTTTAAAAGTCAAACACAAAGAACCCAAGGTCATTGATGGAAATATCAAACAACAAAGAAATGCAGTAAGATAGCTCTACTGAGCAAAACTAATATCGCGGTTATCATCAAACTGTGGATGAAGGATTTACCTTAACACCAGCCATTGACAGCAGCTTGCGCGAAGCAACATATGCAGTGTCTGTATTCAGTCTTTTCTCTATAAAATATATGACTTCTGAGACACCTGACTGCATCGTAGCCAAATCCATAGATGGTAAACATCAATGTTATTGAAAGGAGAAATAGAATCTATACAGAGTCGTTATTTACTGAGCATGAAGTTGACGGTTTGGTTCGAAGCATTAAGGGGAACATTGGTGTATCAAACCTGAATGATTATCTTTGC
The DNA here is from genome assembly GCA_958450335.1 of Hibiscus tridactylites. NCBI lineage: Eukaryota > Viridiplantae > Streptophyta > Magnoliopsida > Malvales > Malvaceae > Hibiscus > Hibiscus tridactylites. Next base: position 107,003,218 of record OY288265.1, read on the forward strand.
ACATTCATTGCAGGGGAACATGGTCACATAAAGCCTCTGCAAAATTTCACAACAAGAGCCATTACCAGTAAACTTTTAAAGGGAAGCCAATTGAGGACTTGCAGTAGCAGGTCACAAGAACATACAAGTAGAACTATAAAGTTTTACTATGTTTTCACTTGGAGTCTACTAAATTTTGAATAATATATATGTTGGTTCATGCGTTTAGCGAGCGACAGAGAACTGAGTAACTAACCTGGCCAGCTGCGGATGCATGATTTGTATTCAATATAGCATTGACTTCAGCATGACAAACATACCTACATAAAAGATTCAAGAATAAGTATCAAACCCAAGCATATTATCATTACAAAAACGGTTTTTGATTATCAAAGGTTCAGAGCATAGAGTTTGATTAATGCACTAGATGAAAGACCATGAATAACAAATATAGACTGATTGCAATACAGAAAGAGGCACAAGCCATAATATCAAGTCATCAATTCCGAATAATACGAGTGATAGTTCAGGAAAAAGCTTAGTACTCACGGATACTTCGTCTCCAATGGATCCCCAGATTTGGACATCTGAGGAATCATTCAAAGCACAAATTAATTTAAGGATATAGGCCTAAATAATGTTGGAATTTGTAACTTCATTAATAACAATTATCAAACCTTTGCCCAAGGAAGCTGGTCATCAGAACAACCCCTAGGAAACCCATTATAGCCAATGCCTGACCAAAGGGGAAAAAAAACAATATCCATAAACAATGGCTGCCTAGCTTTGTTAACTTTAACTCTTAAGATTGCAATTCAAGCAAAAATCTTACCAAGAATTATACCATTTTGACTCACCAAGCATGCTCCAACCTGACAAAAACCAATACAAATTTTAGAATCAAAGGTCTCAACTTTTACTTACCTAGAACTTAGATTTTCAAACAAGCAAACAAACAAACATGACAGCTGCACTTTGGGTAGCTACAATTATACAAAATTCAGTGGAAAATTTTAAACCTCTTAACAAAAAATTATGACCTGCCTGTTCGGGTCTTTGGATCTCTTAGCGGATAAGAATGCAATTGCCATAAAATAGTCATCCCACGACAAATATCTGCAACGGTAACGAAAAATTACCCATTTTTTAAAAAGATTTGATTTTCAACCACGAATACGAGTTACAAGCAAGTAGTTTACTAACCCATTGCGTTTCGATGGATCGAAAGGATCCTGGGAGGAGCGTTTCTTCGAAACGTCGCCGTTTTCGGATGAATTGATTCGAGAAGATTGTTTACTAGGGTTGGAGAAGAATGTATGATAAGCAAAAGCAGAGGCTAAAGCACCAAAGATAGTGGCCGTCGAGACCAGGGCAACGTCTCGGCAGTTCATGAGGGGAAGGGGAAAAGGGTTTATTTCTGGAGGAAAATGCGAGAAAATCTACTGCGAAAATTTTACTTCCCGAGAAAATGTTTGTACTTTCTCAAGAGCTGAGCTGCTAAGAAAAGTAGCGGGAAAGTTGGGGAAGGGCGGGAGAGTGCATCGCACGTGCGCATGAGAGCGGGTCAGTTTTCAATTTTTTTTCCCGACAAAAAAAGTTTCTCTTTTAGTTGGGAAAATTCTAAAATGAAAAAGTTAAAACTATGATAAGGTAAAATTACTTAAAAATTAAAATATTATTGATTTATAAAGTTGTGATGGTTTTCGTAAAATAATATTTTATGTATTTTGTAATTATGAAAAATTATTATAGTTACATATCGATAATGTTATACATGATTTAGCTTTAAAGTAATTCTATGAGTTGCAATGGGGTGATTGCTCATATTGAGGGTGTGTATTATTCAGTTTTAACTGAATTAATCAATCGAATTAAAAAAAATTAGTTAATTAGGTTGGTTAATTTTTAAGTAGGTTCATTAATGGTTAATTTTTTTAAGAAAATTTGATTATCGGTTAATTCGGTTTGAAACTGATTAATTAACTGAATTAACCAAAATTATTATATATTAACTATTATATATATTACGTATATTTATTTTTGGTCATTGTATTTTTAAAAATTATAAAATGGTCATTAATTTTTTTATCAAATTAGCACAAAATGAAAGCTTGGTGACTAAAAATATGATTTTAGCATAATTTAGTGACCAATTGTGTAATTTACCCGAAATTTCATAACAAATTTCGGTTAATTTGAAAACCGACCGAATTAACCGAATTTTTTGGGTTCGGTTAAAAAATTTTGAAAACAAATTCGGTTCAGTTAACGGTCAAAACGAAAAAATCGGTTGATGAATTTTGGGTAATTCGGTGCAATCAGTTAACCGAATGCACACCTTTATCCTTAACCATTAGGTCAGGAGTTCGATTTCTAATGATGGGAATGGAGCACATTCCATGGCCAGCCGTTTATCCTTAACCCGCAGCGAGAGGATTAATCACCGCTATCAGCGGTGAATATTTTGACTCAAACCAAAAATTAATTCTATTTTAATATTTTTTGAACTCACATGACCTAAAATATTATTACGTCCTATTGAATTTGTCTAGTATTAAATTTTCTATTAAAATGTTTGACTTTGACTATTTTTCAATATACTATTTATAAAAAAGTGAAGATATGTTTTAAAAACCTCCAAGTAGTTTGAAAGTATATTTTATAAAATTCAATTAATTAAAATATTTAAAATAATTACGGACAAAATCAAAAAAATAACGTTTAAAAAGTTAATACTTGTCAAATTTAGTGGGACAGAAAGAATAATAATTTCTCAATAGATTGTGTTGCCGTAAAAAGGTTAAATAAATTCTATCACAAGTTAGTCTATTATAAATATATGTATAATTTTTTTACAAATCTTAATTCTAATCTTAATTATACGTAAAGGGAGAGGGGAAGGGAAAACTCTAGGTAAAAGAAGAGGTGTTCTAAGTCGTCTAAAATCCATGACTTAAGAGAATATGAGGGAACAAAGATGAATAACTTAATCAACCGACCAAATATGCTACGAAGTGATGTCAAAAAACAATTTTAACTTTTTTTTTTGTTATATCTGGTGGTTGGAGCCATTGTGTTTCTCAACTATCATATGTTCCAAAGGTGGAAAGGTTACCGTTGATAAAAGGAATAATATATCTCGAGATCAAGGTCATTTGATAGTGATCAACATAGATAATGCTCAAATTTTTTAAAGTTTTGGGGTGATTTTAAGAAATCTAATAGTAAATTTTTTGTTTGAATGGTCTAAAGGTGATTATAATGTAGTATATGTTCATACATATTCTTAACTCTTTACAATACGCATGCACATGTAGACGAAACGATTTGAACTTGTGTCTTCTAAGATAAACATCATCCACTTTTTTATGGAGACATTTGTTGAATTCTAATAGTGAAATATTAGAATAATGATATTGACCGCTCGATTATAACTTTTTGAAATATGTTCCGATTGTTACGCACTAATAATATACTGGTATAGTATTAGAGTACTTTACCCATAAATATTACTCCCTCCGTCCCATTAACTGTCACATGTTAGTCAAAATTGTTCAACTTTAACTATAATTTATTTAAAAAATTTAATTAATTAAAATGTATAAAATATATATTTTAAAACTACTTGATTCAAGTTTTTTAAAATATTTTTTTATATTTTTATCAATAATAAATTTTAAATTATAAGAAGTCAAACTTAAAAAAGTTTGACTCAAATGTGACAGTTTAGTGGGACAGATAGAGTAGTATATATATAATGTAGAGTTTGTCTGAAATATCTTACACCTCGTACCATTATTTGAAATTTAATGATAATAATTTAATTATTACGTCAATTAATTGAGTGATTTGACTGTAACCTTTTAAAAATATTTAAAAATATAGTGACTTATAGTATAAGTTATCTAAAAATATTTTGCTATTGTTTCTTTTGTACCATGACTAATGAGTGTGAATAACAAATAAAAAACATGAGTGCAATGATTATACACGTTATATTCTTATAAATAGATTTAACTTCAAACATTTAAAATAATATTATTGGAATATACAACCACTAACTCAAATACAATTGTCAAAAAAATCAATGAATTCAATTTACTAAAAAAACACATTCATAATAATATTTATTTAGATACAGGAAAAAAAATAGAAGGCTTTTTTTAGTACAACTAAAATTTTAAAAAATATTTGAGTAAATTTATAAATTTTATATATTTTTTAAATAATTTAACATTAATTTAAATAGATAAACCCTAAAACCCTACATTTGTATATTACAGAGGAAGGCGCAGGAATTATCTCTACGGATTCTAGATAAAGGGGAAAAGTCATGGCATTAACTCATATCAGATCATTAAGAAGCCTCCTTATTGCCAAGGAGGCAGTTTCTGCCGGTCAACGAACATTTGCCGCCGGCGGTGCACCAAAAGCACCAACACTCAAAGACGTAGAGAGGAAAACACTTAGGCAATTCATTTCGAGTACATGGAAGTCTGCCGGTAGGAATTCCTCAGGCCGCATTACGGTTTTTCACCGAGGGGGTGGATCAAAGCGATTGCAGCGAAGAATTGATCTGAAACGAAGCACTTCGTCTATGGGGATTGTAGAAAGGACAGAATACGGCCCTAATCGTTCTTCTCGGATCGCTCTAGTACGATGGATTGAGGGGGTCAGGGTCTGCCCGAGGAAATTGGATACATTAGAGGAGTTTGCTCCGCCGCCTAAGATCCTTGAACCTTCCACGACCACCGTCCGTGGCTTATTTTCATCCCGTCCTTGTATCCGTAGCCCATCAGTGCAACATAATTGGCAGGGAGTGCTATGCTAATATCCTGCCAAAAATTGGTGCTCTAAACATCATCTATCACAAAAATATATCTCCTTGGCTGCAAGAACTTCACCAATGTCTCCACCAAATCTCGATTGTTCATGGAGTCTAGGTTGATCACAGAAACGAACTTTTCTTTCACCTTGTCGTAGAGCTCTTTGATCATGGGCTGGAATAGCTCTTCGACAACATATTGTCGCGAAGCAATGATCCAGAAACAACAATCGAAATGCTGTTTCACAATTTGCTTTGTTAAAAGTGTTGGCAACGAGAGTTGTTCTACCTCAAATTTGTTTCTTGTCAATTCAAACAAGTTCATCATCTTTAAGGAAAAGAGAAGCTTCACCCGGTCATCTCCAACGATTTACTTATTAGAGTTTCTTGATTCTAACCGAGAAGCCTTGTATCGATGGCTTCTCCCCGCGATGCTTTTGATCCTTTTGTTGATATCTTGTAACTTGACCAACAGGTTGTCGGGAAAATGAGCAAAAAACCTCGAGGGATCACCCCTACGAGGAAAATGACCAACAGCTTGGTAATGCCAGGAAAATTGGTTTGTGTTCAGCACCTCTACGAGGAGAGTACGTTGGATTTCAGCAAGTTTGGAAGATTGGGCAAAGGAAGGTAATCTAGGAAATGGACAGTTTAGCTGCGGTGAACCTACTAAGAAGCTCAGGAAACTTGATGCATCAATCTGGTGTCTACCGCTCGGTTATCTCGATGTTAAAAATGGCCATGGGAGGTGAGGGGGAAATGCCATTGCTGATGCTTTGGCAGCAAGAGCTATATTCGATCGAGTATACCAGGTTGATCTAGCTGGGGTGTCTGTACATTGCCAATAAATTATAGGATAAAGTTCAAGCATGGTCACTAAACTTGGTATGCAATTTGTAGGGGTTGCACAAATAAAAAGAGAACAAGACAAAAGTCGGGGAAAAATTAAACACAATCTATTACAAAATGCTCAGAAAATCCAAGAGTTTTAGTTAAGATTCAAGACTATTGGTTCACCTAACAAAATGTAAAATGACAAGGGAAGAGCTGCACTGTAACATTTTTCTTTGATGACAATCTGCGACTGCAACTTCTCCAACTGGTCATACCCCCACCCTGCAATTCATACATCAAAAACCAAACCATAAAGATTTAAAATTTGATATCCATGAATTTCTAAGAACTAAAAATACCAAGTATCAAAAACAATAACGTCGCTTTGTAAGAGGAAGTACTACAGTAAGGAAGGTAACAAGTGTAAAGAAAACAAATTGATGACATTGATATTCACTCAAGAAACACACTTTGCTAAATCACAAAAGCATCAGAACTAGACTATGAAATCGTGTTTCACAGCTATACACGAAGGTCGAAAATGAAAGCTAAAAAAGAATTGGAGCCTCAACTATTCTCATAATAAATTTAGCAAAAAGTAACCAAAAAAAAATACCAGCTTGATCTCAGAAGCAATGTGAAATGCTAAGACTAAGGTGAAATGCTAGTTTGCCTGCTAGGTCATCTAAAACAACATAGCTGTTGATTAGGCATCACTTATATTACAATGGGCTAGGCTAAAAATTCCAATAAACTTTGTTTGTAAGCAACAGAACTCAATTCAATAACATGGAAATAGCTATTGCTTCAAATCTGATCATTTTTGGCAGATTTACTATAAATCCTTTCCCATAAACACAGTAAAAATCCTCGAATTTAGATTCATCCAAATGAAAGCAGTCCATTTTTTGAATTAAAACACACATGCAAAATCAGATAAGGCAAATTACCTAAGCGGAGCCGACGATGATGTTGTTGATGGGAATAAAGATGAGCTTAACGAAGAATCCGACGAACCCCATCACTACGAAACCAACCGCCGTACGGAACGCCACCTTCGTGAACTCTGCATACGAAACAATTAACATTCCCCCCAAAATAAAACCAGATCCTTAGAAAGAAAGAACAAAAACCCCAAAATTCAAGCAGATCCAACTTTGAAAAAACAAAAAAAAAGGGGTACCTTTACGATCGGGCTTGTGACACCGCTTGACGAGGCGGACGCTGTCCTTGGCGAAGTCTCTCAAAGGATCTACGACGGTGTCAAGGGCGTCCATTTCTCCTCTTTCTCAACGAAAACCGAAAGTTAAGACTTGAAGAAGATTTCCAAGAGAAAATGACGGAGGCGTAGAGTAAATGCTTATGCAAGTTCATATATAACGCCGTGGGAGAGTTTACTTTCTTTAGTCAAATTTGGAAGCCATTTTCGGCCGTACTTGTGCCCATGGGCTCATCGCTGGACCGCACGCCTTCTTCGGCCGGCTTAGACAACGTTTCATTATATTTAGACGGGGATTTGGTCCAGATTTTAGGCCCATTCAATATAAAGAAAGCATAGCTGGACCGTGATTCGGTTCAAATTAGGTTTCGACTCATCTTTTGACTCGGTTATTGTTTTCTTGCTGCATATCCTTGCTTTTTACAAATGCTGATTTCTGAGAGAAGAGCCTTGGTTGTTGCTTGGAGTTTATGGTTCCATCGCAACTTGCTGTTTTATGGAAAAATGCTCGTCTTGCTTATCGACACTCCGGTGTCGAGAACTTGGATTAGACCGCCTCCGGGGAAGTTGAAGTTGCATACATCCGAGCAGAGGATAAACTTGCTTGTCTAGCTGCTGTTTTAAGAGACGAGAATAGTGGTTTTGTTGGAGGATTTGGACTTATCGGCCGAGTTCGCCGAATTGCGTGATGTAATGTACATGAGACATAAGATCAAACATGTTTGAATGTTTGATATCTTCCATTTTAAGGGTAAAAGGAGAATGTGTAGTAGATTTTTGTTAATGATCAACTTCCCAAATCTGGATAACATAAACTACTGCTGCTACTGATGGGGAAACTATAAACAGAAATGATTCCCAATTCTTACAATGAAATATACGGTCGGCAAGAGAAAATTACAAAAATATAGTCTAAAAGTACAAGTAAGCATCCGACAAATATATATTCAAAGTTTTTCATGTATCTGGTGGATCACATCCTTACAACATTTCTAGATATGCATCGGATATAGGTGTCGGACTAGACTACTTCGACAAGCACAAAACATCGGAGCAACATAGGTCGTTACCAATATTCAATCTCCAAAAGTAATGGACTTGAAAATTATGTTCATTCATATGAAAAACAAATAAGATGCACAATATCTTTTAGAACACAACAAAGGGGATGATTAATCCCAGAACTGCACAACATTAGAAGATATTTTGATTAGGCAAAGTCACAGCAGGAAAAGTCATTTGTTTTGCTGCACTTAAATTAGTTAAGGGTCTTCTCTAAATAAATCACATTTGGATAAAAAGTAGCTTTCCAGAAACAATGGCAGACAGGTTCACATTCATAAATCACAAGCAATCAAAATTCCCAGTTGATTACCCGAGAGCATCACGTGATTTGCCACACCATCAAGCGCCCATATCGGACCAATGAATTGCTTAGCTGCAGAAAACAACAAAATCACGTAAGAGTTAAGAAAATAACCCGACAATTCATGCTCAAATGGAAATACAACGGCAAAGAAACGTAGTTCCAAAAACATGGAAGTGCCCTTTTTAATATACAAAATGAAAACATACTTCCAAAGTGGCTTAAACACTAGTGAAATCACCACTAAACAAACTTTAGCGGTAGACAATAATAAAATAGTAGTTCGGGCAAGGCTAACCGAAATTACAAAAAGTTACACCAAGGTCCGGCCCTTGGAACATGAAGATAAAGATCTAAGAAAGGCAGCATGAAGACAAGGATAATGCTTCCATGTAACCAAAGGGAAATAAACAAAACATGCATTCTTACCATGCAAAAACAATAACTTAGAAACAATGCAGTATTTAAAATAAATGTCCTACAGTATGATAGAAAATGCAGGTGCAAAGAATGCAAAAGTGATAAAAACAAACATGCCAATGAGATTAACTATACATATCCCTATCGCCACATGGTGAAGCAGTTAAGGAGAAAATACCAATTTAGTTCAAAGGAAGCAACAATACGACAAGCACAAGCATAGTTGTTGGATTACAGATAAACAACAACGGAAAAAAGAACCACCAAAAACTCATGAACCCGTTCTTCACTTTTCTTGTCTTGTCCATGCCACCTTTTTGTTGATCAACAAAGTCAAGATGGCGTATACTACCATTTTTGTTCATTGTCATAGGAAAATATTTGGTGCCATCTATTCTCCATCAATAAATATCCGTGACAACTTGTTGCAAGTAAAGTTAGTAAACTCTCCTTTTTCTATAGTCAAGCTTTCCTAAGTCTTAAACATCTCATTTTACGATGTGACTAACATAATGTCTCATTCTAAACAGGTCCTCATTGTTCTTTTCAAGCTTTTTCCTAGATGGCAACTATCTCCGGTTATGTTTCGTCGTGCAAAGCTAACTAAAGCATCTACAGAAGCAAGTCCAGCTTAAGTCACTCGTAAGAAGCATGTTCTACGATGAAATATGAGTGATATCATCCCTACCATCAGTGCCTAGTATTGTGGGTGGCTTACTGTACAGCTAAGTTCATCTCATTATCAATGACAAAAACATTGTAATTTAACCCGTAAACAACTTCAACCCACCAAATGGGATCTTCATACCATAACAACCAACAAATTCACCAACATCGTGTTAACCGGTTTAGCAGCAAATCATAGCTGATCAAGAAATATTGGAAATACAGACCAGACGTCAAGACCTACAATCATCATACTACAACCATCGAACCATAACCCACCAATCAATCTCATTAACCCGTCAAAGCAGCTCCATAAATATGAGAAATATTGGAAACATGACCAGAACCAAGACATTTTTGGAAACATAAACAAGCCAACAAGACCTACAATGATTATACTCAACTAGACACGTGGAAGCAGCTCCATCTTTAACCAAAGTTCAAAGCAGTGGAAGCATTTAGTTATCAGAACCCTATAAAATAAGCTAGAATCTCAAACGACAAACTAAACATTGCTCTAGCAAATGTTCCCAGTCCCACAAATGATTAGAATTTAAGAAAGAACTAAACTTTCGGTGAAATAAGAGCAAAAATTGAAGGAAATAATTTTCCACATACCCTTGTCCGTCAAGATTTCCCTGACCGCCGCTACCTCCGCTTGCATACGAGCCATCGTCAGCCCCAGCCGTCTGCCAAACACTCTGCCAAGCCTGCGAGGGTGGCTGGGCATACATACCACCGATGGGGTCGACGGCAGGCCTCCCGATCATCATCCCGCCGGGGCCAGCAGGACCACCGGCAGGATGACCCATGGGAGGATAGAAGTACGGCACTCCACTAGCGGTGGCACCCACCATCCCACCCAAACCAGCTTCGTCCTTGATCTCGTCCCTAGGAACAATATCCACCAAGAAATCGAAAATGTCGGTCCTAGTAATAGCGGCGGCGATGTCGTTTTTCTGAAGCGTCCGTCGCTTGTTTTCCTCGGCGTGAAGCCAAGAACGGATGGTGAGCTCCAAAATGAAAAGCTCGCAAGCCTTGGCGAAGAGAATGGGCGCTTCGGCTGAGATCATACGGACATCTTCGTCGGCTTTCATGATCTTCTTGATGCGAGCGAGAGGGAGCTGATGGTTCTTGAAGTCGTTGACCTGCTCGATTTCCTGGCGCTGGTAAGACCAGAACATTTGGAGCTGCTGCTGCTGCTGCTGGAGGAGGTGGTGGAAGGGCGCCGGAGAAGTGACGGAGGCGGGTGGTGGGGTAATAGAAGAAGTGGGAGGCTGAGGAGGGTAAGAGGAGGAGTGGGCTTGCTTGTTGCTGTCCATTGGATGAAAAATCAACGGCAGATTTTGGGGCAAATGAGGGGAAATCAGATATAAATGGATGGATAAGCTTGGGTTTTGATTGATCAAAGGGATAGGGTGGGAGATTGGTGGTATTTTTAAGGATCAGTTAGGATAAACTACAGCCATTCGCAGCTGATTATATTATTATTTTCTCTATTTATAAAAACTCCGTTTACTATTAAATAGTAATTTAATTTAATAAATGATTTTATTTTTAAAAAAATTTAACCTTTTTTATTGGATTTTATACCATCAATTACATTTTCATCCTCAGGCTCATTTTTTTAATAATTATTATATTAGAAAGGAATATGGTTTGATGGCCCTTCGAAAAAGTAAAATGTTTTGTAAGGCATTGTTTATTATTTATTTATATAATAATTGTATTAAAAAATAGTGAATCTTTTTTAGCTTTGTCAAAACCTAAAAGGTCACTTCCAATTGCATTATAGGGAAGAGAATTAAAGAGCATATTTCATTTTCAGGGTTTAATGTTCCTCCCTTTGAACCACAATATTCTTATTCTTCACCTAAAGTTTAGCAAGTTGAACTCAAAGTATTATTTTCTAGGACGCGTTTGAATCAAATTAAGATTTTACAATAGTGTTTAAAAACAAAAATAAAAGCCGAGAGCACAATGATATTCGAGTGGTTAGAGTATTCTCACTTGCTTTCTTCTTTTTTTCTAGTTTTTCAGTCAGAATATTTTTCTCTTTTTTAGGTTCTGGGGGTACTATATCTAACGGGAGCATTTTTCTCCCTTTTTTAAAATAAAAATTTGAATACACTTGTGAATACTTGGATCATTTCGATACTCATATTATAATTCAAACATAATACAAATAACATGCAAGCACAAAGTGTCTTGTTTACTCCAACTTATACTTTCATATTTTATCAATAAATTATAAAAATGAATAGAAAGGTAAAATGGTTTTTTTATTTTTATCTTAAAAAAAGAGTGGTTAAAAAATGTGCTCAACATTTGAAATAAATTATTGGCCAGAAAAAGGTTAGAAATTAATTATTAATGTGAAATTATTAAATAATTGTTCTTTTGGGGTCCCTTTATAACTAAATATTAAAAATTGTTTAAATCCCAAATTCCAAATTAAGGAAAATATTTATCTATATATATGAAAATGATCACGTACATTGCATGTGAAGTCTAACAACTCCACACACAATGAAAAAAATACACTCATGTATATATTAGGAAATATTTTTAAGCATTTATATATATTTATATGGCAATGACAGGTAGGCAGAGTAACAGAAACAGCAAGCCATTCATGGAGGAAGAGAAAAACAAAATGAAACTGTAAAATCTGAAACATACTATAAAAGTTGCTGAAAACTATGCTTTCAAAAACAAGAAAACCAGTTCCTGTAGGTGTTTCTGTCTATTCTGCAAACAAATTAGTCTCTCTTTTTTCAGCCTGAGGTGGTTTGACCTATCAAAAAACAAAGAAAGAAAACCTCTGCTGATCTTCAAGACATTCTTCAGCTTCACAGAATGAAACCTAAACTCAGTTTTGAAGAAAAACCTATTGCTGTGATGTAAGTTTTTCCGATCACGTCGGTTTGCAGCTTTTGCCACATTCGACCGAGGAAAAGGGAAAAATCTATGGTTATTCTATATTCTTGGACTTTCTGTTTTTGCTGCATATTCTTTCCTACCAGTGTGAAAAAAACACCTGTAAAACCCTATTCACCAAAACTGTTTCCCTAGCTATTCGATTTTTTCGGTCGTCGTCTAACATAAACGAGCAGCCCGGCTTTCTTGTCTACCGTTTCTTTCTTGATCTCTTCTTTCATATTGGCTTGTCCAACACCTTCGTCGGTAATCTTTGGTTTCATTTCTTGGTCAGCCTCCACTAGCTCTTTTCCTTCGGATCTTTTCAAATCCACAAACAATGCATCTTCCCGAGCTCTTTCAATCATCATCTCCATTTCTTTCACCTGAGCTTCAGTGAATACCTGGAGAAGTTCTAAAGGAATAGCAGCAGGATCAAGCTCGAAACAGCCCTCACAAGACTTTTGACCTTCTTGACCTGTGAGCAAATAAGAAGGGACCTGGTGAGAGAAACGGAACAGCTCTTCTCTCGGAATCACCCAGGTTTTACTTGATTCTGAATGCTTGCGGAACACTGTCTTGAAACCCGGCACCTTAACAAGCGGTGAAACAGCAACACCATTTTGCTCATTGTAATCTTCAAGCACCTCAACCATGTCATAGTTGTGTATCACTCCACTCGGTGTAAGTTCATTCCAATCGGAGGACCAGTTCCTGTAGAGAGCCCAAACATCACCCTTCCGGGGATATATTTGAATCACTCCTTTTCTGCCTTTCGACCACTTCATCTTGTGTGAGAAAGAATTAAGAGACCTATTAACTCCATACTTGCCTATCCAGAACTCCCCACTAGTTTTGTAAAAGCCAGAACCGATCCAGTTTAGTGGAGCCAATTCTGCATTGCTTTTAGAATTAAGCCAACTCATCCGCATCTTGAATGGCTTTAATGATATCACACTATGAATCATAGCATAATAACGAGGCATCCCATCATCATCATCATAGGCAGCCCAAACCTGGTTCTCACCAAATGACCTTTCCGTGCGATCCTGGTCAAAATCATGAAAATCTGGATCAGGAACACTCATGGACACAGGTTCAGGTCCCATTGTAGCAGGACCAACATCAGAATCGGCATCACAGGACATTTTGGGCTGAATGTTAGACTTGATATCAACAAACGCCGTAGATTTGTGTGCATTGGATTTCTTACTTAGAGCATCATTTCCATTTCCTTCATTCTTCTTGTCCATCTCCTCATCTGAAACCTTAGGTTTATTTGAAGCATTTGATAAAGAAGCCAAGTTCCATGAATTTAGCCTCTTGAGGATTTCTTTCCTAGCCAACTCAATCTGCATATTCCGAATTTCCAGCTGTGTAGGCTCCTTTATGTTATTACTAGAGATTCCAGCAGCATCCATCCTTCGGATCTTGGAACCATTCTTTTGATTACTAGAAAGGTGTCCTTCATTTCCCATTGCTTTGTGATTTTCTATCTCTGTTGTGTCGGTGCGCCTCTTCTTAGGCCTGGGTTTTTTTGCTGCAGAACGGGAAACTGAACCTGAAGACCCGGTACCTAAACTAGCATGTGTTTTATGAGAAGGAACTCTAATCTGTAGGCTTTCCCCCGTCCTGGTACCTGTCTTTGATTCTTTGTGCTTTCTCTTTAATGTTTCACTGGCTGAATGAGTATCACCAGCAGCTCGAGTGGGAAAAGAAGCTGGCGGAGCCACATTTATGTTACTTGCTGATCCGGGAAATGCACCTGTCCGAGAAAAATTTGTAAATGAGCCCAAGCCAGAAAATCTGACCCATCCGGCATTATGAACCTGGTGGAACTTCTGTTGCTGCACGAAGTCCGACAATGGAGTATACTTACTATTGCCATTTATAGTTGGGGCCAATGTCTCAACAGCAAAAAAGGGTGTCCGGCAGTTGACACAAGGAAGATTTTGGTTGACATAAACTCTCGAGTACTCGAAATTCATCTTACAGGAATAGCAAGTTGTCCAAAACGTTTCAGTTCTTGCCGAGTGAGGAGGAGCAGGTTTGGAATAAGTAACATTGTTTTGATCACTGGTGTTTGAATTATTAACATTGAAGAAATCATGGAAATCATTAGAGTTGGTCGCCTCTGTTGATGGTTTCCCATGAAAAACATCTGAATAACTGCCCCTTAAGTTCCGCTTCTGGTCATAAGCAATTCTCCTTGCTTTATCAGACAACAAAGTCCAAGCTTCAGATAGAATTTTGAAAGCCCCATCTGCACCTACAGATTTGTTTTTGTCCGGATGAAGAATAAGAGCCAGCTTCCTGTAATGTTTCCGAATTGTTTCCTCATCGGCATAGGGCTGAACACCAAGCACCCTGTACCAGTCAACTTCTCCATTTATCTTTTCGTTGGCAGATATGTATACATCAAGAGCTGCAAGCAACTGAGGAAGACCATCAAGCTTGGGGAACAAAATTTCAGCCTTCACAGCAAATCTTTTTGCCCCCACAGCATCCATCTCGGCAAGTTTTTTCTCAGCAAGCTCTTTAGCTTTAATGGCCTCTTCTTTGTTACAGAACATATTACTTTATGCAAGTAACTCTTGGACTGCCTCCAACTGCTTGTTATTTCCCTCTTCAGTTAATTATCTGAATTTGTTCACCAAAACAACATCAGAAAATATTTTAACATTTAAAATAATTGAAATGTTAAGTGAGAAATTCAAAATTTCCCCATGCATTGGAAAACAAGAGATTAATCATAAAAGAGAGCTACTGGTCACTGAATCCAATATACGGAACCTCATTTAGCGAAAACGGAAAATAATGACACGAAGTTTGTCGGTTTTCAACTCAAGTAATAAGTACAAACAAAGAAACAATAATGAATGCACAAGGTCATTCCTATCAAACTTCACAAACTTGAGCATTACCTATTCGAAAACGATGCATAAAATGGGATTAAAATTCGGTTCCGACACAAGTAATTAATAAATAAAAGAAGCAATATGGAGATTAATTGAATTCTAAATTTTCAAAAACTCTTTTTTTGGGAACCAATTAATTAATTAATGAAATATGTGCAGGACAGCAATTCATTTACCACATAATGAAATTGATTGCTGAACTTCCAACACAAGCATACAACATATTTTGATACAAACATGGTGCAAAAAAATGTCTCTACTGAGAATCCACTAACTGAAAAAAGAAAAAAAAAGAACGGGAGGTCGTTTAGTTCAAAACACAAGGAACTTGTGTACCGAACTTTCAGAAAAGATCAAAATAGATTTGGAAACAGCAAGCTGCATAGCTGAAATAACGAATAATATGCAGGAAGGTCATGCATTAAAAAGTAAAGGAACTATAGTACCAAACATTCAAAATAACCTAAATAGGTATGGAGCCAACAAACTGCATAACGGAAATAACGAATAAA
Source organism: Hibiscus tridactylites (assembly GCA_958450335.1). Lineage (NCBI taxonomy): Eukaryota > Viridiplantae > Streptophyta > Magnoliopsida > Malvales > Malvaceae > Hibiscus > Hibiscus tridactylites. The sequence goes on from OY288265.1 coordinate 107,018,876, forward strand.
GCACGAGAAGGTCACACATTAAACTTGAAAACGAATAAAGCGCGGGAAGGTCAAGCTAAAGGAACTAGAGTACCGAACTTTTAAGATAAGAAAAATATATTTGGAAACAACAAATTGCAACAAAAAAAAAGATGTTCTTATCTGAGAATTTATCAATCAAAATAGGGGGAAATGCGTGGGACGTCATTCATTTTAATTCTTAACGAACTTGAGTACCGAACTTTCAAAAATAATCGTTATGGATACCAACACAAAACATTGTAGAAAATGTGATCACAAATGTCATATGGTATGGAACCAACAAACTGCATAACGGAAATAACGAATAAAGCGCGGGAAGGTCAAGCTAAAGGAACTAGAGTACCGAACTTTTAAGATAAGAAAAATATATTTGGAAACAAAAGATTGCAAAAAAAGAAGTTCTTATCTGAGAATTTATCAATCAAAATAGGGGGGAAATGCGCGGATCGTTATTCATTTCAAATCTTAACGAACTTGAGTACCGAACTTTCAAGATAGTCGATATGGATACCAACACAAAACATTGGAGAGAATGTGATCACAAATGTCATATGGTTAACAATAACTTAACAATAAATGAAAAGAAAACCATGGAATCTGTCAATTTATAAACTCAAATGGCTATTGCAAAATCCTTTTCTTTATTTGATCCCTCCAAAGTTTTCTTCAAGAACAACAAAGATCATAGTTCAGTAAAACAAAAACTGAATTCTCAGTTTTTGCTTTTCAATCTTTCACTTCAAAGATCAAACCAGAACACCCTTAATCCAAAAATCCACATTGAATGAGTAAACACAACTCATATCAAACAAACAAAAAAATAAAAACAAGGAATCCAGTTCAACGATTAACTTGAATTCTATCAAAAACAAAGAAACCGACAATCCAACATATTATTCGAGATTGCAGTAAAATCCATTCATCAGTTACACATTTTATATTCAAAATGTACCTCTTTCAGTAGCTATTGTTCAGATTAAAACCTCAAAAGCTCTTTCTCAATGCCTGAAAAAAAATCCAAAAGAATTACATGCAAAGCAAAACAAACAGGGTTATACTAAACATGCAAGGAAGATTAAAAGAAGGGGAAGGAAAAATACCCATTCGCACAAAACTCTACCTCAGAGAGGGCAATGAAGAATTCCCACTTCAATTTTGATTTTTGCGGAATTTTAAAACTGAAAGATTAAATAAATGAATTTAATAATCCCCAAAACCTGAATTTTGAGAATTCTAAAGTATAATAATATAATACTACTGTTTATTATTTAACGGTTGTATGAAAATAGGTTGAATTTTCTATTTATTTATAGGAATATGAATAAATTTAACTTAGGTTTGTATTGTAACTCATAAAACTTAATCATGGTTACTTTTTAACTATAGTTAATAATCATGTTGTTATTTGGCTAAAAAAAGTTAAAAGTAAAATTAAAATTAGATTTTATTATGGTCAGTCTGTCTGGACATCACATAATAATATTTTTTAAAACTAAAATGAATACAAGTAATATTTATTCTGAATATACTCTCAATTATTTGACAATACATACTCAATCACCCTGTTGCAGCTGTTAGTGCTTGAACTCGTAACCTCAAAGAACAATTTTTGTAACTACAGTGAGTTGTAATTTTTTGTATGTGTATAATATTAGGAATTACATCTTTGTTTTCAACTTTCGCATTTCTTAAAAATTAAGGAGTGTAATTGAATTGCTTATACTTGATTTAGTGTGTCCATCGATCACAATTGTTACTCAAACATATTAAAACTGTGTAATTAAATCAAATTCATTAACCTAATTACTCGTTGACTCTCCAAACATGCAATAAAGTGTTTAATTAATGATACCAAATTTTTTCTTCATTTAAATCTATATCATTCACATATGAGTCGAGTTTCAAACACAAATATGCATATAAATTTAAAAGTTCACATCTCGTGTTTGTTTTCTAAACATGTGTTTGAATAAAAATGTATTTTTTAGGGTTACGGTTTAACTTATTTAAAGTGTCAATGATGTTAAAATTCGAATACTAAATCGGTCAGATGTCACTTTTTAAAGATAATTACATAAAACAATTGTAAATGAGGTTTGGTCATGAATTTAATGGTATGTATTCATGACAGTATAATCTTTCCTTGTATGAGAGAATTCATTGGATTTTGTTTATAAATTGGGGGAGACAAATTAGATTTGAATTGGTTTCCAAAATGGCTTAAACTTACTTAATTTTGACCATAATTGCTAAGAATGGAAGTTCCAGATGAGACTGATAAATCATTATATAGGTTTTTTTTTAAATATCATTATACAGGTTCATCCCCTTGCATAATTGGCCAAATAAACTTTGGTAATTGGAAGGCTTATATGGCAATTACTTGAATTAATTAGTCATGTCCTCTTCAAAAATGTGTCATTTTCATATATTGAAGGTTGTTAGCTATATAATTTTTGACATTATCCGGTCTTTTTAGTGTATAGATAAATAGTATATAATTTTGTTAGTACTTGTGAACCGTCACCACGCGAATTTTTTAAAAACGAATTTTTAGGCGTGCGAATATTCAATTACAATTTTTCGCGAACTCAACATGTGAATGTTACTTCATACCACATGATTTATTCTGATACCCAAATCACGACGATACACTAAGGACATCTATCTTATCCCTTAATACATGTTCCCACCCCTTCCAAACCCTTCTATTCTCTATAAAAGACTATACACCTCAAATAGAGATCAGGCCCTCCACATCTTCATTGTCGAAATACTCTTTCACCAACGTCTAAGCCATGATTCTTCTCCGTCCAAAAACACTGTCCAGCCAACCAATCAACATATTGAAATTGAGTCATGCCATGATGCTTTTATACGGTCGAGATTCGGCATCAACTCTTTCTCTTAGGGGGCGTTTGGTTCGCGGAAAAGGTCATTTCCAGGAGAATAATCTTTTCTGGAATCACATATCCACGTTTGATTCAAGAGCATTCCCTCCTAAGGGTAATGAAATATTCTCAACAGTAGTTATTTTTGAGTCTTTTCCTGGGAATGTCATTCCATCCATTTTCTTAAATATTAGACAATTCTTTCCCCTTTGGACAAGAATACCCCTAAAAATATAGTTATTTTAAAATGATCTTTCCTTTTTGTATATAATTACACAAGTATAAATCTATTTTATTTTTTAGTGGTTTAGGGTTTTAATACTTATTATAAAATAATATGATGCATATAAAATAAAAATATATCAAATTTTTATTTTATTTCGATTTTTTATATATGTGTTTGATTCAAATTTTATTATTGATATGTGTTTTATTACATTTATTATTTAGATCAATTTTTATAAAAAGGTTTTCATATTATATTTTTTTATATTTTCTATGAACTTTTGTGTAAATATTTTGACTTTAATCTTAAAATTTCAGTTGGTTAAAAGAAAAAATATATTTCAAGGACAATTTGATAAAACATGCATTTTTTCTATCTTATATTCCTTCAACCAAACAATATAATCTTACATTCATGTCAAACAAATCAAACAAGGTAATACAACATTCCGGGTAATATGTTAAGTAATGTAATATTCTGGTAATCTCATTCCCAAAGATAATTTTACATTCCGTGAACCAAACGACCCCTTAGTGATAATAGCTCCTCTAGTTTCTTTTGGAATAGGGGTGGATCACACTACAGACTATAATTGGATATTGATTATTTTTGTTGTCCTTTCGGTTTTTATGAGTTTGTCCTGACTATTTCGGGTCAATTTGTATCGTATATTTAATTTTAATGAGTGAAACTTTTAGCAAGAATTTTTTGCATACATAAAATCTCGAATTCAAGATTTGTTTAAATTATACCAAACTGCTTACCATTGAGACGAATCTCGTTAGTCATTACTGTTTTTTTTCTTTCCCTTGTTTCTGCTTTTTGTATTTGTATTTTGTTTTGCTTTTATTATTTTTCACCTTTTCCCCCGCTATTACGGTGGTGGTTGTTGGGGGATGGGGTTTTGGCATGTGCTTTCTCCCTGTGTGCTGTGTTCGGTTGCAAATCCATTTGTCTGGACGTGGTGTGTTGTTTGTGTTTTCCCTCATGAATCATCATCCTGTCCCAATGCCTCGGTTTTACAACGCAGTTTTGGTTTCTTTCAAGGATCTGCTCCGTTTAGCCGCTCCGGGATTTCTCTATTAGCTTGTTATTTTTTCGGTTCGTAATAACGTTTAATCGATAAGTTATTTTGATTATTATTATTTTGATTACTTAAGACTCCCAACGTTTTATTTTGAATCAAAATACCTTAATAGATAAAAATAATTAGTTTACTAACGGTAAACAACTTTATATGGCGTGACCATACTACATGATATCATACGTCAATACAACGGTGCGATGGTTAATAAAAGAATAAGAGCCAAAATAATTGTTCAATAAAACGTTAAGAGTATTTTTTACGGTACGACAATAATATAAGTCCAAACTGATCATATCACATACTATTTCTTATCATGTAAAACAACAATTACTCTACAGCAACTTTTACCTATTACACAGCATCCACAAAATAATACATATATGTATATAAGTATGTATGTATATAGCTACATCTAATATTGGCTTATATTCATATAATCATTTATTTTTCTTAAAGTATTTATGTTCAAAACTTATATTCGATTTATGTACTAATATATGTAAGTAAGAAATATGATTTTTAAACTATATAAAAAACTGTAACCTACCCATGTCGATCAATCCCCTCTTTCTAAACGTAAACGCTCTCGAACACCTGATATATAACTCGCAGCCCTAGCATCGATCCCTTCGTCGCAGTGGCGTAGTTCGACACCGTTGTACGCGTAGTTCAACACCGTATCGGAACCCATTTTGGAGTGACCCATAAATGCATCACTGTAAAATCCAGTACCCGGAGAAGCTGAAGCAGCTGATGCGGTAGGCTTAACCGGGTTGCCATACTGTACAGAAGATGCTGGCTTTGGTGCTCTATACATAGACATGAAAATCACCTTACTTTTCTTCAATCCTCGACGCTTAGACTCCATTAACAGATCACCGAGCTCTTTCGTTAATCGTTATATTTCTTTATGTTCTTCGGTGTAAAATATAAGTTGTATATATAGTGGATTGACAAGATTCCTATAGTCTAACTCTAAAGGTACAAAGATAGATATTAAAATCTTAGCTTGGAATGGATCCATGATATTCTGGGGCGAAGTCAGGATCGAATATTGACAATGCTAAAATATTGAATTTAAAAAATGCAAGGGCTTATTACGTATTTAAACTCAAAACTCATGGGGTAAGGCATAATTTGTCTAATATTTAAATTTATAAGGACCTAAATTGTTTTTGGACCAAAAAACTTGAGAATACATGCTTATTCTTCTTTAGTTCAACCTAGAGTTATAAATGAACATAGCGTTCAACGAATTGTGTTCATATAATGTTTGTTTATTAAGTTAAATAAACGAGTATGAACAAATTTTTATGTCCGTTTAATAAACAAACAAAACAGAAGTGTACTTCGTTCGTTTATGTTCACGAAAAAGCTCGTTTGTTGGCTTATTTACTTGGTTTCTTTTTTCCTTTTTATTGTTTTACATTTTAAATATTGATGAATCTATAAACTAAATTAAACACATGGTCAACTTTTAAGTTTAAATATCAGTCTTAACATAAATATCTTGTAATGATATATCCGTTGACCAGTATTCGTTTAGATATTTTGGTAATGAAAATAAACTTGGATCCTTTTGTTAATTAACATATCTGTTTTTTTTTTGTTCGGCAAGATATAATTTTATTATTAGATCATAAAACGCCTTTACCTGAATGCGTGACTCGTTTAACATATCTGTTATATATGTGTCTGTCGTTTTCTTTGGAACTTTAGTGCAGGATGTGAAATCTAAGATGCTTCCAAACCCAAAAAGAATATATGAATAATGAATGTATACTGTTCATTTTCACTTTTGTATAATCAAGGTTGATATATGTATGTATGTATTGACTTCCGGTCTTGATGAAGAACATTAGATCATTATATTGTACACAGTGATGGAGTTGAGATTGAACATTAGAAAGGGTAAAGGTCTATTAATTAAGCTTTTAAGTTGAAAAATTAGAAGGGATAAAAAACTTATTTGACTACTATTTAAATTAAAAACGACCTCAAATGCCCTCCATAGCAATATATGCCTATGTGTCTCTGATTACACAGGTTTGTTAAGATAAGATCAATGCTTTTATTCCATTAATGTTTAAACACATGTATATATTAACATTCCGTATTCCACTAATTTAATAACAAAGATTGTTCTATAACATGAAATCATAGAAGCCAGACAATTAAGTACATATATAGGATAATTATAGCCTTTTTCCATTAATTGGCTTACAGAATATATGCTTGAATTATATAGTTTAGAGACTGGCTTACAAGAATGTTGTAATTCTTTCAAGTTACCCCAACTTTTAGTGTTTGGTCCAGATACGTGTCTGATACGAGATTATTAATATTTTTGAAATCGTTATAAGTAACGAGAATAAATATTATGAGAGAAAAAAATCCGAAGATTGAAGTTATTGACTAATAACCATTATGGAATTATCCCTAACATTATTAACAAAAGAAAGTTGTGTTTTGTCACTTTCAGATGAAGAAATTGGCCATTGGGATCAAATTATAAAAGTGTAATATATTCCCAGAAATTTGAACTCAAGAGGGGGTTCTCACCTATTTTGTTTAGTTTTGGAAAGCTTAAAGCTATACAATCAACTGTTTAAGGGTACCAAAGGTCCAAAAGTAAGTACAAGTTGATTGATATTTTCTTCTCCAACATGTGTTCTCCAAACTTTAGATAAATGTTGAATGTGTTAAAGCATATGATATGAGTATTCTTGAGAATTATATTCTTATATCTATATTCGAAAGTATATGGAATGTAATAAATCAATTTTCTTAGTAAGTAATTAAGTCTTCACCCAGACCCGAATGAGTGGTTTTAATGGAAAAGATGATGATCTTCATCCTAAGAGATATGGATTCGAACAATTTTATATATAAAGTGTATTTGCATTATCAAAGGATTAAAAAAATATAAACAAATGCCACCTTAAAAATTGTTAAGTTGTAGTGAGATTGATTGTTGATGTGTGATTCACTCTTTCTAGATTCGATGGGTACAAGGTCATGCCCATGTATAGCTTACCATCCACGACGAGACTAAGTTTTGTCTTATTTCTATTATATTATCTACGAAATTTATATCCATCCTCACCTAATTGAATATGAAATGGGGTGAATTCTTGTGAAGCCTACTCTATTGACTGTTGAGATTTTAGGGGCTCGATTTGATCAACCGTTCTTGCTCGCCAAGTGTGGAGAAGTTGGATAATTGGGTGTTTTAGTGGGAGGTGAAAATTTGGCAATTTGACACAAGGATTTATAGTGGTTCAACCTTCTAACCAAGGTCTACATCCACTACCTTAGCTCCCCACTAAGGATTTCCAACAAATTCACTAAGAATTTCGTCCCCTTTTCTAGGATTAGGAGGAAACCGTTACAACCCTCAAAGCTTTCTACCCAAAACTTGAAGAAACACTCTCTTAACAAAGAAAGACTTAGCAAACTAGAAATCCCTCTAAAAGGTGTTTGTTTGTAATTCTAAGCACTCACCCAAAACCTAAACACTTGAGCAAATTTAACAATGTAAGCTCACAAGTGTTGTCTAAGCAAGAAATAACCAATTTAAGCTCTAGACAAATTTTGACATCATAATGTTGTAACAATTGGAGCATTAACTTGTTCTTGATGCTTGGAGGTCCCTTTTATACTCCCAATTGAGTTTGTGGTCGTTACTAGCCGTTAGGGATGATTTGGAGCCGTTGAGGACTTTATTTCCCTTCATAAATGTTGTTCTGCAGCTATCCATATCGATACGCGTGGAACCGTATCGGTACGACCTTCATGAGGAACTAGCCGTTGGGCTCTTGCCAGCCTAGGCGTATCGATACGCTTGAGGGCGTATCGGTACGGGTTCACATTTAAATGGTCGTTGGGAAATAGCCGTTGGGGTTGGTTGAAAGAGGATCGGTACGCTTACCAGGCGTATCGAAACGACCCCGATCCGTATCGAAACGACAAAGGCATGTATCGATACGGGTTTTGACAGTGGCCAAACTGGGGCAAAAAGGTATCGGTACGGGTACAACCGTATCGATACGGGTACTTTGAAAACACAAGTTTGGCTATTAAAAACATGAAAAATCTTTGTCAAAAACCTCTTAAAATACCTCAAACATAAATTCAAGTTGTTTGGACTTAAAACAAGTTTTAAATTCTTTTCAAATTAGTCCAAAACATTTTTCAATTATTATATCAAAACATTAGTTCTACAATCTCCCTCTTTTTGATATAATAAAATTCACTTGAAAAATTGTTTGGGATTCTCCCCCTTTTAACTTTAAAAATGTGAATAAGAGATTAGAGATATGAAATCAAATAAAGCTCCCCCTTATTCATTTGAAAATTTCAATTTTTCAAACCATTTCTCCCCTTTTTGTTATATCAAAAAGAATTTAAAAACATTAAGTTTCAAAATAACAATAAAGGTAAAAGAAATTTGACACACTTAAAATTTTTGGTTTAAAATTGGCTCCCCCTACTCAAAGCATCATAAGAATGTTAGTTCAACATATATGATTATCTAGTTGACTTAAATGAAAAATAATCAGATAAAAGCAAAAACAACTAGATTTTACCACACTTGAACTCAAGGGAGGATGTGAAGCCTTCCTTCTTCAAGTGTTCTTCCTATGTGTGTATGGAGCTCCCCCTCAATTTTTTGACTTGTTGATCACTCTCCATCACACCTAGCAAAAGACAATCAAGTAATTTTTGGTATCCAAATTGCTTTGGATCCATAGACATTAGTAGCACAAAATTTAGTCCTCTTAGGAATCCATTTTTCAATTTCATCCTTTTAGTTGAAGTGGTTAGTCCTTTTGGGACCCAAACACTTCTAAAACATTTTCCATTCACAAATCTAGGGGCACTAGATTGTCTTACATAAAAATTTGATTTTCCAAAACTATTTTTGTTTTCAAGTTCATTGGAAATCAAATCTTTTTCTTTTTGAACTTTGAGAAGCAAATTTTGCAAATCAAGACATTTTTGTTCAAAATCTTTCAATTTTGCTTCAAGTTCAAGATTTGTTTTGGAAAGCAAATCATTTTCAATTTTTATTTTTGAAATCAACTTTTTGTTCTTGGAAAATGATGCCTTGAATTCCAAAAGCAAATCATCATAGGCATCTTGTAACTCATCAAATGTATAAGAATTTGAAATATATGAGTTAGAAGTTACCTCCCCTCATTGAGGGCCATCAAGCATAGGTGAGCTACTTCACCATCGGTGGAGTCTTCATCACTCTATGTGGCCACATATGATTGTTTTGAAGATGATCCCTTCTTTTTGGATTTGTGGGAGTCCTTCATCTTCTTCATCGATTCATGCTTGGATTTTTCCATTTTGCTCTTCATGAACCGGGCAAATTTATTGAAGAGATAGGCCATCTCTTCATCTTCACTTTCCTCCTCACTTGAATCTACATGATGACATGTGGAGGATTTGAGAGCTATGGCACTAGCATTGATGTCTAGCTCCATGATCTTCTTCTTCCCCATCGCTCTAATCTCTTCTTTCTTCTTCTTCTCTTCTTTGTTTTTCTTCATTATTTGATGAGTAAGAAGAGACCCCATGAGTTCATCAAGCTTCAAGGTTTTGAGATTCTTGGCTTCGATGATGGCGGTCCTCTTTGAGTCTCATGACTCGGGAAGGGAGTAGATGAGCTTTCAGACAAGCTTCTCTTCCGGGATGGCTTCTCCATAACCTTTAAGACCATTGGTGATAGTGGAGAACCTATCAAACATCTTCTCGATGTTCTCTTCCGGATCCATCTTGAAGTTCTCATACTCTAAGGTTAGAAGCCCAATCTTGGTCTCCTTGACTTCATTGGTTCCCTCGTATGTGACTTCAAGCTTGTCCCATACCTCGTTGGCACTCTCACAAGAAGACATCTTCTCATAGATGGTTGGGCCAAATGCACAAAAGAGCATGTGCAAGGCTTTGCAATTTAGCTCCATTTTCTTGCGATCGTCGGCACTCCATTCCGCTTTGCTTCCTTGAGGCACGAACGGACCATCTTCAACTATGTCCCATAGCTTGTAATCACTTGACTTCAAGAAGAATTTCATCTTTGTCTTCCAATGGGCATAGTGATTTCCGTCGAAGAAAGGCGGTTTGTCGATTGATTGTGCCATTGAGCCGGTTGGTGAAATGTTGATCGAGCTTGCCGGATCTTCTCAATAGGATGTGAATCCCCTTCGATTGAGCCAAGCTCTGATACCAATTGTTGAGATTTTAGGGGCTCGATCCGATCAACCGTTCTTGCTCGCCAAGTGTGGAGAAGTTGAATAATTGGGTGTTTTAGTGGGAGGTGAAAATTTGGCACAAGGATTTATAGTGGTTCAACCTTCTAATCAAGGTCTACATCCACTACCTTAGCTCCCCACTAAGGATTTCCAACAAATTCACTGAGAATTTCGTCCCCTTTTCTAGGATTAGGAGGAAACCGTTACAACCCTCAAAGCTTTCTACCCAAAGCTTGAAGGAACACTCTCTTTACAAAGAAAGACTTAGCAAACTAGAAATCCCTCTAAAAGGTGCTTGTTTGCAATTCTAAGCACTCACCCAAAACCTAAACACTTGAGCAAATTTAACAATGTAAGCTCACAAGTGTTGTCTAAGCAAGAAATAAACAATTTAAGCTCTAGACAAATTTTGACATCATAATGTTGTAACAATTGAAGCATTAACTTGTTCTTGATGCTTGGAGGTCCTTTTTATACTCTCAATTGAGTTTGTGGCCGTTACTAGCCGTTGGGGATGATTTGAAGCCGTTGAGGACTTTATTTCCCTTCATAAATGATGTTCTGCATCTATCCGTATCGATACGCGTGGAACCGTATCGGTACGGCCTTCATGAGGAACTAGCCGTTGGGCTCTTGCCAACCTAGGCGTATCGATACGCTTGAGGGCGTATCGGTACGGGTTCACATTTAAATGGCCGTTGGGAAATAGCCGTTGGGGTTGGTTGAAAGAGGATCGGTACGCTTACCAAGCGTATCGAAACGACCCTGATCCGTATCGAAACGGCAAAGGCCTGTATCGATACGGGTTTTGATAGTGGCCAAACTGGGGCAAAAAGGTATCGGTACGAGTACAACCGTATCGATACGGGTACTTTGAAAACACAAGTTTGGCTATTAAAAACATGAAAAATCTTTGCCAAAAACCTCTTAAAATACCTCAAACATAAATTCAAGTTGTTTGGACTTAAAACAAGTTTTAAATTTTTTTCAAATTAGTCAAAACATTTTTCAATTATTATATCAAAACATTAGTTCTACATTGACATTATTGCAGACAAAGCCATTTAAATCCGTGTTTCGTAGGATAAATATCATTTGTTTTTCATTGGGATCACTTGTTGGATTCATATAATATTATATTCTAATTATTTTAAATTCAATCAGTTAAAATATAAGTTATTCTTTAACAATATTTTTTAAAAGTCAAAGTTGTAGGAAATATTTTTGTCGGTTATTTTTTTTTTATTTTTAAACATAATATATTTAAAATTATTTGATTGCATATTGACATTTGATTAAATTAGGATTTGAATAAATTATTTTAATTAAAATTCAATACATTATTTAAGTCAAAAATTGAATTTTGTATATAAAATATGTTCTGATTTTTGTATCCGTATATTTTATTATAAATATTTAGAGATAATTATAATATTCTTTTCTCTATATTTTTCTAATTATATCTTTATTTTTCCAAATAAATGAGATAATTATTATTATGTCTTTATATTTTGTTTATAATTAACTTCCTATTTTATCAAATAAAAAATTTATCTATGTCGGATCGGGTCGATGACAATTATTTACTCTAAAATTTTAGTCAAGTGAAGTATTATTAGATATCGGATTAAATTTAGCTGGAGACTTCAAATTTTCGAATGAAATGCAAATCGGCTAAAAATTTATCCCGACCCAAATCCTTGACCATCCCTAAATCTATACTATGTCAACCTAGAAAATTATGGAGTAACTCCTTGTAATTTACAAGAGGGAGTCCAAACACGCCCTTACTAATTGGCAGTTTTTTCTGGGCTTTGATGGAAATCCACCAAAACAATCTCATTTTAGGGTTTGGGCTTTTTTGTTTCCTTTCTCATTTCTCTTGTTGAAGCACCGAATCCATTCTCTCTGAGCTCTGAATCGTTTACCATCAGCAATGGCGACATCTATCGCAGCTCGCTTCTCCAGAAAAGCCGCGGCCTCGGCATTCTCCGGCTGCCGTAACGTCATAGCCTCCCGTAGTTTTGTCACGGAGGCGGCCAAAACGATCTCGCCATCGTCGGATCGAGTGAAATGGGACTACAGGGGCCAAAGAAAGATAATCCCTCTCGGCCAGTGGGTCCCTAAGGTAGCTGTCGACGCTTACGTTGCCCCCAACGTTGTCTTGGCCGGTCAAGTAACTGTCAACGACGGAGCCTCCGTGTGGAATGGCTGTGTCCTACGTGGCGATCTCAATAAGATCACCGTTGGATTCTGCTCCAATGTGCAGGAACGCTGCGTCATTCACGCTGCTTGGTCCTCGCCGACCGGTAATTCCTTCATTTCTCTTTCTACTTTTTGGTTTTCTGAAACATTTTTGTAAATGAAGTTTTTAGGGTTTTGGAGTTTCTTGGGCTTGTACATAATCAAAATTTAGCTTGAATTAGATTGGGGTTTTTTGTGTTAATTTGCATTGTACTAATCGAGATGTGTACATCATGTTATAATATCGTCAATGAAGCTGAAAAATAAGAGAAATTGGCGGGCAGAATATAAGTGTTATGGGTGCTAGAATTTAGGAGCCAGGTTACTAGGAGTCTTGGTGTCTGTACATTGTAAACTGAATTATTTTACTCAATGAAACACCAAGGTTTTGTAGTTCTTTTATGAGTCTTACTGTCTGATGGAGAGAAATTTGTATTTAGGTTTCATTGTGAGTTTACAGCTGTCAATAACCTCACTTTCCTTTAGATTCATCGCCTGAGGTCTACTTGTTGGTCAATTGGATTATAGCTTGAAGGATGACTTATGATCTTGGCATTCAATGATTTACATTGTTGAAATACTTGAAGCTGAAAGACCAAGTATAACATGAAAAGAAAGGGTAAAAGAATCGGTCTATGATGCTGCTTTCATAGTTGCTAAGGATGTAAATGTTGATGTGAAAAAAATTGTTCCATCGAGATAAGGGAAGTGAATTGCAACTATAATCACTCTTAAGCTATAGACAGGTCACGGGGACTAAAAAGAATTTTTACCATTTAGGGACTAGGGAGGAGGGGGGGGGGGATGGCCCCTGCCAGCCCCCTCTGTCTCCGCTGTTGGCTATAAACATGGTTCTTGGTCCATGTCCTTCATAGTTCTGTGTGAGGCTTATGGTTGCAGCTGTGGGTTTGGCTGTTTAGTAGCTTAGGGCTACGTAAGGTTAATCCTATTTCAATGAAAGGAAGGACATCCTTCACTTTTTAGATTCCATTTGTGGTTCCCCTGGGAGACAATATGGAGTTTTAAATAATTGATTATGAATCTGTCTGAAAATATAGTTACATACAGGATAATGTCCTCCCTGAGTGCTGCCTTGAACAGAAGAAATGCAGTTTTCAGGTCCCCAACAATGGTCTAATGGCTTTTTTGTGATCTTTGTTCTATTTGCACAGACACTTTTGTGTGATTTACTTGGATGTGTTAATTATAAGGTAGGGCATAGGTGCAAAAGATAGGCTTTTTTAAAGAACTGGACAAATGTTTGCAACCCAGTATCTAACTCATCACAGTCTTGTCTTCTGAACTTATCATTTTCATCTTCTCTTCTAGCGGATAGATAGAGGCACATGACCTATTGTATTGTCTTTTATTAAGAACCTGTCTCTATAATACCCTTAAAGATTCCTGGTCCTTTATCTTTTAATAATTTCAGGGATCTGATATTTGCAACTTATTTATGATGTTATTTGTCTTCCAGAAAATGCACTATTTTCTTACTGTCAAGAATTTGGTTCAGTCTTGAATCATGTTTATTGTTTGCTCCTCTTTTGCTACCTTTTCTACAGCGACCCTTAAACCCCGCAAGTCCACACTTGATAGCATGTCTGCCTCATTCATGTAACTGGAGATTGATTTGGTGTTTATGTAATGCAGTCAGAGTGAATCATATAAACAAAATTTTGTATAGAGCTTTATTTTGTCCATGTGCTGCTCAGGGATCAAGTTGATTTCTGTTCGTTGTTGGCATCATCATGGGAATACTATTGTGACATGTTGACTATGTTTAATCTGAAACCTTGTTGGCTTGTTCTATATTACAGGGCTTCCAGCTGAGACATCTATTGAGAGGTTTGTGACAATTGGTGCATACAGTCTCTTGAGGTCATGCACGATTGAACCAGAGTGCATTATCGGACAACATTCAATTCTTATGGAAGGTTCCTTGGTGGAGACTCACTCTATCCTTGAAGCCGGTTCTGTGGTTCCTCCAGGTAGGAGAATCCCTACTGGTGAGCTTTGGGCAGGAAATCCAGCTAGGTTTGTTCGGGCCTTGACCCACGAAGAAACCTTAGAAATCCCTAAACTTGCAGTAGCAATCAATGATCTAAGCAAAGAACATTTCTCAGAGTTCCTTCCATACTCTACAGCATATTTAGAAGTTGAGAAGTTAAAGAAGTCCCTAGGAATAACCATTTGATAGCCTTCCATTCTCATTTTCCCATAATATTCGGCTCCCCCGAATTTCCCTTGCAAGGAAATAAGCAGCCGAAGAACACCTAGAAGAATCTTTTGGGGTGTTTATCCATGCATTTCATCATGTTGGCTTGGCTGTTGGTAAAAAAAAGGAACACTTAAGTTGTGTGTGTCCAATGAAATAGAATATAGTTTGCAAGGGAACTTATATCTTTTGTATGTTGACTCCTTTGTTTGTTGAGTGTACTGTGATGATGGCATTTATAAAATTGCTGGTACCTTTCACATTATTAATGTCCTTAAATTGAATTGACTGATTGATGAGGGTATGGTATTATTGACACAAAAAGCATATTCCTTTTTGAGATTTTTTTTTCTTTTTTTTTTTTTTTGGGGGGGGGGGGGGGGGGGGGGGTTGTTTTTTTGACAATATATTATATATTCTAGTGCGTTGAAGTGTATTTGTCTCTGATTTAGGGGTTGGAATGGAAAAATTATAAATAATTTATGTTTATATTTTTAAACTTTCGTTTATGTTTTTGTTTTAATTATTTTATTTTCATGTTATATAAGTTTTCCACAAAATGATTACATACAGTACACATTCATCTACGACCTATTTGCCACTCAATTATTTTTTTTTACATGTTGGAATTTTTATTTTATTATAAACAAAACTTCAAGCATCAACTTAATTATAATAAATTATTCTTGTTTTAGAGACTTTCTTTCCTAATTTAGTTCAGGTTCAATTTTGGTTAAGGGACTTGAACACCGAAAAATTGGTTATAAGTTCAAAAGAAAGAGTTAATATACAAATTATTATTATTATTATTATTGTTGTTGTTTTCTTGAACATCTTATTTTACTTTCATCTCTTGTATAAAATATTGTTAGAATCTGAGCCACCAAAAAATAACAAATCATCTTATATTATCGAGACTACTTCTTAAATCCTACAAAATATAATATATTTTTTCTTATACCTTATGTCATTTATAAATTCAAGTAACATAAAAAAGCAAAATAAAATATCATGAGGTGGGTAGAATCAAATTTTCCTTTTCATAGCCATGAAAGATGATGTGATTTAGATAATATAATTATGTGCATTGTGGAAATTAACAATAGACATGGACTAGCAAAATACGTGGCTTATTCTTCATGTCTTATAGTGGGAGAAAAAAAAAGAGAATTAAAACCAACAAATCATTTAGAATTGGTCGATCTTCAATTATATCATAATTAATATACTTTTCTTAATTTTATTGGCTTGTCAACCTTATTATTTTCTTTTTCAAATGGCATTATCATAAACCCTAAATTAGTTCCTTAAATTTTAATCTTAATCTCTAAACCTTAAATTTAAATATTTTATATTCATTGACGTCAATAGTTTGACTATTAATGTCAAATAAAAAAGAATCGGATATTAATATGAAAAAATTACTCCATTAACTTCAATAATAATAATAATAATAATAATAATAATAATAATTTCGCACTTGTGAAAAAGCACATATAATGGCCGCCATTTTCCACTGCCTGCTGAAAAACTGGAATATGGACAACTCATGAATATCGTCTCTTCTTGAAATTAACAAAGGTTTTTGGGCTCTTAATTATGTCAAATCTGATCAACCACTAAACCTAATCGGATAGATTTTATATAAAAATTGTCACTCTCCTAAATCCAGCTCAGATTTTGACATCTCAACCATTCTAATATCATATATATTACACCTTCTTCCTCCTTATTTTCCACTTTCTCATCATAATAATATTCAGTATTGCTCCATATTTCCTCGGATTTTTTTTAGTTTGCTATTGCAATCATGGATGGCTTTCATCGGAAATCACGATAAAAAAAAAACAAGAATATCCGACGAGGACAGGGTGGGTGGCGGTTCTATCTTTTGATGTCTGGTTTGAGAAAGATGTTTTGTTTAACCGGTAAGCATATTCTTGGGATGATATCTGAAAACTGGGGATGTTGGAATGGCTCAATCAAGTCAAATTTCCTGAAGCTTTTTCGGGTCATTTTATTTGATTGAGCCGTGCCAATATCACCTTTACTTATACATACATATATATATATATATATATATATATATATATGACAGTTTCAGTTTCAGAAGAGTTTTAGCTTGGTTTCCTGGAAGTTTTTTTAACCTAATTCTGCTTCTCGTTATTTCAAGTACAAGGTATGAGTTCTGTTTATAAAGGCATACATACATGATAATTGATATATATATATATGCATGTGTGTAGACAGTTTCAGTTTGAGATATAAGGTTAGGTTGGAGATTTTGAAACGCTTTTCTTCCTTGAAATATGCATAGAATCTTTCAGCTGCCCCCTTGCAAACATTCTTGGAAAATTCATAAGAAAAACAATTATGTTTGGCAGAAAATCTGTGTGTGTACACAGACATATAGGTTTAAAACTTGGGTGAAATGCTGAAAGCCTTTCCCATCGCACTGTAGCTATCGCGCCATTGCCGGTTCCGGTGTCGTCAGCCGAAGATCCATCCAAATGAACCGTTAATGCTAAAGAGGTGGGGACATTAATCCTACATCAGAATCATCTCACCAAAACAACATACACTTGCTACTAGTCTCACGCTTGTATACTACATGAAACCCATAGTAACTCATATTTTATCTAATAAACATTTATTATAAAAAACTCGAGCTTAAATAGTTATATAAATCTTCTCCTCCATGACGAGATTCTCTCACAAGATCACTTGGCACGCTCAAACTCTACCGGTTATTCTTTTTCTAAATTTCCGACACTTCTTTTATGATTCTCTAACGGTTTTAGTCTTGCTAATACCAAGTTTTCCACAGGCCTTTCGGCCATATGAATGTACGGTACAAAACACTATATATGAAAATGCCAAAAAAAAATAGGTTTGAGTAACCCAATCATGCGATCTTTATTTTTGAAAAGTGAACTATGTTATATAATATTTATTTATTTCATTAATGTTTAAAGCACATCAATTAAATTGAAAATATGCCTTTTTAACACATTGAATTTTTAAAGATTTTAAATTTATCACAACAGTACAATTAGTTATGAGTAAACTGATTCAAATTTACAGATGATGACCTTCACATTATCTGTGAAACATTTCAGATCAAGATTGATTTATCAAATTGTAAGATGAGACACACGAATAATGTGGTAGTGGATAAATATACAGAAAAGTCCTTATCGACCATTTTCGTAAAATGTTGTTTGACCTTTGAGGTAGGGACGGAACCATTAAGGCTTTGGGAGGGGCAATCGCCCCCCCCCCACCCCCGAAGAAATTTTTTTTTCACTTTTGTCCCCCTATTTAATTTTTAAAAAAAAATTAGTTTATTTATAAATTTGCCCTCCAATTATAAATATTTATAATTTGCCCTCTAATCTCAAATTGTGGCTCCGTCTCTGCTTTAAGGTATAGTTGTTTCGAAAAAACCCTTTGATTATTTCATTACTTAAAATGGCCGCTAATAATTTAGTGAATTCCAAAATGGAAGGGCTTCGAATAGTCCTCAATCATTACTTAAAGTCTCCATGTGGTGTTAAAAGAAAAAAGAAACGGAAGAGCGAAGATAAAAAGGATTCCTTCCGCCATTAACAATTGAACAAATAATTGAAAAAAAGCTGAGCTTGAAATGGGAAACAGAGTAATCTTTCTTGTTATATGAATTGAGGCCCAAATTAACTAATTTTGAACCGAGTTAATAGCCCAAACCCACAAATAACCGATCAATGTTCTCCACTCGAGCTAACTCGAACATAGAGAGAATGAAAGCTTGGCCCTTTTCTTAAAATTTGCCTCCTTTTTTCTTTGTTTTCAATAATATTACACTGAAAAAACTTCAAAGTTTGAAGCTTGATTCAGGGTTTTCATTCTGAGTTTTGTGTACTTTTTATTTATTTGGGATTCAAAATTAAAAGCTTGATATGAACGGGGAGGAGTTGACAGAGCAGGAGACTGCTCTTTATGATCGACAAATTAGGGTTTGGGGTGCTGATGCTCAAAGAAGGTAATTTTATTCTGCTTTATTATAATTTTTAAATTATTTTGAGTTTCTTTTCTAGTTTTCTTTTATCCTTTTGTTCATATGAGTATTTCTGTTTGTTCCATGTTTGTTTTAGATTGAGCAAATCTCATACTAGTTTATGGAATGAAAGGGACTGTTGCTGAGGTATAATATTTTCACCATCTTTTTTATAAAAAAAAAATAGTTTCACTTGCTTTGATACTAGGTTGTGTAGTTTAGATGGTCAAGCTCAAATTGCTCGATTAAGCTAGATTTTCAAGTTCGACTTCAGACTTGCTTGAGTTAAGCAGGAGGGTACACGAATTCGGCTTGCTTAAGGTGCTCAAGCTCGATAATGAACAAGCTGAATTCAAGTTATTTTTCGAGCTAATATTGAGATGAATATGAACTCAAGGGTCTCATTCACACCCTGTTTATCACTATAGGTCTTTTGTTATTGCCTTATTTTTGTGTTCTTTTTAATGGTTACTATATGTTTAAACTTGTGGGTATGGGTAGTTTTGCAAGAACATTGTACTGGCAGGGGTTGGTAGTGTGACATTGGTGGATGACCGTGCAGTTACCGAGGAAGCTTTGTCAGCGAATTTCTTGATTCTGCTGGATGAAAATCTGTACAATGGGAAAACTCTTGCTGAGGTCTGTTGTGATTCTTTGAAAGAATTCAACCCCATGGTTCATGTTTCTGTAGAGAAAGGTTAGCTCTTTCCCCTTTTTCCCGGCGATCTGCTTTTGCGGTTTTGTGTATCATATCAATATAGTGAAAAATTCACAATGCTCATAATTTTTTGTGCATTTTGAGTCACTGTAGAGTGAAATATCTTTCTTTTCTGGGGCTTGCAGGTGACGTATCAACATTTGGTCTCGAATTCTTTGAAAAGTT
This sequence comes from Hibiscus tridactylites, assembly GCA_958450335.1. NCBI lineage: Eukaryota > Viridiplantae > Streptophyta > Magnoliopsida > Malvales > Malvaceae > Hibiscus > Hibiscus tridactylites. The sequence continues at coordinate 107,038,742 of OY288265.1, forward strand.
CGATGCTGTAGTCACCAGTTGCTGCTCTCTTACAAAAAAAGTATTAGCTAATATCATCCTCATTGCATCTTATAGCCTGGGCCCTGTAGATAATATGTTATCGATGTGTGTCAGCATATTTGAATGCTTCAATACTTTTCCCTTCAGCTTTTAACTGAAACCTTTCTTTAATTTCAGAAATTGATCAATCAGAAGTGCCGGAAGTTATCCAAGCATATAGCATTTTATACCGTTGACTGTAGAGGCTCTTGCGGTGAAATATTTGTCGATTTAAAGGACTATAAATATTCAAAGGTGATAAATATTACACATTTAACAAGTGCTCATTCTCTGCTAACCATCACACATCAATTTGCATTCTGCATTTTGTACAGCATACATGATCTCCTTGTAGAAATTGGAAGGATTGAGAATATTTCCGGATTCATGAATTAGATTTAGAAGTGCACTTGTTGGTACTAATCTTGTGAATTTCTATGGGAATTTCTGTTGAATATGTTTTTTTTCTTGAACTGATATTGTGCTTCTCATTTTTTTTTTGCTTCTTTCGGTTTAACACTAAATCTTAACTGTGCTGTATGACGTGTATGCCTAGCTTTTAAATACCCTAATTTATTGACAGAACTTGTAAGCTTGTATTCTTGCTTTTTATTTCTTTTGACAGAAAAAACTCAAGGAAACCATTGAATGCCAACTAGAATACCCGAGCTTTGAGGTATGTTATGGACTTTACTCGTTCTGAACAATGATAAGTCTGGCACATAATCTGCCTTAGTGCATAATGTGCAATGACATCCCCGATGTCATGAACTTAGCATGCAATAATATGCCATCCAAAATGTGTGCATCTTATTCATTTATTTTAGTAAGTACATTCCTTTCTACTGCAGGATGCCACTACAGTCCCTTGGAAAGCACTTCCGAAGAGAGTGTCAAAGCTTTACTTTGCTATGAGAGGTATATGCTAATATACTTTCTTTCTTTTTCGGACAGGAAATAGGGGAGAACAACATCAAAATCAACTAGTATTTGGATCTAATGAGTAGTTTACTACGGTGATTGTAGGCAAACCTAGGTTTCCCTTTTTACAGTCATGCTTGCATGCCTCTTGATGAACCATTTTACTGTGCCCGTTAAATGAAGTTTTACATTCTTTTTACCCTTGCATTTTCCCAAGCCAATTGTGTGGTGGGGAATATAGTTATATAACTTATAATTTACGTCTTCGATTCAGATTCGTTAGATTTCTCTGATATTATATGACACCAGGTTTGCTTATAGGCATTTCTTTTTAATTTGCGTAAATTCATACGATGGATCACATAGTTGCCTCTCTTCTTACAGTGATAGAGCAATTTGAAGATGTTGAAAGCCGTATTCCAGGGGAAACCTCAACTGCTGATCTTCCTGGTGTTCTGAAGCTCAGAAAGGAACTTTGCGAGACAAATGTATGGTATTGGCCATTTGTTTGTCATCTGCATTATCCAACAACGCGTTGTATGTTCGTACTTACGTTGTTAATAATTTATTGCAGTCAATGAACGAGTCTCAAATACCCGATGCACTACTAGAAAGACTGCTAATAGGTACAAGTGAGTACCCTCCGGTTTGTGACATCATCGGAGGAATCCTTGGACAGGTTCGATATATGGCCTTTTTATAATTCAAACCATCAATTACTACAACTGTATAATTCAATGCGATTGACCATTCAACAAATGTAGGAGGTGATCAAAGCAATATCAGGCAAAGGGGATCCTCTCAAGAATTTCTTCTTCTTCGATGCCATGGATGGGAAAGGCTTGATTGAGGACATATCGAAGCCTTGACTCCGGTAGCTGAGCCACTTTGATCGGGGTATGTACGAAAATTGTAACTTAGGCTTGTAGCTCTTTCGCCTCCCACACCTGCTAACATTAATCTTCTGATATTGTTGCTTAAAACCGATGCTCCGGAAAACTTGAAATTTGTGACCTTTCTTAAAGACCTATGGAGGAATTTATTGTTGGAAGGGTTAGGTTTAGGTTTAGGGCATCTAATCTATAATTTTATTGCTGATATTCGCTAACGTCATTTGTTAATGTGAGCATTCTTAGCCACTTGGTCAATTAGTAGATTTCAACGGATCTTTAGTTATTCACGACATGTTCAATTTTGTTACATATTCAAGTGTTCACTGACATTTTCGTTCAATATGTTCGTAAACATTAAACAAACGAATACGAAAATATAGTTTTAAATAAGTGAGCATAAATACAATTTTGATTTTTTTAACGAACATCAATAGAACATAAATATACTTTTTTTTAAATAAAGAAAAGATTGCTATTGTTGGGAATTAATCCCAGGACTTAGGGGAGGGGGTGGGCAAGGGAGTGCTCTTGTTTAGAACTCGTGTAACTATAAAAGCCCCCAACTTTATATCATTCCCTAAATTATTATTCTCATTTCTTTTTTGATTTAATGTGATTTTGAATTTGATCATTTTTATTAGTGTGATACAATACCAATTATATTCAATTTTGATAATGAGTTTAACATGTGTATCAAGATGATGACAAAAAAATATATTTTATCAGTTAAATTTATAATCTCACACGTCACATTTAGATATCTAAACCTCCTGTAACAATAAAAGCACTCAACTTTATATCATTTGCTACATTATTTTTCACTTCTTTTTTGGTTCAGTGTGATCTTGAATTTAATAAATTTTATTAGTGTGATACAATAAAAGATGCAATCAATTTGATATTGAATTTGACATATATAGTAAAGATGGTGACACATAACAAAAAAAATTATTTAATTAGTTGAATATATATTTTCAGGTATCAAATTATGTACTATTTATTAAATTCATGCATCATATTGTGTGTAATGTGTAGTGACGACTGACGTGCTTATAAATTTTAGGCAACTAAACTTTTTGACTGAGGACTAGATTGAGTAGAAATCGTTTGTTTTTTTCGGTGTCTTTATTTATGCCCTGTTATTTTTGTTGTGCCAAGCATGTCTTTAAAATTTAAGGTCAAAATTTAAAGTATTAGATATAGTGTGTATTTTTTAAGGTTTAAAATTTAAAATTTATAATTAAAGCTTAAAATTTATTTTTTTAATATTAAAACACATAAAATGAGCAGAAAATTTTTGTCCAACTAGATCATAATACTTCTATCAATTTTTAACTTGCGGACTCGATAATATTCAGGCCCTCCTGGCCTGCAGATCACCCTTCATCGAGAAGCGAAATTTGGTCTTTACAAATGACTTGAAATTTGGTCTATCTATCCCATTATAATTTAGTCTTTTTAATTTTTCAAAAATTAAGAGATCTAAATTTTAACATTGTTAATAGAACAAGTTAATTTGAAAGAGTTATTTCATAATAATTTTTTGTAGTATTCAATTTAAATTAACCAGTCAATAGATAAAATATTAGTGTTTAGTGATTATATTAAAAAAATATTATATAATTCTAATAATGATAATAATATGTCATATGGGTGAATCTGAAATGCGACTGGTTTAAGGTGTGGTTAAAAACTCGTAAGTTTCAGAATTTGTTCAAAAACATAAAAAGTTAGACTTTATTTTAGTGCTGCATGGAAGAAATTATTGATGCTTTATAACTTGCTGAAAACACTCTAACTTGGGAGGAAGAGCTGCGATGGGCTGTCACCAAATTGAGAGGGAAGATTTTTATAGTGCAACTCCTAAAGCTCATTTGGACTATTTTCATTTACGGTGCTTGGCAAGAATGTAACTATAGACATTTTTGAGGGAATAACTCATCTATTGATAATCTCGTGAAAAATATACAAATTATTATTCGATATTGATTTTTTAGTCGTTGTATAGACAAAATTGATATAGCGAACATCTGGTTACATTTAACTTGAGGGTTCCGAAAGTAAAGAAAATAATGGGCTAATCTTCCAAAATCTCTTACAGCCCAAAAACAAAGAAAAGTGAATACTTTATACTTACATAGAGATAAGCACACCATCAAAATTCAGAAGCTTTCTTGAATCTCCTTATCTGTATTCAATCAAGACACATAACATGTGAAAAAAGAGTGGTGAGTGACCCAAACTATCAAACAAAATATTCCGCTACCCAAGACTGATTACATAATCACCGACAAAATCATAATTAAAAACTAGTGTCGTTAAAAATATCTGTGCGAGCAACAAACGACCGCTAAGGCACGCTGAATCATGCCACAAGAACCAATGAAACGAACCACAAAACAAAAAAAAACATGTCACAATGACAAAGAAAAACGCGTGTCACAATGGCAAATAAAATGCGTGCCATAAGGTAGAGATTCTTATTAAAATATATAAAAAAATAAAAAACAAAACAAAACAAGAAAAACAATAAATTTGGTGGTCGACAACTAATATTAAAATTGGTTGCCGACCACCAATCAAATGAGAAAAAGAAAGGTTGCAGTCGATAGTGAGAAAAGGATGAGCGGGAGAAAGAATTAGGGATGATGAACGACGGCTAAAATTTAATTCCCTGACACTCTAAAACTTAAACTTTAAACCATAAACTTTAAATTCTAACTATAAACATTAAATTTTACGTCCTAACTCTAAACCCTAAACTATAACCATAAACCACAAATCTTAAACCCCTAAATCCTAAATCACAACTTAAATTTTTAAAGTCTAAAATTAAACGGATTATTATACAAGATTGTGTATTAAATTATTTTCCAATACATAAGCCATATACCATACCCAATGATTCAACAAAAAAATACATGGATCTGCCCATCCAATTGGTGCACCACTGAGGTAAAGATTCTATTTCCCGCCAAAGTGGGACCAAACCAAAAACATGACATCACATGCGATGCCCAATCGAATAATTTTACCATGATATGTTTGGCTGTTCACGGACAAGATTGACTCTTCACATCATATGATTACTACGCCCATTCCATTACCATCGAAAAACAAAACCCATTCTCCTTTATTTATTTATTTCCTGTATGAGTTCTGATTATTAGGGGAGTATTATTTTTCCTGTGGTTGTGCGTTTGATCTTTCTCCTCCATGTCTGAATTCTGAAACCTCATAGAAATCTCCACAAAGCCATTTGATGTCAGATAAGAAAAGCAGATGTTTTGTATTCTGAAGATAATTGGATTTACAGACATCTGGTTCACACTTGTCGGTTTGTTTCTTTAAGAAACTAAAGGATGGAGAGATATCTTCATGTTGCCATTGTTTAGATTTTGGAAGGTATCGTTTGTTATCCGATATGCATGGACAGAATCAAAATTTGAGATTTGAAGAGTAAAATATAAATGTTTGAGAGTAAGAATAAATTCATAAATAAATAATTTAAAAAAAAAATTATATAGGGCGACATATGTGAAAAAAAATCTTGCCGCCCCTGCCAATATGAACTTTGCATTCAATCAATTCTCCATATATTTTGACGATGTTTCATATTGTAAGGAGACAATCACTCAGCCCATGTTTCTTTTTCGATTCTGATTCTCATTCCCTACTTTTTCAACATATGTTAAATTAGGGTTACAGATATTTCTTCCGTTAAAGTCGAATTCACACATGATATCAATATCATATGTACTTTAACAAACACTATAGGGTTTAAAGATTTAGAGAAATAAAATGTTGATTATTGAATAAGAAAATGGAAGATCACACATTTGTATTTGTTTGACAGACTGTCACATGATTTTAGGAAGAGAATAATAGCTCCATGATAAGTAGTATCGGAGTAATCTTTTGATTGTTTGATTTTCCGGCGAGCGTTTCATGAGTGGAGTAAACAAAGTGAACAATCGTGACAGTGACCTATTACGAGGTCAGATGACTCATAACTAAGACATCGCGATGTTGAGTTGGAAAGAATATCACAACGGAAAGGGACGGGGCATTAACCCCGTAAAATTGGTCTTAATTTATGAGAGATGAGAAGGAACAAAAGTTGGATGATTGATAAGAAAACAGAATGGAGAGGGGGCCTTTAAATCCGGAGATGAGCCACCACAAAAGATAGAGTTGTTGTGTTGTTTGACGTTTGATGTTTGATTAGTGATGTTTGCCATTAAGGTTTCTCAACCCCCACTCTCCTTTATTTGATTGGTGCCAAACAGAATGGGATGTATGGATGGCTTCCAGTGGGCCTCCTTAGCTCAGAACTCAGGCCCATGGAGCCCACTACATGGTCTCTGAATTCCTTCTTCTGGTGGTTCAGATCATCCCAGCTCATTTCTGTAGTTAACCCAAAGGATAAGTATATATTTTAGTATTTGAATTTGATTTGGTATTTAAAGTTTTTATTCAATTAGGTACATAAACTTAGTTTTAGAGTTTAATTCGGTATTTGAACATTTTCTGGTTCAATTCTGTTAGAGTTGTGATCAAAATTCTTTTAAATTTTGGTTTGAAGTGAGAATCTTACTTTTTAATAGATTTCTTTACCCATATGACCCAAACTTTCTATTCAAGTTTCCTTTATAGACAACCAACTTATCTTATAAAGAGTCTATCTAGGGATTAAGGTTTTACAACACCACAAGTAGCTACAAAGCGTTAAAATGCAAGCTACTTGTAATCGTTTTTTTTTTCATCTTAGTGAAGGTTTTTATTCTCTACTTGTAGTTTTTTCTGTTTTAATTTTTCACGTAAATCTTGATGTTCTTTTATTTTTATTTTATTTGCGATCATTATCATCGTTGCTTAGCCGTTATCGTTCGTCGCCGGTCTAACTCTCGTTGGTATTACTTAAACTTAGTTTGTTATTTCAAATTAATAGTTGAACTTGACTCTAGGTTCAAATAGGTAGTTACTATAGTTTAAACCAATTTGAACCAAAAAACCAAGCTATGTGCCTAGATTAGAAAAATATCAGATGTAACATTGAAGACAAGTTCATGTTTTTATTTTTCGCCAAACTAAAATACAAAAAAATTGGTGTTAACCCTTATTTAAATTATTAGAACTAAACACAATGAGCAAGTATTAGAGCCTTACACTTTTTTTTAATTGTTGGATGTTGGATGAGGGTAATATTTGTTCATAGATATTCTTAATTTTTTGACAATGGGCACACACCTTGTAGACAAAATAATTTGAACTCGTGTTTGATAGAATGAACATCATTCATTTTTCCACTGAAACACTTCTTGGGTTCAATTTTAACTCAAACCATTTTCTTTTTATAATTATAAAACCTTTCATCCAAGCTCACAATTAAACTTTTACAAGTTACTCACAATGTCTAGTACATATTTTTTTCGTATTTTAACATAGAATTACACTGATATCATTTATGTAAACTCGGGATTATTTACTCGAATTATATTTTGATACACAATGTATATAAAAAAGCAACTTCTTCTATTTGAACTATACAATCTAACATTTAAATCTTTAATCCTAAACTAAAATGCTTATATCATAAACTCTAACTCTAGACCTAAATTTTAAACACTAAATCAAACACTTAAATCCTAAATATGTCAAACGTATATAAATTTCAATTTACACAGATCGTGTATCAAAGTTTTTCCCTATTTATTTTAGCTCACAAATCTTATAAACGATAATTGACCAACGCTCCCAACGCTCTTTGAATTTACTATTTTATGTGTTTAGCCTATGTCAAGAGCTGAGTTGTCAGAGAAAAGACAGGTCATCTGCCATGTGGCATTTGAACACACTCATCCATCTTAGAAAATTACACTGTGCTGCCTTGAGAAGAAATAAGTTGCCTGGAAACTTCGGGTAAAGCAGATGAAGAAAATAAATAAAAATAAAAACACAACCAAAGTAATGGCGTTGTTTGGTTGGCTGGATTTATTGCAAAGGAAAAAACACAGGAAAATTTCAGTCCTTTTAATGGATTCAATGGCTCATGGAATGTGGGTTGGTTGTTGAAGCTGCAGGCCCCGTTTGAGAGCGACGGATCATCATTTTTGCCGGCATCTGAACACGATGGATGTTTTTGCTTCGATCAATTTCAAGTTCGAATCGAATAAAATTTAAAGGAAAAAAAAGAATTTCAAGATTAATTTATACCTAAACTGCTTGGTATGTGCTAGAGTTATGACTCAAATTTTTATTTTGAAGCAATTTATCCCTATAAATAAATACTAAAGACTATGGTTAAAACCATTAATTGTAATCTCTTTCGATATAATGATATTTTCTCCTCTTTTACCCGTAATTTTTTTTCTTGAATTTTTCACGCAAATCTTAGTATTTATTTTTTTTCATACTTTTCGATGGTTTGTTTTTCACCATTATCATTCCAATAGTTATAACAATATGCAGTGATAAAAAAATGATAAGGATTACACATGAAGCAATCCATGTGATTCTTAGTCATTGCCCTAATGAGAAGAAGTTTTGCTTAACATCATGGTAAAGGGGCAATGTTGGGGTAGTTGGCCATTGCTTTCTACTGCAGTAGTTGTAACTTGTTTGTCCCATTTCCATAATTTACACATATAAGACGGAGTTAAAATCAAACATTAAAAAGGACAAAAATTTATTAAACTTTTAAATTTAAAATTAAAAGTAATAAAGGTCTTATTTGACTAATATTTAAACTATAAAGATTTATACTAAAAATTTATGAGAATAACAATAACCCTTTCCAACTACAACATAGCGTTGTCCCTGCATATATACATAGGGGGTGCTTAACGAGTTGAGCAGCTCGTGAGTTGCTCGAACTCGACTTGAGACCTTAACGAGTTGAGTTGAGCAAAGTCTAACTCGACTCGATAAGTTTGCGAGCAGCTCGTTAATTTTTTTTAAATATTTGTGAATTGTTACTTTAGTTTTAATATGTTAGTTTGGTGTATTTGTGGATTGTTAGTTTGAAATTTAGACTTTGAAAGTGCTTTATACACTCTTTTGATATTTTTTTGATTAAATTTGTTAATATATGTTAATATTAAGCCCCATATAGTATTGTTAAATTTTACTTTTAGTTAAAAATAAGGTAATTTTTTTAGTGAGTTTAATGAGCAACGAGTCGAGCTTAACGAGCAGTGAGTCGAGATGAGCAACAATTTTTTTTAACGAGCACGAGTCGAGCACAATTTTAACGAGCTTAACGAGCAACAAAATTTTTAACGAGCACTGCCTAACTCGCGACCGACTCGCTCGATAAGTATCCCTACATATACATATATTTTTACATTACTCCAACCTAAAAATTTAATATAGTTTATAGATAAATGTGAAATTCGGAAATTTATACAAATAAGTCGAGACAAAATTATAAATTTTTAAAAATCGAAATTAAAAGTAGTATGTTTAAAGTGTTTAAATTAAATCCGTTAATTTTATCATGTGAACCAAAATATGCAAACACTATGGCCTCCTAGGATCATCTTTTGCATAAATAAATATTAGGATGAGTCTACTACGCTCGACGAATGCTGCTGAACACTACTGACACTGAACATTGCTTAATAACATTAAATTTATTTATAAATATTAAAAATTTCAATGATTCAACATATAATTATAAATTATTTAAAAGAAAGTATCAATTAAATTATTTTTAATATAGATATATATATATATATATTATATTTTTAATATTTTTTAAATGATTAGATCAAATACCAACCTTAGTCAATTTAAAAAAAATAAAAAAACCCTAAACCCTAATCAATAAACCCTAAACTTGAAACATAAAAGCCTAAAGTCTAAAGCAAATGTTTGAATTTAGGGTTTATGGTTTATGGTTTTAGATTTTGAGCCTATGGTTTATGGGTTCAAGTTTATGGTTTATGGTTTTTGTTTTGGGTTTAGGGTTTTGTGTTTCGAGTTTTGAGTTTCGGGTTTATGGTTATGGTTTTTATTTTTAAAATTGACTAAGGTTGGTATAATTAATCCAATTATTTAAAAAATTAAAAAATATAATATATATAAAAATAATTTAATTAAATTTTTATTATAAATAATTTATAATTGTATATTAAGTCCTTTAGATTTTTAATCTTTACTAATCAATTTAAGGGTGTTCAACTGTGTTTAGCGGTGTTCGTCGTACGTTGTAGAATTTTCTTAAATATTTATATATATATATATATATTAATAGAAAATATTTTTCAGTTTTCTCTTGTAATATATATATATATATATTTGATAATGGCAACTTGATTTTATTAAAAATCGTGAAAGATATTATAAATATAATATATTCAAAAGGGAGAATAATGGGGACTAGTCCACCAAAATTTGATACAAAAGCCTAAAAGTGTAAAGAAAAGCAAATATTTTCATAGAAATTAGCATACCATCAAAATCCAGAAATATTTCTGAATCTCTTTCTTTATGTCCAAACGAGACGCATTATGAGATGAAAAATGAGTGGTGAGCGAGCCAAACTACCAGGCAGATTGCTCTGCTACCCAGGACTGATTACATTGGCAAACAACTATCAATCGAGTGAAGACTTATCTTTCAATGACCATTGACAGAATCATAATTAGAAACTAGCGTCGTGAAGATCTTCGTGCGAGCACCAAATGACCACTAAGGTATACTAAAATCATGCCAAAATGACAGATGAAACGAAACCACAAAAATAAAGAAAATGTGTCACAAAGGTTGAGAAAAAGCGTGCCACAAAAACAAGAATTCTTATTAAAATAAAATAAAAAATAAAAAAATAACATAACAAATAAAAGTAAAAAAATAACGAACACATGCGATTGACAATCAACATCACGATAATTGCCGATCGCCAGCTAATTAAAATGAAAGGGAATAACAAGCTGCAACTATTTAAATGTCATAACTTTAAATCTTAAACTCTAAATATAACATCTGTCATTAAAATAAAAATATTATAAATCTAATTTTTACGCAGCATATATATATATATTAAATCTCTTTAATTTTAGTCAAAAGAAAAAATAGTGGTAACAATATTTATATAACAACACTACGAGAGGACCCCGACATTATACAATAACACAAGCTCAGATGTAACCCATCGTCCCGGTCTGGCCGGATGACCGGTTCGAATGGGCCACACGGGGAAAACCGAAGCGAGACCCGTTAAGGTTCCCCTCGGTTAGCAACCCTTTTTTATTTTAATCTTATCTAAAGGAGTAATAAATCCTAAGTGATCATACAGCGGAACAACATACACGAGACAATCAAACGAACCCAAACCAACATTTAACAGCCCAATTTTAAACTTAAACTGCAGGCGATATCGATACTCCTAGGGAGGGTATCGGTACGCCTTGACCAAAGTCAACACTCAGAGTCAACACAGGAAGACCGTATCGATACAGCCCTCGAGCGTATCGATACGCCCTTCCAACGGTTAACTTCTCGCGGTTAACGCTAAGTTGACCGTATCGATACACCAAATGTCCGTTTCGATACCAAAGTCGACAGTAAATTCAGTGACCAAAAAGGTATCGATACGCCCCCTCGCGTATCGAAACGCGTGGCCTGAAACAAGGATGCCCCAAAACACCAACAAAACACTCAACAACACTCTAACAGCATACCAGCAATTAATCCTAAGACAAACCATCTTACGAGCATGCTTTCACATCAATTAAACGAGACTAATCACCAAGGTATAACATCACAAACCATACATTCATACATATCATAAAAGGAGCAAGCATTCACATAGCCCATACTTAGACAAATTCAAGATAGCAAAACTAACAAGGTTTCAAGCAAGGCATACATCCCAAGCCAAATAACAAGCACAAAGGAGAAGTCTAACATGCTCCTAAGCAACATCAACCACAACATAATCCAAAAGCAACATGATAAGATTACATGCCCCATTGCTTGACCATTACATCTTAATTTAAAAGTTCATACTTGGTAGCTACACTAGCATCACAAGCACACTTGGAGGCCCCCTTCTTGCTCCTAGCAACCCCACGAACTAAGGATCTGCAATGTTGAACAAAGAGAGCATAAGCAATGATGCTTAGTGAGGGTAAGCTCTTAAAAACAAACCTCAACATTGCAGGGTCCGAGCACGATCTTAGCCAAGGCAAAACACATATTTACCAAGGATCCACAAGAGCCACAAGATAAAGATGCATGAGCAATATTCAATTAAATGCCATGATCAACAAACCCTCTTCCACAACACATGTAATCACATTTAAACATCCAAATAAGGATCATATATCACAACACATTGATACACATATCAATCAACATTGGCACCTAGCTATGACCCGAATACGCGGATAAACACATTGGAACTCACATCCAACAACCACTTTACCTCACGGTGAGATTTCACTCATCACCGGTCTCGCGGAGGGGATTCCACTCATCCTCACGCCCCGTCGATGGGATTCCATTCATCATCGACTATATATAAATACAATTTCCGGGCGAACCCGTACTCCTCCTTGGTGACTCAACGCCACCAAGGCCACGCGCGACTTTTGACTCGTGTGTACACACTAACATCCTAATGATCGATCATTTGTACTCAAGCATACTAGTGCCAACATTTAACTCATTCCACATTATTCATTTCAATCAATTCCGTGCTTAGCACGTACTCACCATGCATGCCTTAAGCATCATAAATCATGCCTCATCTCACATGTATACACAATATACATTAATCAATCATATCACAAGTCATACGAGGCATACACATCTATATATATAAGTTCATCCAAAGGCTCTAGATCAAGTTTAGGATTAGGCTACCACCCTAATCCTAACTCTAGGTGGGTCTACCATGCCCAACCTAGTCCACATACTCGAACTGACCATTTTAAAACCATGTAAGACAATTAACCACTCACCTAAGCTTCCAAGCTCCAAGCCAAGCAAGCAAGCAACACTCACAATCCCGGATTTCTTCCCGAAGCTTCTCCAACACCAATTTCCGCTTCTAAACAACCTCAAACACATTTCAAACAATTCCAAATCAGCCCAACATCAAAACACTAACCCGGAATACAATTCAATCACAAATTTCAATGTTGCAAGCTATGAACAAATCCCATTTTCACCAACTCGGACAGTCCCAAAACCATGTCCAAAAACCATGTTTCCAACCTCCATTACACCCACAAATGATCCCAATTCAACCCCTACCCATAGTACTATCAATAGCCTATCAAAACCCACCTAAAACAACCCCCAGAACTCACCCAAAACCTCCCAAAAACCCCATGTTTACCCAAATCCGAAAATTGTTCAAAATCATTCAAAATTCACATATGTTATACCATTTGACCTCTATACATCACAACTAACCATATTTAATCAAAACATTTAACTTAACAACATAAAGTTTCCATTTTTAATCAAAATCTCCTAAAATTCCATTTTCCAAAACTTTCATGAAAATCAAAATAAATAGTACTTTTAAAGAGAGGGAGTTGAGGGGAAGTCAAAAACGTTATTACCTTTCAAAATGGAGTTGAAATGGGTGAGAAATGAGATGGAATAGTAACAAGAAGAGGGGAGAGCTCTTTCACGTTGGAAGACAATGAGGAAGAGAGTGAATAGTGATTATTTGTGACAAGGGGGATTTAAATTGAAAGATGGGTAAATTACCAAAAGGCCATTAATGAATGGCTATTCCCTTGTTCTTTAAAAAAACTCTTCAACTTGCAATTAAATCAATTTGGTCCCATTTCAAAAATTTATTTTGAAACCCGAAATTTTAAAGGATCATTTTAATTATAAAACCGAGCCCAAATAATATTAAAATATTATTTTCACCTAACCCCTAAACTCGGGTGTTACAACTCTCCCCCACTTAAGGAAATTTCGTCCCCGAAATTACCTGGTGGAAACAGATACGGAAACTGCTCAACCATATCCGCTTTCCTCTCCCACGTGGCCTCTTCCACACCTCTATGTCTCCACAACACCTTGACCAACTCTATGGTCTTGCCACGCAACACCTTGCTATCAGAAGCAAGTATCTCAACGGGTTCTTCATTGTAAGACAAATCCGGATTTAACTCTATCTCCTCAACGGGCATAACATGCGAAGGATCCGATCTATATCTCCTAAGCATAGACACATGAAAGACATCATGGATCTTCTCTAACTCAGAAGGTAACCTCAAACGATAAGCTACAGGCCCAATCCGCTCAACTATCTCATACGGACCAATGAACCTCAGACTCAACTTGCCCTTTCGGCCAAACCTCATTACCTTCTTCCACGGAGATACTTTCAGAAACACTTTCTCACCCACGGAGTACTCAATCTCTTTTCTCTTCAAATCCGCATAAGACTTCTGACGATCGGAAGCTGCTTTCAAATGGTCACAAAACAATTTTACCTTGTCGGTGGTCCCCTTAAGCAAATCCGGCATAGGTAACAATCTCTGACCCGTTGCAGCCCAACAAATCAGAGTCTTACATCGTCTACCATACAAAGCCTCATAAGGAGCCATCTGAATACTAGACTGATAATTGTTGTTGTAAGCAAACTCAACTAACGGTAAGTGCTTCTCCCAAGAACCCTGGAAGTCAATCACACAACAACGAAGCATATCCTCTAGAATCTGTATCACTCGCTCTAACTGCCCATCGGACTGAGGATGATAGGACGTACTGAAATGCAAACGACTACCTAGAGCACTATGCAAGCAACCACAGAACCTCGAAGTAAATCTAGGATCCCTATCTGAAATAATAGACTTCGGAACCCCGTGAAGTCTCACAATCTCACGGATGTACAAGTTTGCCAACTTGTCCAAGGAATCCGCAATGTTCACTGCTAAGAAGTGAGCACACTTAGTGAACCTATCAACAATCACCCAAACTGAATTCTTCTTCGAAGGAGACAAAGGCAACCCCGACACAAAATCCATGGTGATCCTCTCCCATTTCCATTCCGGAATCTTCAAGGGCTGTAACAAACCTGAAGGAACCTGATGTTCTGCCTTCACTCTCTGACAAACCATACAACGGCTCACATACTCAGCTACATCTTTCTTCAAACCAACCCAGAAGTAATCATTCTTCAAGTCACGATACATCTTGGTACTACCCGGATGCATAGAAAAGGGACTCGAATGTGCTTCACTCAGAATCTGACGTCTCAACTCAACATCTTCTGGTACAACAATTCTATCTCTAAAGCACAACAAGTTCTCACCACTGAAACTGTACTCGGTCGGTCTTCCTTTGGCTATGTCCTGAACATGAGGAACTAAAGTCACATCTTGCAACTGCTTCTCTCTAATCAACTGAATCAAAGAAGGCTTCACTTGCAACTCGGTGATCAGACCACCATCATCGGACACACTCAATCTAGCAAACGTAGCTCTCAGCTCAACGGCCACCTTTCAACTCAAAGCATCGGCTACTACATTCGCTTTACCCGGATGGTACTCAATGGTCAAATCATAATCTTTTAGCAACTCTAGCCATCTTCTTTGTCTCAAGTTCAACTCTTTTTGTGTCATCAAGTACTTCAAGCTCTTGTGATCGGTGTAAACTATACATTTCTCACCATACAAATAATGACGCCAAATCTTCAATGCAAACACAACTGCGGCTAGCTCTATATCATGAGTAGGATAGTTCTTCTCATGAATCTTCAACTGTCTAGAAGCATAAGCAACAACTCTTCTTTCTTGCATCAAAACACATCCTAAGCCTACGTAGGAAGCATCACTATAAATCATAAACTCCTTACCTAAAACAGGTTGCACTAACACTGGGCGTTTGTCAAAGCTTCTTTCAATTTCTCAAAGGCCTTCTGTCTTGCATCTGACCATTCAAACTTAACTCTTTTTTGCAACAATTTAGTCAAAGAAGCAGCTACTCTAGAGAAACCATAAACAAATCTCCTATAGTAACCGGCTAACCCTAGGAAACTCCTAATCTCGGTTACGGACTTAGGTTGTTTCCACTCAACAATCGTCTCAATCTTCGATGGATCAACTCGGATACCTTCGGCCGAAACAACATGGCCAAGAAATACAACCTCTCGAATCCAGAATTCACATTTACTAAGTTTCGCATACAACTGATTGCTCAACAATCTCTGTAAAACAAATCTCAAGTGCTCATCATGCTCTTCTTCTGCCTTCGAGTATACAAGTATGTCATCAATGAAAACAACTACAAAACGGTCTAGATAGTCTCTAAAAATTCTGTTCATCATGTCCATGAATGCTGCAGGTGCATTAGTGAGCCCAAACGGCATCACAAGAAACTCATAGTGACCATATCTAGTCCTAAAAGCTGTCTTCGGAACATCACACTCTTTCACCTTCAACTGGTAGTACCCGAATCTCAAATCTATCTTCGAGAACACTGAAGCACCTCTCAACTGATCAAACAAATCATCTATGCGAGGCAACGGATACTTGTTCTTCACAGTTAACTGATTCAACTGTCTATAGTCAATACACATGCGCATACTACCATCTTTCTTTTTCACAAACAACACGGGAGCACCCCAAGGAGAACTACTAGGCCTAATGAAACCACAGTCTAATAATTCTTGCAACTGACTCTTTAATTCTTTCAACTCTTTCGGAGCCATACGATACGGAGCTATCGAAACCGGATTAGACCCTGAAACTGTCTCAATCACAAACTCTACATCTCTGTCTGGAGGCAACCCTGGCAACTCTTCAGGAAACACATCCGGAAAGTCACACATTGTTCTAATATCTCGCAGTCTAGCTTCACTCATATTCGGATTCGTAACATAAGCTAGATAAGCCCCACATCCAGAGTCCATCAACCTTTGAGCCTCTAAAGCTGACACCACATTAGACAAGAACTTAATGTTCTCGCCTACTACTACTACCTCGTAGTCATCAGAAAGTTTCAAGGAAATTCTCTTTGTCTCAAAATCCACACTAGCCCGATGCTCAACCAACCAGACCATACCCAAGATAATATCAAAGCCATAGAAAGGAAGTTCCATCATATCAACTGAGAACACATGACCCTGAATCTTCAGTGGACATCTCCTATGTGAATTAATTACAAGCCCACGAACTAAGGATCTGCAATGTTGAACAAAGGATCTGCAACCCCACGAACTAAGGATCTGCAATGTTGAACAAAGAGAGCATAAGCAATGATGCTTAGTGAGGGTAAGCTCTTAAAAACAAACCTCAACATTGCAGGGTCCGAGCACGATCTTAGCCAAGGCAAAACACATATTTACCAAGGATCCACAAGAGCCACAAGATAAAGATGCATGAGCAATATTCAATTAAATGCCATGATCAACAAACCCTCTTCCACAACACATGTAATCACATTTAAACATCCAAATAAGGATCATATATCACAACACATTGATACACATATCAATCAACATTGGCACCTAGCTATGACCCGAATACGCGGATAAACGCGTTGGAACTCACATCCAACAACCACTTTACCTCACGGTGGGATTTCACTCATCACCGGTCTCGCGGAGGGGATTCCACTCATCCTCACGCCCCGTCGATGGGATTTCACTCATCATCGACTATATATAAATACAATTTCCGGGCGAACCCGTACTCCTCCTTGGTGACTGTTGAGTGGATCGAAAGATCGATAATTACCAAGAGGGGGGTGAATTGGAAATTTAAAGGATTGTGGAGGAAATTGGCAAATTAAAAATGATGAACAAGAGATTTAGAGTGGTTCAAGTTCCAAATGAACTCTACATCCACTACCTTAGTTTCACTAAGGATTTGCAACAATTTCACTAAATTGATCTTCCCCTTTTCTAGGACAATGAGGCAACCCTTTACAATATCGATTAATTTTTCTACCCAAAAATCAACCCAACACTCACACAAGAGAACAAAGAAATTTGTAGGCTAATAAGGTATCTCTCAATACAAATGATAGCCCCAATACAAGCACTCAACCCAATTTTACAAAGTATGAATGAAGAACACAAATTGGGATTTCTAGACAAATATGAAATTTGGCACAATTTCTTGGATTTGATGAATAAGTGTTTGCTTGAAGTTTAATAGTTGTTGTTGTAGCTTTTGGATGTCTCTTTTATACCTTCTCATTGATTTCTAGCCGTTTGGGTGGTTGGGAACATAATTGGAGTCGTTGGAACCCTCTCTTACCACCATAAATGCACTTCTGCAGCTACCGACATCGGTACGCGGGAAGGGGTATCGGTACCTGTCTCAAAAAAGAAAGAGCCGTTGTGTGCATTTAATACAGGGGTATCGATACGCGCGTAAGCGTATCAGTACGGGGTATCGAAACGGCAAGGGTCGTATCGATACTATTTTCTGAACTGAACTCACTGTCCAAATCCGTATCGGTACGGGGGTTTGGCGTATCGATACGGGTCAACGAACTTTTAAAGTTTGGTTACCAACCAACTGACACCATCGGTCATATTTTTTAAACCGACTTATATTTAAAAATTATAAAGCCCGTATCGATACGAGGGTTAGCCGTATCGGTACCGTATTCAAACTCTATGAATTTTAACACAGGGTAGTATCGATACGAGGGTTTGGGGTATCGATACTGGTTCCGACAGTAACCAAGTTTGGTAAAACGGTATCGATACGCTTGGTGTTGTATCGATACGCCTAGACGATTTTCAATGGTTTTGCCTTGGAACACTTAGAAAATATTTTGAGTTTGAGTTTTATAAATCAGTTTCAAAGTGTTGGTGTTTTAAAAACTTATTAAGGGACTTAAAAACTAATTTTAAGTTTTACAAAATAATCCTCAAGGATTTAATTATATCAAAATCAAACATAGGTTTTACAATCTCCCCCTTTTTGATATAACAAAACTAAAACTTAAAATGTTTGAAAAATCTTCATAAAGACTCCCCCTTAATATAAGCTTGGTAACCTTTGAATTTAAATCAAAATATTTTAAAGTGTGAGCTAGTTTCTTCTCCCCCTTTTTGTTAGATCAAAAAATCTTTGAGACAATTAAGTGCATAAAGAAATCAAAGGTATAATAAGCAACATAGATATTTATTCATTAAAGCAACATACTTAAAATCCAAACAAAGGCAAAATAGAAATCAAAGCATAGGTTTTAATCCTAAAACAAACTTAATCCTAAAAACATAAAGCATAGGTGCATAAAATATAAAATCCTAAATGATATGCATGACAAACAAGAGAAAACGTCTAAGAATCGTCTTCTTCGTCTTCATCCTCTTCATCATCGTCTCCCAAAGGCTCATTTGTGCGCATACTATTACGCCACTCATCATGGAAAGCGGCAATGGAGATATTCAAGGAATTATGCCCACTTTCAAGAGATGTGAGGCGATTCTCAAAACCCGTCATCCTAGTGTCAAAAGTAGTTTCCATGGATGTGAGACGAGTATTCATGTCCGTACGCAACCCGGTGAATTGCTCATTGAGATAGGTCATGAGAGCATCCATATTGGGTTGTTGGACTTGAGGAGCTTGTGGAGCTTGAGGAGCCTGAGCCGCTTCATGCATTGCAGCAACTTCCGGTGGTAACTCGGCAAGACGTACCCATTCACCATTAATATAAGAGAATTTTGCCCGAGCAAGGGAGTGCTCATCAATAGGATCGGTGAGAGGAGTTGCAATGTCATATGAGCAATCAATTTCCTTTTTAACAAAGAAATAGCTCAAAGCCGAACCGTATGTGAAGGAGGTGACATGAGGAAGGTGACGATTTTGAACGAGGTAGACTATCTCCGCAAACATAAGTCGAGCTAAATTTGGTCGCTTGGCTTCACGGAAACACCGAATCCAAAAATCATCCACTTGACGGATGGTGGAATATTTTCCTCCGGAAGGACGAAACCACCACGATACCATCAAATGTAGAATCCGGTCGTGAGCATTAAGGGCGGTGACGGATCCACTAAGAACATGCCCTCTACCATGCTCATCATCGAGGCCTTCATCATCCAACTTAAAAACCTCACAAATAGACTCGACATCAAGAGTTATTTTCTTTCTCATAAGATAGGAGTTAATTGCAACAACTTCCCCATTTCGACTAACACATCTTGCATTAGCATAGAAAATCAAAACCAAGAGACGATAGAAAATACCGGGAATAGAGAGAAAAGGAATGAAATTCCAACGATGAAGCAAGGGGAGGTATTCAAACTTGAAATGCTCCGAATTGAGAAAAGGGATGGATATTACCCTTTCGGCACGGATCTTGTAATTCTCATATTGACGAAAGTGATTGAGACCCGAATTGCTTTCAAAGGATTGCTCATAGATAGTCGAGTAGTTAGGACGAGCAATCACTCCAAGGTTGGAGGATTCACTGGCTTGATTAGCCCTTTGTCGCTTCCTCGATGGCTCTTTTAGTGCCATGATCTAAGAGAGAAATTAAGCAAGGGAGATTTCTTCAATTTTAAGTAAAA
Organism: Hibiscus tridactylites; assembly: GCA_958450335.1. Lineage (NCBI taxonomy): Eukaryota > Viridiplantae > Streptophyta > Magnoliopsida > Malvales > Malvaceae > Hibiscus > Hibiscus tridactylites. The sequence goes on from OY288265.1 coordinate 107,059,106, forward strand.
ATCAAGGTAAAAAAAATAAGAGAAAATTTTAAAGAGAAATTTTGAAAAGAAATATTTTAGAAGAAAATTTCAAGAAAAAAATTTGAACAAAAGCAAAAAACAAAACAGAGAAAATAAAAGAAAGGTGATTACCTTGATAGAATCTTGAAGAATTGAAGAGAACTTGCACAAAGATGAGAAAAAGAGCACAAAGCCTTGCTTGATTTGAAAACTCTTTTAGGTTTGAGTTGAGATGTGAAAAATATGAAGGAGGAAGTGCCTTTTTATAGGCAAAAACGGCTAGGGTTAATTAGGTTTTGAAAAATTTGAATTTAGGTAAAAGTTGAATACATTAAAAGTTTATTTATTGTCATCAGCGCAGTCGAGTATCGATACGCCCGTCGGGGTATCGATACGGGGATAAAGATGTCTTTTTGCAAATAAGCCCATTGGAACAGTCGTATCGAAACGGGTGGGTCCGTATCGAAATGACCCGTATTGATACGGTATGAATCGTATCGATACGCGTGAAGCGTAGAGAATTCTGGGAAACGAAATGAAGAACAGGTATCGATACGCGTAGAACAGTATCGATACTGCATGCCCAGAAATGCATATTTGGTTCAAAGAATAACCAAAGGCTCGAACCTAATCTCTCCTATGAGTATGCAAATGATGTATGAGCAGTTCTAAGCATATTTTGACAGACTCATACTCCCCCTAACTATAGTCATGGAAGAAATTGGGAGTCTAAGCATACAAACATGGCATTTCACAATATCAAGCATATTTAAGCACAAAATAGGTCCAAAAAGGTCAAGATAGGCTAGCTAGACCTAACTCTCTCCTAAGGGACCAAAAACGCTCTTTGTCTAAGGGTTTTGTAAAAATGTCCGCTAATTGATTCAAGGTGTCTACATACTCTATAACCACATCTTCCTTAAGGACATGATCTCTAATGAAATGATGCCTTATTTCTATGTGTTTGGTTCTAGAGTGTTGGATGGGATTTTTAGTTAAGCATATTGCACTAGTGTTGTCACATTTTAGGGGTATGGTTTCAACTTTAATTCCATAATCTAAGAGTTGTTGCTTCATCCAAAGGACTTGAGCACAACAACTCCCTAAGGATATGTACTCGGCTTCGGTGGTAGATAAGGCTACACTATTTTGTTTCTTAGAGAACCAAGATATGAGCATACTACCTAAGAATTGGCAAGTTCCCGAAGTACTTTTCCTATCAATTTTGCAACCCCCATAATCCGCATCCGAGTAAGCATGAAGGTTGAAGGTAGAGTCTCTAGGATACCAAAGGCCTAAACAAGGAGTGTCTCTAAGGTATCTAAAGATTCTCTTAACGGCTATAAGGTGAGACTCTCTAGGACTAGCTTGAAACCTAGCACACAAGCAAACACTAAACAAGATATCCGGTCTACTTGCGGTAAGGTAAAGCAAAGATTCAATCATAGAACGTTAAAGCTTAGAGTCAACACACTTACCTCCTTCATCTTTGTCAAGCTTTGTAGATGAGCTCATAGGAGTGGCTTGAGGCTTTGCATTCTCCAAGCCAAACTTCTTGAGCATATCCTTTATGTATTTTGCTTGGTTGATGAAGGTGTCATCCTTCTTTTGCTTGATTTGGAGTCCCAAAAAGAATGAGAGCTCCCCCGTCATGCTCATCTCAAATTCGCCTTGCATTAACTTAGCAAACTCTTGACAATGACATTCATTAGTAGAACCAAAAATAATATCATCAACATAAATTTGAACTACTAAGATGTCATTTTTATACATTTTTATAAAGAGTGTAGTGTCCACCTTACCTTTTTCAAAACCTTTTTCAATCAAAAAATTTGAAAGCCTTTCATACCAAGCTCTAGGAGCTTGTTTTAAACCATAAAGAGCTTTGGTGAGTTTGAAAACATGATTTGGAAATTTTGAATCTTCAAAACCCGGTGGTTGTTCCACATACACTTCTTCATTTATAAAACCGTTTAAAAATGCGCTTTTAACATCCATTTGAAAGAGCTTGAAATTATGATAACATGCATATGCAAGCAACATCCTAATGGCTTCCATTCTAGCTACGGGTGCATAGGTTTCATCAAAATCTATTCCCTCTTCTTGAGTGTAACCTTGTGCTACAAGTCTAGCTTTATTTCTCACAATGTTACCACTCTCATCTAGTTTGTTCCTAAAGACCCATTTAGTTCCTATTGTAGATTGATTACTAGGCCTATCAACTAATGTCCATACATTACTTCTCTCAAATTGATTTAACTCTTCTTGCATAGCCATAATCCAAAAGTCATCTTTCAATGCCTCTTTTATATTTTTAGGCTCTATGCATGAGATAAATGCAACATGGTTCATTAATCTAAGAGAAGAACGAGTGGTTACCCCCTTGGATGGATCACCCAAGATTTCACCATCTTTGACATAGTTCAACTCCCTTGGGTAGCTCACTTCCTTTTCCTCAATGGCCAAGTCCTTCAAGGCTTCAAGAGGTGGATCTTGTGAGTCCTCTTCCTTTGTTGGGATCTCATCCTCCTTTGAAGTTTGACCTCCATCAAAGGCATTTATGATCCCTACATCATCATCATCACAAGAATTCTTCCTAGGAAGGAGGTTATCATCGAATACAACATGAATAGATTCTTCTACTACTAAAGTTCTTTTGTTAAATACTCGATAGGCTTTAGAGGTTAAAGAGTAACCTATAAAAATGGCTTCATCACTTTTTGCATCAAATTTACCTAAGTTGTCTTTTCCATTATTTAAAACAAATCACTTGCACCCAAAAGGGTGGAAATAGCTAATGTTAGGCTTTTTAGATTTTAAAATCTCATAAGGTGTTTTCTTTAAAATTGGCCTAATCATTACTCGATTTACAATATAACAAGCGGTGTTTGTGGCTTCCGCCCAAAAATATTTAGGTAAATTGTTTTCACAAAGCATAGTTCTAGCCATTTCTTGTAAAGTTCTATTTTTCCTCTCAACTACCCCATTTTGTTGAGGAGTTCGAGGAGCTGAAAAATTATGGCTAATACCATTTTCATTCAAAAATTCTTCAAACCCTAAATTTTGAAACTCGGTTCCATGATCACTTCTAATATGTGAAATTCTAAGTTCAAGATCATTTTGGGTTAATTTTGAAAATGTGATGAATTTTTCCAAAGCCTCATCTTTAGTACTTAAAAAGAGAACCCAAGTAAATCTAGAAAAATCATCAACTAGCACAAATGCATAAGATTTACCACCCAAGCTCATAGTCCTAATTGGCCCAAATAAATCCATGTGAATTAATTGTAAGCATCTACTAGTAGAAACATCATTAATGGATTTAAAGGAATACCTATGTTGTTTACCCTTTGAGCATGCATCACAAATTTTATCATTTGAAAATTTTATTTTGGGCAAACCTCTAACTAGATTTAGAGAGACTAGTTTTTCCAAAACACTAATGCTAGCATGTCCTAGCTTCCTATGCCACAACCATGCATCATTTTCATTTTGAGCAACTAAGCATGCATGAGATGTATGAATGTCATCTAAATGCACCATGTATATGTTTCCTATGCGATGACCTATGAGCATAATATTATTAGATTTAATGTCTACAATTTTGCATCCATTTTTATCAAATAAAACATTAAATCCTTTATCACACAATTGACTTATGCTCAATAAATTGTGTTTGAGACCATCGACATATAAGACATTTTCAATAAGAATGGTAGAGTGATTACCTATGGAGCCAATACCTTTAATGTGGCCTTTGGAGTTGTCACCAAATGTTACTACTCCTCCACTTTTTGGCTTTAAATCCATGAATCGACTCTTGTCTCCGGTCATGTGTCTCGAGCATCCACTATCAAGGTACCATGAGTTTTGACTTTGTGCTTTGGCCTTGAAGCAATGCTCCCCCTACAAACAAAGATATTAAACCTTGATTTTTGGTACCCAAATCATTTTGGGTCCATGAGTGTTAGCTCCCAAAACCTTGGTTCCCTTAGGAATCCAAGATGACATAGCAATAATATTATTAGATTTTACAAGTTCCTTAGGAACCCATACACTTCTAATTCTTTTAGCTCTACTATGTCTAGGGTAGCTACCTTGTTTGTAGTAATTAGTCTTTTTCTTAGGTTGGTGTGTTCTAGAGGATTCTCCTACTTCATGCTTGACACTACCAACATTTTTTAAAGACTTCTTGAGCTCATTTAGCTCACCCAACACCTTTTGGTGTTCACAATTACATTGAGACAAAAGATTATTAAGATCAACATTTTCATCTTGAAAAAATTTAAGTTCATCTTTTAATCCTAAAATCTTTTTCTCAAATTTAGAATTAGCTTGAGTAAGTGAGTCATTTTTCTCATTTAGTTCTTGAATAATCTTTTTATTCTTAATGACCGACTCCTTAAATTTCTCAACTAATTCATCATATACCTCTTGTAACTCATCATATGCATCATTTAATTCTTCATATGAAAAATCTAAAGTAGATGAGTTAGAGGTTACCATGGAGGAATCTTCCTCAAGTGCCATGAGACAAAGGTTAGCCACTTCTTGTTCGTCATCCTCCGATGACTCCTCATCACTCCAAGTAGCAAGTTTGGCTTTGAGTTTCTTCTTCTTCTCAAAGCCCTTCTTCTTGAGTTGAGGGCACTCCGAACGGATGTGGCCGGGTTGTTTGCACTCATAGCAAATGATGGGATCCTTTCCTTCTTCTTTGTTCTTCCCTTTGAAGTCCATCTTTCTTTGGATTTTTCTTCCCCGGTTGGACCTCATGAAGCGTGAGAACCGTTTGGCTATCATAGCCAATTCTTCAAGTTCATCCTCATCACTAGATGAGCTCTCATCAAGTTGTGAAGCTTTAGCCTTGAGAGCTATACCCATCTTCTTCTTCTTCTCAACCTCAAGCTTCTCTACTCTTTTCTCTTCTTTCTTTTTCTCATCTTCCCTTCCTTGCTTCATGATCTCATGAGTAAGGAGAGAACCCACAAGCTCATCAAGCTTTAATGTCTTCAAGTTCTTTGCTTCGATGATAGCGGTTCTCTTCCCATCCCAAGACTCGGGAAGTGAATAGAGTAGCTTCCGGACAAGCTTGTCTTCCGGTATGATCTCTCCATAGCCCTTTAGACCATTGACAATCGTGGAGAAACGATCAAACATCTTTGACACCGTCTCATCGGGCTCCATTTTGAAATTTTCATAACTAAGATTGAGAAGTCCAATCTTAGTTTCTTTGACATCATTGGTGCCTTCATAAGTGGTCTCAAGAGTGTCCCACACTTCCTTGACACTTTCAATTGATGAGACCTTTGAGTAGATGTCCGGACCGAAAGCACAAAATAGCATGTGGAGAGCTTTATCATTGACTTGAATCTTCTTCCTCTCCTCTTCACTCATTTCGGCTTTCTTCTTCAACACCATCTTGCCTTCACCGTCTTGCTTCCATGGAATGTATGGCCCATCCTCAATGACATCCCACACAAGATAGTCACTAGACTTGATGAATAGCCTCATTTTATTCTTCCAAAAAGAATAGTTGTCACCATTGAAGAAAGGAGGCTTTGTGGTCGATTGTGACTCGTACATGCCGGAACCGGAGGTTGAAGCCATCTCTTGATATTTTGATGATCACACTCTTCCAAGGATCTCCTCTTGTGGTTGTTAATCCTCAAAGAGTTAAGCTCTGATACCAATTGTTGAGTGGATCGAAAGATCGATAATTACCAAGAGGGGGTGAATTGGAAATTTAAAGGATTGTGGAGGAAATTGGCAAATTAAAAATGATGAACAAGAGATTTAGAGTGGTTCAAGTTCCAAATGAACTCTACATCCACTACCTTAGTTTCACTAAGGATTTGCAACAATTTCACTAAATTGATCTTCCCCTTTTCTAGGACAAGGAGGCAACCCTTTACAATATTGGTTGATTTTTCTACCCAAAAATCAACCCAACACTCACACAAGAGAACAAAGAAATTTGTAGGCTAATAAGGTATCTCTCAATACAAATGATAGCCCCAATACAAGCACTCAACCCAATTTTACAAAGTATGAATGAAGAACACAAATTGGGATTTCTAGACAAATATGAAATTTGGCACAATTGCTTGGATTTGATGAATAAGTGTTTGCTTGAAGTTCAATAGTTGTTGTTGTAGCTTTTGGATGTCTCTTTTATACCTTCTCATTGATTTCTAGCCGTTTGGGTGGTTGGGAACATAATTGGAGCCGTTGGAACCCTCTCTTACCACCATAAATGCACTTCTGCAGCTACCGGTATCGGTACGCGGGAAGGGGTATCGGTACCTGTCTCAGAAAAGAAAGAGCCATTGTGTGCATTTAATACAGGGGTATCGATACGCGCGTAAGCGTATCGGTACGGGGTATCGAAACGGCAAGGGTCGTATCGATACTATTTTCTGAACTGAACTCACTGTCCATGTAACCCCCTCGTCCCGGTCTGGCCGGATGACCGGTCCGAGTGAGCTACACGGGGAAAACCGAGTGAAAACTCCCTAAGGAACTCTCCCTCGGTTAGCAACCCTATTTTTTTTTTCATTTTAATATTGTCTAGATGAGAATTACATCCTAAGTGATCATACAGCGGAACGAAATTTATGAAGAAATCAATCGAACCCAAACTAGCACTTAAAAGCCCATTTTTAATGTTAAACTGCAGGCGGTATCGATACCCTTAAGAGGGGTATCGATACCCCTGTGACTAGGTCAACAAGGTTTGGTCAACCTGAGGAGACAGTATCGATACCCCAAATGAGGGTATCGATACCCTCCCCTAAAGTTGACTTCCCACGGTCAAAGCCAAGACAACGGTATTGATACCCTTGAGAGGAGTATCGATACCGAAATCGACAGTAGCACCAGTGGCCAAAAAGGTATCGATACTCCCCCTCGAGTATCGATACACGAAGCCTGAAACCACAGGGTAGTATCGATACCAGATCAACGGTATCGATACCCCAGCTACGAAATTGCAGGTTTGAGCTGATTTAGAGCACAAGGAGGCCCCTAAATCCCTCCAACCCTTCAACCAACACACTATCATCAATTCCTAAGGCAAGCCAACCATAAAGCATGCATATTTAAGCCAAGGGAGTCAATCAAACATGAGTTTAAGCAATCATACATAGCATTCAATTCAATGAGCGATATAGGCATTAATAAGCATACTTGAAGGCTCAAATGGTCTTAAAAGCACAAGTCGAACTCAAGAGGTTTGCATCCATACATAAGGCAACCTAAACACCCTAAAGCATGCCATCATACACATCAACCATCATCAAGGCATTACATGCATACAATCCATAATCAAACCAAAAACAACATCCATCAAATGAGTCACACATGCTCATACAAAGACACTTGCCACATTGCTAGCTATTACAAAATCGGTAACCATACTTGAGCTACAAACTTGGAAGCCCTTCTTGCCTTGCCTCGAGCTAACACCACGCTAAAGATCTGCATTGTTGAACATTGAGAGCGTAAGCTATAAGCTTAGTGAGGGTGCTCTAAAACGAAAAACAACAACAATGCAGGGCTCAAGCACGTAATCCTAAACTCATACATATCAAGCATTGCATATAACCAAGTAGACCTAGCTAGTCCTTCAAGTGGCAAATATGGTCTCTCAATCCTAGCAAGATTAAGCATCATTAGATCATCATGCAATACCATATAACAAAACCACATATCACCATCATATATCACAATTCATGAACAAGTTTAATTGGCCACTTTAATTACCCCGATTGTGCGGATATAAACCTTGACAACACTTTACCTCGGTGGGATTCCACTCATCACCGGACCTTGCATGTGCGGGATTCCACTCATCGCCACATGCCCTACGGATGGGATTCCACTCATCATCCCGTAGAAATATAATAAGCTTCCGGTGGAATGCTACATCACCGTACTCCTCCTTGATGACTTAACGCCATCAAGGCCACGTACGTTTTGACTCAATTTGTGTGCACACTATCCTAATGATCGATCATTTACAACCGGTAATTTTTAGTGCCAATTATTATAACCACAACATGTATCACCAACCACATATCATCAACACATATATCCACATCATGATATACATATACATGCACCATCTAATCACAAGCATTTGAGCATAGTCATCAAGCACATAGCATTTAAGGAAATTAGACTAAGTTAACTACTTGGATTAAAGGGAAGTGGCCTACCAAGCACACTTGCACACACACACACTACTCATGCTCGAACCAACTTTAAAACAAGTTTAGACCACTCACCGTCCTCCCTTAGCAAATCGAACAATTCTCCTACGCACCCGGATTCGGTCCCAAAGCTCCTTCAACGTTTCCCCTTGCTTCTAGCCAAACAAAATACATTCATCACTTCCCAAATCAATGCTAACTCAATTATCAATCCACATCGCAAAACACAACTCAATTTCCACAAATTTCAAATCACATAGTATCCCAAAACCCAAATTTTCGGACTCCCACAACCAAGGGCTGAAATACCCAATTTCAAGCATCCAAAAGACTTCCAAAACATCCCAAATCACCCTCCTAACATAACTAGACCATCAGCCCTTCAATTCCCACACAAATCCTCTCAAAAACCCAATTTTTCAAACCCTAAAATTGGCCCTAAAGACCCCCTACGAAAATTCATCCAAAATTGACCAAATTCATATATGTTGTATACTTTAGCATGATTAACAAAAACCCCAACACAATTTCTTAAGACCAATTGAAAAACCCCATTAAAACCCAATTTTCATCATAAACCCTAATTTTTCAAAACCCACATTTTTGAAATTTAAGACAATAAGCAAGTAGAGGATGGAGAGGAGGTTAAGAAAATACGATTACCTCTTAAAATGGTGTGGAAATCGGGTGCTAAAATTGATGGAATAGTAATTCCAAGCTTGGGAGGTTTTAGAAATGGTGGGGGTTTTCAAAATGGGAAAAGGAGGAAGAATGGGGGAGGAAGATAACTTTACCATAAAGTGGTCTTCCTTTTTTTTTTAAAAAAAACTTGGGTAAATAGCCCCATAGGTCCTTCCCAACTTAATAAAATTCATTTAGACCATTATTTGAAATTGAATTGCTTTAATTTAGTTTTATTTAACTCGAACTAATACCCGACTAACTCTTAGGCCCGGAACACGGGTGTTACAACTCTCCCCCACTTAAGGAAATTTCGTCCCCGAAATTACCTGACTGAAAGAGATACGGAAACTGCTTTTCCATATCCTCCTTCCTCTCCCAGGTGGCCTCGTCCACACCTCTACGCTGCCATCTCACTTTCACTAACTCAATTGATCTACCCCTCAACACTTTACTGTCTGAAGCTAAGATCTCAACGGGCTCTTCCTCATAAGTTAAATCCGGATTCAATTCAATTTCTTCTACGGGCATAACATGTGATGGATCGGACCTATACTTACGAAGCATGGATACATGGAACACATCATGTATCTTCTCAAGCTCGGATGGCAAACGCAACTGATAAGCAACGGGACCAACTCTCTTCACAATCTCATACGGTCCTATGTACCTCGGACTCAACTTCCCCTTTCGGCCAAATCTCATCACTTTCTTCCACGGAGACACTTTCAAGAACACCTTCTCACCCACTGCGAACTCAACCTCCTTCCTCTTCAAATTGGCATAGGACTTCTGCCTATCCGAAGCAGCCTTCAAGCGATCACAAATCAATTTTACCTTGTCGGTTGTCCCCTTTAGCAAATCCGGCATGGGTAACAGTTTCTGTCCTACCTCGGCCCAACACACTGGAGTTCTACACTTTCGACCATACAAGGCCTCATACGGAGCCATCTGAATGCTCGACTGAAAACTGTTGTTGTACGCAAACTCCACTAGAGGCAGATGCTTCTCCCAAGTACCCTGAAAGTCAATGATACAACATCGCAACATATCCTCTAAGATCTGAATAACCCTCTCTGACTGACCATCTGACTGAGGATGATAAGAAGTGCTGAAGTTCAAACGGGTACCCAAAGCTGTATGCAGACACTCCCAAAATCTCGAAGTAAACCGTGGATCTCTATCTGACACAATGGACTTCGGCACACCATGTAACCTCACAATCTCACCAATGTACAAATCGGCCAATCTATCTAAGGTGTAAGTAGTGTTGACTGCCAAGAAGTGAGCACACTTCGTAAAACGATCTACTATCACCCAAACTGAGTTCTTCTTCGTAGGAGTCAAAGGCAAACCCGAAACAAAATCCATGGTGATGTTCTCCCATTTCCATTCCGGAATTCTCAACGGCTGTAACAAACCTGAGGGAACCTGATGTTCCGCCTTCACCCTCTGACACACTAAGCACTTACTCACAAAGTCGGCTACATCTCTCTTCAAGCCAACCCAAAAGTACTCATTCTTCAGATCACGGTACATCTTCGTACTTCCTGGATGCATAGCAAACGGACTACTGTGGGCTTCAGTCAAGATCGTACGTCTCAATTCACTGTCTTCAGGCACAACTATTCTGTCCTTGAAACATAAGACCCCATCGGAACTGAAACTGTAGTCTGAAGATCTACCTTCGGCTATATCTTGCACGTGAGGTGCCAAAGATCTATCTAAGAGTTGTTTCTCTCGAATCATCTGACCTAGAGTAGGTCTAACTTGAAGCTCGGCTACTAAGCCACCATCTCCGGACAAACTCAATCTAGCAAACATGGCCCTCAAGTCCACGGCCACCTTCCTACTCAATGCATCGGCCACTACATTGGCCTTACCCGGATGGTACTCAATAGTAAGATCATAGTCCTTTAGCAACTCTAACCATCTACGCTGTCTGAGATTCAAATCTCGCTGAGTCATAATGTACTTCAAACTCTTGTGGTCGGTGTATACTGTGCATTTCTCACCATACAAATAGTGCCTCCAAATCTTCAGAGCAAACACAATTGCAGCTAACTCTATGTCATGGGTCGGATAATTGCGTTCATGTGTCTTCAACTGTCTTGAGGCATAAGCCACTACTCTTCGGTCTTGCATCAAAACACATCCTAACCCTACATACGAGGCATCACTATAAATCACATAGTCCTTCCCGGACTCAGGCTGAATCAAGATCGGAGCTTGGGTCAAAGCTTCTTTCAATTTTTCAAAGGCTCTCTGTCTTGCATCTGTCCACTCAAACTGAACACTCTTCTGAAGTAGCTGTGTCAACGGAGCGGCTAATTTAGAGAAACCTTCCACAAATCTTCTATAGTATCCGGCTAAGCCTAGGAAGCTACGTACTTCTGTCACTGACTTTGGTTGCTTCCACTCAACAATGGCTTCAATCTTCTTCGGATCAACTCTAATGCCTTCAGCTGACACTACATGTCCTAAGAAGACTACTTCCCGGATCCAGAATTCACACTTGCTGAGCTTCGCATACAACTGATGATCTAGCAAAGTCTTCAAAACAAGTCTCAAATGTCGGTCATGGTCTTCTTCAGTTCGCGAATACACCAAAATGTCATCAATAAATACAACCACAAACTGATCTAGATACTGATGAAAAATCCTATTCATCATGTCCATGAAAGCTGCCGGTGCATTAGTCAACCCAAATGGCATGACTAAAAACTCATAGTGTCCATACCTAGTCCTAAAGGCCGTCTTCGGTACATCAACCTCCCTAACCTTTAGCTGGTAGTAACCTGATCTCAAATCAATCTTCGAAAAGACAGACGCCCCTCTCAACTGATCAAACAAGTCATCAATTCTAGGCAACGGATATTTGTTCTTCACTGTCAACTGATTTAACTGTCTGTAATTTATGCACATTCTCATACTTCCATCTTTCTTCTTCACAAACAACACTGGTGCACCCCAAGGTGAAGAACTAGGCCTAATAAAACCTCTATCTGTCAATTCTTGCAACTGAGTCTTCAACTCTTTCAATTCTTTCGGTGCCATACGATACGGAGCAATCGAAACAGGAGCTGAATCAGAATAAGTCTCAATGCTGAACTCTACCTCTCTGTCCGGTGGTAACCCTGGCAATTCTTCCGGAAACACACTAGGAAAGTCACATACTGTCCGGATGTCCTGAGGTCTAACCTCACTCATGTTAGGGTTCATCACATACGCTAAGTATGCTTCACACCCTAACTCAACTAATTTCTTGGCCTCTAACACTGAAACCACATTGGATAAGAACTTCACATTCTCACCCACAACAACAATCTCATAATCATCTGTGAGCTTCAAAGAAATCCGCTTAGTTTCAAAATCTATCCTAGCTCTATGTTCCGTGAGCCAATCCATACCCAGAATCACATCAAAACCATAGAAGGGAAGTTCCATCATATCCACTGGAAACAAATGCCCCTGAACCATCAACGGACACCTTCGGTACATCTTCCTAACCACTACCGTGTCCCCAAAGGAACTAGTAACACTAACCCCTACCTTTAACAACTCACAAGGCAAATTCAAAGACTGTGCATGCTCACTCAATATGTAGGAATGTGTAGACCCAGAGTCAATCAAAGAAAGCAAACCCAAAGACTGTATCGAGAAATTACCTGCGATCACATCGGTGTCATGCTGCTCCCCGCGCTGAGCGTAAACCCTAGCCTGTCCTCCGCCCTCCGGCTGGACTGCGACTACATGTGCTAAGTTCCTCTGACCATCGTTCCTCGGCTGGAAATTACCTCTACCGCGCCCGCGGCCTCTCTAAAAGTCATTGGCTCTAGCAGGAGCCTGAGCTGGTGCCTGTCCCACCTGATGTGGACAGTCACGCCTAATGTGGTCTCTAGCACCACAACTCCAACAAGAGTGATAATTTCCCCAACACTCACCGGTGTGGTTCCTCCCGCAGGAAGCACATGTGGGCAACTTCCCACCAGCTCTCTGGCCCTGGTGGCCCCTACCGTGGTTACTGCCACCACGCCTATGATCATACTGATGCCGGTTGTCCCGATGCCTCTTGGCATCTCCTCTATCAAAGTTGCTGGACCTCTTACCTGAACTAGATCCGCCTGACCGCCTGGTCAAACTCAAACTGTGCTCCAAGTCCTTGGCCCTCGAGACCAAGACATCAAAATCAAAGTAATCAGAAGCTAGAGTATAAGTCTTGATCTCCTCATTCAGCCCATATCGGAAGCGGTTACAACGCTCCACCTCAGTAGGTACAAGTTCAGGTGCATACTGACTCAGCCTGACAAATCGAATCTCGTAATCAGTCACAGACATACTCCCCTGAGACAATGCCATAAACTCTCTCTTCCTCTCATCGAGGTATCGCGGACCCAAATACTTCTTCCGGAAAGCTGTCTCAAAGAACTCCCAGGTGATCTCGGCTTCATCCATCCCCGAAGTAACGGTGACCCACCAGGTGTAGGCATCACCCTGAAGCAAGGACTCAACACAGCCCAACTTACGATCACCAGTACACCCCATCTGAGCAAGGATACGGACGGTCTTCTCTAACCACATCTCTGACCTCTCTGGAGTAGCACCTCTAAACTCTTCGGCCCCAAGGCCCCGAAGTCTCTCTAATGGCAACCCGGTGCCCTCACCCTGATGATGAGCTGCCTGACCCCCAGCAACTGCAGCCTGGAACGCTCCGGCTATTGCCTGAACCAACGGAGCTAAGTCAATTCCGGCCGGTCCTTGGCCACCTTGGCCTCCTTGTGGTCCCATTCCTTCGGGCCCGGCCTCGCCTCCCACTCCCGGTGGAGGAGGTGGTGGTGGTGGAGGTGGTGGAGGAGCTCCAACTCCAACCACTGGCTCTCCCACTTGAGCCTCAACTCTCACAACTGGCTCAACTCTCGGAGCCTCTGCCCGTGGTTCCGGTCGAACCATCCTAGGCCTCCCACGTGGTCTCATGGTTCAACTAGCAAGGTATAAACTACAACAAGAAACAAATAGGATTACGTTAGCCAAAGCAAGGGTCCAATAGTGCTCAAGTATTCCTCTTTCAAAAATCCTTTTTAATTAAGTAGTAGTAGCAATGGGCACACACTCACACGAGACACGACCATTCATGCATTCAAAACATCATACGATCAATCAATCATCAAGGATTCATGGCAAATCATGCATCGAACAACACAAGCATTTAACACATTAATCTTACCTCACTTACCTGCCCGAGGTCTCGGTAACCTCAGGCTCTGATACCAACAAATGTAACCCCTTCGTCCCGGTCTGGCCGGATGACCGGTCCGAGTGAGCTACACGGGGAAAACCGAGTGAAAACTCCCTAAGGAACTCTCCCTCGGTTAGCAACCCTATTTTTTTTTTCATTTTAATATTGTCTAGATGAGAATTACATCCTAAGTGATCATACAGCGGAACGAAATTTATGAAGAAATCAATCGAACCCAAACTAGCACTTAAAAGCCCATTTTTAATGTTAAACTGCAGGCGGTATCGATACCCTTAAGAGGGGTATCGATACCCCTGTGACTAGGTCAACAAGGTTTGGTCAACCTGAGGAGACAGTATCGATACCCCAAATGAGGGTATCGATACCCTCCCCTAAAGTTGACTTCCCACGGTCAAAGCCAAGACAACGGTATTGATACCCTTGAGAGGAGTATCGATACCGAAATCGACAGTAGCACCAGTGGCCAAAAAGGTATCGATACTCCCCCTCGAGTATCGATACACGAAGCCTGAAACCACAGGGTAGTATCGATACCAGATCAACGGTATCGATACCCCAGCTACGAAATTGCAGGTTTGAGCTGATTTAGAGCACAAGGAGGCCCCTAAATCCCTCCAACCCTTCAACCAACACACTATCATCAATTCCTAAGGCAAGCCAACCATAAAGCATGCATATTTAAGCCAAGGGAGTCAATCAAACATGAGTTTAAGCAATCATACATAGCATTCAATTCAATGAGCGATATAGGCATTAATAAGCATACTTGAAGGCTCAAATGGTCTTAAAAGCACAAGTCGAACTCAAGAGGTTTGCATCCATACATAAGGCAACCTAAACACCCTAAAGCATGCCATCATACACATCAACCATCATCAAGGCATTACATGCATACAATCCATAATCAAACCAAAAACAACATCCATCAAATGAGTCACACATGCTCATACAAAGACACTTGCCACATTGCTAGCTATTACAAAATCGGTAACCATACTTGAGCTACAAACTTGGAAGCCCTTCTTGCCTTGCCTCGAGCTAACACCACGCTAAAGATCTGCATTGTTGAACATTGAGAGCGTAAGCTATAAGCTTAGTGAGGGTGCTCTAAAACGAAAAACAACAACAATGCAGGGCTCAAGCACGTAATCCTAAACTCATACATATCAAGCATTGCATATAACCAAGTAGACCTAGCTAGTCCTTCAAGTGGCAAATATGGTCTCTCAATCCTAGCAAGATTAAGCATCATTAGATCATCATGCAATACCATATAACAAAACCACATATCACCATCATATATCACAATTCATGAACAAGTTTAATTGGCCACTTTAATTACCCCGATTGTGCGGATATAAACCTTGACAACACTTTACCTCGGTGGGATTCCACTCATCACCGGACCTTGCATGTGCGGGATTCCACTCATCGCCACATGCCCTACGGATGGGATTCCACTCATCATCCCGTAGAAATATAATAAGCTTCCGGTGGAATGCTACATCACCGTACTCCTCCTTGATGACTTAACGCCATCAAGGCCACGTACGTTTTGACTCAATTTGTGTGCACACTATCCTAATGATCGATCATTTACAACCGGTAAATTTTAGTGCCAATTATTATAACCACAACATGTATCACCAACCACATATCATCAACACATATATCCACATCATGATATACATATACATGCACCATCTAATCACAAGCATTTGAGCATAGTCATCAAGCACATAGCATTTAAGGAAATTAGACTAAGTTAACTACTTGGATTAAAGGGAAGTGGCCTACCAAGCACACTTGCACACACACACACTACTCATGCTCGAACCAACTTTAAAACAAGTTTAGACCACTCACCGTCCTCCCTTAGCAAATCGAACAATTCTCCTACGCACCCGGATTCGGTCCCAAAGCTCCTTCAACGTTTCCCCTTGCTTCTAGCCAAACAAAATACATTCATCACTTCCCAAATCAATGTTAACTCAATTATCAATCCACATCGCAAAACACAACTCAATTTCCACAAATTTCAAATCACATAGTATCCCAAAACCCAAATTTTCGGACTCTCACAACCAAGGGCTGAAATACCCAATTTCAAGCATCCAAAAGACTTCCAAAACATCCCAAATCACCCTCCTAACATAACTAGACCATCAGCCCTTCAATTCCCACACAAATCCTCTCAAAAACCCAATTTTTCAAACCCTAAAATTGGCCCTAAAGACCCCCTACGAAAATTCATCCAAAATTGACCAAATTCATATATGTTGTATACTTTAGCATGATTAACAAAAACCCCAACACAATTTCTTAAGACCAATTGAAAAACCCCATTAAAACCCAATTTTCATCATAAACCCTAATTTTTCAAAACCCACATTTTTGAAATTTAAGACAATAAGCAAGTAGAGGATGGAGAGGAGGTTAAGAAAATACGATTACCTCTTAAAATGGTGTGGAAATCGGGTGCTAAAATTGATGGAATAGTAATTCCAAGCTTGGGAGGTTTTAGAAATGGTGGGGGTTTTCAAAATGGGAAAAGGAGGAAGAATGGGGGAGGAAGATAACTTTACCATAAAGTGGTCTTCCTTTTTTTTAAAAAAAAAAACTTGGGTAAATAGCCCCATAGGTCCTTCCCAACTTAATAAAATTCATTTAGACCATTATTTGAAATTGAATTGCTTTAATTTAGTTTTATTTAACTCGAACTAATACCCGACTAACTCCTAGGCCCGGAACACGGGTGTTACAGTCCAAATCCGTATCGGTACGGGGGTTTGGCGTATCGATACGGGTCAATGAACTTTTAAAGTTTGGTTACCAACCAACTGACACCAACGGTCATATTTTTTAAACTGACTTATATTTAAAAATTATAAAGCCTGTATCGATACGAGGGTTAGCCGTATCGGTACCGTATTCAAACTCTATGAATTTTAACACAGGGCAGTATCGATACGAGGGTTTGGGATATCGATACTGGTTCCGACAGTAACCAAGTTTGGTAAAACGGTATCGATACGCTTGGTGCTGTATCGATACGCTTGGACGATTTTCAATGGTTTTGCCTTGGAACACTTAGAAAATATTTTGAGTTTGAGTTTTATAAATCAGTTTCAAAGTGTTGGTGTTTTAAAAACTTATTAAGGAACTTAAAAACTAATTTTAAGTTTTACAAAATAATCCTCAAGAATTTAATTATATCAAACATAGGTTTTACAGTGACTCAACGCCACCAAGGCCACGCGCGACTTTTGACTCATGTGTACACACTAACATCCTAATGATCGATCATTTGTACTCAAGCATACTAGTGCCAACATTTAACTCATTCCACATTATTCATTTCAATCAATTCCGTGCTTAGCACGTACTCACCATGAACACAATCATGAACCATTACCATGCATGCCTTAAGCATCATAAATCATGCCTCATCTCACATGTATACACAATATACATTAATCAATCATATCACAAGTCATACGAGGCATACACATCCATATATATAAGTTCATCCAAAGGCTCTAGATCAAGTTTAGGATTAGGCTACCACCCTAATCCTAACTCTAGGTGGGTTTACCAAGCCCAACTTAGTTCACATACTCGAACCGACCATTTTAAAACCATGTAAGACAATTAACCACTCACCTAAGCTTCCAAGCTCCAAGCCAAGCAAGAAAGCAACACTCACAATCCCGAATTTCTTCCCGAAGCTTCTCCAACACCAATTTCCGCTTCTAAACAACCTCAAACACATTTCAAACAATTCCAAATCAGCCCAACATCAAAACACTAACCCGGAATACAATTCAATCATAAATTTCAATGTTGCAAGCTATGAACAAATCTCATTTTTCACCAACTCAGACAGCCCCAAAACCATGTTCAAAAACCATGTTTCCAACCTCCATTACACCCACAAATGATCCCAATTCAACCCCTACCCATAGTACTATCAATAGCCTATCAAAACCCACCTAAAACAACCCCCAAAACTCACCCAAAACCTCCCAAAAACCCCTATGTTTACCCAAATCCGAAAATTGTTCAAAATCATTCAAAATTCACATATGTTATACCATTGGACCTCTATACATCATAACTATCCATATTAAATCAAAACATTTAACTTAACAACATAAAGTTTCCATTTTTAATCAAAATCTCCTAAAATTCCATTTTCCAAAACTTTCATGAAAATCAAAATAAATAGTACTTTTAAAGAGAGGGAATTGAGAGGAAGTCAAAAACGTTATTACCTTTCAAAATGGAGTTGAAATGGGTGAGAAATGAGATGGAATAGTAACAAGGAGAGGGGAGAGCTCTTTCACGTTGGAAGACAATGAGGAAGAGAGTGAATAGTGATTATTTGTGAAAATGGGGGATTTAAATTGAAAGATGGGTAAATTACCAAAAGGCCATTAATGAATGGCTATTCCCTTGTTCTTTAAAAAAAAACTCTTCAACTTGCAATTAGATCAATTTGGTCCCATTTCAAAAATTTATTTTGAAACCCGAAATTTTAAAAGATCATTTTAATTATAAACCCGAACCTAAATAATATTAAAATATTATTTTCACCTAACCCCTAAACTCGGGTGTTACATCAGAACTAGAGACAAACAATGAAAGCAAAGCAAAGGACCTACCCAGGCCTAACTTCTATATTTATTAAGCAATCTCGAGTTTTATGGTTTGAGATAATGGATATGTGTAATTAATTTTCGTGCTTTATCATCAATATGATTGGACAATTCAATACCAATACCAATAAAAAAAACTAAAAACACTTTTCCCAGATTATCTGTTGGAATAATTGTTCATCATTAGTCTTATAGCATCCATCTGAATAATGAGAGTGTTTATGAAATATGTTTCATTTATTATATTCCAACTTTATCTTATCCTATCCGATCATTGTATTTATGTTAAATGAAATATGGATTTAGCATTTAATTTATATATAATGTCAAATTTGAGTCAAATCAGAGTCACCTCGCATTGCCAACCCTTTCCTTATCTCATGAATCACAGCCAACAATGTCAATTCCGTTTGGATTGTGGCTTATGAGTCAATAATATTCCCCCACTTTGAAATTCCCTATTCTTACATAATTAACCAACAAAAATACTATATGTAACTGAGATATTTTCTCTTTTGTATTAGAGTTCACATAATTAACCAACATCTGCTTTCAATTTTTGTGAAGTTCTGTAATCTTCGAAGTTCTCATTCTTCGAAACATTTAAAATATGATGTGTTAACTCGAATAATTTAAAATTTTTTGATTTAATTCGATCGAACGCTCACCCCTAATTGAAATATTATTTTTAAAAATATAGAGTTTTGAGATATATATTAAATTACAGGATACATAGATATTTTAAATTTGTACTTTTCGTGTATGTTTATAGTAACTTATTTGTTTTTTTTTTCATACGCGTAGATAAGTGAAATCAAATTATATTAAATCTCATCTCGTACATACATCTTATTTTATATTGTTCTCACATGTTTTCGCTTTTAAATACCTAACATGAATCAACGAAAATGAAATTGGCTTTTCGCACTGGCAAACTTCACAAGTGAGTTAGTCACGTTATTACTTGTCCTCAGCACATATTTGAAAACAATTCTCGACAGAAAAAAAAAGTTTGAATAAAGAGTGTAATAAAAGTCTCCAATTAACTATAACATAATTTTTTTTGGTTAAAATAGAGTTAAGATGTTCTTTTGAACTTTTAAGAAGGATGAAAATAAATTTTGAAAAATCGAAGCCGTGTGATATATTACGAGATAATGTTGTTTTTGGGAGTTTCTGGAAATAATTGAGAAAAATCTCAACACGTCTCAGATTACCGGACCACGTACGATGATTTTTACTTATAAAAAACCAAAAAAGTGATGGGCAAAGTTATGTCCACTTCGTTTTTCACATATAAAAAGATTTCATAAATTATATTAAAAAAAAGATTTGATAAATTGATTCAACAGCAGCGAATAAAATCTGTACAAGACAGTGTCCAAAATCTCGTTAATTCCACCATGCTAGATTCTCAATTTAGGATTACATGAATCAACATTCTAACCACATTTTCCAAACTAAGATATTTGTACAAAAATTTAATTATTATTTTATTTATGAATTCTAATTTAGTAGTTATATTTGACTGACATGTAATACAAGAAATTAAAATATAATTACAACCTGTCAGTCAAAAATATACCTAGTAAATTAGAGTTTTATTACTAAAGTAATAATTAATTTTTTTTTACAAATACACTACAATTTCTAAACACACTTTCAATTAATTACACAATTATATATATGTTTTAATTTCTTGTATCATGGTTGATAATACGAATATAATTACACATTTATGTATATGTTTAAAATTTTAAAATAATAACAAATTCAACAAATGATCCTTATAGAAAAACGGACGAAGTTCATCCTAAGAGACTCGGAATTAATCGTTTTGTCTGTAAAGCGTGTGCGCATTGTCAAAAGGTCTAAAATATATATGAATTGATATTACCTTATAATCACCACTAGCTTATTAAAAAATTAAAATAATAATATCAAGTATAAAATTAAATAACATAATTATATATGTAATTACACTAATTTCTGTCTTTAAACTTTATTATTTTTCAATAACTTTAAAGTGGTTGTAAGGTAAGATTTGTTCATACTTTTCTTAATCCTTTGATTAGATATACATATTTTATAAATAAAATTGTTGGAATCTAGATCTCCTAACATAAAAATCATTTTTTTTATTAGGACATTTTTTAGATCGTAAACTTTGCTCAATTTTTTTTTGAACATATAAGCTTTGTTCATATTAATAACCTACGCAAGTGCATAATGGATTAAACGGACCATGTCATTGTTGATGTTAAAATTATTATATAACATGCACGATATTATAATTGTTTATATCACAAATAATACTTAAAGTATATTAATATTTTTATTTATTTAAAATATATTTTGGTTAAAATAAATATTTAAAGTATATTTTTTTGTCAAAATAAGTATTTAAAGTATATTTTTTGTCAAAATAAGTATTTAAAGTATATTTTTTATCAAAATAAATATTTAAATTGTTTTTTTCGTCAAAGTAGGTACTTAAAGTATATTTTTTTTGTTAAAATAGGTACCTAAAGTATATATATATATATATATATATATATATATATATATATATATATATATATAATATAATATATATATATATTGATAAAATATGTACCTAATGTATTTTTTAATCAATGTCACATAAAATTTTTTAGGAACCTAGATGGAATATATATACTTTAAGTACCTATTTTGACAAAAAAAAAATTAGGTACTTATTTTAATCAAAAAGTATACATTAGGTACTTTGATGGAAAAATACTATAGATACTTATTTTGACCAAAAATACTTTATGTACCTAAATTAAAAATATTTTAAATTTTTTAAACAGAATCTCTAAACCATAAAATTAAGACATTAATTTTTTAAAATATATCATTTTTTTATTTTTATCGTAAGTATACATATTCAGATGTATAATCAGAATAATTATGTAATATAATGTTTAGAATCTAAATCAACCAAAATTTGCGTGAGATTTTGATTTTTCGAAGTAGAAACGTAAATGAATTGAATTAAATCTTGAATGGGTGCTGATTTCATCTCAAAAATGAAAAGAAGAGGGGAAAAGCATGCAACCTAGTTGATCCACCATTTGTCTGAACCTCATCCATGCTCCAAACCACGTGGCTTTTTCTAAAATGCCACGTCATGTTATGATGACTCATGTGTGGTATATTCTACCCATCATCGTTTTTATGATGATATGATGATAATATCCCCACCCCATCGCCCCCACCTCTATATTTAGTATTTAGTTTCCATGTCATAATTCTTAACATTTCACATAGTTTTAAGTGCTTCTGTTCTGAACAACCAAAAATCAGAGTGAAACAACAAATAAGCTCTCATCAATGGGGGAGGTGATGATCTTCAAATACTCTACTTTTCGTTATCTTTTCAGTTTTCGGTGTATATTTACTTGGATTTGGATCTTCTTCTTCTTTTGTGGTTTGGACTTTAACAGGAAGAAAAGAAACCTGCAGAGGAGAAGAAAATGGAGCCCGAGAAAGATGGAAAGAAAGGAGATGAAGAGGAAGTGAAACAAGCCGCTGAAAAGCCAGCGGAGGAGAAGAAGAGTGAAGGGTCGAAAGAAGAAACTAAGGAGGAAACGCCGCCGCCGCCGCCGCCGCAAGAGATCGTCTTGAAGGTTTACATGCATTGCGAAGGGTGTGCTCGGAAAGTTCGTCGGTGTCTCAAGGGCTTTCAAGGTTTTAAAACATAAAACACGAGGAATCAGCTTCGGTTTTTTGTTTGTTTGATTTGGATTTTGATGACGTTAATGTGTTGGATTTTGTAGGGGTTGAAGATGTAACCACTGATTGCAAGAGTAATAAAGTGGTGGTAAAAGGAGAGAAAGCGGATCCTTTGAAAGTACTCGAGAGAGTTCAACGGAAGAGTCACCGGAAAGTAGAGCTTCTTTCACCGCTTCCGAAACCACCGGCGCCGGAGGAGAAAAAGCCTGACGAAAACGAAAAACCCAAGCCTGAAGAGAAGAAAGAAGAGGTTAGTCTCTTTCGTAAGTCAAATTTTTGTTTCCACATTTCGGAATCTGACAAAGTTCGGGTTTTTCTTTTTCTCCGGCGGTGAATTTTGCAGCCGGCGCCGATCACGGTGGTTCTGAAAGTTCACATGCATTGCGAAGCTTGTGCTCAGGAAATCAAGAAACGGATTCAAAGAATGAAAGGTTGGTTCATTTAAAGATTATATGTATTTATGAGTAAAAAAGACTGTTTCCTGAGAACTTTTAATATGAAAAAAAGGTGTTATTTTTCAGGGGTGGAATCAGCTGAACCAGATCTAAAGAGTTCCGAGGTGACGGTGAAGGGAGTGTTCGAACCACCGAAACTGGTGGCGTACGTGTATAAAAGAACCGGGAAGCACGCGGCGATAGTGAAGCAAGAGCCGGCGGCGACCGAAAAGAAAGAAGAAGGAAAAGAAAAAGCCGACGATGGCAACAAGGAAGAGAAAAAAAGCGGAGAAGAAGGCGGTGAGAAAGCGAAGAAAGAATCCGGCGCTGAAGAGCAGAACAAAGATAAAAAGGACGGAGGTGATGATCAAAGCAAGGAAGCAAAAGCAGCAGCCGCGGAAGAAGCGCCGGCGGAAGGCGCGACGGAGGAGACGAAAGTGGCGGTGGAAGTGAAGAGAAACGAATACTATTACTACCCGCCAAGGTATGCTACGGAGTTTTATGCGTATCCGCCTCAGATCTTCAGCGATGAGAATCCTAATGCTTGCACTGTAATGTAAAAACATGGATGATTCAAGGGCATTGTAGGAAAGAAAAAGAACAATGGGTCGTCTTGTTCCTCAGTATGTCCCCTTTCATTGTACTGTGTAAGCTCTGCCTAATTGCTGTAATATTATTTTTAAAAAAAAAAAGTATGATCTACAGTAAATCTGTAGAATTTTGTTAGACTGTACTTTTTTATATTATATAAATAATGATAAATTGTAAGTTGTAAATCTCAAATTATTTGTACATTTTGCCCTACTGTTCTTATTTTTTTTAACGTTGTCCTTAATTGCACAAAACATGACAATTTCATATGATGTTTTTATCTTATGAAGTCATGGAATTTATTTAAAAATTTTCATATAAATATGAAATGTTTTTTTGGATAAATTGTTATCAATAGACTAATTACTGATTTGATAGGTTCACTGAAGTTAGATTTTTCCAAGGGATGCTACTACAATAGTATTATATAGAGAAATACAAAGCACGAAGTTACAATAAAATAAAATTGATTAATTTGACAAACTAAAATAACTCTAAATAAAACCAGTTCGGTCAAAAGCTTATTCAAGATTGAATTTTATGTTTTCGGAATAATCATATATTCGATTTAATAGAATTATTTTTTGGTAAATTAGATGTTCATTTTATGGTCCATGTATAGAATTCGTAGCTCTCCCTTCCAACAATATTTTTTTTAAAGTTCGAACTCGAGTCCTTTTTTGAGAGATCAATATGCCTTGTCATTGTACCCAACAAGTGTTGGTGATTTAATAGATCTATTGTTCGTTTAATTTTGATTACGTATTAGGATAAACTACATAAATGGTCACCAAATTTTAGGGTAAATTTATTTTGGTCATCATACTTTTAAAATATTCGATAAAGTAACACAATTTTTAATTCGATTTCGATACGGTCCCTCCTATTACCCTCTATTACGTTAATTTTCGTTTTTTCTTAATAAAAAATGAGTAAACTACACCAATCATCACTCAATTTTCTTCTCCCACTGATTTTGGTCACTAGAGTTTAACAATTTTCAATTTAATAACTTAACTTTCGAATTGTTCATATTTTGGCCACTCTAAAATGAAATGGTTATACAAATAGAAAAAATTGATTAATCTTTAAAAAATCCGGGTAATGATTTTTTTACTTTGCTTATTTGATAATTTAAAGATTAATCGAATTTTTCTATTTGTATAAATATGTCATTTGATAGTGGCCAAAATATGAACAATTCAAAAGTTAAGTTATTAAATTAAAAAATTTAAACTCTAGTGACCAAAATAGGTGGGAGAAGAAAGTTGAGTGATGATTGGTGTAGTTTACCCATTTTTTATTAAGGAAAAAATGGAAACGAACATAAGTTTCTAACAGAAGGTAATGAGAGGGACCATATTGAAAGCGAACTAAAAGTTCAGTGACTATATTAAAATTAAACTAAAAGTTAGATGACATTATCAAATATTTTAAAAGTACAATGACCAAAATGAATCTGCCTTAAAAGTTTGATGACCATTCTTGTAATTTACCCTAAGTATTATATATTATATATTATATTTTTTATTATGAAAAATAAAGATAATTTTTCCAGTTCAATTTGTTTCACTTACAACGTTAGAAATTAAGAGTAAATTTTGTTTAAGGAGTATAGTGTTTCATCTCGTTTAATTTTAATTAGATACTACATAGATTTATTATAAAAAGGACATTTCCAATTTAATTTTTATGCTAAAAATCATACTTATAAAGACAACCTTTTTAATTAAAATTGCCAAAAAAATCAAACTTAGATATAGATTAATAATCTAACGCTTCATCTAGTTAGACCAACTGGTAATTGGTTGTTTAAAATTGAACTTTTATTTTTTTTAATTTAATTTTTTCTTAATTGGTTGGTAAGGTAATAGTAGCGTAAATGAATCGAGCTTGAACGAACAAGACTCTATTCGTATTCATTTATTTATTTTTGAAGGTGTTTATGCGTGTGTTCGTTTATTTATTTTTTAAGTTGTTCGTGTTCGTTTGTTTAGCGTTTGCGAACATGTTCCTTTAACATTTATGATCATTGTCTTTTATATGTTCCCGAACGTGTTCGTTATATGTTTGCCAAAATGGTGAAAATTACACCACTAATCCTTAAGCTCCTAGGCTTCACAGTTTGAACTTCAAAGTACACCATGTGTTCAATTTAATCCATATATTCACCAATATTTAAAATGTAATAAAATAAAAGGAAAGGGAGAACAATGTAAATGAGTTTGTTTGTAGACATAAACGAACCAAACCCATATTTGTTCGTTTATTAAACGAACATAAGAATTTTGTTCATACTCAATTATTTATCCTAATAAACGAACGTTATATAAATGATTCACGAACAGTTTGTTGAACGATTTGTCCATTTAGACCCGAGTAAGGTGTTAATCTCTCATTATAAGGTGATTACAAGGTAGTATATGTTCATAAATATTCTTAACCCTTTGACAGTGCGCTCACACACCTTGCAAACATTGTGATTGAACCCGAGTCTCCTAAAATAAACATCATATGCTTTTCCACTAGAACCACTTGCAAATGGA
Organism: Hibiscus tridactylites; assembly: GCA_958450335.1. Lineage (NCBI taxonomy): Eukaryota > Viridiplantae > Streptophyta > Magnoliopsida > Malvales > Malvaceae > Hibiscus > Hibiscus tridactylites. Next base: position 107,085,242 of record OY288265.1, read on the forward strand.
TAAAGTATAAAAACGGTCACTGAACTTTGTTAAAAAAATAAAACGGTAACCGAACTTTCAAATGTTATAAAATGACAATTAAACTTTGTGTTTTGTAATAGAATTATAAAACGGTAACCAAACTTTCAAATGTTATAAAATTACAATTAAACTTTGTGTTTTGTAATAGAATTATAATTGGGACGTTAAAGCCCGTTATGTACTTAACATTTATGTTATAAAAACTTTATGTAAATATAAATGGTTAAATGTGCTACTATACTAAGTTCTATAACATAAACCTTAAATACTTAGCGTGATTTAACGTCTTAGTTACCATTTTATTACAAAACACAAAATTTAAATACTATTTTATAACATTTAAAAATTAGACAATTGTTTTATATTTTTTTAACAAAATCCAAACCTTAATGAATCTCTAAAAAACCAACCCTTAACCTTGATCAACCGTGGGGGAATCTCATACAAAACGAAAGAAAATAGATGCGGAAATTCTATATTTCAGCAATAAAATAAAAAAGGGTTGGTTGGATAGTGTAATAAAAATTTGGTGAATTTGTGTTTGAATGTGTGGTGGAGCCCAGTGGTTGGTTGGGTGGCAGGAATGAGGCAAGTGGGCATGCCCACTTTTTCCGTAACGCTTTATGCAATGATCCTTTGGGGTTAGAATTAGATGCGTGAAATGCCTCACATCTTTTCCAACACACTGCCAATTTTAACGTCCTCCAACTTTAAAAATTAAAACATCTCTCTCTTTCATATACTCCCTCTGTCCCACTAAAACTGTCACATGTTGATTTTTTTAGGTCAAACTTTTTCAACTTTGACCTCTTATAATTTAAAATTTATTATTAATAAAAATATGAAAAAATATATTTTAAAAACTTTGAATCAACTAGTTTTTAAATATATTTTTTATAATTTTTAATTAATTAAAATATTTAAATAAATTATAGTCAAAGTTTAAAATTTTTGACCAAAAAAAGTCAACATGTGACAGTTTTAGTGGGACAGAGGGAGTAATTTATTTAACCTTTTTATGTTTAATTAGTATAAAATAAATTGATCAATGTAGTTCATTTTTATGTTCATTTTTTGTCCTTTTCTTTTTTTTTAAATACTTTACGGTCTATTTTATTGTAAAATAGTCTTAAGAATACTTATCTTGCCGCATTTTATATGAATTTGAATCTCAACATGGAAATATAAAATATTTTTATTTAATTAAAATATTTAAAATATTAATATAATATTTCTTATTGTTTTAATAAAAATTAAAATTATTTAAATATTTAAAATATATTTATTATTAATAATTTTAATAATACAATAGTGTAATTATATATTCAGTTATATTATAATAATATATAATATTATATTTTTATTCTAATAATGGTCATGTTTGGTAAAGAGAGTTTTGAGCCAAAATTGGAGGTTTGAGTTAAAATTAGATGTTTGACTAGTCAAATCCGCTAATTTGGATGCTTGGTAAAGAGCAGATTGAAATAGTGAATTATGGTGAAACTTCTAATTTTGAAAAAGCTGCTAATAGGAGCTTTTTGAAATTAGAGGTTTTGACATAAGAGTTATAAAGACACTTTTACCCTTAACAATTATAAAAAAATCTCCAAATAACTTAAATTTAACCATTTTTATTTTAATTTTTCAACCTCACATATTTAGATTGTGGCATTTGTAAACTAATATTTTTTATTTTTTATTTTTAATCTCACACATTTATATTTTTATTTAAATTTAATAATTAATTAAATTGCATTAAAATAATTATATAAATAATAAATTAATATATAGACCATTCAAATATGTTTAGTAATGTTATATTAAAAATTATTTTTCATAATCTAATTAATATTAATAGATACAAAATATTAATAACTAACAAACTATTCAAATAAATATCGAATGTAATCATGTCCTTATATGTCATTTTGCTTGTTTAAATAATAAAACAACTATTAACTATCAGTTAATTTTACCAAACAGTTTTATACAATTCACTAGTCAAATCAGCTAATGCAATCAGCTATCAGCTAATGTAATTTGATATCATCTATCAGCTATCCGCTAATTACTAAACATAGTTAATGTATAATAAATTAATAATATACTTAATACTATAATTTATTATTTTAAAAATAATATTGCTTTATGTATTTAATATCAATATAATAATATATTATTATTTCAATATAAACTTTAATTATTAAAATATATTTATTGACATTGTTTGATAATATAATATAGTAAAATATATTATTTTTATATTGTGATTTTATTATTATAACAATTTGCTCAATTAATTATTAGGGACGGAGGGTTAAGGTCTCGGGAGGGTCTCATGCCCCTAATCCCTAAATTTTTTGTACCTTTGTAACGTAGAAATTTTATTAAAAATAGATTAATTCAATATTTACCCCTTTAGTTTTTAAATATTTATGTTTGTCCCACAACTTCTAATCATGGCTATGTCCCTATTATTATTATTATTATTATTATTATTATTATTATTATTATTATTATTATTATGGCCATGAGATTAAGCAAAAGGATCCTATTTTGACCTATCGAGTCCTAAAATGTAACGGTTGAAACTTTAGGCATCTATTTTTAGCAAAAAATAATTTAGGCACCTAAAGTTTAGAAAATGTATAGTTTGAACACTTATTTTTAGCAAAAAAAATATAATTATTTTATGTATGAGTTTAGAATGGGCGACGCACACCGTTGGACACTACTAACGCAATACACCGTTGAACACTATTAATTTATAATGACTTTAAATAATTATTAAAAATCCCAAAGGTTCGACATGTAATTAATCATATTTTAAAATAAAATTAGAATAAATTGTTCCAAGAATCATTCTCACCATCACATCCATGGTCCTAGCCAATTAAATAAAACCACATAATCTTTATTTTCCACTTAATATTTTCTTATAAATTAAATTTTACAAATCTTCTTCATCATCATACCTCGTACATTTATTCTAATACGTTGATGAATAAAATCGTTAAGAAAACACATCAAAAATTTAACCCACAAATCAAAATTGACAAAATAAAAAAAAATAATTGTGTAGGATCAAATATAAGATGGTGAGAGTGATTCATGGAATAATTTCTTTTAATTTTATTTTGAAATATGATTAATTACATGTTGAGGCTTTGAGATTTTTAATATTTTTTTAAAATTCATTAGAAAAGTAATAGTATTTAGCGGTGTATTGCGTTCAGGCCTGTTCTTGGTATTTTGGTGGCCCTAGGGCGAATTTAAAAATTAGGGCTCTATCAATCAGTATTAAAAATTGAATTTTGAAAGTAGGCCCTAGTAGTAATAAGTATTATAAAAAAAATTGGTCTCTAATAACAATTATTAAAAAATTAAATTTTAAGAGTGTCCCTAATAATAAATATTGAGAAAAATTAGGCTACATTAACAAGTATAAGAAAATAAATTGGACCCTTAATAACAAATATTTAAGAAATGAATTTTAGGAGTACACCTCTAATAACAAATATTTTGAAAGAAAAAAACTAGACCCCTAAAAATAATTTTAAGAGTATGTCCTTAATAACATATATTAGAAAACAATTGGGTCTCTAATAACAAATATTGTAAAAATAAATTTTAAGAGCATGTCTCTAAAAATAAATGTTAGAAAAAATTAGGGCGCTAATAACAAATATTAGGGAAAAAATTAGACCCTAATAACAAATATTGAGAAATTAAATAAAATTTAATAGTAGACCCTTAATAGTAAATATAAAAAAATTTGAACCTCTTACAACAAATATTAAAAAACAAAATGAGGCACTAATAATAAGTATATTAAAAAAACGAGCCCCGATAACAAGTATTGAAAAAATTAGACTTAATAAAAAGTATTAGAAAAAATAAACCCTTAATAACAAATATTGAAAAAAAATAGAGCCCTAACAACAAGCGTTACAAAAATTAGTGTCATAATAACAAGTATTGTAAAAAATTAGACCCTTATAATAAGTATTAGAAGAACTAAAATTTAAGAATAGACCTCTAATAATAAGTATTAAAAAATTAGATCATAATCCCAAATATTAAAAAATGGGCCTTAAGCGTGCATCCCTCCTGCTCATACCTAAGGATGGCTCTAATTACGTTAGTGGTATTCATCGGTGTACATCGCTCGTTATAGAATTTTCTTTATTTTAATTGTTAATTATGCTTATTGGGTAAAAACTTTAAATGGTTTGTTTGAAAAGTTATAATGTATTTATATTTAAGGTGGAATTGTATGGTTGTAGAGTATTTAGACCATTATCGTAATTTGTTTTATTAAATTTGGTATAATTAGAGATCACTGATTATACTCTTCAACTCTCATGATAAAAGGGTGAGAATTAGTGTAATACACTCTTCATTTTTTATAATTAATATAATTTTCAAATGTTTAAATATTTTATAATTATTCATACACTTATTTTAGATTTTCTCTCAATATTTTTTACTACTTTTTTTTGGAATTTTTTAGCCGGCGTCTACGCCAATTTTAATGTTGGTTGTTAACCGCTGGGGTTAATTATTTCCTTGTTTTTTATACTATGTTCTTTTGTTTTTTTTTTTCTTGAGATTTTTTCAATTTTGAATAAGAATTTTTGTCTCGTGGCACGTCCTTTCTCTGTTCTTGTGGCACACTTTTTCTTTGCTTTTGTGGCACGTTTGTGATGACTTTTAGTACATTTTTCGCATACCTATTCGGTTGTTTTGGTGCTCGCACAAAAACACTCACGACATTTTATTTTCTAATTTATTTGTCGGTGGTCACGTACAGTCAAATCCCCTCTTTGGTAAAAGGTTGTTTGTAGATATAATCAGAATTGTGTAACGAAATAACATGCCAGAAAGTTTGGTTCGCTCATCACTCTTTTATCACTTCATAAAATGTCTCGTTCGATAGAGACAATGAGTTTTCACGAAGGTTACTGCTTACCGGGGATCTTTTGATGTTGGACGTCGTTCTCAAGAAAAGGTTTTGTTTTTCTTTGTATCTTTGAGTATAATATTTTTATTTTATGTATGAGAATTTTGGTAACTATTGTCTCCAATTTTCTCTTTATGTTTGGGTGCGTTGTAATTTTGATTCATTCTATTATTTTTATTGATAAAATTCAGTTGTTAGTGTTTAAAAAATTGTTTTTTAATTAATATCATAACATTGATCAGGTTTACAATAATAAAAACAAAAGGGTAAAAAAACTTTTTTTTTGCAACAATTTGTTTATGATTTTGTGAATAATTTATAGGTATTTCCCTTCAAAATTTACAATGACATTGGTTGAAGTCTAATTTCTTGGAAAGACCACAACTTCTTCAAAGCTTCAATTTCCGATATGCTTTCTGGTTCCTTGGGAAACTTCTATTTCCTTTTAACCCAGAGCCTTCTGTTGAAACTCGAGGAATCAAACGATATTTGTTTAAATTTAAATTCGTTTGATTTTTTTTTTCATTTTTAAAAGTGGTACCAAAATATAATATAGATGATGTGTTTTATTGTAGCTGAGGGATAACATACGAACCCATGGTCATAGATGAGTCTAGAGTAAACGTCATGTATTAATATATATCACTAATCATATGTATTGAAATGTACTATTAATTATTTCAATAATTTCTGAAATCATGAGGACCTAAATTGTGGTTATTTTTTTATAATAAAATAGATTCAATCACCATTTTTCAGATTTTTATTTATTTTTAGTGGTATATATCGACAAATTTACTAAAATATTGCTCCCAATTTTTTCTCTCACAAATATAGTACAACTCAAATTATTTCTAGAAATGTAGCACTTTATACACTGTAAGTGAAGATGATAGCATTACATATCATCTTTGAACAATAAATTAGTTTTTAATTGTTGCATTGTTTGAAGACGAAGGCTGCTGATACCGTTTTTAATTGGTGCGCCGTTCAAAAACAGTGCTTCTTGCTCTTATTTTTTAACTTTTTATTTGATTTTATTTAATTATTGTTCTTAGACGGTGACAAATGATGTCATCTTTAAAATTACTGTAAAAAGTATAATATTTTAAAAAATAAACTGGGTTATACCATATTATAAGTAAAAAAAAAAGACAATATATGTTAATTCTCGGTACATATCAATACATGGGGTTAATCTAGAATTTTCCATGAAGCCATACACTATTACTAAAACTTAATTTCATTGGTTTTGGCAATTACCTTAATTAAATGAAATTTAATAGATATTTAAGTTCAAGTCTCGATTTCATGCGGTTCATTTTGAATTAAATAAGAATAAAATCAAATCTAAAATGAGTAATTGTTCTATACACAAGCGCTTGTGAAATTTTTTTTTACACAAGCGTCTTAGTTTTAGGGGTTAGGGACTCCGTTTAGGGTTTAGAATTTAGGGGTATAAGTGTAGTAGTTTTGAATTTAGGGATTGTTGATAGAATTTAGGATTTAGGGTTAAAATTTAGGGTTTATAGGTTAAAACCTAAATCCCCACCAATATTACCCTAACCCTAAACCTTAAATTCTAATCCTAAACCCTAAATTCTAAACACTAACCTTAAATTCTAAACCTTTGCACTAAAACCCTAAACACTAAACACTAACCCTAAACCCTATAATTGAGGCGCTTGTGGAAATAAAAAAAGTTCCACCGCCAGTGTATATGATATTAATCCATCTAAAATTTGTAATATCTAAATTTAATTGGGTAATTATTCTATACACAAGCGCTTGTGGAAACTTTTTTACATAAGCGTTTTAGTTTTAGGGGTTATGGACTCCGTTTAGGGTTTAAAATTTAGGGGTATAAGTTTAGTAGTTTTGAATTTAGGGATTGTTGATAAAATTTATGGTTTAAGGTTAAAATTTAGGGTTTATAGGTTAACCTAAATCCCCGCCCATATTACCTTAAAACTAAACCCTAACCCTAAACCCTAAATTCTAACCATAAAACCTAAATTCTAAACATGAACCCTAAATTCTAAATATTTACACTAAAACCCCTAAATTCTAAACCCTAAACACTAACCCTAAACCCTATAATTGAGGCACTTGTAAAAACAAAAAAAATCCACCACCAGTGTATAGTATATTAATTCAATTTAATTATGATACCATTTATTTTAATAAAAAATCTAGCACTACCGAATCTCTCTATTCGTTTCGCCATCGAACGCACCAAAGATTGTGCAATCTGTTGGGGCCATGCAATGATATAACAATAAACTTTGTGTCATCTCATTAATTTTCTCTTTCTTTATATGTTTTGTATTTCTAATAAAAAAATCAATAAATTAAACAATTTCATGTACCAAAGGAACAACACATTTAATTATCCAACTATCCAAATCACTAAGTTTCGAACATCATAATTAATTAAATACTTACTTCGTGATATTTCACGTTCAATAATACTTAATTATTTATTAGGTTTTTCTATCCTAATCTCATAGCCCTAATAGCGATGCGCAACCTTTTCCCCTCTGTTTACAATTTTTTTTTCTTTCTTTTGGTTAGCAGGCGGCGGCATCAATTTTAATGTTGATCGTCGACCGCCAATTCTTTTTTGTTTGTTTATTTTTTTAATGTTTTACGAGACACATTTTTTGTCTTCTTTCTCGGTCTTTTGGCCATTATTTTTATTTTATGTTTTCTCAGGGTTGGATTTGACGACTTCACGATTGATCAAGATGACGCTTATTTGAATTCCTATTGATCTTCTCTGCTCTGGATCCTCAGATTGAATGATACGTGGTTTGTGTTCGTTGATAGTTTCTCACGACACTCGGCTCTGATTTGCAGTTCTCGGTAGGAGTGAGCGTTCGATCGAGTCGAGTTAACATTTTTTGAGTTATTCGAGTTGACGAGTCTAATCTTATCATTTGAAATTTTTTCGAGCCGATTCGAGTCGAGTTTTCGAGTTCCTATAAAAATTTAATTGTAATTATTTATTATGTTATAGTACGGGTTGATTCCAATTTAAATGGCTTTCTCTAATCATATAAGATATGCATATAGATTTATTCATATTTTTTTCATATGTGGCAATATTTTTTCATATTTTTATATATTGGTATGTATATATCAATAAAAAATTTGAGGGACTCGTCTCGAACTTAAAAATAAATCCACTAATTACTAAAAAAATTATGTTATTCGAATTTCTATTTTACAACTCAAATTTTATTTAAAAATTTTTCGAGTCGAGTATTTTCGCCTTGAGTCGAGTTATTCGATTTTTTCGAGTCGATTTGATTTTTGCTCACCCCTAGTTCTCAGCTTCTATTAAGAAAAGGCTTATTTTTATAATACAAATTATGTTTTATCATTCAATACAATAAAGATCGTGTAATTATTTAAAATACTGGTGGTGAAAAACTAAAAGTTTCCACAAGCACTTTAGTTTTAAAGTATAAAGATTTAGTTTATGGCGTATATTTTAGATTTATGAGTTTGAATTTAGGGCTTCTAAGTTAAAACATAAATATCTAATTATAATATCCTAGGACCCAAACCTTAAATCTTAAATTCTAACCGATGTTCCTAAATTGCAAACCATGAATTCTAAACCTTAAAACTAAGACACTTGTAAAAACTTTTAATTTCAACCGTCATTCTATTGATATAAATCCATAAAGATTTTACACTCATTCTCTCTAACAAGCAATCGTTCACACGCAATCAAATATTAACCAAACTCTTTCAAAAATCAAAAGTATCTCATAAACTCTTTACGTGTTACAAGTAAGGACAAACACAAGATTTTATGTTAAAATAATAAATATATAAAATTTTAGGGACGAGAGATGGAAACATATTTTCATAAAATAATATAAAAACTTTTAAATTATGTACGAATTTTAATTTTTTAAGAGTACAACCGCCCTCCTCCCCTATCCATCCATGCTTACAAGCACAAGCGAACCAAAGCCGTGAAAAGAAAACTTTGATAACGCATTAGAATCGATGATCAAACAAGCAAAAACCGTTTCCAATATAGATTAATTTTTTTCTTGAAATAAAAAAAACTTAAAAATAAAATCTACAAGATAATATTAAACAATAATATACGATATTTTTAATCAACGAAAATAATTAGTAAAACAATCGATGTCAAGTCAATTAAGAATCAAACAGAGATTGAAAGCAGGAGTACTAACTGGTGCATGGCCAGGTCTTGATGCAATAAATTTGCACTAACACTATATATGAGACATTGAGTGTCGTTTTTCGGTTTGGTTTTCTGTAATGTAATCATGGTTTCTTGTAGGAATATTACCTTTTTATTTTAAAAAGAAGTTAATAAATTATAATAATTCAAGCAATCTATCGGAACTGACAAATTCGATTATTAAAGTCATTTTTTAGGTAAACTATATTAGAGGCCACTTAATTATTAGTAAGATTATATTTAATTCACTTAATTATTAAAAGTTATAATTTGATCATTTAATTAAATTTTTAATTACGATTAAATCACTCCTCCGTTAAAATAGAAACAAACATCTAAAAAGATTTGGTATAATGACAATTTTAGTCCTCAAAACTTATATAATGTACCAATTTAGTCATAATTAAAAAAAATAACCATTAATATTTTAAAATATATTTTTCTTCTCCTGAATCACGTGTATACTCTCGTTAACACTGTAGTACTTCATTTAAAATCACTAATTAATCTAATACACAAATTTATAAATGTAAAGATGTTTATAATTATTTTTTAAGCTTAGATCTGTAATTAGTATATGCATTAAAATCGAATCCATTGGAATTTATTCAAAAAGTATTTATAAAAAAACTTCAGATTTTAGTTACCGCTACCACATAATTTTCTAAAAAAGTTCAAGTTTTTGTATTATTATACAATTTTTAGTAATTTCATATTTTTGAATGACTTCATTATTTTCATTCTAATTTAAGATAAACTAATAATTAAACTTTTTAAATTACTAGATTTTTATTATTAAACAAATTTAAAAATATCACATTTGGTATAACTTGTGTTATCGTGAGTATCTAAGTAGGAATGATGACGAAAGATGAAGAACGAACAATTTAAGAGAAAAAACACTAACTAAATCATTATATTTTTTAAAATTTGAAGGGTTAAATTTATTAAATTATTTTGAATTAAAATTAAATTAGTAAAATATAATAATGAAACTATAATTGAGTAACTAAAAAACCATGCATGCATGGTGGCTGTTAGCACATCACATGCATGGCCTTGAAATCCAATTGTCGATGTGGAGATTTGTGCCATAAAAAACAACTCTTTAAACAAAGTTGAAGAAATGGCTTGTCCTTTTAAATTACTTGTTCTTTTATTTACAAACAATAATCATTAAAAAATATAATCTTGTACTATTTTTTATAATTAACTTTAAATAAAAAATATATTCTAATTTTTTAACTATTAGCATATGATTTATTCTCCCGACCCAATTTTACTTTCATTGACATCGATAGAATTTAAATTCTTAACCTCGATTAACAGATATAAAAATTCAACCATTAATCTGTTAAATCAACTAGTTTTTGATAAATTATTTTTATTTATATTCGATTTTAGGCGGATCGGATAAAACACCCGGCACGTGACAAGTTAGTATGAATCTCCATCAACTTTTGAAAAAGGTTTTTGGTCGATTGCTTTTGTAAAATTTAGAATCGATCATATCACATGCATATTCTATCGTTTCAACCGGAAGGCTTTTCTTAGTATTTTTTTGGTCACAATTATTGAGAATTAATATAAGGTTTTTTGAAAAACATGTGTGATCATATCTCTCCTTTTCTTTCTTGTTTCATATTTTAAGGAAATAACACGAGCTTTTTTTTAAAACACAAAGCTCTCTCCTCTTTTTTACATTTAATGAAGATTCAATCGGATTTATTTAGACCTCAAATTTTCAATTTATTTAAATTTTATTCTTTTTATTTTATAGTTAATTATAGTTTGTCCCATGATCTTAATTTTTGACTTCGTACCTCGATCCTTGCATTTGACAACTCACGAAACTAATCCTATTTTTTGTTTCATGATTTTAATGAAAAATGTAAATGAAACTAAAAATATTGAAACAAGATTCAATATATCATCATATATTAATTTTGTTTTATTTAATAAATTAAAATTTAGAGTTGAATCATTGAATCAGAGCTTGGACAAGAAGATACCTATGCCAAAATGGGGAAACCCACTTTAAATAATTAAAAGAGATAAAAAGAAAGATTGTACAAAGGAGTGTATGTGTGTGTTTTGTGTAAGCATCTGCCACTCCCTTTGCCCTATCCAAATAAACCCAAAAGGAAAAGGATAAATAAATAGTGCTTCCCATCCCTTACATTTAATGCTTCAGTGTTTTTGTATCCAAAAATATCAGTACGGCTTTGTATAATGGGATTGTTATCGTTTAAAATCAAAGTTTTTATATTAAAAATTTCATCGATTCACCTTTTTTATTAATGTTGACTGTTAAATTTAACCGTTTTCTGAAGCAGTTGGTGCAACGTGTTGTGGTACAACATTCTCACTTGATACTTTTAAAATTATTTTATTTTTTAAAGTTCTTTAAAAGTTCTAAAAATACTAAAAAACTTATAGAAATTATAAAAAAATATTTTTTTTAAAAAAAATGTAAATGTTACATGACAGAAATGTAGTATGTCATGTGACAATAATTTCTCAAGAAAAAACTGCCAAAAACTGATGGTCAAAATTGGTCTAAGGGCTTAATTGATTAAATTTATTGGTCTAAGAACTTAATTGAGTGAAAAAAATTTTTTTGAGGCGTAATTATTTCTTCTCTTTTTTCTAAAAGTTCAAGCGCTTCAAGCACCTTTAAATTTATTTTATTCAAAAGTCAATTTACTACGTACACATTAAATCAATTTTTTTAAACGATGATTGATAACGATATAAGAAGCATGCAACAAGCCTATTGGAAATGATTTAGTGGTTCATTAGGGTCGAGGTCAAAAGCCAAACACATTCAAGATCAATGCAATTGAGACTTTATAAATAGTACATTGAGAGCTAACTTTATGGTTGTTCATATATATTTCTTTTGTTGCCCTTCTGATTTTCTGCGCTTTATTCTAATTAATTCGGATCGACTCACGTTGTATATCTAGTTTTGGTGGATGAGTCTCTCAGCTGAGACTTTCTGCATACACAACGTCTTGAACCTGAGATCTTACCTAAACGATATCAAGTTGTTTACCACTTGAATAAACCTGGTGATAATTCATATTCTTTTAATTAAGAGTTGAATGAGTGATTAATTGTTTCTTGAAGCAGTAAATCCCACTTCCCCAAGGCTCACATATTACTCATTGTACTCTTAATTAAAATAATACAAATAACGATATATAATAATTTTCATTTCGAACATAATGAGTGGTTATAATGAAAAAAATGGTGATGTTTATTTTAAGAGATTCAAATTCAAGAATTTTTGTCTATAATGTATATTACTTAAGAGTTAAAAAAATACGAATAAATACTACTTTGCATACCGTCTATTCATAAAAATATAAAAATTATATTTTTCATGTCCAGATTTTAATATTATTTTATACCAATAAAAAGAAATTCCATTCCACCTGCATTAAAATTAGGGCGTTTTAACAGTTGTGGATTTACTCCTCCATTACCTACCCAGCAGAAGCTATTTAATTCCCTGCTTTGGTTATTAATTTTATTCGCTGCAGGGAGAATATAATATTATTATTTTTATAACAGGCAGAATAAATTCATCTGACCCTCCCCCTTAAAAAAATGGTTTCTCAATTACTTTTTTTGTGGGTAGAGTTGGCCCGACTGCAGGTGAAATAGTTTTTGCTTTCGATTTTCTATAATTATTTGTATTTGATTAATTAATTAATTCAAATCAGATTAGATTCGATTTAAAAAAGTTTCAGTGTTTTTTTTATATACAAAATCACTAAGTATTTGATTTTTAACATTTTTTGCACCTATGAAGACTGAAATGTGGAAATTTTCACCTTTTTAATTAAAAAAACGTTTAATCAATACAAACCATAGCCAAGTTAATTTAAAAACAGAAAATTTCCCACATTTGTATAGATTAAACGTTTTGTATATAATTTTTTTTTAAATTATATGTGAATTTCAAATTTTTAGGGGGCGACTGTCCCTTTCCACTCTCGTTGAGTCCATCCGTAATTAACATGATGCTATTTTGTTGATGTGCGTCTTGATATAATTATATTATATTATTTTATAATAAATTGATTTTAAAATGTAAATTTTAATATATTTTTGATGTGATGTATAGGGAAAAATTATGTTAGCATAACAATGAAATAGATATAGACTCCCACACAAGTTTACATGTTCGCGTCATGAGAAAATAGCAGTTCTAATCATTAATTCCATTAAATTCTTAATAATTTGACTAAAAATTAAAGGTGAAATTACTTAAATATTGTTGTCTAATTTTTTTCAACAATATGATATTTCTTACTTTATTTCCAATAATATGGTGATTTACTGTAGCATCCAGAAGTCGAACAGCTTTCACCTCGTTTTTGAATAGTATTTTCTTTTAAAAATTAAAAAATAGTTAATAGATTTTAACTAATTCAGCTCGGTCGATTAATTGAATTAACCGAATGTTCACCCCTATAAAAAAAAGTCTAATTTAGTGTGTAAAGGAATTTATTTTGCATACACATTTGAGAGAAAAAAAATGACTCAACTATTGAATTTTTAGACCCATCACAGTATAGTGATTGCTTATCTTATGCTTAACTATATTAAGAGAATTCATTAAATGATTTCAGTGAAAAAAATAAATATTATTGTTTTAGACAAATTAAGATCATTATATTAAGAAATTCGTGTTCAAATAATTTATATGTGGCTTCAAATGATTAATAGTAAATAATATATAGTATTATATAGTCACACCGTTAAGTTAAAAAAAAACTATGTATTCATAGATTTCATCTCTAACCATTCATATTAAACTACAGTGGTAATGACGTATAGTAGGTTGGTTTGGTATAGAGGCGCCGCCGTCGCCGCCATTAGAGCAGTTTTTGGTTTAATTTTTCGATGACGGCGGGGGATGGGTACCCATACTCTACCAGACCTGCTTGGGGAACGATTCGACTCAGATACGCTGTCTTATCAATTACGTCATATCCACCACCTCAATCACTTCCCTTTCTTTTTCTTTTTCCTTCGTCTTTTTCACTTATCGGATAAATTAATACAGTACATTACGAACGAAAATGATATCCATAAGATAAAACTTCACATTATATATACATATTATGGTTTAACTACAAAAATAAGTGAAGTTCTCTATAAAAGTATATGTGTAATTTTTTTCTTTAGTTTTGTTTAACATCTGTTTTGATGCTGGTCATTGATAGTTGATTTTTTTTGTTATTTTTTTAATTTTTAATAAGAATAGCGTTATCTTTGTGGCACGTTTATATTTGTCTTTTTGCACGTTTTCGACTTTTTCTCTATCATTTGATCGTTCATTTTATTTTATATTTTTTCAGAGTTGGATTTGACGACGCCACGACTGATCAAGATGATACTTATTTGTAATTCTGTTGATCTTTCCTGCTCTAGACCTTCATATTGAATTTAGATACACGATTGGTGTTCGTGGATAATTTATCACGACGCTTGGCTCTAATTTACGGTTCTCGGTGGTCTTTAAATAACATAATCTCATTTTGTGGTTTGTTTGCCTATGCAGTTAGATTTTTCGTATATATTATTCGTTCGAGTCTTTTGGTTGGGTTTTTAACCTTTTCCATGTATGGTTTTAGATGATCGAAAGTGGCTAGTTTCTTGTGTCAATATTATAGGAAAACATCCAAATTATGTATTTAGTTTACGATGATAGTTGTAAACTCTCATTGTAATTTTGAATATTTTCTCTCTTTTATAAGACTAGCAATTTCTATTTAGTAAACCTACAAAAAAAATGACCAAATTATATATATTTTTGCTTTAAATGTTTAAGTTTTTTTAGGTCAAAATAGATGGCTAAAGTTACTCTGTTATCATTCTTATGTAACAATCGTTAATTTTTTTAAAAGAAAATTTAAGCAACTAATAAAAACAATATAGTTTAGACATTTAAAAAAACAATTAGACACCTAAAACTAAAATAGACATAGTTGGAGCACTTTTTAAAAAGAAAATCTATTTTTAACAGTCATAACTTGGATAACATAGTGAACTTTAGACACCTAATATATATATATATATATATATATAATTTAGACATTTATTTTATAGTTAAATCAAACTTAATATTATAAATAAGATGCTCTCTATAAACAACTTTTAGATGTTGCGTGTAATTTTTGTTATTTTTTATTATATTAATATGTTATAAAATAAACATCAAAATTATATATGAACTTTCACTGAATGTGTAAGTATATAATGTTCTATCATGTTGAGATTATGACATCAAAACGAAAACTCTAGAATTTCGATTACTTTCTTCAACAATCACAATCCACGGCGGATTTTGGTATTAAGTTTTGAGGGACCAGTTAGATATGTTGTAAAATTATAAGTTTACAAAGAATCTCACATCTCTCTTTTATATTATTTGTTTTGAGTTTAAATAGAGAGACTTGATATTGAGCTTGTAAGAGAAAAATATAACGGTGGTTGCGCGCACATGAGGTTTGGTCAAGAAGTTCAATCCAATTGAAACCGACGAATTTTCCCATGTGCATGAACAAGTGACCCGATCTATTTTTATTATTTTTGTTTTTATTATTATTTAAAATTCATTTGGATCATCAATTTTCTGATTAATTTTAACCATTCATTTCAAATAAAAGCATCTTTATTCTTAACCATTCATTTTATTTTTGACCGATTTGCCTTTGTCTAATTACTATTTTTAGATGCCTTTTTAGGCATGCATGGTACTATAAATACCATGCACATATGCCTTCATAATTCATCTTAAAGTAGAATCATCTACTTACTTTCTTCTTTTTCTCTCATTTTAAACACCTTTTAACTTTTCGTGTCACATCAACTTTTTTAACGGTAATGAAAGCGAATTAAAAGTTGAGTGATGGTAATGAAAGTTTTAAAAGTTCGGTGACCATATTGAAAGCCTCTTAAAAGTTCAGTGACTAACAATGTATTTTACCCTTAAATTTAACATGCCACATCAGCTTTTTTAACGGGGGTTGACGGCAGTGACCTTATTGAAAGCGAATTAAAAGTTGGGTGACTGTAATGAAAGTTTTAAAAGTTCAGTGACTTTATTAAAAGCGCCCTAAAAGTTCGGTGACTGCCAATGTAGTTTACCCTTGAAGTAATTGATTGAAGAACTTCTTCAGCGGTCTAAGCCCAATGGGCTATGTTTGCCTTTTCTGTTTTAAGGCTAAGAGCCTAAGACCTTGGAATTTTGGATTGAATAACATGAGAATGATAACTTCGTAAATAAAATATACAACTTATTAATATATCAAAATTTATATATAAGTGAAATATTTTAAATATGATAAGAATTAAAACAATAATAATATTATTATGATTTTTCTATGAGTGGGTGGTGGAAAAAAGTTCCTATAAGCACGTAGTTTTTAATTTTTACATGTTAGGTTTTAGTGTCTCTGGTTGTTTCAAGATTTGAAAATTATTTTTATGATTTAAACTTTAAAAGTTAAGGATCGAGATTTATGACCTCTAAAATAGATATATAATAACTTTATAGGCTCATGTGTAGAAAAAAAACTTTCTTTTACTTACGGCACGCCAAACAATTACCTATAACAATATGCAAGCAAATGAAATCACGTTTGAGATATGAGTATTTTAGAGGTAACGAAGACATGAGAGTAATATAATTCAAACTCGATTCATGTTACAAACTCACGTGGATCCTAATATTGGCATAATGCTAAAAATGCTCTCTAATGTTTGATTGGATAGTCACTTTAATTCTTATTCTTTTGTTTTGAAGTATTTTAACATCCAACGTTTCATTTTAGGCCAAATGGCCCATTCACTAATAAAAATTGTTAGTCAACTAACGATAAATGACTCGAAATGACATGACAACCTACATGATAATGCACATTGAAATAGCAGTGTCATATAATAAAATCCACCGACCTGATAGAATGACAAATTGTTAGAGTTTGTTATAAGTAGTTATGTAATCTTGGTGAGTTGGCAAGAATTGAGAGTTAGTTATTTAAGTTACTAGACACTATATAAATGAGTGACCTGCTATGTAAATAAACACTTTTGTATCTTCAATTTCAATTTAATAAAACAAAATTTCTGTTTCGTATTCTCTCATCAGACTCTCAAATTTTCCCCAAATCACCAAAACTGTAAACCCTAGAATTTCTACATGGTATCAGTTGATTCCTCTTCGGCCGACGGTTCTTCCGCCGACGGTCTCTTCTTCCGCTCCGATAACCCATCCAGTGAATACTATATTCACCCCAATGAAAACCCTGCCCTTGTGCTTACCTCTGCTTTGCTCGACGGAGGAAATTACCATAGCTGGGCTCGGTCTATGCGTATGTCGCTCATCTCCAAAAATAAGTGGAGTTTTGTCGATGGCTCGATTCAAGAACCGATTCAAGATTCAGGCAAATACAAGGCTTGGGTCAAGTGCAACAATTTAGTGTTGTCGTGGTTGCAGCGTGCTTTGATTCCTGAGATAGCCCAAAGCGTGTTGTGGTTCGATACGGCCTATGATCTCTGGCAAGATCTTTTTGATAGATTCAATCAGGGTGATCTGGTGAGAGTCTCAAATTTGCTTCAAGAATTCTATTCTTTACAGCAAGGTAATAATTCTGTAACCTCTTATTACACCCAGCTTAAGGTCGTTTGGGATGAGATTTGTAACTTTAGGCCTCTTAAGACCTGTGATTGTGATTCTATTAAGTACAGAAATCAGGATTTTTTACTTCGATTTCTTCGTGGGTTAAATGACTCTTTTTCGATTCCTAAATCTCAATGCCTTATGATGAAACCATTTCCGAAAATCAGTGATGTTTTTGCCCTAGTTCTTCAGCATGAGCGTTCTTTAGGTTCTGTGCCTAATCTTGAGTCTAATGTTTTGTTAGCTGAAAGACATTCTGGGAAAATGGTTGAGTCTAAATCTGATTCTAGGGTTCCTAATAAGAAGTTTGTTAGTGCTGGCCCTTCTAAAAGACCTTTATGTACCTTCTGTGGTTTGTACGGGCACACAATTGAAAAATGTTATCGGAAACATGGTTTCCCACCTGGGTATAAGTCTCGAAGTCAGTCTAGTAGGGTTAATCAGATAGGTAATTCTATGGATGATGATTCTGTTAAGCAAAATATGGATGCTGGTTCTCCCATCGTTTTTTCTAAGCAACAGTATGAGAATCTTATGAGCATGTTGCAAGATAGATCTCTGCCTACTTCAAATCCTTCTGCTCAGACTGCATCTCTCATTGATTCTAAGATCAATGCCCTTTCTTCTGCATTTGATATTTCTTCTGGTGAGGCAGGTATTAATCATATTTGTTGTTCTTCTGCTTCTATTAATTCTTCCTGGATTCTAGATTCAGGAGCTACAGATCATATCTGTAGCAATCTTGAAATATTTGATTCTTTTGTTTCTGTTAGTAACAGATTTATAAAATTGCCTAATAACTCTGTTGTTAGGGTTACTCATATTGGCAAAGTCAGAATTAATAACCTTTTAACATTGAATAATGTGTTTTTCATTTCTGGATTTGCTTTTAACATTATTTCTGTTTCTCAACTAACTAAATCTTCCTTGTTTTGTTCTTTTTCTTCTGATTTTTGTTCTATACAGGATACAACAACATGGAAGATGATTGGTATAGCTAGGAACATTAATGGATTGTATCAGCTTGATGCTATTGTTCCAAGTAACTCTGTCTCTAATTCTGTTTCTTTGTCTTCTGAAGTTTCCAATTCTGTTTGTATGTCTATCGTTGAGAGTTTTAATCTTTGGCACTCAAGATTAGGACATCCATCTGTAAAAAGGATGAAATTCTTTGATATAAATAAAAATGTTTCTTTTCCTACTAATTTCATTTGTGAAACCTGTCATCTTGCTAAACAGAAACGGTTGCCTTTTCCTGTTAGCATGTCTTCTTCTGATTCTGTTTTTGATTTGTTGCATGCTGATGTATGGGGACCCTTCCCTGTTCAAAGTCTTTATGGCCATACTTATTTTCTGACCTTGGTAGATGACAAAAGTAGGTTTGTTTGGGTGTTTCCTTTAAAATTCAAGTCTGAAGTAAAAAATGTGATCATTGAGTTTTTTAATTTTGTGGAAACACAGTTTTCAAAACGTGTAAAATGCTTAAGGTCTGACAATGCTAAAGAGTTTGATCTAAATGATTTTTTCAAAGAAAAAGGGGTTGTTCATCAACAATCTTGTGTCTATACTCCTCAACAGAACAACATTGTAGAAAGAAAACATCAGCACCTTCTTTCAGTAGCTAGGTCCTTGAGAATTGAAGCAGGATTACCTTTGTGTTTTTGGCTTGATTGTGTGATACATGCTGCTTACTTGATTAATATAACACCAACTCCAATTTTACAAAATAAGAGTCCTCATCATGTTTTGTATAATTCTTCACCTAAGTTAGATAACTTGAAAATCTTTGGTTGCACTGCTTATGCTTCTGTTCTTCCTAAGCCAAAGACTAAAACGGATCCTAGGACTGTAAAATGCATTTTCATTGGTTATCCTAGGAATGTTAAAGGTTTCAGATTATTTGATATAAATTCTAAATCTGTTTTCATATCTAGAGATGTGTTTTTTAATGAATCTAATTTTCATTATAAGACCTCTGTTATTTCCTCTAACTCTCCAAGTTCAATTATTTTTCCAACATATGCTAATTCTGAAGGACTTGAAGAGGAAATTACTGTTAAACAACATTTAAATAATAACTCTGAAACTAATTTGAATGGTGTTTCTGAGTCTGTTTCTAAAATTGATAAGATTCAGGACTTTGTTCCTTCTATATCTGCTCCTAAAGTTTCAGAACAGCTTAAGCATCCTACTGTTGAGGTTTCCAGACCCAGAAGGAATATTTGTTTGCCATCTAAGTTCAGAGATTATCAGGTGAATGTTCCTGGATCTAGAACTTCTTCCCATACTATAAATAATGTGATGTCTTATGATGCTTTGTCTAATAGTTACAATAGTTACATTAATAATGTTGATATCCTTGCTGAACCAAAAACATTTGCTCAAGCTAGTAAACACAAGTGTTGGCAAACTGCTATGGATGAAGAAATTAAGGCATTAGAATTAAATAAAACCTGGGAATTAGTTCATCTTCCTCCTTGTAAATCTACTATAGGCTGTAAATGGGTTTTTAAAACAAAACTTAATTCTGATGGGTCCCTAGAACGTTACAAGGCTAGGCTTGTAGCAAAAGGGTATACACAACAGCCTGGGGTAGATTTTTTTGATACCTTTAGCCTGTAGCTAGGATAACTACAATAAGGACTCTTTTAGCTGTTGCTGCATCTAATAAGTGGCATTTACACCAGTTGGACATAAATAATGCTTTTTTGCATGGTTTTCTTGCTGAAGAAGTATATATGAACTTGCCACCTGGCTATAAAACTGATAAACCATGATTAGTTTGTAAACTAACTAAGAGCTTGTATGGTCTTAAACAAGCTAGTCGTCAATGGAATGAAAGACTGGTTTCAGCTTTACTTCAGCAAGGATTTAAGCAAGCCTCTGCTGATATTTCTGTTTTTATTAAAGGAACTGGATCTAGTTTTATTGCTCTTGCTGTGCATGTAGATGATATAATATTGACTAGCCCAAATGAAAATGAAATCTCTACTGTTAAAACTTTTCTGCATGAATGCTTTAAAATTAAAGATCTAGGTCCTCTAAAATACTTTTTAGGTTTAGAGGTAGCAAGATCTGATAAGGGTATATTTCTTTGTCAAAGAAAATACATTTTAGACTTATTAACTGAAACTGGTTTTTTACATTCCAAGCCTGTTTCTACACCCTTACTTGCTAAGACTAAACTTTCTAAAACTGATGGTACTCTTCTAGATGATATTACTTCATATAGAAGATTGATAGGCAAGTTGCTATATTTAACAAACATCAGACCTGACATATCTTTTGCTGTGCATCATCTTTCTCAATTTCTTTCTTCACCTACTGATATTCATTTACAAGCTGCACATAGAATCTTAAGATATCTAAAAGGTTCACCTGGTCAAGGTATTTTCTTCTCTAGTGATAATCCTATCAAAATAAATGCCTTTTGTGATTCTGATTGGGCCTCTTGCCCAGATTCAAGACGATCAGTTACTGGGTTTTGTATTTTTTTAGGCACAACTCTTATTTCCTGGCGTTCAAAGAAGCAGCAGACAATCTCACGGTCTTCCAGTGAAGCAGAATACCGTGCACTTGCTTCGGTTTCTTGTGAAATACAATGGATTCAATACTTACTTTCTGATCTTCAAATTAGTAATATTTCTCCTGCTAATCTATACTGTGATAATTTGTCTGCTATTCGAATTGCAGAAAATCCAGTGATGCATGAAAGAACAAAACATATTAAGATTGATTGTCATCTCATTAGAGAGAAGCTTCATCAAGGGCTGATAACTCTTCTTCCAGTCTCTACACAGCATCAATTGGCAGACTGTTTCACAAAAGCATTACATCCTTCATCTTTTTCTCAAGCTATATCCAAGTTGGGCATACTTAATATATATGCTCCAACTTGAGGGGGGCTGTTAGAGTTTGTTATAAGTAGTTATGTAATCTTGGTGAGTTGGCAAGAATTGAGAGTTAGTTATTTAAGTTACTAGACACTATATAAATGAGTGACCTGCTATGTAAATAAACACTTTTGTATCTTCAATTTCAATTTAATAAAACAAAATTTCTGTTTCGTATTCTCTCATCAGACTCTCAAATTTTCCCCAAATCACCAAAACTGTAAACCCTAGAATTTCTACACAAATCAATCAAAAATATATTTATAAAATTGTATAAGATAAAAAATTATTTTTTCTGCTGACAAGTCACTTGGTCAAGTCATTCAAGCTATTTATCGTTAGTTAATTAATAATTTTCATATACAAAAAATTATTTTAATCTAAAATAGAATGTTAAAAGCTAAATTGAAAGTCACTGTCCAATTAATATGGGGTGATTATTTGAAATTTTGCCCATAATCTTTGTTAAACTCACGCCTTGCATTCTTTCCGATTACATAGACCGACGTTTCCTTTGCAATGGTCCAATGGAATCGGATTTTTATGTTATTTTGTGCACCAGTTGATCTACGTGTGTTAAAAAACTAGGCACCTCATACTATTTCAATTTTTTATTGAAAAATTTAAATCGAGTTTATCGATTGAATCAATTTAAGTAAATATTTATTATATACAAGAGTGCTACAAGTTATTTTGAAGCATGGTTGGAAAAAATTGAATTGAATGAGCCCATTAAATCTTCGTTTAATTAAATTGTTTACGAATCTTCGTGAAATATGTAATGTAATATATAAAATTTTAAAAAATAAAACTGATTGGATCAAAAATTGAATAGCATTTAATTTTAAAAAAAAGATCTCAATATTTAATAATTTTAGAGATTTAAAACGTTGATTTTGTCTATTGAATTATGTTGTTTTGTGAATTTTTAATGTCGTCTTACAGTGGTATTTGTCCTATTTTTTATCCCTCGATAAAACTTATGCATACATTATGGACAAGTCTATTACAAAACCAATCCCCTAAAATAATAATTTTTTATATAACCACTGATATCTAATTTATTGATTGATTGAGTCAGATCAAATATTGTAGATGCCCATTAGAGGCGACCTGTAATGCCCGTGTTTTGGGGTTAGGAGTTAGTGGGGTTTGCGGTTCGAGTCGGTAAAATAAAATAAAATCGATTCAACCTTAATTAAGACCTAATTGAGACCTAATTGAGCTTTAATAAAAAGGGGAGGGACCAATGTGGTAATTTGACCAAAATATTTTTAAAAGGAAGACCACTTTAATGAAAAGTTGTCATCTTCCCTCTCCCCACCCCCTTTCCAACGTTAGAAGCCCTTTCCCCCCTTTCAAACTCTCCCAAACACAAGTTACTATTCCATTGATTTTCAACTCCATTTCAAGACCATTTTGAAAGGTAAAATCATATTCTCACTCTCCTCTTCACCCTTTACCTATCCATAGTCTTATATTTCAAAAATATGAACTTTTGAAATGTTAGGGTTTTGCTAAAGCTTGAGTTTTTATGGTGATTTTCACTTCGTTTCGAAAAATGGAGTTGGGTTTTTGTTTACTCATGTTAAGATGTATTATATATGTCAATTTGGTTGGGTTTGGGTGAAAACCCGAAGTGGGGTTTTGAGGCAATTTTAAAGGTGTCAAAAACTTGATTTTTGGTGGGTTTTAGGTTGAAATTAAAGGGCTGATGGCCTATATAGGTTAGGAGGTTGTTTTGGGACCTTTTGGGAGTCATTTGAGTGATTGGAAATGGAAATTTCAGCTAGTGTTGTAGGGAGCACGAAAATTGAAATAGTTGGGGATTGGTTTGATTTGGAAATTTGGGTGAAGTTGGTTTGAACTCAAAGGTTGAGTGTTGTTTGAATGTTAGCATTGATTGAGGTTGTTGGTTGTGTTTTTGGTTGGCTAGAAGCAAGAGGAGACGTCGAAGGAGCATTGGGACCGAATTCGGGCTCGTAGGAGTTTTGCTTTGGTTGCTAAGGAAGGGCGGTGAGTGATTTCAATCTTATTTTAAAGTTTGGTTCGAGTGTGTGTGGTGTGTGAGTGAAATGTGCTTGGTAGGCTATTTCTACAATTCAAGTTGTTATTTTAGCCATTGTTCTCCATTAAATGCTATTGTGTTGCCTATCTATGCTCTTGTGAATGGTGGTTAGTTTGTGCATGTATATCATGATATGTATATATGTGATGAGCATGAGACGTGGTTGATGATATGTGATGTGGTAATGAAAATTGGCACTAATTAACTTACCGGGTGTAAATGATCGATCATTAGGACTAGTGTGCACACAAATTGAGTCAAAACGTACGTGGCCTTGATGGCGTTAAGTCATCAAGGAGGAGTACGGTGATGTAATATTCCACCGGAAGCTTTTATATATTTTTACGGATGATGAGTGGAATCCCATCCGTAGGGCATGTGGCGATGAGTGGAATCCCGCCCATGCAAGGTCCGGTGATGAGTGTAATCCCACCGAGGTAAAGTGATTGTTGAGATTTAATCCGCGCATCCGGATAACTAATAGTGGCCAATTAAACTTGTTTATATGATTGCAATATATGATGTTGATACATGTTGTGGATATATGATGATAGAGCTTAGTAAGATGTAAGATACCATATTATTCCTCTTGAAAGACTAGCTAGGTCTACTCGATTACTTTACCAATGTATGTTGTAGGTGAGATTAGGATTTACATGCTTGAACCCTGCATTGTTGATGCTTTCGGTTTTAGAGCACCCTCACTAAGCTTATAGCTTACGCTCTCAATTTTCAACAATGCAGATCATTAGCGTGGTGTTAGCTCGGAGCAAGGCAAGAAGGGCTTTCCAAGTTTGTGGCTCAAGTACGGTTGTTAATTACGTATTAGTTAGCAATGTGGCAAGGGTGTTTTGTATGAGCTATGTATGACTCGTTGATTTGTTGATGTTTTGGATTGACTATGGTTTGTAAAGCATGATATGATAAATGCTTGTGTGTGGTGGCATGCCTTTAGATGTTTAAGTTGCCTTGTTAGTGAGTGCAAACCTCTTATATGTTGACTTGTGCCTTTTGGGGCCTTTTGAGTTTTCATGTATGACCTTAAATGCTAAAATGTTGCACTTGTTTGAATGCCATGATTAGATGCCTTGTTTCATGTTTGATTGCTTCCTTTAGTTTTAGTATGTTTGCTCAAATGTTTGTATGTGTATAAGAGAGTTTAAAAATGCATTTAGAGTCGTGTTGGGGGTCGATAAGTTGGAAATTGTGGAATTGCAGAGCAGGGCGTATCGATACGCCTAAGGGCCGTATCGATACGGCCTTGCCCAAATACCACGATTTTTGCCTGGCGTACCGATACCCTGGGGGTATCGATACCCTCCAAAGTTACTGGAATTTGGAGAAGTGGGGGAGAGTAGGGCGTACCGATACAGGGTTCACGCGTATCGATACGGGTCTACTCTGTTGACCTAGAAAGATTGACCGAGAAGGGCGTACCGATACGCTCAAGGGCTGTATCGATACGGTCTTCCCGGAGTTGACCCTTTGGGTTGACCTGGTCAGGGCATATCGATACCCCTAGTTAGGGTACCGATACGGTCTGCCCTGTAAGCTTAAAAATGGACTAGTATGTATGGTTGTGATTCGAATGTGATCTTTCTTTGGATGTTTTCCGCTGTTGTGAATCACTTAGGACTTAATATTCCTCTAGACAAGATTAAAATAAAAAGAGAAAAAAATAGGGTTGCTAACCGATGGGGAACCTCAACGGGTTTCACTCGGTTTTCCCCGTGTGGCCCACTCGGACCGGTCATCCGGCCAGACCGGGACGAGGGAGTTACACGACCCTCCCAATTTAAATTGATCCATTCATAATATTAACATTCGAATTTCTAAACTTACTTAAAGAATATATTTTTAACACTTATAAAACGTTGAAATTTTCTATTATTTTTTTAAGTTGGATTAATGTTTTTTTGTGTAAGTTAGATGATACTACAAATTTGGACTACACTTCTTCAATGGACTATCCCAGTGGGTTATGTTTGCCGCTTAGGTTTAAGCCTAAGACCATGCAATTTTGAATCCAAGATAACAAATGAATATATTTAATCTACTTAAAAATAATTCATTAAGCTAAACATTGGGCTATGTTTGCCGTTTAAGTTTAAGTTTAAGCATTGGATGGCAGACGAGTACAGAATTGTAGATTTTACACCGTAACCGTTTTAGTTGGGGCGAAAGTGGGTATGAGTTTCGTGAATAGTGAACGGATGTAGATGTAAAAAGTCATACCCGTCGTGTGTAGTGGGTAGGTAATGACTTTAAAACCTTACCAGCACCGTATTCGCCCTCATCCACCCACCATGCATCTACCTGTCTCGCCCACTAACTATTGACCATATGAATTTTGGACCATTATGAATTTAGGAATAAGTTCACAACCTATTCTGTAAACCTTAGATTTTAAAGGACATGCCTTATAATTTAATCAAATCTTAGGGTGTAAATGTTCTTTACAATTATCTATCGTCGCTAGTTAGTTAAATGTAGTTAAGTAAAATTTATACTGACGTAAATGTATTATATATATACATATATACTTGATCAATCAACAAAACATGCGAAATTTTACTTTTCTTTATATAAGTCTATGGTTTGTTTTTATTCATTCGATATTAATGGTTGCTTGCCAAGTGGGTACGAGTGGGTACAAGTTGAGTGGTGGACATCCAGTTAAATAATGGGTGTGGAGGTGGATTTGAGAATGTACCCACTTAGATGGGTGTGAATTTAAAAAATAATACCCATCGTGAGTGGTAGTTATATGATGGATATAAAAGTTTCAAGTAGGTATGAGTATGGGGAGGGGTATCCGCACCCACCCCGCCCATTTGTCATCCCTATTTAAGCTTAATGGGTTAGCATGGATATTGACTCCCTATAAACTAACAAAACTATGAAAACGTTTTTTAAAATTATTAATTTACAATTTAGTATACAAAACTTACATTTTAACAAAAAAAAAAAATGAAAGTATTTTTAATCTCTACATGATGAATAGAAATTTTATGTTCTTTTTCGGTGTCTCATATATATATATATATGCTATAATATTAATCAATTTATGATTTATAGTTGAGGATTAGGATTAAGATTTAATATATAGAGTTTAATCTTTAAGACTTAAGATTTAAAATTTAATTTTTTAATATTAAAATATACATAAGAACACTAAAAATACAGATAATTTTTGTTTATCTACGTGTAGTTGCAGGCTTCCTTCCAAAACATAAACGAATATGGAATTATAGTAGCTCGGGATTACAATTTCAAGGGTCACAAGTTAAGCTTTGATACTCAGATTATTAATTCTAGGACATATAAACTAACCAATTCAACTAATTTTACACTCAAAACAAAGTTAAAGAAATGAAGACCCGCAAAACAATACTGATTTCTTTTTTAGAACACCTTTATAATTTAAATCTCTTTTTGAATAATGTCTAAAATTAACTTGTTGCTTAGTCCCGAAGATAAAAGAGAATGATTTATAAAGGTATATAACTTCGTTTTGATTTCAATGAATGATGCATTGCTAAAAAGAAGAAAAGAAAGGAGAAGGAACAAAAGAGACAAAAGCCAAAAAAAAACATGAACACTTTAAATTTAATAACTCAAACAAAAACATTTAAAAAATGCAAAGCCAAAAAACAAAGTTTTAATTGTATAGTTAGGATTAATTATCATCAAATCCATCTATCTGGACGGTGCTTAATCTATTCCCACACGTCCAAGGCAGAATCCGATACTGCTTCTCTTCTCTTCTCGCCACCTGGCACCCTGTCCCCACACGGTTCTGTCTATAAAACCCTGTCCCCCTCCTGTCTTAAGATCTCAACCAACAACGGACACAACCGTTTTCTCCTGAAAGCCAAGAATCAAAGCATGGGTCGTTTCTGGACTCTACTCTCAAACCTTCATTCATTAGCCGGGTATATTTTTCACTTATTTAATAACCCATTTCTTGTTTGTTTGTTTTTCCTGCATTTGATGAACTGAAACTGTAATGTTTGCAGGCCTGTGGTGATGTTGCTGTATCCATTGTAAGAAATAAAAATTTGAACTTTTTGTCGTGGGTTTTCTTTTATAATTTCATACGTTTGTTTAGTTGATTTGTTTTTTTCTTTCTTTTTAGATATGCATCGGTTATAGCAATAGAGAGTCCAGGCAAGGAAGACGATGAACAGTGGCTTGCTTATTGGATTCTATACTCACTGCTGACTTTAACAGAGATGCTGTTTCAATCCGTCTTGGAATGGTAATAATTTAACAGTTTGTTTTGTTTGTGTACTAAAAACTAGATGAATTTTAGAGGATATTAATGAATGTTGTAGGATACCTATTTGGTACTCGGTGAAGCTGCTGTTCATGGCATGGCTGGTTTTGCCACAGTTCAGGGGGGCTGCTTTCATATACGAAAGGTTTGTGAGGGACCAGATGATTAAATATGGGGTTTTGAGAGGGCATCACCACAGCAAGAAGAAATCTGTGCAGTTCATCGTCCCCAAGAAAGACTGATACAAAAATCAAACATATATTCGAGATTTGTTGGTAATGATTAAGGTTGGTGGGTCTTGTGTTACTTTGCTTGCTTCATACTTCAAAACCTTGGGCTGTGGTTGTAAATGGTTGCCCTTTGTATAAGTTTATGGGTTTCGGACCTTTGAGTACATGTTGTAATGAGATGTAATGGAAGCTTTTAACTTAGTTGATGGGTCAATATCAGACACTGCTTGGTTGCTTTTTGTCCAAGTTTCTTGTTTATCTGTGCTGGGTTTCCTTTATTCTGAGCTTTTGACTGAGGAATTTGAAGGGACGACCAAGA
Organism: Hibiscus tridactylites; assembly: GCA_958450335.1. Classification (NCBI taxonomy): domain Eukaryota; kingdom Viridiplantae; phylum Streptophyta; class Magnoliopsida; order Malvales; family Malvaceae; genus Hibiscus; species Hibiscus tridactylites. The sequence goes on from OY288265.1 coordinate 107,113,944, forward strand.
AAAAAAGGGTGCAAAAGACAATGTTAGTGTGACCGACCGACACTATGAATCTATGATGTTAGGAAACCAATAGAAACGGACTCAACTGAAGCCCAAAATAGAAAAGGATAACATAAGCCCAAAAGTCTAATGGCCTAACAGAAGAAAAAAAAACTCCTAGTGTGGAATCTAAAGAGACCGGCGGCGACGACGGATGGTCGGAAAGGTAGTAAATACGGCGTTGTACGTTTGGATCAATAAATATTTGGGGTAAACTATAACAAAGGTCACTCATTAAGGTTAAGGTTACATTTGGGTCATCTAATTATTAAAAATTACATTTAGGTCACTCAATTATGGGTGAGGTTACAATTGGGTCATCCAATTATTTAAAGTTACATTTAGGCCACTCAATTATGGGTGAGGTTATATTTGGGTCACCCTTCATATTTAATAAAAGTATATCAATTTGTGTATTAGATTAATTAATGATTTCAAATGAAGTATTCTAATGTTAACGAGGGTATACAAGTGATTTGAAAGAAAACATGACTAAATTCATATACATTTTTAAATATGAAAGGTGGCCCAAATGTAACCTTACCCATAATGGAATGACCCAAATGTAACCTTTAATAATTGGGTGACCTAAATGTAACCTTGCCTATAATTGGGTGACCCAAATGCAACTTCTAATAATTAGGTAATCTAAATGTAATCTTACCCATAATTGAGTGACATCCGTTGTAGTTTATCCAAATATTTACTAAATGAAAAGGTTTTGATGGTCGAAAGTTAAATGTTTTAATGAAACGGGTTAATAGAAACGTTAATAGTCTTGAGGTAATTAAGAGGTAGTATTTATTTATATATATTCTTAATTTTTTGACAATACACTATTTACAGACATAATAATTTTAAACCTAAATCTCTTAAAATAAATATTTTTTTTTCACATGGACCACTTATTAAACTCGATGCATACATAACTTTATTTTCAAAGAAACTTCCGAAATCTTCATTTAGTTTAGACACCTTTTTGTAACATGTATAAGTTTCATAAACTCCCCCACACCGTAAGAAATCTTGGTTGGCTTTATGATTATTTATTTATTTATTAAAACATAAAGGCTCTTTCATATTATACTTGTAATTCCAACTTGTTAATAAAATATTAATTAAGTGAAAAATCTGAGTTGAGAGCAGTGAGTCAGGTCTCTCTTTTGTAACCCGAGTTGAATTAAAAGAAACACTGGCACCAAGGAAATCAAAGAGATTATCACTTCATTCATAAAATCTCATTTACAAGAATATTTAATTTACCATCCATTCATGGTAGGATACATCCTTTTTCTTCTTAAAGTTTGAAATTTTAGTCACGGACTCGATTAATACAAAAATAATATAGTTAAATTACATGACTTAGAAATCTATTAATTGACTGAGTGTTTAAGGATGTTCATATTGTCACATCTTGCATGAGTTCGAATCTCTGCATTTACTTTGAGAATGTAATACCTCTCTATTCAATAAAAAAAATACACGACTTAAAATTATCAAATTAAAGAACATGAACTAAATCTACTGTTGAGATTTCTACAGTGAAAGGAAATGAACTGTTTGGGAGAGAAGAATCAAGTATCTTTCTCATTGATTGAATCATATAGAGTACATCATTTATATACAACATAATTAGCTGACTAATATTCTAACTAATTTGTTAATTACTAACTAACTAGTTGACAGCTCACGTAACTAACCATGCAGCTAACTAACTTCCAAATTATCCTTTCAACACTCCCCCTCAAGTTGGAGGATGGTATATGTCTTTCATCCCCAACTTGCTTAAAAGGTAATAATGCTGGGTGACTCCTAAACTCTTTGTAAAAATGTTTGCCTGCTGTTCATTGGAGGAGAAGTGTAATGTTCGAATCATTCCTTTCTGAATTTTTTCACGCACAAAGTGACAATCGATCTCTATGTGCTTCGTTCTCTCATGGAAAACTGGATTGGCAGCAATCTGCAAAGCTGCTTGACTGTCACAAAACAACGTTGCTGGTACATCATGCTTGACTCCCAATTCTTCGATCAACCCCTTCAACCAGACAAGCTCAGCAACTGTAGTAGCCATGCACCTATATTCAGCTTCTGCTGAAGATCGAGAGACTGTGCTTTGCTTCTTCGATTTCCAGCAAATTAAAGAGTCTCCTAGCTTGACACAGAAGCCTAAGACTGAACGTCGAGTGATAGGACAGCTGGCCCAATCAGAGTCACAATATGCAGTAAGCATAGGATTGGAATTAGCAGATAAAAGGATTCCTTGACCTGGATGTTGTCTGATATATCGAACAATGCGCAAGGCTCCTTCATAATGAATCTTCTTAGGTGCTTGCATGAATTGACTTAAACATTGAACAGCAAAGATGATATCTGGACGTGTGTGTGTTAAGTAAAGCAATCGTCCTATTAGTCTCTGGTACGTTGACACATCTTCTAGCAATTCTTCCATAGAACCATCACAATCACTGCTGTCAATGCCTGCTGCAGTGTATTTAACATTTTGATCCAAGGGTGTCGATGCACAACGTGCTCCCCCTAAGCCTGAATCTGCTATCAATTCGAGAGCATACTTCCGTTGATGCAAGACGATGCCTTCCTTGGAACGTACCACTTCAATGCCAAGGAAATACTTAAAGGTACCTAAATCTTTCATCTTGAAGTTGCAGTGTAGTATTTCCTTGAGCTCTTTAATCATTGCATTATCATTCCCTGTGAGAAGAAGATCATCTACATAGATGAGCATTATTACAATTTTGTCACCCTTGACTTTAGTAAACAACGAGTAGTCATGCAAGCTTTGCAAGTATCCATTTGCAACAAGAGACTCTGTCAACTTCAAGTTCCACTGACGAGAGGCTTGTTTTAAGCCATATAACGACTTGAGCAGCCTACAAACCCGAGGTGAACACTCCCCTTGGCTGCGAAAACCCTCAGGTAATGTCATATAAACCTCCTCATGGAGATCACCCTGCAAGAAAGCATTGAAGACGTCCATCTGAAGCAAAGGCCAATCATAAATTGCAGCCAATGAAATCACAGTGCGCACAGTTACTTGCTTCGCAACAGGTGAGAAAGTGTCATGAAAATCAATCCCTTCACGTTGATTGTAGCCCTTAGCAACTAAACGAGCTTTAAAGCGCTCAATGGAACCATCTGAATTGTATTTCACCCGATACACCCATTTACATCCAATTGCTTTCTTGCCAGGAGGTAGGTCAACCACATCCCACGTGCCATTAGCCTCAAGTGCTTGAATCTCAAGTTGCATGGCCTCCACCCACCGAGGATCAGTAATTGCCATTTGGTAAGAAGTAGGTTCAACAATAGAGGATAAAGAAATAGCAAAGTGACGTGTAGGAGGTGATAAATGATCATAACCAATACAAGAAGAGATAGGGTACGAACCTGTGAGCAATGAAGCAGATGAGGAGGAATTGGTAGGACAAACAAAATCAGATAACCAAGTGGGAGGCTTGGAAACCCTAGTAGATTTACGCAATGGAAGAGAGGAAACAACAGGAGGCACTGGGAAATGGTCAGTAGGTAAAGGAGAATGTGCAGGAGACACAGGTGAAGTTTCAGTAGGCAAAGGTGAGGTTTCATTAGGCAAAGGTGAAGTTTCATTAGGCAAAGGTGAGGTTTCATTAGACAATGGTGAGGTTTCAGGGGTAAAAGGTGGAAGAGGTTGCTCAGTAACTGGAACAACTGGAATGTGAAGAAACTCATGATCAGCTGTTGGCAAAGAGGTAAGGGGAAACAAAGGAGATAAAGAATGACAGGTTTGAAATGGAAATATGTGTTCATGGAAAATTACATCACGACTGACAAAAAAGGCTTTGGATGTAATGTTGAAAAGAACATAACCCTTTTGATGAAGAGAGTAACCCATGAAAACTACAGAGGTGGCTTTTGGAGTGAATTTATCATGATTGTTAAGCACTGTGGCAAAGCAAAGACAACCAAAAACACGAAGATGAGACAAATTTGGAACACGTTTGTAAAGCATTTCAAATGGTGATTTCCATCCCAAAACAGATGTAGGTAAACGATTGATCAAGTAGCAAGCTGTTAAAACACACTCACCCCAAAACTTTATAGGAACATGAGATTGGAATTTAAGGGCACGTGCCACATTTAGAAGATGTTTATGTTTACGCTCGACCACCCCATTTTGTTGTGGGGTGTGCACGCAAGAGCTTTGATGAACAATGCCTTTAGAGGTAAACAATTCATGACCAGCAGTGTTAAAAAACTCTGAACCATTATCACTTCGAATGGTTTTAATGAAGGAAGAAAATTGGGTAGCAACATAAGTAATGAATTCTTTAAGAATGACAATAGCATCACTTTTAAGTCTAAGAAGGTAAACCCAAGTCATGCGAGTACAATCATCCACAATGGTAAGAAAGTATCTATGACCACTATGTGTAGAAACACGATAGGCACCCCAAAGATCAATATGCAAAAGAGAAAAAGGTTGATCTTCACGTGAAATGCTAATGGGAAAGGGTAAACGAGATTGCTTTGCTAAGGGACAAATGCCACAGTTTTTAACATGATCATAATGAGAAGTACAATTCAATTGAGACAATTTATTCATAGTAGTGAAAGATGAATGACCAAGTCGTGCATGCCATAGAACACTGGAAGTAGGCAAAGAGCTAGAAGAAAAGCATGACTCAGAAGGCACAAACAACGGTTGGGAAGATGGAGTAGAAGGCAAGGCATATGAAGAAGAGTGAAACGTGTAAAGATTCCCTTTGACTCTATCAATCCCCATCATCCTTCCATTGCAAAGGTCCTGCAAAAGGCAAAAGTGAGGATAAAAAAGAACACAACAGTTAAGGTCTTTTGTGAGTTGAGAGACAGATAAAACGTTAAAATGAAAATCAGGGACATGTAAGACATTGGATAAAAACAGGGAAGAAGAAATGGAACAAGAACCAATATGAGCAATTGAAGTGGTTTTACCATTTGGCAACTGAACAAAGGAGGGAGAAGAACAAGCAACAGGAGAAGTCAAACGCCCAAGATCAAATGTCATGTGATTAGTGGCCCCCGTATCAAGTATCCAATCAGTGGAAGAATGACCAAAAGAAGTACCTGCCATGTGTGCAGAAGCCTGCACCCCTGAGCCTTGACCAAGAAGATCCAAGATCTGTTTATATTGTTTTGGAGTAAAAACTGGCACAGGAGAAGGAGGAGATGAATTGTCAACAGGAGGGGAATCAGAACCAACCTCAACTGTAACATTGTTGGCAGAAGGTCCTTTACGTTTTGTGAACTTGAAATCAGCAGGATAACCAATCAACTTGTAACAGGTTTTCTTTTTGTGACCTTTAATGTGGCAATAGTCACAAGTCCCAGCAAACCGTCTACGCGAATTCGAAGATGCAGGAGCACCAGAAAATAATGCAGTGGGATCAGAAGGTTGGCTAACATGAAAGCGCTGGCCTTCTTCTTGAATAAGCATAGAATATGCTTGATTCACAGAAGGCAAAGGACGCATAAGCAGAATCTGACTACGAACCATTGAGTAAGACTCATTGAGACCCATGAGAAATTGAAAAAGTCGTTGCTGCGTACGATGATCAGCATTCTTTTTGGAGGATTCACAGTTACAAATAGCAAAAGGAGCAATAGAATCATATTCATCCCAAAGCAAACGAAGACGAGTATGATACACAGAAATGGACGATGTACCCTGAACATGAGAACTGATTTCACGATGCAAAAAATAGACTCTAGATCCATCAATTTTATCAAAACGTTCTTTCAAATCAGACCACACAAGAGCAGCACTAGATGCAAAAACAATGCCAGCAGATAAATCCTGACTAACAGTATTTAAGATCCAGGATAATACCAGTGCATTGCATCGTTCCCATTGCGGCTTCAACTCTGTGGAAATATCTTCAAGAGAACAGGATCCATCAATAAAGCCAACCTTGTTCTTTGCAAGCAAAGCAATGCGCATGGAACGACTCCAAACGCTGTAATTAGCAACGCCAGTAAGCTGATGAGAAACGAGCAAGGTACCAGGAGTATCTGAAGGATGAAGATAAAGACGATGGGAAGGATCAAGCTGGATATCGCTAATGGTTACCATGACAACTGAAATTGCCAGAAAAGAAGAAGAACAATCGAACAAAGAAGACGAAAAGAGAAAAAAACTCCGACGGAAGCAATCGGAAAAGGATCAGAACTCAGCGAATGATACCATGTTGAGATTTCTACAGTGAAAGGAAATGAACTGTTTGGAAGAGAAGAATCAAGTATCTTTCTCATTGATTGAATCATATAGAGTACATCATTTATATACAACATAATTAGCTGACTAATATTCTAACTAATCTGTTAATTACTAACTAACTAGTTGACAGCTCACGTAACTAACCATGCAGCTAACTAACTTCCAAATTATCCTTTCAACATCTACAACTAACATATAGTATAAGAATTAATGACAATATTTAATTTAACAAGTGTTGTCTGGATCAAAACTAAAAATTTCAAAATCTTGAGTATAGGAACTAAAAATGACCAACTTCAAGTATATAAATTAAATCTACAATTTATGCATGATACAAATATTAATCATAAAATTTAATTTATACACGTGTATATATATATATATATATATATATATATATATATATATAATTTTACATGTAATTTATTTTTTGACTTAGATGTCTTTAGGTAAGAATGTGACACGAAAAATGATCCTATTAAACACAATTAACTTTTTGGAAAAAAAGAGATGAAGTAATAGTTTAACTTTTTCTTAATGAAGATTAATCAAATGAAATGAAGGATGTTTTAGTCTATAACAGATGAAAAGACTAAGATAAAGGACCAGATGGGGATTGATCGAGCGATTGTTTTTTAAAAGTTTGAAATTATTTTAAGAATTTTTATATGTATTATTTATTAAAATTTATTTCGTCTCAATTTATTTTTTAATATAAAATTTTACGACCGTCCTTAAAAGAAGGGAATCGGTTTTATAGTATTATTCAAAGTTATGAGAAACAGTTCATCATCAGCTTAAGCACCGGTTTTCCCTGTTTATCCACATATATCTGATTCAGCCAATAGTCAGAATAGCAGATCAAGAGTTCTTTATCATATCACTAAAGTTGCATAACAGAATCATTCTCATTTTTAATACTAAAAATTATTCAAGGGAAAGCTGAAGATAGTGTCAGCGTTGGAATTGAAAATGGGAGATGAAAACCAATCATATATGGGAATGGACAGACGTCTAATTTAGTCGTCGAATAAAAAATTGTTACAAATAGGTCACAGATTTGTTATAATTGAAACGAAACAAACATTTAATGTGGCTTGATATACTAATAGTTTTAGTTCTAAAGCTTATACATTTTTATCAATTTGGTTATAATTCGAAACAACTTAATAAATTTAACCCTTCATATTTAAAAATTTCACCACTGCACCCTTCTGGGACACCCTTGGACCATTTGTCCAACTCCCTGCTACTGTTCATCAACTCGATAACCGAAAATGAGATAGCTCGACATAAATATTTACATCACTATTGGAGAATTGATAGACTAATGGAACAAATCTATTATGACCCTAATACTACATGCTAGTAGATACAATCATTTCACTAATGAAATTTTTAAATATGAATGGTGAAATTTATTGAATTGTTTTGAATTAGGACTAAAACTGTTATTATACCAAGCCAAACCACATTAGAATACAGTTTCAATATTAATAATGTAATAACTTGATTATAACAAAAATTTAATTGAGTGACTAAATTGTAACTTTTCGAGAGAGAAAAGTGACTCGTTTATAACCAAATACATAATTGAGTGACTTGAAGTGTATTTTAACCTAATTATTTATACATAACTATTGACATAGATCATAACACCAACACCTTTTCAGAAAGTAATCCTCCACCACCATACAAAAAGCAAAAAAGAAGACATGGGAACATGTGGAAATCTTAACCCAAATGTACTTCCTTTCCCTCCAACTATATAACCCAATGATTCCAATTGGTTTATGGGGTCAATATTTTTTTTCCTTAACCACAAAACAATGGATCATAACCTGATGCTGAAGTTTCAATCCATCAAGAAATCAAAGAAGCGGCAGTTTTTGGACAAGGTTTTACTCTACACATTCATAGCATTCACTTGTTCATTCTTCTGTTCCACCCCTTTTTGGCTCCCTCCCTTGTTTTCCTCATTCAAGAACTTTATCTTCGTTTCCTCAACAAAAATGGGGTCAATCATATACAACCCCAAACTGTTATTCTTTCTAGGCAACCTTATCGTCGTGGTTCTCATCGGAGAGTCCAAGTTTTTCGCTTATTTTTCAGGCTCTGGGGCTGAGTATGTCGATGGTCATCGGAGTCCAAGCCTCGGGAATGATTCGATCCTCGAAGTGAAAAGGGAGATGAAAATGAAGCATTGCGAAGAGAACATTACGATGACGATGAGTTTCGAGGTCGAGGATCATATTAGAGAAGTAAAGAAGGAAAAGAATGAGTTGCAGGGAGAGGTTGAAGTTGTTTTGCCTACTGAGGAATTGAAGAAAAGAGCTGATGATTTCATTGCAAGGGTCAACAGGCAAAGGAGGCTTGAAGCTAGATTCTTAGTCAAGTAAAAGCCAGTGAGTAGCCATCACCATCTTTCAAAGATATTAAAAAACATACTCGTATTCGATACATACTTGTATCCGACACTTTCCGAAATCCGAAGCAGTGAACCTCTGAGTTGTAATATCTTTTCTGTAACTTACTGGAAGAGCTGTTATCAGAAGAGTTTTTACTTCATATATATGCTTAAGCATTTCCAAAATTCTTTGATTTCCCTGGAATTGATGAAAAAGGAAATGAAAGACATTGATTTCCCTGGAATTGTTTTTTAAAAGAATTATGGCCACGAAATTACCAAAGTTGGACAGATAAAAAGGTTGCATTGCACCGCCCATATCTTTTTTGTTTTAACACAAATGCTTTTTCTTTCTTTCTTTACCAAAAAGAAAAGGTAAATCAATTCTGATTTAAAATATAAATTTCATCTTTATTTTATCTTAAAGCCATTCATTGTTTTTCACATTGTGTTTGTATTAGTAATTTTTTTCTATGTAATAAAATAATCATTTAATTACCATTCTTATGTTGATTGTTCAACTAGTTTAATTGAGCGCCTAAACTGTGGTTTAGGCTACAATGTAACCAAAATATTGAATGAACTTCAATTCTTTAAGTTCCATTATAATACAATTTATGCGTTTGAAATTCAAATCCTTTTTTCCAATTCAATTCTAATTCAAGGACCATGTTAGAAAAAAAGGTGTCAACTTTTGGTACCACTTTGGACCAAAAGAGAAAAACACAAATAACATATAGAAAAAAGTGTCAAATTCGGATACCAAGCAATATATTTAAGCCAACAAGAAACCGAGTTGCAAATGTTGAAATTCAAACTCAAATATTGTTAAATGCAAAATAAACTTTCCAAATGCAGGTCTACTTCAATTTCTACCAGAACATTGAAACAATGAAAGCTTTATCATGCAAATGTTACAAATGCTGTTATTTAATTTCCCTTATTTCCCACTAACAATAAAGGAAAGATATGTAATTGCATTGATACTGAAACGAAGTTTTAACGATAATAATCAAAAGCATCAACTGAAAATCCTAATTCTGATGTTAATGGCATCTGTTGCTTCACTACATTTATCTAAAACACGTTAGCTTAAGTTGCTGGTTTGTGATTGTACAGAACTGTGCTCTAACAATTTAGACGTACCAGTATTATACGTCATTTGTAAGATATTAATCCGCTCTCCGAGGATGTACTCTTTGAGTTCCTCGATTGCAGCATATTCCTTCTCCATTAGCAGCTCCGCATCATCGCAATGCTTGATTTTAGATTGCACCTTCTTTAACTATATTCGAGTTAAGGACAAATATTAGGCATGGGTTATGGATAAATCGAATAGCATCATAATAAACATTAAGTGGAGAATGAAAGTGGAACAGGTAATTTTGACGCACTTGTGCTTCGATTATGGTTGCAACTAAATGCTCGATCTCCCTCTCTTCCTGCACAGCTAATAATTTGGCACGAGCAGCAGCTGCTCCGAGACCTGTTGCAACTGCTGCTCTGATTCGCAATGGTAAAGGTACATCATTCTTCTTCGGATGTAACTCTTGAGATCCTGCAAGTGAGTATCTTCTTAGAAATTCTAATGATGATTAGGAATAGAGGACTCCATTCTAAACATGCAAAAGATCAAAAGCAAAGCACAAATCGGAACCATGAAAATATTAAATATATGATGTCTATGTGCTCAGTGATAAGAGACAACCCATATGAAAACCCAAGAAGAAGATATCATAAAGAAAAGCTGGCAAGAAGCAATATGAATAACATCTAGTTTTGATCCCATAATCTGGTTCTTCAACCTAAACAGTCAAATGATGTTGCAGAACTGTATTCAACAAGTATATATACCTGATGGACTAGACCTCTCCTTTATCTCCGATGCTTCGATATCATGAGCTCTAAAACATATATGAGATCGAACGCGTCAAAACACCATAACGATGCAAAAGCTTAAAGTAAATTAAGGTGCAAAGGGAAAGAAAAGTACGAATAAGAATATCAACTTTTAGACAACCTTAAAGTAGGAGATATAGACCCATTAGTTAAATCAATCTGATCACCATCAAATATTTCCCTCGGACATGACATTTCATCAGAAAGCATCGCAACTGCAGCTTCAGCTGCAGCAGCAGTGATTTGAGGCTCAACCATCGTAGAGATGCGAGCAACCTGTAGGAAAAGCAATCAAGTATGTATAATCAAAATCTTTAAAAGAATGCCTGTATTTTTATACATGCAGCAGACCTAGAATATAACAGGAAAGCATAAAATCAGATAAAATGAAGACGTCAAGTATTAGTAAGATAGTCTGGTACAAATTTCTGAAGAAAAGTCTCTTACCTGCTTCATGAGAGAACTATCAGCATCTGGAATGGAAGCATTGCGTTTTTTCTTCAAAGGAGGTTCTTGATTTTCAGAACCCCCATTCTTTTCGTTCTCATTTGTGCCATCATAAACTTGATCCTCATTTATAATATTCTCTTGATGCTCGGATGAATGAACAGGATCTGGTTTTACGCCATTTATGTTCATACCCATACTGCTGGAATTGCCCCTTCCCTTGGTCGAATCTATCAAAGACTCACCAAAAGGCAGCTCAATGAGCTTTGTAATACAATCAAGTTTAGACTTGGTTTGAACATTCTGAGCAACAAGATCCCAGTCATCCCCGTGTTTCAGAACAGAATCCAAAAGAAGAAGAGTTTCTGCTTCAGTCCACACAGCACCATTGGTCACACTCTTCTCACTGCAATCTTTCAATTTGAAATCATCCATAGATTTATCCTCCCCATAATTTCCACTTTTGAAGCATTTAACGCAAACTACAAAGTTATCCTGCAGATGCAATACATGTATCAGTCGGCTCCACTAAAAAATCAAGCTGACTGCATGCCTTCAGCTTTGTGCAGGTAATTACAACAACAAACATAGAGAATATATATATATATATACACACACACAAACATACATGCATACATACATACATTGGCACCCAACTGAACTAGATGGGGTGTGCCAAATCAAACAGAATTTGATAAGAAATGTAGCTAATAAAGCTTGTAAAAGAGACCAAGTTTAGAACAAGAAACATATGATTACACCTACAGAACCATTTACTTCGAGAACTTGAATCCTCATATCAAATGCTAAGCATAAATTCCACATAAGCAAACCATTGTTCTTCGGGATAATTCAGAGAGAAACACAATATCAAACGAAAAATAAAGGCAAAACTATCTTTCAAATTCAACTTATCTTTTAAGGAGAAAAAAAGAAATACCTTTTTATACTCATAGTACCCAGAATCACAATTATCTCCACAATGACCACAATGTAGCCTCTTCAAATCACCAAAAACATCAGAGTATGAAGCCAAAGGAGGCAGCTTGACTCCACTCTCTTCAACCCCATCCCCACTGTTCGTCCCCTTAACAACCGGCGCCGTAAGCGGCCGCAAAGAATTCGGTGTGGCCACGACCCGGACTCCATTCGGAGCCCCGTTTTCGACCCGAACCCTATCATCGCTCTCGGAACCTTGGCGGGGCGGAGGCGGGGCGACGAAGTTGATCAAACCCCAGGTTTCCAAGAAGCGGAAGACCTTGTGGAGCAAAGTGACGTCGCCGATGAGGGATTTGCGGATTTCGGTGAAGGTGAGGCGGCGAGAAGGGTCTTCCCGGTATTTGTTGATGATGAAATCCCTGAACTCTTTGTAGATTTTGGGGGTTCTCGAGATTGAGCTTCCTTCGAAGAATTCTTTCAATGCTTGCCTCTCTGTTTCGTGAATATCGTTCCAAGCAAACCAACCTGTACAAAGAAGATGAAGATGAAGAAGAAAGTAGTGGGACTGTGGGGTTAGGGTTTTGGGGGGAAGGGGAATTGAGTAATTAACGAGGGACTTACTGGAGTAGCTTGGTATGGTGTAGAGGTCGAGCTCTGGTTCTTCGGGTCTAGTTGAATCCGGATTCGGGTCATGACGAGGATTGTTCTCCATTCCCGGATCCTTGGTTAGTTTTAGAATGAGAGATTTTTTAGTTAAAGAGACCTACAAATTCAATAGAAACGACTCTCTTTCTCTCTCTCTCTCTTTTGAACTGAGGGATCAATTAGCAATTTTAAAATAATAAAAACACTTTAAAAAGATTAAACCTTTTTAGTCTACCCGTTTGAGCCAGCCACTCCTCTCCCTTCCTATCCTTTCTAGTTTCTATAAGAGAATATTAATACAGAATTGTATGCGTCGCATGCATGATTGTAAATAATTTTTCTAATGAGATTTTTTTGTACATACAAGATTTGAGTAAAAATTTTATGTCCCTAACCATGGCTTTTATTAAAAAATATTTAAAATTAAATTTTAGGCCTTAATTTTAATTTTCATATTCAAAACCTTAAACCCTAAAAAATACACCATGCTCCTAATTCTCTACACTCTAACTCTAAGTCTTAATTTTAAACCATAAACCCGCTATTTTAAAGTGGATGTATCAATGAGGGCATAATTAAGGGGTAGACGATTTTCATCCACAAAATTTTAAGTTTAAAACATGTTTAACTGATATTAAGTAGTTTATCAGTTAAACCGACTCATTAATAATAACAAAATTGGCTTAATATCAAAATAAGTGTTCAATTATCTCGTTTTTTAGATGCTTAAATTATTTTATTTCTCTTTTTTATGTGCCTAAACTTTTTTTTGCCCTTTTAAGTGCCCAACTATTAATTTTTTGATCAAAATAAATGTCCAAGCTATCATTTTTAATCAAAGTAGGTGCTTCAGTTTGACCTTAAAATATACTAAAAAATAATACTTTGGGCACCTAAAAAGAAAATTTGAGATAATTTAGGCATTTAAGAAGAACAAAAAATAGTTTAAACACTTAAAAAAATGAGAATTTGGACACTTATTTTGACATTAAACTAAAATATTTTTTTCATACTTTTTAATAGCTATTGAGGATTTAGCTGTAGCAATTTTTTTTTCCTTCTCCCAAGCTCTTCCATTCTTGATAGACTTTCTCAAGCTGATACTATTTTAGTCTTAAATATCGAAAGTTGATCTTAAATCAACAATTTACACGTCAACAAAAGAAGAAGGGCAAATGGTTGAGGCTATTTATGTTTTTAAACTTTTTTTTTCTTTTTAGGTGTTTAAACAATTATTTTTTTGGTTCATTAAAATGTCAAACCAAAATATATATTTTGACAATAAATGATTATTAGGGCACCTATTTGATAAAAAAATAGTTTGAGCAATTAAAAGAGACAAAAAAAATTAGGAACTTGAAAAAGAAAAACAAGATAATTTAAGCATTTAAAGGAGGCAAAAAATTCGGTACCTAAAAAAAATTGGACACTTACTTTAATATTAATTTTTTTTTCTTAGGAAAAGGCTTAATACCTACTTTAGTCCCTTTATTTTAGTTAAATTCTCATTTAGCCGTTTTGCTATTCTGATCATTTTGACCCCTAAATTTACAATCCGTTGTCAACTTATCATGGACGATTCTCTAAAAAGAAATGATGCATGGTCTAATCAAGTTTTAGTACACATAAAAAAAACATTTTTAAAATGATATTTATTACAATTACAGAACATAGAGTACATGCCATTTTTATTAGAAAATATTAAAGGGCTAAAATAATAATAAATTAAACTTGAGATGTCAAAATGATTGGAAAAAATAAAAACATCAAAAGTAAAAAAAAAATCACTGAAGTATTACATCCATTTAAAAGATTCATTTTTTGAATAAACAATAACATTCGTCGTTAAACTATTTTCGTTTTTTATTTTAGTCGCCAAATTATTTTTAATAAAATTATTATTAACGTTATATTTTTCTGGTCACTTAACATCAAAATTAATGGTGATATTAATGTGTATTCTTTTAATTTTCATGTCTTTTTCTCTCCCTTCGTTAGCAGTCTATGTGTTATTTTTAGGGTAAATAAGGTCATTAATTCCGCTTTTTATTTTGATTACTGATTTTTTTTTATAAATTATCACTAATATTACGCTCTTTTTAATTTGATCAATGACCGTTAAAAATTAAATTGCTCTAAGTGACTAACCACTAAACTAAACTTTAGATTTATTATACTTTTATTACTCGAATCATTTAATGAGTCCTTTTTCAAGCTTTATTTTAAAATTATTTTGCGAGTATCTTTAGTATTTGACTCATGAGATGTATAAACTGAATTACGTTTTTGTAGAAGCTCAACAGTAGAATGACACTCCCAACCCAATTTTTTACACTTTCAACGTTAAAAATTGAACCTTTAACAATGCTTACAAAGATCCAGGGCCTTACTTCGCTAGACCAACTAGTTGTTGACAATATTTTTTTTCATGTTTAAACATGAGAAAACCAATATTGCTTACTAGGGGTGTTCATTGTCGGGTACTCGAAAAATCGAGTACTTGGTTCATCTGGATATCTCCTTTGTCGGCTCGTGTCTCGGCCCGTTATATTCGGGTACCTGCTACTCAGGTACTCGATTCATATATTTTTTTAAAAAAATCACATATTAAACACATAAAATTTAAAAGTTTATAATACATAATTCAAACAAAAAATTAGTGATTTGAAGTTAGTTTTAACTTTAAAGGGTGAAATATTTAGATATATATTAAATTTTATCACCAAAAGAGTATATTAAAAAGATTAATCTCGATTGTAATTTTTTCCTTCAAATATTATACTGACAAATCAATACAAATATTTTTTTTAAAAAATTTAAACATAAAACTTAAAAGTATATAATAGGAACATAGAAATAATTTAGGAATTTGAATTTAATTTTGGAATAAAAATATTAAAATACCTAAAATAAACATATAATTTAAAATATAAAAATATATATTAAAATTGTCGGGTCGGATACCCTGTAAGAGAAAATTTTCGTCCCAAGCCTGCCCGTGTACCCAGAAAAATTATGGTGTCGGGTATCGGCTCGATAAAAAAAATAAAAATCTTTACTCCGTCGTCGAATAATCGAGCCGGATCAATCGGGTCGAATAATTTTTCACACCTCTTTTGCTTACTTCCGTTGTACTCTTCCTTTAGAAGAAACAAAAAGACAAAAACAAATATAAGCACCCATTCAAACTTCATAAAAAGCAAAGGGGAGAGAAAAAAACAACAAAACAAATTGCAGACAGAGAAGAATGTAACCCCCTAGACCCGCCTATGCGTTTCACGGATCCTAGGAAGTCACATTAGGGTCACAAGAGCGACCCACTGAAAAATTTCAAATAAACATATGGTTAAACATTTAAAACCATAAAATAAATATCTGATTTAAAAATACAATTTCAGAAATCGTTCAAAATGATAAAACAATCATAATACCAGTTGCGGAAAATAGTTTCAGACTCATTTGTATAATACAAACACGACACACATGCCCCCTAGTTACACAGATACCATACTCCTTGACGAGCCGAAGAAACTTTCATACCGACGTTGATAGGTGCAACTTGTCTGATCTTTTATCCTGAAATGGTAAAAACAACATGAGCTTGGGAAAGCTCAGTAATACAGAACTACCAAAAGATGCTATACGTTCATGTAGACATATGGTAAGCATAACATTTTCATGATGATCCAAGAAGTGACAGTTTTCTTTTCCCTTTCCTTTATTTCAGGGTAACATTATACTTGAGAATAACGACACTTGTTCTTTATTCACTCATCGAGTAACAGATGAGAATATTACAATCTGATAGATTGAGAAGATGAAAACAAGGAGTTTAACGCCTAATGTGTTCTTTAATCAGACCTTAAGAATTAAACGGAAATTACATAGGCTGATAACATACGAGGTAGGAATTAGAGAGTTGGCGTCTAGTGTGTTCCAATAAGTACATATCAACATACATAAGTACCTAACATTATATCACATGAGCACATAACAGATTAAATGCAAATGTCCAATGTTCATACTGAAGTTTACAAGAAATACCCTCCAACCTTACACCACTATGCAGTCCCCCAGAACTGCATCCATAAGGACTTACCCTAGGCCCGATGGGCGTAGGTGCCACCTAAGGGGGTGCCTTAGGTCCATAAGGACTTACCCTAAGCCCGATGGGCATAGGTGCCACTCAAGGGGAGACCTTGAGTCCATAAGGACTTACCCTAAGCCCGATGGGCGTAGGTGCCACCTAAGGGGGTGCCTTAGGTCCATAAGGACTTACCCTAAGCCCGATGGGCATAGGTGCCACTCAAGGGGAGACCTTGAGTCCATAAGGATTTACCAGCTTGATCAGGGCTGTACCGACAGAGACTTCATATCATAACCCAACAGTATACCCCAGACAGAATTCAGTGTTCAGATTCCAGACATGGTTAACAGAATATATATAACAGATATTTTATTTATAACATCAGAAACGGAAGAATTCATATTTTTGACAGATAAATGGGCATCCTATCGAGCAGAGCAGACATTTCAGTATACATTCTGCAAACAGATTGTTCCATCATATATCAAGCTAACATATCATACTATCAAGTAGGCAGAGAATGTCATGCAGTTCATTCAACAGAATATAGTACACACATGGAACACACTAGATGGGACAGATCATTTCTTAAAAATGCTTGGCATTTACGGAATAAGACATATTGAACTTGTGACGATTTGAACGGATTTCTGAAACGTGGCCTCTATTAGAAGGGGTTCATACTAACGGTTTAACTCAGATATTCAGGAGATGATATATCAAGATCTTTCAGAGCTTTGGCATATCCTGAGTGATTCAGCCATTTAGGCTTACAAGGGCATTATGATCATTTTATCATACCTGGACATTTTGGTAATTTATACCAACAAGGCGTAACCGATGGCTCAAAACTTCTATTTGCCCATCAGGTATCCAAACAGGCGTTCAGAGATTTCTACGTCAAGATCTTTCACGATACCAGTTATATTCGGGGCTATTTTGATTACTTGGGCCAACGAGGGCTTCTTGGTCATTTAACTATCAGGGGTGATTTTCGTAATTTAGCCCATTAATGATGATACGACGATTCACAATATTTAATATTTCCAGAAGTTTATCGAGCCTCCAAAACTATTCGAACTAACATACCTCAATCTTGCATTTCTAACCAACCCTTCTAATGTATCTGGCTGTATAGTATATCTGAACGGTTGCTTTCGTATTTCACCACCAGACCTGCCGCAGAGTAGTCGAACTCATATTCTGTGTAGAAAACTTCCAACCTTATTTTAATATCAGGAGTGATTATCGTATATGAGTGTGATTCCTAACACTTAGGGGCGCTTTAGCCCTTAAAGTCTTAATAAAATCTCAGAATTTCGTCAAATGCATATCTGCATATTTAGCTCAAGAGGGCTTTTCAGTCATTTTGAAAATTGGAATAAATCCACCATTTCTTTCTGAATTATCATTTGGTACCTTCATCATTCACGTATTCAAACGAAATTAAGTCGTCATAACTCTCCGCCTCTTTATAGACGATTCATTCGTTACAGAACTTGAGGGTATAACGTTATTCTTATATAATTCACGCATTGCTATCATAGGGATCGACTTAGGATTTCAACAATATTTCCAGAGAATTCTCATTCATGTGTTATACAGAGTTTGAGGGATTATCCAAGTTTGTATCACACGAATTGCATATTAATGCCGAAGTCTTTTCATTGAAACATACACCTTGGGTGGTGTAAATTACATAATCAGGTCGAAATGCAGATTTTAGTTCATTTCTTTTATCAGAGGGGTAGTTTAGTCATACTTATGCTCCAAGGGCATTTTCGTAATTTCATATCCAACATCTCATACTTATTTTTCGTATCGAATTCAGCTTAAGCAGATTTCACAAAACACTTATCATAAGCATGCATGCTTTAACCAGGTATCAACATGTACATAAAGCATACAAGGGGTAGTAATGTATTACCTTAGTTCCGAGTTATACCGGTTGACTCCTGATACTACATTCGATCGCATTAGAATCCAGACTGGATGTCCCATGACATTTCGAATACCGAGATACTTGCATACCTTCAAAAACACAAATTTAACATTTCAGTTCTTATCCATAGAGCTTTTAACAAAATTAAACACTTTCGGGTTCAAGGTCAGATTCGGAGGCCTTCGGGTCAGAATTTTGCAAAACGGGCTTCAAAATCGGACTCCGGACGTCGAAAAACATGAAATAGGGCTTTTCGGAAAAGTTGACTTTTTAGTCAAAGTCAACGGTCAACGGGCAGGTCAACGGGCAGGTCAACGGTCAAAGTCAGCGCTGACGTCATGCTGACGTCACTGGTCCAAGGCTTACTCTGTGAGTTGACTCACTGGGTTGACTCGGGCGAGTTGACTCACCGAGTTGACCCACTGAGTTAACTCGGAGGAGTTGACTCGGTCAACGGGTCGGGTCTTGTCCGAGTTGACCGGTTCAACCGGTCCAACCGGTTCAGACCGGTTCAGTTTATGCGGACCGGCTCTCACCTTAAGAAACCCGAAGGTCGCCGGACGGTCGCCGGAACTTCGCCGGAAATGTCGATTTCGTCCGATTCACCTGCAAAAATGAATTGTTTCAGCTATATACAACGTCACTCGAACCAAAATGTCAAAAACACATCGGAATTTAGCCGGATCTTACTCCGAAATCCCAAATCTTGCCGAAAAATAGCGCTACTCCGACAAGGGGCCAAAACGGCGGCAAAGTTGAGGTGGCTCACATGGTTTTGTAGATCGGGACGCGAGGAGCTCGACTGTGCCCACGGTGAGGCGAGTCGACGTTAGGAACGGCCGGAAAAATGAAGAAAGGTGGCGGACGAATCCTAAATGCTTCCAGATCCGTTTCTGCCGCAAACGGTCGGCTGACGGCGCGCGTGGTTGGCGGTGCTGGGCTCGGGGCTGGTCGGTGCGCACGCCGGTGGTGGCGGTGGCGTGTATGAAGCGGCGGTGCAAGCTCTCCGGAGAATTGAAGAGTTGGTGAGAGAGAGTTTCTAGAGAAATCGGGTAAAGGGGGGATATTTTTTTTTTGGTAGCTGAAAGGTCACCATCCAAAATAAATGGGAGTTTTAACTTTATTATTCTACAGAAACGAATTCGGAGGGGCCTTAAACAAAGATGAGCTCTTGGCTCAGCGGTTAAGCCCCAGGCTTAGGGGTGTTGAGGTTACGGGTTCAACACCCCATAAGCTCATTTTCATAAGTTTTCATTATTTTTCATTCCCCTTCATTTCATTTCCCCTTTTCTAAAATTTTATAATATATTTTTTTTTCTAACTTCAGAGTGTTACAGAAGGAGAGATGGGTGATTACAAGTTTCTCAAGATAAAGGACGCCGTTACTTGCATTAACCAGAAAATTAACCTAATTGCCGCCATTGCCGACCTCAGTCCGCCCCAGAAAACCAAAGGCACCGGTACGTACCGCCATTTCTACACTCTCTATTTTTTGGCCCGCTCTGCTATATATCGAGATTCGAAGCTTCAGTTCAAATGTGACTGTTACTGGTTCTTATGACACCATTTGTGCCCTTACTGTTTACAATCTTTCTATGAAACTTATAGAGACGCGGAAGATGATTCTTTCTGGGAGAAATTCTTCCCTATTTTACTGATATTTTTGCTCCTTTTTTTCTGATTGTTGTAAACTTGTTTTGCTCAGCCGGAATTTATGGTTTCTTTGCAGATTATATCTGTAAGCTGAAAATAATCGATGAGTCACACGAGATCAGGTTTCCCGTGCATGTATTTGCTCAAGAAATGGACGATCTTCCTCTTCTCGCGTCTGTCGGAGACATTATTCAGCTTTCACGTATCAAGGTATGCTCTGATATCCATAGTGTTTTTTTCTACCCCCTTAATAGCTCAGTTCATGTTTCAACTTTAAATTTTGTTTACTATACTTTGTTGAAGCTCTTTTCTGGGATTTGGAAGAAATGAGTAGACATGTCTTAACTCTTACGGCATTTCATCTTAATTACCTTATAACTGAACTCGTATAGGATTTCATGGCAGTTTAGTTGTTTGGGATATTACCAATGTGTATTTCACTACTAATTTCACGTATAAAATACACTTCTTTAATCAAAGAGGAATTTCATTGTAATGTAAATCAAACATAGGAAAGGGATACATAAGAATCCCAGTAGAAATTAAACCCAAAGGACTACATAACAAAGTAGCGGCTGGAATGCTTGATTGAAATCAAGCCACATCGAACAAAAACTGCCTGATCCTAGGAAGCAAAGCCGATAAGAACTCGACTGTCATTAGTACAACCACAAGCTACGTCATTAGGCGTCTTCCATCAATTGGACCTCTCGAACTGGTGTGTCGGATTCGACATCAACAATCTTGTACTTCTTGGTAAACTTGCAAACCTCAAGGAATGTTACAGCTATGAAATTAAACTTTAGTAAAATTAATTCGTATAGGACTCAAGAAACCAGAACTCTGGTGTCGAGAAAAACGAGTCGTCAACGTCTTTGAGTAAACCTACCCTATGGAAGGGGCCAAGGGTAAATCCTAGGCTAAAATTATTATACCATAAGACATAGCTCTCTCATACCGGGAAAAGGAGGATGACTGGCTTAGGAGGAGGATGTAGTTGAGTGTGGGAGATTAGGGAAAATAAGGGTTGGAGGGAAAGGAAGAGGCTGTTGTTGGTGGCTGTGGGAGCCAACCCTCAACTGGAAACCGATGGTTGGTCGGGGATGGAGGAGATCCCACGACTGAAAGAGAGAAGGCAATGGAGTGAGGATGAAAGAAAGGAAAAAAAAGTGGAGAAGAAAATGGAGAGAAACAGAAACCTCCCCAAAGACCTAAGGCTTCTTTTTCTTTCTTTGAAAGAGGGGAAATGGGGAAGGAACAAAAGTTTTTGGAGAAATCTGTAATTAGTCAGAGTAATTCACACTCTCTTAATCCATTAGAAAAGATCTGTTACATATTTATATACAAGATATATATCTATCTTAGGAAACTATAAATTAGGAAAGAGACTAATTCTAGGATAAGATATAATCCCTTAAAGTAAGGTATTCAAATTACACGAAATATTCCTAAATACATAACCTACACTCCCCCTCAAACTGGTGTATATATGTTGTATATACCCAGTTTGGATGATAGCTCATCGAAAGTTACTCGTGGAAGAGCTTTGGTGAAGATATCTGCCAGCTGTTTCTTTGTTGGAATGTACTGTAGTTTTGCAACTCCATTGTTAACCTTCTCGTAAATAAAATGTCTGTCTATCTCAATGTGCTTCGTCCTATCATGTTGTACTGGGTTTTTTGCTATACTCACAGCTGACTGGCTATCACTAAATATCTCAAAATCATTCTTGTCATCTAAGTCCAGTTCTGTAAGGAGTCTTTTGATCCACATTCCTTCGCATATTCCAAGAGCTAGTGCTCTAAACTCTGACTCAGCACTACTTCGAGAAACAACTGCTTGTTTCTTACTTCTCCAAGTCACCAAATTACCCCAAACGTATGCACAGTAGCCACTAACTGACCTTCTATCACTTAATTCACCTCCCCAGCTTGCATCCGTATAAACCTTCACTGTTCTGTCTTCATTTTTTCTAAATATAAGTCCAGCTCCTGGTGTAAACTTCAAGAACCTTAGAATTCTATTAACAGCTTCCAAATGTTCTTCTCGAGGGTCACTCATATGTTGGCTGACAATGCTAACTGAGTATGCAATATCAGGCCTGGTAAGAGAAAGATAAATCAACTTCCCAACTAACCTTTGGTAGGTTTCCTTGTTTACTGGATTTCCAGTTCCTTCCTTGCAAAACTTCAAGCCCGGCTCCATTGGAGTTTCAACTGGTTTGCAACCGAGCATTCCCGTTTCTGCAAGAAGATCCAAAACATACTTACGTTGGTTTATGACCAGCCCTTCCTTGGACCTTGCGACTTCCATACCCAAGAAATACCTCATACTCCCTAAATCCTTGGTTTCAAACTCCTTTGCAAGATCCATCTTTAGCTTTTCTATTTCTTCTATATTATTGCCAGTGATAATCATATCATCTACATAGACAATTAGGAGAGTTATCTTACCACTTGATGCAACTTTCCTGAATAGTGTGTGATCCGCTTGGCTTTGTTTGAAACCATTATGTGCCATAGTCTTAGCAAATCGATCAAACCATGCTCTGGGAGACTGTTTTAAGCCATATAAGGATTTACTGAGCTTACACACAGTTTTCTTAGTGACCTTTCCTTCTAATCCCGGAGGGACCTCGATATATACTTCCTCCTCAAGGTTCCCATTCAGAAACGCATTCTTTATGTCTAGTTGATGTAATTTCCAGTTCATGTTAACAGCCACTGACAACAATATTCTGATGGTATTCAATTTTGCAACCGGTGCAAAAGTCTCTTGGTAGTCAATACCATAGGACTGAGAAAAACCTTTGGCAACCAGCCTTGCCTTGTATCTTTCTACACTCCCATCTGAATGATATTTCACCGTGAATATCCACTTGCATCCAACAGCTTTCTTCCCTTCTGGCAAATCTGTCAAACTCCATGTCTTATTCTTTTGCAAAGCTTTTATCTCCTCTTCCACAACCTTTTTCCACTCAGGAGATTGAAATGCTTTTGTCACAGTTCTTGGGACTTTTACACTGTTAATACTGGCAGTGAATACCCTGAAATGAGGCTGTAATTTCCCATATGCAACATACTTATTTATGCTATGAACAGTACATTTTCTTACCCCCTTCCTAATAGCAATAGGAAAATCATCAAGGTCAACAGCAGTAGCCTCTTGGGAACCATTATTACTTTCTGTTTCAGCTGCAGCAGGATTCGAATCTGGTTCTCGGCAAATGCTAGGTTGGCTGATTTCTTCAGCAACAGCTTTCCTCCTCCTTGAGTAAACAGTGAGTTGCTTCGGTTGGGGTGTTATGGTTTCAAGGTCATTGTTAGGTGCAGTTTTAGTAGTGGTGGAAGGTGTTTTGCACGGAGTAGGATGCTGAGATAATGGGGAAGGTAAATCATCATCAGAATTGTTTAGGTTATTCCCACCGCTCTCACTCGGACTTTGAAATGTGCTAGATGGTTGTGGAGGAACAATAATAGGTAAAGAAAGGATTGGTTGTAAGGAAATATTGGTTTGAACATGCTGAAATTCCTTGTAATTCTCCCCCTGAATTTCTGTTCCTGAAAAATAAGGTTGGTTCTCAAAAAATGTAACATCAAAGGAGACATAGGTCTTTTTCGTGGATGGTGAGTAACACTTGTAACCCTTCTGACTCGAAGAATAGCCCAAGAACACACACTTTATGGACCTAGGATCTAATTTCCCTCTGTTATTATTGTGGATATGAACAAATGCTGTACACCCAAATACCCGAGGAGAAAGACTTGAGTTTAACGGTTTAAAATGAGGAAAATGTCTAAACAAAACCTCAGTAGGAATTTGGAAACCTAAGGTCTTACTTGGCATTCTATTGATGAGGTAAGTGGCCGTAAGAAGTGCATCTCCCCAAAGATACTTAGGAGCCTTAGCAGCAAACATAAGGGACCTAGTAACCTCTAGAAGATGTCTATTTTTCCTTTCGGCTACCCCGTTTTGCTGAGGTGTATTGACACAAGAAGTAAGATGAACAATTCCTTTTTCCTTAAAGAAATACCCAAGAGATTTATTCAAATACTCGCTCCCATTGTCACTCCTTAAAATTTTTTTTATTTTTGTGTCAAATTGGGTTTCAACCTTTTGATAAAAAATTTTAAAGATAGACTCAACTTCAGACTTTTCTCTCATTAAGAATACCCATGTTGTCCTAGAGTAATCATCTATAAAAGATACAAACCACTTATACCCAGAAATATTTTTGACCGTAGAAGGGCCCCAAATGTCACTGTGGATGATGGAAAAAGGTGCTGTTGGTTCAAATTATGCTGCAATATATGGTTTTCTGGTGTGTTTAGCTAACTGACAAATTTCACAGGAAAACAAAGAAGGATTTTTATTTATAAATAATTCTGGTAACATTTTGGAAAGATAGAAAAAACTAGGATGACCTAATCTAGAGTGCCATAACATAATGTTATTGGTATTGAGATCAGAAGATAAAACTGGTTTCCTAAGTTCACTGGATAGAGCATGATTATGAGAAGCTCGCCTCCCAAGTGTGTACAATCCTTGGCCCAGCCTAGCATTGCCAATCACCATCTTCGAGCCCTGTGCCTGAAAAATGCAACCACCAGTACCAAACACTACATTACAACCAGAATCTTTGATCAATTTGCTGACTGACAATAGATTGCATGCAAGTCTAGGAACATAGAGAACATTATGAAGTAGCAGATTTTTGTTTAATTTAACAGAACCACTCCCTTTGACTGTAGTAAGAGAGCCATCTGCCAATTTGATAGAAGTTTGGAGGTTGCTGTCACTATATTCCTCCAAGAGATCAATGTTTCCTGTCATATGATCAGATGCACCCGAGTCTACTATCCATTGTACCGAGGAAGCATATGGATTAGTACCTTCAATAGCAGTATAAGCTCTGTTGGTAGGCTTGGCTGTCATACTACTAAAAATCTGCTGCAACTCCTCTATCTGCTTCTTGCTAAAACTGCTGGAGGATTCATCTTGAGAGGCAATATGAGCCTCCTTCTGAAACCGTGTGTTCTTCCAATCTGCTGGTTTCCCATGCAGCCTCCAACACTGATTTATCATATGACCTGGTTTCTTACAATGTTCACACCAGGGTCGATTTCTCCTCTGTTGGTTCCTAGAGTTGGAACTAGTGACAAGAGCAGAAGCATCTGTGTGCTGAACTGGTGGCACCATCAGAGATCTTCGGCTTTCCTCCCTCCTAATTTCTGAAAAAACTTCTCGAACTAAAGGAAGAGGTTTGGTGGCAAGAATCCTTCCTCTTGCTCCATCGAATTCTCCATTCAGTCCAGACAAAAACTGGAAAACTCTCCTCTGATTTGTTTGTCGGTTGTAGAAGTTGCTATCTTCCTGGCACTTCCAATCATTCTTCTCATATAAGTCTAGTTGCTGCCAATACTTATTGAGAATACCAAAGTACTGTGCAACAGTAAGATCTCCTTGTCTGAGATCCTTAATGTGGTTCTCAATCCCAAAAAGCTCCGATGTATTGTCAACACTGGAATAAGTATCTCGGGCTGCATTCCAAATTTCTGCAGCAGTTTGGTATAACATAAAATTCTCCCCTACTTCAGGAACCATGGAATTGATTAACCATGACATGATCATGGTATTTTCACTCAGCCATGTGTTGTATTTTGGGTTTGTCTCTTCTGGAATTGGCATTGAGTCAGAAAGATAGGCGAGTTTCCTTCTTCCTGTGATATATAGTCGGACGGACTGAGACCAAGGGAGGTAGTTGTTTCCATTTAGTTTGTAGGAGGTCATTGGGGAAATAGATGAATCTGAAATCTGAAAATCAGATTGAGCAGGGCTGTTCTGGGAATTCATTTCGGATGCTGAGGGTTCGAAAACCATGGGAAAAAATAGAGATGACTAGGGATTGAGGAAAAAGAGATCAAAATTTGGATGGATCGCTCTAACCTGATACCATGTAATTAGTCAGAGTAATTCACACTCTCTTAATCCATTAGAAAAGATCTGTTACATATTTATATACAAGATATCTATCTATCTTAGGAAACTATAAATTAGGAAAGAGACTAATTCTAGGATAAGATATAATCCCTTAAAGTAAGGGATTCAAATTACACGAAATATTCCTAAATACATAACCTACAAAATCTTGTTCGGTATATGTTTCTAAGACTGATTTTGATCACGTTTTCTTAGATATTATTGTTGAATGACTTAGTTACTAAGATACATAGTCCAACATTCTTAGCCATGTGATTATGTTAAGTTCAATGCAATTTATCTGCAACATATTAATTTGATACAAGTACAATAAAATCTGCTCTCTTGCATTTTGCTAAAGGGACTTGTCTTTCTTAGTTTGTGTTTTATATCTATAATAACAATCATTGATTATGTTGTTGAAGATAAAGTTATAACCTATTTTTGGTGTTTGATTATGTTGTTGAAGAAAAAATTATGAACCTATTCTTGTGTCATCAACTGTTAAATTGAGTTATGCGTATTTTTGGGATGATATTAGAGCCTTCTAAATTTGCACTTTGGCATTCAAGGCAAGTTGCCTTAAATTTGTTAAATAAATTGTAATACTAAATAAACGAGGTGGTTTATGCATAATCCTTGATATCCCTTTCACCTGCATGAGGCAACAGGCTTGCATATGAGGGTGCTCCTTACGTGATAGTGTACTCTTTAGGTTAGCTGGTCTTATAACCGCTCAAACTAAAAAAATGTTCTGTTTTATGCTCTTTCCAAAGCATGTCCTTTGATTCATCGATTTGGTCAAATCAAAGGCATATCTCATTCTTAAATTTAATGATGAAAGTTTGTTCCATAAATGGTGTTTTATCTTTTATAATTTAGTTTGAAAAAGGTAATTACCTTCTGCAGATGGAAATTCATGAAGGAGAGGTGTATGCTGTATTCAACAAAAAGTTTTCTTCATTCGCTTTATATGATGGGAAAGATGGTGAAAATTTCCGTCCTTATAAAGTTTCTTTACGATTTCATGCGAGAGAACATGATGAAAAGATAATAGCAGACCTCAGAAAATGGTTAGCAAGTTCAGAGGTCGTTGATGGTATGCTTTTTGTTTGCTAATGATAATGATATTATATTTCACCTTTAACTGGTGTGTTGTATTTCTTTAAGTATCAATACCTTATAATCTCTCAATTGACACCAATCTATATTCGAGTGTTCTAACAAATGTGTGTGGTTGGAGTAATATGTTTTTCTGAAGCTGCATATATTTCTACGCCATTCCCGCCATTCCGTTAGAAAATTCATATTATTAATTTTCCTGTATAGATTCCATGGTTATTTAACTTTTTTTTTATTGGTGTTTAGTTTAAGGGTTTTTTTTAATTAAATTTTTTGCCATCAACCACTTTTCACTGGTGATCCACTAGACTGAGGTTGATTTCTTCACCTCATCCGTAATTCTTGAATCCCTTCACAGTTGCATCTACAGTTAACAGAGCTTGATTTTAGTTCAATTTGTCCTTGAAGGTTTGAAACCTGTGGTAGTTTAAGACTAAGAGACCCCAACACCGTATGGTAGTTAAAATTCATTAGGTATGAACCAGCAGAGAATGCTTAGCGAGTCTCCATCCTAATATACCAGGAGTAATAGAAGTGAGATTGAATAGTGGGCTTGAGCAGTAATGGGCTGCAGAAGACTGAGACTTGCAGAAAATTTTCAACATGTTATGACAGTGGTAGTCAATACTGAACCCTCTTCTCTTGGAAGTTAGAACTTCCATGGTCAACTGTGTTGATCATATAAGTCCTAGTATTTGGAATTAGCTTGATAATGACACTTCCTGAGTTTACCCTTTCTAACACTTCTAAAAGTTCTGACACACAACACACAAACACACACAGTTCTATGATAAAACAAAATGATGGGAACTTGGGATTTTGGTTCCATGTTTATATAGATTAAAATTCATGCATGTGTACTACCTCTTTTTATTTGATCCTGTCTATAAATATCTGGTCATTCCTATCACCCAATATAATCATCACTTTATTTTCATTTTTTTTTATTTTTTCCTTTTTTGTGCTTGGTAGAGCCGAGCTTCTTATTATTGAGGGAGATCAGCCAAGTGGGGTGCATAAATTTAGCTTGTAAGGTATTAAACCATGTCTTGATTTTCCCGTGCTATATTTTTGTGCATGGTATTGTTCAAATATGTCCAATTTTATCTTATGTCAATTCCACCTTTTGCTTATTTCAAGGTGTGCTGATCCATCTTCATATTTAATGTTTGGCCCTGCTAAGGTACTTCATACATGCAAAACTACTAATGATGAGTGGATGGTCTATCTTTGGGATGGGACTGATGCTCCACCTATCAGTATTAATAAAAGGTGAGTTGGTATCCTTTACTTGCTCCTCTGTTTAATTAAAATTGTAAGTTGTAACTGTAAAGCAAACGTAGGGTTCAGGGGACTTTGCATTCCTACTTTTTGCACAGCACCATTGATACATGGTAATATATAAATTCTGTTATATCAACAAGCATTTGGTTGGGCCTCAAAGCCATTTTCTTCATTGTGTGAATCAGTTGCAATTGATTTCTGTGGTGATGGTAAATTGTATGCTCTTACATGCTGAAACAAAAATTTAGTATATGTAAAGATAAGGAGGCTACTGATAAGTGTAATGTTCTATATCTTTTGGGAGCTGCATTTGTTGACTCAGTTGTTTCTTACTAATGCCTCTTCTCCCAGTTTTTAATTCTTCACACAATAGACTCCTATTATTGAAGCACTTCTTTTATTTCTATCAAGTATAAAGACTAATCTTTGTTTGGATTGGAGTTAGGTAGGGGAAAGCAAAGGAAAGCAAGGGAAAGGATCATCTTTTTCATTGTTTGGATATATATATTTTTAATTTAAGCAAGGTAAAGTAAGAGAGATGGAGTATCCCTTGCTTTCCCTCATAAGGCTAAATTTTGATTTACCCCAACTTGGGGGTAAAGCTAGAGAAAGGAAAGTAAAAAGATATTTTAAGATGTAAAATATCATTTTTATCTTCTTTTTTAATAACTTACTTAATGAGAAGGTTAAGATTGTAAATATATACTATAATTAATTATTTCTTTTACTTTCCACAGTTTAGCAAATAAAAATGATTAAAATTACTTTATTTTTTCCCTTACTAAACTAACCAAAGTACCAAACAAGATAGTGTAATCCTTTCCTTTCTTTAGCCTTAATTTCTTTTACTTTACTTTATTTTCCTTTACCATTGTTAATACATAGTGTAAAGTTGAAGTCTAAAATGCCAACAGATCCCTTGTTACTACCTTTGAGAGTCACTTTTGGAGCAGGTTCTACTTTTAGCTAGTCTGGAAGCCCAAATTATCTTGATGAAATGCTATAAACATTAGAAGTTAGATTTCCAAACACTAAACTTCGGTTTATAGAGTACAAAAGCTCTTTCAAAAGCTGTGCTAAGCACCCACCAAGGGAGACTGCTATTGGTTTTGGAGTTTGGTAAATTTTAGAACCTTAGCATTGCCACATACCAAAACCATCAAAAGTACAGGTGAAACTTTCTGAATTTCTAAATTTACATAGCAAAAAAAAGTTAACAATTTCTTCAAGCGCTGCACTAATATGCATGTATGTATTTAACTTCTCTTACAACAATGTTTTTATAGCATGAAGTTAGACCTTCTCAATGAGTTGTCATTGTGCTGATATTCTTGGCAAAAAATTTCCTAGCAATCTAGTTTTTTCATATTTTAGTCAAGTACTTAAAACTTCAAATAGTCATTACATTTATACATAATTTGTGAGGTTTTGGGCTCGTATGAGCTAGCTGTTTTCTGTTACTATTATCGTTGTTAACTTGATACTTCTTTGGTGTAAAAAGAAGAGAGAAAAAAGAAGGCATGCATTAAAGGGAGAACATGTGCATTCCTCACCTCCTTTGTGGCACATTATCTTCATAAAATTTAGATCTGGTCTATCAACAGCGTTAACTCTTATGATTAAAGTTGGCTTCCTTTATGACTTATGCCTAATCAAACAGCTTTTAGTTTGGACAAGCACAATATTGATGCTTACTATGTCTAATCCTTATTTACTTATAATCTAACATATTTATTCATTTAATGAGTATGCTCCACAGGCTGGAAGATGAAATGCATAATCCGCTTCCTCTACATTTTGAACCATTGCCTTCATCAACAGATGTGCTATCTACATTTCCTACTGCCGGAACTGTCTTAAGAGTGCGCCTTGATGTGGACTGCATAACATATATCCTTCGGTTGCTGAAAATTGGTCAATGGGTGAAACTTTTTCGTGTATTATGCAAAGTGCATGAAGGGTTATGGTATGGTGTGTTCACATCTGCTTCAAAGATCCGAGATCTGCCAAATGATGATATTCTCATACTTGAGCGTCAGAGGTGACTTTTTGTTGCATGCAGGACATTGTTAAACTAATAGATTGTCTATTCCCTTTTGATTGATATTCTTTTCAGAAGTTCTCAATGTTTCACTCTCTTACCATATCCATACATGTCAGCAATTATGATCGTCGATCAATATGTAAACTAGATCGGATGCCATATTGGTGCTTTCCATGGCCATCAAAAATCACAGGTTCTGTGTTGTTACTATAACTTATTTTAATTTCTCATTTATGGTATATTTTATTCAATCTCCTAGACGCGGTTATCACATTTTCTCTAGAACCTATTGAAATTTATTAGTGATAATGGACTTCTAATTTTTGTATGCCCTTGATCAGAGGTTAACTGCAATGGTGCGCCATTTGTTACGTTGATGGACCTTCTCACTTTTCAAAAGGTATTATACCCTTCATTATTTTAGTTTGACCAAAAGGTTAACATTGATGGATCCTCTCCCCATTCTCCCGGCCACCACTTTTGATCCAAAAAGGCCCGAAATATGCCTCTAGGCCCTCTACCTTTGAAACCCTTTTGAACTTTGAATCATCTGCAATCTCTTTTCTTCCCTCACACAGCCACCTACATTATTGGTCTGTCAATACGAGGTGGACCCTGGTTGAGTTTGTTTGAACTCGGTTGAAATTTTAAACTTTTTTGCTGCAACAGTTGGTTTGAGCTTTGTAGTGTACAACTGTACATATTTTGGGTGCTTAAGTTTGGGTTTAATGGCTGTAGTAGTTCCAACTGGCATTGGGTGGCAGGATGGTTTGAGTAGTTGAGCGTTTTTTTTGTATGACAAAAATGGTTTTCTTCTTTGTTTGCTTGCAATTGTCTCGTTTGGGACTACTCTCTCCTTTTATCTTGTTGTCTTGGAATGTATAGGGCAAGTGAGAAAGATGATCGGTGAAAATGGCACCTGATAGGTGGCTATAACTAATATCGTCTGGTAAATACCTTTGGTAGGGAGGACTAAGCTCAATGGTTTTATCTTTTTCAAGGTGTTTCTGTGAAGGGTAAAGGGGAGGGACGATGGTTTCATACAAGATATTAGCTCGTATGCTATGGCAGCATTATAAAACTAAAGAATATAAAGTTTTACTGGTGTTGTGCTTATTTGTTGCTTGGGTAACCTTCCAGGGAGCAAAGAAATTCAGGTGTATAATACGAGTTGTTACTACAGTTCCGTGGCGAGTTGAGGATTTCCGCTCCCCTCGTGGAATTTGTAGGGTCAGGTTTACCCTAGAGGATCCAACTGCCCGAATCCATGCTTATGCTTATGCTGAAGATGGGGTAAGGACATTATTCAACCATTTCTCTTCACATTTATAAATTTTGTGGTGATATAACCTTTAGACTTTGCTGGTATATTTGTCTTGTGAAATTGTTTGATTCTATTATGCTGCATTTGTTTAGGAGAAA
The DNA here is from genome assembly GCA_958450335.1 of Hibiscus tridactylites. Classification (NCBI taxonomy): domain Eukaryota; kingdom Viridiplantae; phylum Streptophyta; class Magnoliopsida; order Malvales; family Malvaceae; genus Hibiscus; species Hibiscus tridactylites. The sequence continues at coordinate 107,146,106 of OY288265.1, forward strand.
TTTTTCAATGCTTTGTCCACCGATGCACTGAGACAGAAGATAATTCAATTGCTGGGAGTACCATTAAGCGGTGATGGGCGTGAAATCGAGGGTGGTGCTAGAAATCCGCCGTGGGTGCAGTGTTGCTTGAAATATCATTCCGTCAGAAAGTGCAGTTGGATATGTGATACCATGCTTCTTGATTAACATGTTTTGACTGTACTTGCTTTTGTATCCAGGTCTAGCTAAGCTTAGGAGAAGCAAGGAATTATTTTATTCTATTTTAGGTTCTCTTTTGCTAGCTACAATGTATGGCAAATTACTTTTTTTTTTGAGCTAAGGTATGCACCGCCGATCGCAGTTACTAATTAAGAGGTAAACGACTGGCCACGAAATGTATGTCAAATTATTTTGATCAATGGAGATTATGTAAACATGATGCCTTTTTACTGTAATTAAAAATGTATACGAGAACATGTGATTAAGCATACCTAAACGCACAATATCTTTTGATTTATATTTATATTTATGTATGCATATTGTATGGCATTGCTATTGTCTAACAAATGGCAGTATGGTTAGTATTAATTTCCATTGTCAAGAATTTTCAATATGCTGCTCTATAAAATAAGATTTTTTTAAAAAGAATTATTTTAAATGAAAAAAAAGTAAAAAAGATTGTGGATTTTTTTAAGATACAGTTTTGTTGAGGGATCTCATGATTGTTCGGTCGAAACTCCAACAATAAGAAAGTTATTGTTTTTAGGGTGTTTGTGTCTCGTTTAGTCTCACTCTAATCGACATTGATCTCTATCTCATTTATATAACTAATTAGGCATAATAACCTTTTGACCCCCTAACCTTTTCAATTTAGTCATTTTAATCGTTAAGTTTTCATTTTGTTCTTTTTTAACATTGAACTTTCATTTTTTTTTGTTCAATTGCTTCAAATATGATAAAACAATAACATTATTTTTTCTTATTGAAACATTTTTTTGATTGAGTAGAAATATTACATTCTAATGCTAAAAATCGAACTCATACAAGATGAAAATCCTTCAATTAGTGGATCTCAAATCGTTAACTGTCTCGTCATATTTAGATCAATTTGACGAACAAAATCTAAAAAGCCACAAAGATTACAATAAAAATTTATAGAGTATAAATAAAGCCGGCAAAACTTCATAAAAACAGTAGCTACAAGGTATTGTGAAAGTTCAACTAGAAATCTCTATATATTTTTAGAGAAAATAGAGTTAGAAAGTTGATTGCAGTTTTTACCTCGGAGGACCATTTAATCAAAAAAGAAAAAACCCAAAACTTAAAAGTACAACAGGAAGGATAACAATGGTGTTCTTATGTCATCCTCTGAGCAGCTTCCTTTGCAAGAAGCTTCTCCTTTGCCTTCGTTCGGGCCTGTGACTTGGATCCCATGATACCTCCACCCCACTTCTTCCTGTACTCGTCGTACTTGTCGTTGAAGTTCGCCTGCAATATAAGCAGGCCAAGTTAATCATATGATTTATAAGCTAGCACATATGTATTAACTAGAATATATTCCGGGGTTGTGATTTTACCTTGATTGCCTCGAGGATTTTGCTGAAGTCCAACTTATCCTCGTTCTTAACTGTGGTCAAGCACAAGACAGAAGCAGTTTTCTTGTGGACAATCTGTAGTAGTATGAACACAAATAAGTGAACTCGCTCGATTCTATAAATGGCAGAAAAGGAAACGAATCTGAAAGTACCGATCCCAAACGTGATTTCCCCTTGACATGCAGTAAGGGACCTCCATTTTTCTGCACAAAGCAGGGAGCCACACCACCAATTCTATCGGATCCACATCATGGGCGATAACAACCAATTGAGCCTTGTTCTGCATGAGAACAGGGACTATTTTTAACAACTTCCCATATAAACAGAACACACAGTACCGCACAAGCTAAATCAGTGATCATGAAGAAGCTAAAGGGATACCTGCTCAATAAGATAGGTGACATGGTTAAGTCCGTATTTGACAACGATTGGTTTCTTAGACTCGGGAGCTTTTCCTTCAGCTTCAGCCTGGGCCTTTTTCAGGAGACGTTCCTTCTTGGCTGCCTTGTCCTCTGGCCTGTACTTGAGGAGCAACTTGAACAAACTTGTTGCTGTAATAATACAAAAAAAAAAAAAAACAACAACGTTTAATCCCGATTATTTAAAACAGGGACAGAAACAAGTGATGATTCAGTACCAAGGTTCTTATCAAGGGTCTTGGTAAACTGGTTCAATGCAGGTGGGACCTTCAACCTCTGCTTAAGGATCCTCTTTTTCCTTTGAATGCGGACAACCTTAGGCCACTTCACGAACCGATGAAGATCCTTCTTTGGAGGTATGGCCCCTCCAATACCAAATTGCTTTGGACGCTTCTCGAATAATGGATTGACAACCTTCTCCTAGTTTCAGGAAAAAAAACATTAGTGAGACCACAATGAAGTTAGTTGAGGGGTTCAGGTGATTAAGACAGTATCGAAATTACTTGTTTCTTCTTGGTTGGGACAGCCACCTTTCCTCCTCGCTTAGGGGCCTGCGCTTAACAGCAAATAAAACAAAAAAACAAAACAAAGATGAACTCTTTTAAACAAATACATAAATACATAAACATATTCGAACCATGAAACTTATATTATCACTAATAAAAAAAGATACATTTCTCTAGGTTTACTTAGGGTACTTGATATCTACCGGGATAACTGTAATGAACGTTCCAACAATATCAATAGTAACAGCAGAAGAAATAGAGAAATATAAGATAGGGAAAAAAAGGTATCAGCAAGGAACACTGAACCTAGAGAGGAAAACGGCCGCAGCCAAATGTTTACAAAATTCTCATATCCCCTTTCTTAGGTCATCCTGACTTATTTATACAAGTAATCGGTATATATTAAAATAAAACCCAACTAATAGTAATTCTCCAACCTCATCATGTGGTCCCCTATTCATAACAATACCATCCCCAAGGAGAAGAACCTTGTCCTCAAGGTTCCACGCAAGAAGCGCTCTTAAAAACTTTTCCATAGGCATCCAAGTAATTGTCTCATTGCTCACAAACGGTTGAGAGTGAGTGAGTCCAACCCACCAACTAATTGCCTTTTAGCAGCTGTAGAAATATTGGTACTAGGTGTAGAGACAAAGGTGAGTTCCCATCCACTAAGATCAAAATCAATTGGCTGAGCACTAGAAATAAATGTTGGAGCAGTACCAGAATCAATTGGGACTATGGCTAGGCCTAAATTATTGCTTTGCTCAAATGCAAAGGCATCCGAGGCTGAATAATTAAATCCCAGTAACTCTCCAGTGCCAAATCTCAGTAAGTCTCTAGTGTCAACGTTGGTCTGACGTAGAAGAGGGAAAAGAGGGGCAGTCTCAACTTTGTAAACTACAACATCATCCATCAGCAGGCACAAATGGTTCAGGTTCATCATTAGATAATTTAGTATCTTCAGAAGGACCTTCCTCAGGTCTGTATGTTAATAAGAGCACTTTCGTTGGAACAACAGCCACGAGTGGTGCCTTTCTAATATCTTCTTCCATGATAATGAGAAAAGGTTGTGATGACTCTCTGAGTGTTGGAAATGGGAAGTTTCTAGCAAGTTTCAATCCTTTACAAATTTTGTAGAAATCAGAAAGGTTATTAGCCTGATGACCAGCTCGCCTGTATACATCAAGAGCTTTGATAGCTTCATGTCTTGGCATCTCAAATAACTTGTCGACGGGATTGATAATTCCACCATTAATAGCACAATATATTTTGAAGCTCTCCTTCAATACCAAAGCCAAAGCATATTGTATAACATAGTTCTTTACGACAGCACCTTCTGGTCGATAACCAATGAGACGATAAAATAATTGCTGCAGAACAGGAAATTGCTCCAACAATTCTTCGCTATCCAACTTTGTGGTTCTGCAGAAATTCTTATCCATCCCCGGAGCATATCTTGAGAAACCCTCAGCTTCAATGTCATACTTCAGAATCCTAAAGCATTCAAGTATTTCTTTCAAAAACAATGTACATGTATGAACCTAGGCAGAGTAGTCCTATGCAATAAGACTAGAATCATCCTTGAAATTAGAAATTTGGAGAATGCCTGCTCTTTGTGAGAAATTTAAAAGTTCTTCTCTAAAAGTAGGATCAATGTTTCCAAGGCATAATGTGTCATTACCATCTAAACTCAGATAAATGTTTCCTAGGAGTAATGTGTCATTACCACCTCTACTCAGATAAATGTTTTCAAGGTGTAATGTGACATCATTGCCACCGAAACTCCCAATAATTTTGGTTATACATTTCCCCATTAACAATAGTCTAAACTCGTACGGGTCATCCTCTTCAACAAGTTTATTGGCATTAGTAAACATTTTCAAATACGCTCGTTCAAGCTTTCCACAAGCATCAATATTTCTAAAAAAGAAATGCTCAATAATGTTTTCATTGTACGCAACCTTGACAGAACCCAACTTACACCTATCGAGCAAGACGCCGGAAATTAATTGAAAACAATCTTTATGCATCGGACATTGTGGCCTAGCATAAGCAATAACCTTCCCTTTCTTTTTTTATTTTTTTATTTTTGAATAGAATAACCTTCCCTTCACTATTTAAAACTTTTACAACTTGTCTGGCACGCCGAGCCACACCAAATACACCATTTAATGGTGTGGCTCGACGTGCCAGTCAAGTTGTAAAAGTTTTAAATAGTGAAGGGAAGGTTATTGCTTATGCTAGGCCACAATGTCGATGCATAAAGAATGTTTTCAATTAATTTCCGGTGTCTTGCTCGATAGGTGTAAGTTGGATTCTGTCAAGGTTGCGTACAATGAAAAACCTCAACCTGGTCATACTTATAGAGACTCATTTTCTTAGATTTATCACTAGGTGTAGCATTTTCAGCATGATTTGTAGTGTCAACACTTCTATCCGTTGCAAGTTCTTCATCGTTGGTGTTGGCAATTTGTCGAACACTTGGTTGACCATTGTACTTGGATCATCTTGCTTTGCCAAAACTTCTCTGGTGTCACTGATTTCAGCCTCATTCAGTATACCAATCTGGGCCAACAACGATTTTAGTTGTCTGAGCACTTCTTGGAGCATCCATTGATGTTGGCAAGTTGTATTCGCTTTATATGTTTCGATGATCATCATCTTGGGTTTCGACTCTCAACGAAATTACCAATGTAATGAACGTTCCTAACTTATTTATATTAGTAACCGACATATATTAAAATAAAACCCAACTAATAGTAATTCCCCATCCTCATCATGTGGTCCCCCATTCATAACAATAACTCCCAGAAGGACCTGAAGTCTCAAAGCTTCTTCAAAACTTAATGTGCAACTCATAGTTTAATTCTCTAGCTATACCATGGCTTATGACTAACAAATGGTCACTAAATTAAGCAAAAATGAACCTTTTAGCCACTGAAATTTCAGATATCACAAAATGGTAACCAAACTTTATTAAACTATTGCAAAACAATCACTAAACTTATCAAACTATTACAAAATAATCATTAAACTTATTGAAATTTATCACTATTTTATAATATGTAGTTACCATTTTATAACGTTTCGATACATAGTAATGGCTTTCACGGATCTGTTCATTTCCGATTAAATGCTCATTTTCCCAGAATTTTCAGAAATATTACCGAAACCGAGTATTTATAATATGTTTCACAGATGTTAATCCTCTAACTTGATTTCAGACTATATTAAATCTAGAAAACAACACTACCAAAAAAAAGTTCAGGGAACTGCATGAATCGGAAGCAGAAACTGAAAAAGCATTTAAAGAGAACAATTGAAAAGAAGGAAATTGAAGAATTGGAAATGGGGTTTTCGGATTTACCATTTTCTGCACTTCTTTGGGTTTCTTCCAAGCTTTAATGGTTAAAGACGGCGGGGGGAACCCTATAAAAGAGCGACGAAGCAAAAGCCAAACGAATGAAATTTATATAATAGTAACTAGGGGGCGTAAACGAGCCGAGTTTAGTGCTGAATTTGGCTCGACTTGTTAAAAATTTGAACTTTAAGTTAGAGTAAAATTTAATCAAATTAAATATTAATTGAGTTTTGATTGAATTAAATTCGAATAATTCACGATCTGTCTTGTCTTATCAACGGATAGTAACAATTATTTTAACAAGGTCGATGTCTGGGCCGGTTCAGAAAAAAATACGGGCTTGTCGGAATCTTACATGTCTGAACTGCTAAGAGATATAAACGGGTTTTTAGACAACAAAGCCCGACACGAAGTCCATTTAAAAAAAACGAAACTTGCTTTCCCCAAAATTTGTTTTTGATTCCCCGCTCGTTCTTGCCACTTCGATCTAATTGTTATTCTTATCTGAAATTTTACATTTGCCCAAATCAAATCCAAAAGCAGTCAAAAGACCATCTTTGTTTCATTTCCCTGTACTGGTTGTCTGTTGTCACCAGAGCTACTCAGTCTCTTTTGAGGGTTTCTTTCAATTCTAGGGTTTTTGGTCAAAACCCAGAATTTTGGTTGTTTGATTGGCGGTTTCTATGGAGACGGAGACACTGGACGAGAGCAAACCGGTGGAGGAGGAGGCTGCTCCAGTAAACGATAAAGAGGAGGAAGAAAGTAAAGAGGTTTTGGAGAAAGTGGTTTCTCGGGAAAGTGAGGAAAAGAAGGAAGTTGAAGAGAAAGCTGAGGAAACTATGGAGGAAGATGAAAAGGAAGGCGAGGAAGAGAAGGAAGATAACAAAGAGGCCAAAGGTAGTAGTCGAAAGCGAAGCTCTAGGAAAAACAGTGGAGATTCAGCTGAGAAGAAAGAGCCTGTGACACCGAGTAGTGACAGGCCTACAAGGGAAAGGAAAGTCGTTGAAAGATACTCGGTTCCATCTGCTGCCAGGTCTTCCACTCCCAAACCTTTGTCAATTAGAAAGGTATTGTGTTTTTTTTTTTTTGGCTAAGTGTTTGATTTGTTTTTCGCCCATGCTTATGTTCCCGTCTCGTTTGTGTTTTGATTGTTTTTTGAGCTCGTGCTGCTTTCAGGGTCCCGGTACACAGCTTAAAGATATTCCAAATGGTATGCATCTTTTGCTTTGAATTATTTCGAATTCACGGGATATGATAGTAGTACTTCCATTCTTTATTCAATTGTGAACGATTGTTGAACTTAGGACTTCTTAACTTTGCCCGGAGGGCGTACAGTTTGATGGATATTGGTTATTAATTTTGCATTAGAATCACTTTCGATGAAACTTGGGCTTGGCAATGAAAATGTTAGTAATTGCATTCAAACTCGGTGTTAAAACTGAGGTTGTACAGTTTCTGTGTGTAGTTTCTGCATTAGATTCACTTACTGTTATTGTTTGCTTTCATTGCGTTTTCGTATCAATTATTTCATTGTGGGTTGATGCGCTTAGTAGGAGTTTTATGTGCTCGAATCACTTCTGATGCAACTAGATGATACAGTAGTATTTAACTACTGTTGGTATTTAGTGCTTATGTACTGCAGGATAACAATAGTCTGAAATCATTAGAAAAATAGGGGAAATTGAATAAAGAAAAGATATCACAAGCTTCACCCCTAGGGTTGTTTGCATGGCACAATCTGAATTGCAAACACTTGGAAGAATCCCACAGTTAGCTTATTCAGGTTCTGTATTATTAAGCTATTGTAGTTTTCATTTAATATTTTACTCTCAAGATTGTCTTGGTGACAGACAGATTCTAATCCTGTCATTTTGATGGCATTTTATGTCAAATAATCCTTTTTATATGTTTATTCGACTTCGTTGTTACTGCAGAGTCTGGCCTATTTTTTCTCTGATATTGTGAACTGTTTCAGTGGCTTTCAAGTTGTCGAAGAGAAAATTTGATGATAATCTGCAGATGCTTCATATGATACTCTTTGGAAAGAAAGCAAAGGTAACCGGGCTCTCTTGTCTAGCTGTTCCATGATCCTTTTATGTACTTTTTTTTTGCTTTTACAGCCACAAAGATTGAAGAGAAACATTGGCCAATTTTCAGGCTATGTTTGGGTTCAGAATGAGGTATTTTCTTTAATCTATGAAAGTTTGTTATATTCATTTTTATTTATTTCCTGTGGTCCACCACCTGCATGTTTCTCTTCTTCCATGTAGTAATGTATGATTAATTTATGATAGATTGCCTATAAGTGACTATATGTATAACAATTATTCGAAAGTAAAATCTTCTTAAAACCATTGTTTTCATTTTTCAGCAGGAGAAACAAAAGGCAAAAGTAAAGGAGAAAATTGAAAAATGTGTTAAAGAAAAATTAGTTGATTTCTGTGATTTGCTGAATATTCCAATCATGAAGACCACTGTACGAAAGGTCAGTATGAACATATACTATAATATATTAAATATACCATTGTTTATGTAGTAAGTGTGCATCTCTATTTAGGCCAACTGATTTCAATTTTCAGGAGGAAATATCTGCCAAATTGTTGGAATTTCTGGAATCCCCCCATGCTACAACTGACATTCTACTTGCTGACAAGGAACAGGTACACCGTTATGTAATAATCTTTTTTGTGCTATGGAGTATTTGGCATGATTAACTGTCTGTTTAAGATTGAATGAGATTCTTTATTCATCATGTTTCAGAAGGGTAAAAAGCGTAAAGCTACATCAAGCAAAAACATTGCTTCTGGGGAAGCATTAGATGCATCAGCCAAGGTTTGTCTTGTTTTAGAATTGTCAATTTGTCATGTTTCTTGTAAGGGTCATTAATTAATATCAGACAATCCAGATTGGTGCTCGAAGGACCTGTACTTGCCATCCCTATTTGATCTTTTTAACCTTGCCCCAACTTACTGGTTGTTGCTGCTTGAGAATGATGACTTTTCTTTTGTGCTTATCTCTATGCTTGTCTTTGGTTGATATTTTATCTGTATGGAATTTTTTGTGGCTGAGAGTGCTTGTGATTTTGTTCCCGGTTTTGCCCTGCAGAAGCAACGAAGCACACCCCAAGATGGAGGAAAGCGTAAGCGATCCTCGGAAGTTGAGGAAAAAGTTGAAGATGTTGAATCCCCTGTTAGCAAAGATGATTCTCATGAGGATGATGCTGATACTATACTCAAAGAAGTGAGTGATGATGAAGAGACTAAATCAAAGGAAGAAGAAGAACCCAAGAAGTCAAGCGATAAAAGTACTTCGAAGAAGAGTGCAGCAGATCGTCCAGATTCAAAACTCAAGAAGACATCGGCATCTGAAAAGAAGGCTACCCCTACAAAATTGAGCAGAAAATCTTCCGGATCAACTTCAAAACAAGGTGCTAGTGATGATGATAGGACTCCAGGCTCGAAATTAAAGGGTTCTGCATCAAAAAAACAGAAGGTTGAAAAGGAAAGCCCTAAAGATGTTAGGTTTTCCACCAAAGAGAAGGTTCCCAGGAAGAAGAAAACTACCAAATCACCAGCAAAGATTTCTACCAAGTCTCAAGGTGATTTCTTTTGCTATACTTTTCGAAACACTCATGTTTACTAAGATTCTGCATTCACAAGGTTTTACTAAATTTTGATGGATTTCGTTGTACTGTCGGTATTATAAAAAGAAAATCTTTTAGGCCAGGGATATTTGAAGTGTTTTCTGCATTTACTAATTTGATTGTCATCAATTGAGTTTATGGCACAACAGGTAAAGGCAAAATCGACAATAAGCCTAAACCAGAGCCTAGCAGGGGAGAGATTCATGATGTAGTGGTAGACATTCTAAAAAAAGTGGACTTCAACACTGTAAGTAGTATCCATATCTGTGTTTTCTAGATCAAACGATAATCAAGATTCTATGCTCAACTTCTCTTCTGCTTTTGATGCAGGCAACATTATCAGATATTCTTCGACAACTGGGTATGTTTCCCTTTAGTTATTGAAGCATTTAAGTTACAATTTCAACTTTTAGACTTCCTCTAATTATAAGATTTGATTATGTCAGCTACGCACTTTGATCTGGATTTGATGCATAGAAAGGCTGAGGTGAAGGATATTATTACCGAAGCGATAAATAACATGTCTGACGACGAAGAAGAAGAGGAAACTGAGAAGAATGCTGATAAAGACGGGAATGGGGATGAAGATGCTTAGTTCCCTCGAAGAGTTGCATACCACCATGTCGAACGTGTTACAAACTTGTCCAGCAATCATACAGTTATGAATTTGTAGTTGTTTTAGGTGACTGATAGGTGGGATCGTAGCGTAGGAGCAATCAACTCTGTGGTACTAACTTATTGGGTATGTGGCATCAACTTGCATAGTTTTTGTAGGTTATTTTGGTTCTGTATCTTCTTCGTCGAAAATGTTGAAGTTGTATTTGGTTTGTGTAGATATACTTAGACAGTGAATGGTTTAGTAAACGTGTAAGGATGAAATTGTAGTTGTAATGTCTTGCGTTGTTCCATTGGCATTCTTGTGCTTCTCAAATTAGTCAAAAACGATTGTGTTAGAAGGATGATAATGTAAATAGTTTTAATGTATCTTTTGTTATTTTAGTTTCTTGACTTCATTGATGAGTTTTGTTCTTCTTTTTTCATATGTAGGGTGATTATTCCATCCACATGTTGTAGAAATAAAAAAAAATCAAGTGTTTCAGTTTTAGGGTCTAGAGGTAGGGGTTTAGTAGTTTAAAATTGATGGGTTGTGGTTAGAATTTAAGGTTTTGTGATAGAATTTAAGGTATATCACTTAAACTCTAACCTCTAAACTTTAAATTCTAGCCGTAAATCATAAATTCTAACGACAACCCTTAAATTTTAAACTTCTAAATTTTTAACCTTTACGACAACCCTTAAATTTTAAACTTCTAAATTTTTAACCTTTAAGCCTTGAAATATAACACTACATTAAAATTAAGGATAAATTTTCTATACACAGGCAGTGGAAATTGAAAGTTTCCACAAGCGCCTTAATTCTAGGGTATATGTAGTTTAGTTTAGGGTATATGATTTAGGGGTTTAGGTGTGGAGGGTTAGAATTTAGGGATAGTTGTTTCAATTTAAGGTTTAGGGTTATAATTTAGGGTTTATAGGTTAAAACCTAAATCCTCACCATATTACCCTAAAACTAAACCCTAACCTATAAACCCTAAATTATAACCCTAAACCTTAAATTAAAACAACTATCCCTAAATTCTAAACCCCTACACCTAAACCCCTAAACCCTATACCCTAAACTAACTCTCTAAACCCTAAAACTAAGGCGCTTGTAGAAATTTTAAGTTTCCACCGCCAGTGTATAGGATATTAATCCTAAAATTAATACGTTTGTAAACAAATTTATTTTCACCACCTGTAAATTATATCTATTTATAATATTACTATTTTATTAAGTATCTGTGCTTTGCATTAACATATTCTTACATGGATATACAAACGTGACCGTTCAATAATCCATTGAATACATGAGAAAACTGGAAAAAAAGGTTTAAAGCAATGTTTCTCTCACATTGTATTTTCCTATTGAGTTTGTTACATAAATTTTGTTTTTGGGATGTGCTGCCCTCAAAGACTTTGGTCGGGTTGTTCCAAAATTGTTAACTCTGTTTAAAACAGGTAATAGAAATTTGACACTTTGATTAATCCTCAATTTTGATGAGAAGGCTAACTGGCATGTTTTTATCTTTTCTAAGTTTTTTTATCCAATTTATTTCTTAAAAGTTTATTTGGCTCAATTTTGATGAGATGGCTAACTGGCATGTTTTTATCTTTTCTAAGTTTTTTTTATTCAATTTATTTCTTAAAAGTTTATTTGTTTAAGAACGCTTGAAGCTCATTAATATATTTTTTTAAAAATTCAGTTAAGTCATGACTATTTTCTACACTCAATTTTGACATAAATTTTTAACTTTTTTTCTTGAGATGATACTATCGCATGATATACCAATCGATCCAAAAAATTGTTAAAATTAACCATCAACATTAGTTAAAGGGGTGAATTGATGAAACTTTGGAGAATAAAGACTTAATTGGATGCAAAGAAAAATTAGGGGGTTAATTAAATTTTTCTCAAAAGTTTATGTGTACATGATATATATGCACTATCAAAAGAACTAAAAAATTTAAATAATTATTACTTTATAATTACACCAACATATTAAAAAATGACTCATATACGAAGCTCTTCAATGTGACCACTCAAAAAGCGCAAAAGTTAAAAAAAAGTACAAAAGCTTCAGTAATACATCAACTAAAGGGGTGGAAGTGGAACCCTCGCTGCTTAACCTTGACCACCCTAATATATACTTAATATGGTAATTATTTTATTTTATTTTATTTTATTCTTATATTCAAATTTTTAATTTTTTGATTAAATATAGAAATATTTACATTCTCAAGATGAATGTTGTAATTCAAACTCATAAAAGATGAGACAATATAAATATGTTTAGTTGTTCGACCAATCAGTGGATCTCCAAATTTTTATTTGATATTAAATATTGTACAACAATTTTATTATATATATAATGTTATTTTTTAATGTTATATTTAATTAAGATAATATTACCAATACTAAAAATAACGGTCTAAATTATATATTTAAAAATAAATGGGATAAATTTAGGATTAAAATAAATTCTTAAAAACTAAATTTAATAGAAAAAAATAAATGGGAAATGTTGTCAATTTTAATTTATTTATTAGATTTATTTAAGTGATTTAGATTTTTTTATGCATCCCAAATGTGTCATGTTTGAGTCTCCTTAATTTATATTTATTTTATTTTTCTTGGCATGAACAACAAACTAACATATATATTAGGTTTGTACCATATATCACAAAAATAAACTTGGCTCAGCGGTTGACACACACCACTCTTACCGGGGCAAGCCTTGTTTGAATCCTACTAGAGGCAAGATGCCCCTTACTTTCATTTTCCTCCTTCGATCAGGTGACACATGTCACCACTTTATTGGAAGAATTTGTTTTATTAAATTAAAATTATGACCAAATTGATAGAATGTATAAGTAACATTGACCAAATGTGTAATTATACAATTTTTTACTAATTGTTCCGTCACTCCCCTGTTAGCTAGGTTCTAACGGCAAATGATCATATTGAGTCCATTTTAATAGTTGAATAGTCTAATTGCACTTAAAAAAAGTATTGTGGTCAAATTAAGACCAACCACATAGTTTAGTGGTTATTTATGTAGTTTACCCATTAAATTTTTACCCCAGAATCTGTCTCATGTTTTTTTTCTTTTTGATTCTTCCCAAACACCGAAAGTAAAAAATTAGCCATATATATAAAAACGTGGAGCCAAGACTTCCAAGAAATTGAGCTAACCAACCCCCCACTAATTTACAATATCATCTCCATGTGGTAAATAACAACAATGATATGATACCAACAAAAGGTGGACTTATCTCTCATGATCAGGTTTCCAATTTGTCTCCTCTCTTTAATAATCTACAGTCACTTGGTAATTTTCTTTATATTATTTGTTTATCATATCATATGTTGAATTCATGTTTGATTTGATTTGATTTGATCCACTAGGAAACATGGAAGTTGAAGAACTGAACAAGTGGGCTCTCCCTGTTTGAAACAAACACCTGCAAATTCTAGTGCTAGATTCAAAGTCCGGATGCTGCATAACACTTTCTTCTTTTCTCAACTTAAAAGACTTTGTTTTCCAGGTTCAGTTTTCGCACCAGCGGATTGCAATGGATATTGTAAAGAAGAAATGGAAGAAAAACATGGCCCTGAAGGTCTGGGAAAGATGCCGCAAAGCGTCGAGAAGATCATCGTCCACATCTCCGAGCAGTCGCGCCGTTAAGGTGGCACCGGAAGGCTGTTTCTTCGTCTACGTCGGACCACAAAGACAAAGGTTCGTGATCAAGACCAAGGTCGCCAACCACCCGTTGTTCCAGATGCTGTTGGAAGACGCGGAGCTGGAGTACGGGTTCAGTAATGAAGGTCCACTCCTTCTTCCCTGCGACGTCGATTTGTTCGACCGAGTTTTGGCGGAGATCGAAGGCGGCGACGATCCGGAAACAACTCCGGTTTGTAGCTTCGCTTGCAGCCCTTCTCGGCGTTCGGCCGTCAATAAAGGCTATTATGGATCGTATAAGCTTCTCATTCCACCATCTTGATTCTTGAATGCTCATATTACGGTACTTATCATCGCCTTTTTTTCTATTTTCAGAGGAGGATTTGATGTGTTTGGGAAGATGATGCAACTACATCAATGTAATTAAAAAATGGTGTGTTGTTATTTTCATAATTTAATACAGCTTAAACTTAAAGTGTAAAGTTTATGAATTTATATATTAATATGGCGGTGGAAATTAATAAAAATAAAATTATTTATTAAGTTAGAAAAATAATTCAGTGATTATATTTGTGAAATTATAAAAAATAATTGTGAAAAGAAAAGAAAAATTAAATTTTAGTTTTAAAATACAATTGTGCCAATTTTAATTTAATTATTAGATTTATTTCAGTGGTTCAGATGTTTTTATGCATCTTAAATCTATCATGTTCGGGTTCTCTTAATCCATATTTATTTTTTTTCCTTGCATGAACAACAAACTAACATATATATATATATATATATATATATATATATATATATATATTGAAGTTTTGTACCATATATGACAAAGATATATTTGGCCCAGTGGTTGACACACATAGGGATGGGCACGGGGCGGGTTTTTGACCCACTCACTAGTGGTGGGCAAAAATACCCGACCCGAAAACCCGAATCTAAAATGTCGGATAATTTCTGAAGAAAAAAATTATCCGACCCGACAAATTTACCGGGACACGGGCCGGAAGTTTCCCCTTACCGGGTACCCGACCTGATAAAAATTAATATATTTTTTATATTTAAAATTATATTTTTATTTTATGTTTCTTAATATTTTCACTCTAAAATTAAGTTTAAATCCCTACATTTTTTCTATGTTTGTATTATATTCTTTTAAGTTTTAAGTTTACTTTTTTAAAAATATTTTTATGTTTAACATGTGATTTTTTTTAATTTTAGAATTAAAAAAAATAAGAACCGTGTACCCGGATATAATGGGCCGGGACACGGGCCGCTTAATGAGGTACCCGACAATGCCCACCCCTACCACTCGCACCCGACCCGAAAATAAATACCCTAAACACGCACTCGACCCGAACATATTCTTTAAAAAACCCAACCCAGCCCAACTCGACTCAGAAATAAATATACTAAATCAGACCCCGATCTATAGAAAATAAATTATTTTTAGGGACCTAGTTGTAAAAAAATAGTTTTAGGGGACTTAATTGTAAAAAATTATAATTTGAAGGATTAAATTGTAAATAAAAATTCAATTTTAAGGACCTAATTATAAAAAAATATAGAAGATGGGGTATTATTATAAATATCCCTACAAAATTTAGGAAAATTACCCAATTAGTCTCGGGACGGGTCGAGTATGATATTTTCTACCCTAAACCTGAACCCAACTCGACCCATGTTTACCCTTAATAAAAACCCGACCCGAACCCGATTTCTTCATTAAAAAAATCTAACTCGATCGGGTCGAGTCGAAACCCGACCGGATCGGGTAAAATGCCCATCCCTAGAACACACCACTATTACCAAGACAAACCTGGTTTGAATCTTACCAGAGGTAAGGTGCACCTTGCTTTTATTTTCCTCCTTCAAACCTGGTTCTAATTGAACATTTAATTTATTTTATTAAATTAAAATTATGATCAATTTGATAGAATGTATAAGTAACACGGACCAAATGTGTAATTATATAAACTTTTTTACTAACTGTCACGTCATTCCCCTGTTAGGTTATAACGACAGGTGGTCACATTGAGTCCATTTTAATAATTGAGTGGTCTAATTGCATCAAAAAAGTATCGTGGTCAAATCGAGGCCAACCTCATAGTTTAATGGTCATTTATGTAGTTTACCAAAATTTAAAAGACGACTTAAATTTTTTTAAAAAATTGAAGGTTTAAAATAAAATTTTAAAAAAATTAGGGTTTAACTGAACCTTTTAAAAAAAATCAAGGTTTAGCTAAAATTTCCAATTTTTTATGAAATTTAATACCACAAGGGATTTATTTAGTATTCAAAATGTTAAAATTTAATATAAAATTTTAAAAATGTTGAGGTCAAAGTAAAATTTAAAAAGTTTAGGGGTCAAATTTTTAATTTCTCAAAGTTTTGGAGAGCCATGACTTCCAATCATTTGAAGCTTCCACGGCATGATGTGGGGAGGATGTTCATTGTTATTTGTTATGGTGACGAAAGATTCACAACACGTAGGGCTAATGGACTGGTTTTATAATATTTCGGATTATTTCTAAGTGACAGTTTACATTAAACACATGCAATTTGTATTTAAAACATATTCTTATTAAGCAAACACATTTGTCCGGCCGGTCAAATTGCTCATTTTTGTTTTTTTTTTATATTTTTTAAATTATGAATTCTAGATCAATTAGGAGTACCCCATTTCCTTTCCTAGAGTCTTTTTTCCCCTGTTTTCTAAGTAAGATTATAATTAGAATTAGAATTTGTAAAAAAAATACTCTTACTATACTTGTCACAATATTTATATAAAATATGTTTAATTATCCAAATAAATAATGTTATAACAAATTTTATTAAAAATATATTATTTGTTTGTATATTTTGGGTTTTTTTTTTTTTATCTTCAGAACTTCTTTACTCTTAAGCCATTCTTTTATTGTAATTTGTGGGTAAATAATTAACTACATCATTGGAAATGGGCCTAAGGCCCAAATATATGTCATATGCATTAAAGTTCAAATGAAAAACATAAACCGTCAGGAGAGCCGAGGGGTCGACGTAAAACCGGATATTTGACAACCATTTCGGCTGGCTCCAGAAGCCCAAACGCCGACGCAAACGCAAACGCCGTCTTAATTTATATATATTTCCATCTAAAATCTTCGTTCAATCCAAGTTCATTCATTCCTTAAATCTTGTTCTCCAAGATAAAAGAAAAGAGAATCTGCAATCGCATTTTCCTGAGAGTTTACACTTTTCAAATCTCACATGCAAAGGCGTCTTAGCTAAGGAATCTCGGGAGTTTGAATTTTCTTTCTTTTCTTCTCCTCTTCTTGAATTTTCGGTTTTATTTTTCTTTGATTTTACTTGGGCCGTTAAACCATGGACGTTCGCGTTAAGCAAGAGATTATGGAAACGTTAAATGCTGAAAGAGGGAAACTTGGCGGAGTTGTACGGCAACAGACTTCCTCGGTCATCGAGCTCAGCAGCAGTAGCAGCGATTCGGACTCGAGCGGTTCGGACGATCTGGACGAGAACGACAATGCAAACGGTGTCGTTTCTGCAGGGGAAGGGCCTGAAGGTAGGGCTTCGAGGAAGCGGAAGGTGAATGATGTCGACTTTGTGCTACCGCTGGGGTTTTTGGCTCCTCTACCGCCGGATGATCCGGCTCCTATTCCGTTGGCCACTGATATGGTGGTTGCGGAGGCTTCTGCGACCGCGAACCATCTGGAACAGGCGGCAACTACTAGTGCGAGTTCAAGTGTGATTTGCAAGCAGTTCTGGAAGGCTGGGGATTATGATGGAGGTCCATCTAGCGCCTGGGAGTTATCTACAGGTAGCATTGTTGGATTAATAATGTTATGTTATAAGTATTTTAGTTTTGTATATTGCTTGCAAGATGACAATGTTAATTTGGTTCCAAATTTGGAACCTAGAGAAACAAAAAAAATGCTTACCTCTTTATACCCTTAACTCTGTTTTTGCATTGCTAAATTTATTGGGAAATTCAAATTACCAACTTAATCATGCAGAGCCTAAACAATTATTTGCTTGAGATCTGTTTCTTTATTTATTGATTTGGAACCTAGAGAAACAATAATATGCTTGGAAAATTTTGCTTACCTCTTTAGGCCCTTAGCACCTTAACTGTGTTTTTGCATTGCTAAATTTACTGGGAAATTCAAATTACAAATTTAATCATGCGGAGCCTAAACAATTATTTGCTTGAGATCTGTTTGTTTATTGTTTTTGTTCAACTCTTGTTCCCTTAATTTCATTTGACTTGTAGGTGGCATGGATCATGTCAGGGTTCATCCAAAATTTCTACATTCCAATGCAACAAGTCATAAATGGGCCCTTGGAGGTAGAGTTGTCTAACATATATTCACATCTTTGCTATGATTTTAGCTGTTCTTCTCTTGTTAACATTTCCTTGTTCTTACGGGCCTTCTTGGCTATGCTTATTATTTTACTTCTACAGCTTTTGCGGAACTTCTAGACAACTCTTTGGACGAGGTACTTGATGCCAACGCCGTTCCTAGTGTGTAATATTTGCTTTACTTTTCCCAGTTTTGCAAGTATCTTCATTTACTGATTTCAGGTTTGCAATGGAGCTACATATGCTAACATAGATGTGCTCAAAAGTAAGAAGGATGGGAGTAGAATCTTGGTAATTGAAGGTATTTCACTATGTCTAACTCTAACATATGCTTTATGTTTCTTATGATTATTCTGCATTTTGAGTTGCTTATTTCTACATGTACAAAGGTGCTACTTGAAATAGTTAGTTTAATAGAGTACTTAGTTTCTTCACCCTTTTAACTATGTTTTTTGGCAAAAGTGTCATATTTTTTTTCTCTGGTTCTTAAAGAATAAAGATTTTTGTTCTTTTGTGGATAACATGACAAGTTTTGGATGTTTATTACATTTCATTGCAGATAATGGCGGTGGGATGGATCCTGATAAAATGCGTCATTGCATGTCCCTTGGATATTCTGCAAAAAGCAAAGTAGCAAACACCATTGGACAATGTATTTATGAATTTCTATCCTTTGTAAAAGGGATACTTTATATCTGCTTATTTGTCTTCCTCATAAAGCAATTTTAATTCTTGTATCCCTTTTCTTCAGATGGCAATGGATTCAAGACTAGTACTATGAGGCTTGGCGCAGATGTTATTGTATTTTCTCGTTGTCGTGGAAAAGATGGAAAGCGGTTAGTCTTAAGATTTTTGGGCTAGTATAATATTTGTTAATTCAATTGTTTATGATGGGTTTTGTGTAAGATTATTATTATTGAGTTATTGGTAAAAAAGTTTGTTGTTGTCTGTATTAGGGGGTGAGCACTTGATTGAGTTGAATCGAGTAAAAAATTGAGTTAGTCCAGTTGACAAGTCCCATTTTATAACTCAAATTTTATTTGAAATTTCTTCGAGCCGAGTCGAGTTTATGAAATTTGAGTTGAGTTGTTCGATTTTCTGTTCAAATTTAATTGTAAATATTTTTAATGTTATGGTACTAATTGGTTTCAATTTAAATGGCTTTCTATAACCATATACATATACATTTCTTCATATTTTTCATATGCGATATAGATATATCAGATAGTTTATGGACTTGAACTTGAAAATTGATCCACTAATTACTAAAATTTTTGAGTTATTCGAGTTTCATTCTATAACTCAAAATTTATTTGAAATTTTTTCGAGTCGAGTTTTTTGAAATTATGATTTGAGTCAACTCGAGTTTTTTCACGTTGAATCAAGTCAGAAAATTTGGTTTTTTGAATCAAGTCGAGTTTTGGCCACTTCTAGTCTGGATGTTGCTTAGTAACTGTGTATCATGTTTAGTTGAGAATGTTAACAAAGTGGTTGTACTTGGTTCATCAATATTTACTTAGTCCAAGGTACTAGTGGTTAGTTTGTGTAGATTGGGCTCTTTAGGAGGGTAAATAGGTATTGTTAAATGACTTCTTCAATTTTGAACAGTTTGCTTGTTGAGACTTGGTTTGGCTATTAATCTTCACCTTGTGTTCACCCTCTCCTCAGGGGCGGATCTTGGTGCGATAGTTTGGGGTGGGGGGGGGTGAATCAAAATTTTTAAAATTTTTGGAGGTCTAATGATTTTTTTTTAAATTCTGAAGATTTAATGAGATTTTCTTAAAAAGTTGAGGGTCTAATTAAAATTTTCAAAAAGTTTGGGAGTCTTAATGAAAATTTTAACAATTTGGAGAACTTAATTAAAAATATTCAAAAAAATTAAGACTCAATGGGAATTTCTAATAAATTTGAGAGGGCCTAATTAAAATTTCCAAAATATTTGAGGGGTGTAAATTTAATTTCCCCAAACCTTGGGGGTGCCAAGGCTCCCGCAAGCTCTACTAGTGATCCGCCCCTGCCTCTCCTTATGGGTCTTGATGCATTGCTGTGGCAGTGGCAATAATTTCCAAATCCCTATGTGTGTGTGACCGTGTGTTTTCTCTTCATGCGTATATGCTGTCACTATTGGATTTTATGCTTTTATTTTTATTTTTGACATACTAAAACTCTTCTACTTCCTCTTTGAACTCCACTTTTTATTTATTGTTGCTGCAACAAGTGTCATATTATCTGCTTTCTTTGTAGCCCCACGCAGAGCATTGGATTGCTATCCTACACTTTTTTGACATGCACGGGAAAGGAAGACATTGTGGTACCCATGGTAATGTCAACTTGAAACTTTACACACTGTTTGTATGATGAATATGGTGGTAGTAACTTTTATAGCCAAGTGGATGTAGGTTCAATGCAATAGAACTAGATTTATTTCTTCAGCGCAACTTATGTTGTTGGCAACATGCAAGCTTGAGAAAATTGTCTTAAGTGAAATAGATCATCAATTTGTTACTCCATGCTATTGGGTTAGTCTGTAATATTCTCAATCATCCCATTATTCACTGCAGAGGTTGTTAATTTATGGTGTTTCTCCTATGAATGGCTTGCATAAAACTAGAGGTTAAATAATCTTGCATTTAAGCCAAGTATTTTCTGTTGTTTATTTGCCTATTAAAGCCATGCTAGAAGTCATCATTTCCTTCGGGATAGAAAAAAAATAAAAGAGAAACTTGAGGGGTCAAGTTTGGATCATATGTCTATGTTGCTTTGGATTTTTTGTGCTTATAGTTGGTAAGGTACTGCAGAAACTATGATCTAGTTGCGCCCTTTAATCATTACGGGGGTTGAAATGAACAGCTAGATTATGAATGGCAAGAAAGTGAATGGAGCAAGTTGATGCGATCTACTGTCAGTGATTGGGATAGGAATGTAGAAACTATAGTACAGTGGTCTCCATTTTCAAGTGAAGTAGACCTCCTTCGTCAGGTAATTCTGGTTCTCCTTTCACAATTTCAAGTTTTTGTCCAAAATTTTGTTTTTTGAGTTAAAATCATTTTGATTGGCAAAAGGAAACAGACACAATTTTGTTGCCAGTATAGAAAGATGATTGTTGAAGAGGTGTTGGGGAAAGTAGTTGTTTTGTATTCTGACCTATATATATATTTTTGCTTTTGCACTGTTGTCAGTGAATTCCCTTAGTGTCATCATCTTTTTGTCCATAAGGTTTTTCAGCATCAGTTTTGTAATTGGTACTTGTCTGTATAGCTTTTCTTGCTTTTGTGCTTTTCTATTATGATTGTGGTAAATTCTTTGCTTTTCCTGCTTCTAGTTCAATCTGATGAAAGACCATGGGACACGGATTATTATATATAATCTATGGGAGGATGACCAGGGGCTATCGGAGCTTGACTTTCATGCCGACCAACATGTATGTCTCAAATGTTCTGGACTTTTTCTTTACTTTTAAGTCTAAATACAAACAGAATAAAATGCAGTTGTTATGTTAAACTTATGGGGTGAATTATTCTTGGCAGGATATCCAACTCAGAGGTGTTAACCGTGATGAGAAAAATATACAAATGGCTAAAGAGTTTCCCAACTCTAGGCACTTTCTGACATACAGGCATTCATTGAGGGTAACTAACACCAAGTTCCTCTTTTTCCATGGCTGAAAAATTATTTTCTTGTGCCTTAGCTCGAGATAGCACAATTATTTTCTGGCGTATGTTATTGATTATAGTTCATTTTATGTGTTCATTTGGCAGAGTTATGCATCAATACTTTATTTGAGACTTCCACCCAACTTCAGAATCATCTTACGTGGGAAAGATGTTGAGCACCACAACATAGTTAATGATATGATGCTGACGGAGATGATAACCTATCGACCAAATCCCAGTGCTGAGGGGGCCCCCAAGGATTTGAATGTAATAATTATTGAATAGTAATATTTATCTTTTATATGCTTTGCTATATGGTTGTTTGATGCCGATTTTCTTCACTTTTGTCATCAGCTGGCTGCTGTGGTTACCATTGGTTTTGTGAAAGATGCCAAATATCATATCGATGTTCAAGGTTTCAATGTTTATCACAAAAACCGACTCATCAAGGTTTGCTCTATATTTTCTTTGAAAACAATGTATCACAAGGATTTCTATATACATATATTCCTTTTATTAAGTTCTCATTTGTAATTCGCATCATCCTTCTTTATTGCATTTTTGTAAACTGGGTCCCTCCATGCTATCTAAGATGTCTGACTTGATTTTTAGGAGGGGGGATAATATACCGTACTACTTTTCTCTGGTAGCATAATTTGTGATGTTTATAATCCACTCTGGGTCTTCCATTTATTTCACCTGTATTTTGATTGTTGCATTTAATGCGAGTGTGATTTTGCACTTTGCTTAACATGCTAGTCAATTTTACAGCCATATGTTTCCTTTTGACATTGCTATTGCCTAATGCCTTCTTTTAACCTATTTCTCCAGCCATTTTGGAGGGTCTGGAATGCTGCTGGGAGTGATGGTCGTGGGGTTATAGGTATATTTTTGGCATTGGACACACCTATATTAGTTTACTGGTTTATGTCCTAACGTGCTGGGTCCCCCCCCCACAATTTCCCCCCTAATGTGCTTCCTTCTTATGACAGGTGTTTTGGAGGCTAATTTTATTGAGCCAGCTCATGATAAGCAGGGTTTTGAGCGTACAACGGTTCTTGCTAGACTTGAAACACGACTAAAAGAAATGCAAAAAACTTACTGGTTTGTTGCCAACAATGTTACCTTTTCTTTCTACTGCTTCTTTTGATCCTAGTTAAATTCTAATGGCTTTTGACTTCTTCATTTTAGGACCACCAATTGTCATAGAATTGGCTATGCTCCACGGCGTAATAAGAGAAGTATAGAACAGTCATTAGACCGAGGTATGCTACTTCTCTCTCTCCCGCCCCTTTTAAAGACAGGCTTGTTGCCAACAGTGAATTTTAAGTTACTCCCTGATGTCTCAACTTTCTGATCCCGTAGATACCTCTCCTGATTTTGATCTGCACCATTCTACTCGATCAAATAAGAAGAGTACATCCAGCAGTAAGAGACTGTCTACAGACTCGGACAAGTTGTATTCACCCTCAAATTTGAATAAAAGAGGAAAAGAACATCAGGAATTTCATAAAGATGGTGGAAATGGACATGTGTATAGCAAGGGTGAAAATAGCAAAAAGGCACCAGTAGATAACAGTATGAAGTTCACTGCAAAATCCGGAAAAGGATCAAGCTCTTTTAGATCATCTTCTCCTACACAAGATGACAACGATGATGTGTGCGAGGTATTGCCTGAGAGACAAGCTAATGGGAGCAGTCAAAAGTTTGTAACACAATCAAAGTCTAAGGTTATTTTTATGCTTTGGTTATCTTTATTTCAACTTTTTTTCTTCTGGTAGTTTTGGTCTGCATGCAGGTGTCTTATTTTTCTTTCATATGTACATGCATGCAGGCGTGTTATTTTTGTGTTGGTAGTTTTTGTCTGCAAAATGGTCTTTCTGAACTGTTATATTTAAGTGTTTTCTGTAATCACTTTCTCTTCAATTGGCAGGAGCGTAGTCTGAATGATGACAAGCCTTCCCTTTCCGAGACCGATTTGCGTATTCTAGAGCAGTTGAAACAGGAAAATTCAGAATTAAAAGAAAGGTTTCTAGAACATATATCTATTTTATCATTTATGAGTTTCACTATGGCCCGGCTTTAATCTAAAGATGCTATGGTTTTTTTGTAGATTGAAGAAATACGAGGGAGGAGGACATCAACATCAATTGCTCAACGATTTGCAACAGGAAAAAAACAGGCGTCAATCACTCGAAATTGAGGTAATTCCCTTCTCCAACTAGCTTTAAGTAAAATGCAAGAAATTGTCTCACTTCATTTTATTTATTTGTTTTGTATATCAGCTTGCAGAGGCACTGAAAAAAATCGAGCAACTGAACCTTGAACAAGAAAGTCTCATTGGCATATTCTCGGAGGAGAGAGAACGGAGAGACGGAGAGGAAGAGAAGTTGAGAAAAAAGCTAAAGGTATTGTATTCCATCCACCCTCTTTCTACCGTCTGATTATATCTTTATACGTAGTAGGTGTGTGCTGTTTTCTCAAAAGGGACATTGAATATTGAGAATGGATTGCATTGTAGGACGCATCCAATACCATCCAAGAGTTGCTTGACAAGATCAAGATGCTGGAGAAGATGAAATCTCCCAACATCAAGCAAGAGCGTCGGCAACCACTGTAGGCACTGTTTTGTTGTCGCAATGGTACTTTCCCTTTTTTGCTAGCGAGTAACCGGAAGTGATTCTCGAATCTATGACTGATGCCAATTTTCCCGAGCAACTGGTTCTTTTTGTTAATTTGTTGAGTGGCGGCTCCATTTTCTCACATCTCTAACATAGATGTAGAACCATTGTACATGCTTTGATAGTGGTAGTGATTAATGGGATATGTAAAACATGGATATCCAAATTTGATCGAAGTAGAATCAAATTTCAAACTGCGCTTAAACCCAGCTTTATTGCACCTAAAGATATGGTTAAATGGCCATTGGCAACAAGCAGGGATGGACCGGGGGTTGAAGGGGCGGTCACTCTCTTTGAAAATTGAAATTTGAATAAAGTACACAGACGGTCACTGAACTTTGGTTAAAATAAAATGGTAACCAGATAGAGTTGCAAAGATATTAATGTGACATTTCTCGGGTACAAATATATTTATATGGAGTTTAAGATACTGGCAATGGTAAATAGTGAATGAGAATTCAAAAGAAAAAGGTTAAGAAGACTCTCTTAACTACTAACATATATGATTCACTAAGCCAATATTTTCAGAGCATTGTTCGACTTCTCTAGATTACCTTTGCCACCCAAAATAATAAAATTTTATTACATCAAATTTGTATGCTTAAAAGTTAAAACTACTAACCTTCCCCCACACTAAACTTTTATACGAATAAAACTATAAATCTTCTCCACAATTAGCTGGAACTATATTTTTTTATCAATCAATTCAATGCATCTTCTCCACAATTATTTCATACCCTATATGGTATTTGGAAAAAAAATCAAAAACAATATTTGTGTAATTTTTTCGTATCTTTATACATATATACATATATAAATATATATATACATGTATGTATATATATATATATACATGTATGTATATATATATATATCCATATAGGATCAATTCTTTGTATCTTTTCGTATTTGGAAAAAAAATCAAAAACAATATTTGTGTAATTTTTCTGAATCTTTATATATATATATATATATATATATATATATATATATATATATATATATATATATATATATTATCTTCTATCGATAAAATACATATTATTCTCAACTTTTACGTTTAGCTCGGTAATGGCGATGAATGCTTTGATTATTTTTTGTTGTTGTTTAACTATCTTCTTCTTGCAAATTGTCTCTCTATAAATCTATACATATTCCAACACCTTTTATTTTGATGGATTGATTTGAATGATGTTGGCATGTACATATTCATTTTGACTGTTGTTTTTGATGCAGATTTCCCCAGTTTCCAAACCAAAATAAGAAAACTATTTGGTTTTGTTTTTGAAAGATGAATGGGCGATTCCTTTTGTTGCGATCCTTGGCCGTATTATTCCTTTTCTCAGGTGCGTGATTTACATGCAGCATGCACAGATTGTACTATTTTTGTTATTTTGCTCCATTAAT
Source organism: Hibiscus tridactylites (assembly GCA_958450335.1). Classification (NCBI taxonomy): domain Eukaryota; kingdom Viridiplantae; phylum Streptophyta; class Magnoliopsida; order Malvales; family Malvaceae; genus Hibiscus; species Hibiscus tridactylites. The sequence continues at coordinate 107,171,990 of OY288265.1, forward strand.
TTAGCATATAAACTCCATGTTCTTTCCGTTTAAATTCCTTCTTCTTTGTCCTCTTTCTCTTTATTACTAATATTTTATTTCTGGGATTTTTGTGCAGGTACAGCAATGGCGGAAGCGCAAAGGATATTGGGAGGCAAGTGTAGCAAAGGCGACATTGTGATAAACCAGGGACCCACTGCCCCACTCCCGAGCGGCATCCCCGCCTACAGTGTTGAAATCCTCAACTCCTGTGCCTCTGGCTGCCACATCTCCGGGATTCACGTAGCCTGCGGCTGGTTCAGCTCAGCCAAACTCGTCAACCCCAAACTATTCAGGCGCCTCAGCTACAACGACTGCCTCGTCAACGACGGCCAACCCTTGGCCCCCGGTGCCTCTCTCCATTTTACATACGCTAATACCTTCCCCTACCCTCTTAAGGTCTCTACTGTGGTCTGTTCTTAGGAATACACTAGTCCGTGAAACCAAACACTTATTTGTTCTTACTAGTAATTTACCATAGTTGTTCTTACTAATAAAACCATACAATCTGGGGGAGTTTTGTCTTCAAAACATGGACTTTGCCAACTCGTAACATGTTTGGTTTCATAAAATGGAACACTGATTAATCCGGACTGACAAGCGTCGCACACTTAATTTTTATAAGCGAGTTTCTCAACAAAGGTTTTCTGCATACACAAGTTCTCGAACTAGAGGCTTATTTAAGCAATACTAAACTATATATTTACCACTTAGTCTAACTCGTTGGATGGATGAGATTACGAAATTAAAAAAAAATAAGAAAAACAAACCCATTCATGCAAATAAAGAAATAAACAACGCAATCTTACCTGGCCTGATTCATTTTCACTGTTGTTTTTTATGAAGATTTTCCAGTTTTTAAAAACTCAAAAAACGAAAATAAGAAATCTCTATGGTTTTGCGTTCTCCTTTATTTTCACCGATGAATCGGCTATTTCTTTTGGTACAATTCTCGTTTTCCTTCGCCGTATTATTCTTTTTTCTCGACGCCCCTTGCTCAGGTGCGTGATTTACATTACATGCAGAGATTCTCTCTCTCTTTTTTTTTATTGTTTTGCTCCATTAATTTAATATATAAATTAAGTTCATGTTTTTTCCTTTTAAATTCCTTGTTATCGTCCCCTTTGTTCTCTTTCTTTTTTATATTTCCTTCTATCCGTAAATTGTATCGAATGAGTTTTCGTTTAGTTTTAGGAAGTAAAAATTTTGTGTAAGATATGTATAGTAAATAGTGTCGGTCTAGAAATATTTTTGAGGTGGACACACATCAAATCTCAAAATCATCTGGTGGACACAACTCATAAAAATTAAAAAAAAATTAAAGACTAATTCATAAAAATTAAGAAAATTAAAGTCAAATGTATAAAGTTTAGAAAGTTCAGGACGAGCACGAACCCACCCTAAGGTACACTTGCATCCACCACTGGTTGTAAAATAATTAAAAAGACAATTTCATCATTGGAAAATTAAATTTTATTTTGTTGAAAAACTAAAAAATGGTAAAAAAAAGTGTCTAATAAAAATTGTTTAGTTTTCAAATCAACAATTTAAGTGAGACAATTTTTCTTTTGTAAAAAAATGGGACAATTTTAAAATACAAAAAGGACAAGTTTAATAGGTGAAAGAGAATATTATTTTAATATAAAATAGATTTTTTAAAATAAATTCAACTCGTTTCATACTCTTTTTTTCACTATTTATTCCTGGAATTTTCTTGCAGGTCAGGGTAAAGTCATCAATGGCTCAATTGGTTCAAAGCTATTGAGCGTAAGGATCGATCAAAGGAACAACAACACCTTTGTTAACACACATCGCAAGCTTCTCCGTAAGTTAAAAAAAACATAATGTCAAAAAATATATTTAATGTTTATTAAATAATCACTTTAACTTTTATTTTTTAAGCGTTTTAACTTTCGATATTTCAATTTGAGTTATTTCAAGTTTTTTACTGCTGATTGACTAACCGTTTCCATTCACATAGGAGTTATTTTACCCTAAATTAAAACGTTAAATTTTAAAATACTTGAAAAAAAAATAGACATTAAAATGATTAATCTAGACAAATGTTAAATTTTTATGCCAGAATTAACTTGAGTTTACCCAATTTTTTCTTCATCATAAAATGCCAATAAAAAAATGGGTTTTGTTGTTGTTTAATAGGATGAAAGTACTTATACAAGTATATTTTTATAGGAAAATATTCTATGTATTGGTAGTGGAAAATAAATTTTCCATAAATGTTTAATTTTTAGGGTTGAAAGGTTAGAGATTAAGGTTAAAATTTTAGTGTTTATAGTTATGTTTATGGTTTAGGAATATATTTTATGGCTTAAAGTTTAAAGTTTAGGGTTTAAAATGTTGAGATTAGAGTTTAAGATCCTTAAAAGATAAACGTGGTAGCTTTGAAAACACAATTGTGGAAGAAAAACTTTTCACCAATGGTGCATTAAATAAGTACCATATTTTTATTTATTAAATAAAATATGTGGTATATTTGAAGGAAAAAAAAAGGTAGATGAAAAGGTGATGGGTCTAAAATACAACCCGGTAATATAGGACTAAAAACGACTAAAATTGCTTATAACCGAAAAACTTACCAAGTGTGTAACCTTTTAGAATAAACTAAGTAAAATTTTAGGCTGAAACTGTAACAAATCATGTAATTTGTGTAATTATTCTAGTTTGTAACCTAAAAAGTTACTCATGTAACATTCTCAGTCGTAATTGAAATTATTATCAATTGTCAAACTTTTTAGAATAGATAAGTAATATTTTAGGTTAAAACTCGCCGCAATGTATCATTCTCGGTTGTAATTAAAATTATTATCAATTGTCTATCATTTTAAATTAGACAAGATAATATTTTAGTTTGAAATTCATTGCGAATTAGCCTTGTGTTAGAGTGCCGTACAGCATAACTACCCGATGAAAAGGTGAAAGTTTTGTTTGTGTTTTTCATGTTTTTTTAATAAAAAAAGAGAAGAGGTTGATGAAAAGATGAAAGCTTTAAAAGCAATTTGCATATGGTGTTGTATCCCTCCTTTATAGCAAGCCTTATTGGGTTCAAATTTGTCTCCTACAATTCCTGTGAATCATCCTAGTAATAAGTGTATTGTCTTCTTTCTTGGTGCAGGTACATCAATGGCGGAACCCAACCGGAGATTGAGAGACGAGTGTAGCAAAGCTGACATTGTGATAATCCAGGGACCCACTGCCCCACTCCCCAGCGGCATCCCCACCTACACAGTTGAAATCTTCAACGTCTGTGCCTCTGGCTGCAACATCTCCGGGATTCACATAACCTGCGGCTGGTTCAGCTCAGCTACTCTCGTCAACCCCAAAGAATTCAAGCGCCTCAGCTACAACGATTGCCTCGTCAACGACGGCCAGCCCTTGACCTACGGTGGGGCTGTCACATTTAAATACGCTACTACGTTCCTGTACCCTCTCTCGGTCTCTAGCGTGGTCTGTTCTTAGTAAGAGTAACATAAAAGCAAACGCTTATTTGTTCTTAGTAATAACACCAGAAAAGCTTAGTATTAATACCATACAATCTCTCCCCGGGAGATTTGATGGATTAAAATGATTTGTTCTTGTACAGAAGCATGCATGGCTTTGGTACGCCTTGCCCATGCCTTTACCGGGTGAGAAAAGGCGGTTCCATGGCCATGATGGACATGCAGCGGAGTACCCCGACTTTTCGGTGTTTCGAAGGCAGCCGCTTTCATCACTCTTAGTTGCCCTTTCAATGGCATATCAGCTGTGGAAGATGTTATCAAATTCAATGTTATCAAATCTTCCAATCTGCACGATAAAAGGACTATTCTTCCTACTTTATGTCTTGATATATCCATGTCTAGCATGCGTCCACTATATATTCGGCCATAAGTACGAGGGTATGATTTTCCGAATACATAGACAAAGAATACCCGTATAAGGCACAAATAAAACACACCCTTAGTCCAAATGGCAGATAGTAAGAGACAGCATTTAAACAAATTATTAGCAATTGGAAGCATTTATACAAAGGCATTTCTTCTTACAATTTGGTATGCATATTGTGTTTACATGGAGTAGCCTATACAACTTAACAAATGATTCAAGCTAGTATTTGGAAACAATCATAAATGGAACTAAAAGTAACTGCAAGTAAAGAAAAATGCACATCTTCATCACTCCATTAAGAACTTGAAATCATGGACTTTGCAACGAAAACACACCGGATACTCAAAGACAATGTTTTACTTTCTTAAACATCGTTACCGGCATAAATGAAGTTCCAACTCTACATGTTTGGTTTCATAAAATGGAACAGGAGCATACAATCTTTCTGGGTGAATCATCAACCTTCTTTTCTGTTCAGACACAAAATCAAGCATAATTGGTAAAGTGAATAAATGAAGTTTTAAAGAAAATACAAATGTATCATCTCAATGTTATTTGGATGGCTACCACTTATAAAAAGTTATATTTAATGCTGTAAGATATATTATTATAATTGTACTGTGTCACGAGTAATTGACTTTAAAGACGAATCAATCCTGAGGCCAATGCCTTCTGGAGTCCAATGGATCTTATTAATGTGTAAGGAAATGTAGAAAGATGCAAAAATGGCTAGGAGCCTCTCAGTAGTGAATGAAGGAAAAGGAAAAGGATGGCCTCCAGTAGGCTCATCATAACTCGAGCAGCATGCTCATCACCGATCAACGATGAAGTTTAAACAACAGTTCTCAGTTTCAGCATGTTTTTTTTTTCAAAATGCATGTAAAGAATGATTAAATTTTAAAATAGAGAAAACCCTCCACCTACAAATTGAATTACATGTATCATAATCCACCAGAAAGACAATATCAATTATCCATCAAAACATCGGTTAAAAGTCAAACAATTAGAACTTTTGGATTGTAAGTATCACTACTAATGCAAGTAAAATAGCTGGAATATCCCGATATCGACTTTAGTAAGCAAGCTAATCTTAATTGCCAAAAAAAAAATTCTTATAATTGTAAGAGAAAAGTTCAAAATGAAGATAACGACAAGAATACCTGTTTTAGTTTTTGCAAGTGATGGCTGAACTACAACATGCATTATGAGAATCCCACCTGCAGCATCACCAAAGGGTACTTTACATTGACCAACAGTCTTGTCGTTCTCCAAAATTTTACCAGAGCTTATCAGTTTGACTTCATTCACAGCCTTTGGAACAATTGTCTTACCTGAGGACAGAGGATTTCGGAAAATTTAAAACAAAATGCTTCACACTATTAGCCTTCATGCTTCATTCTGGTCTTACGAAAAAAAATCTGAAGATTGTTAATAGATGTAGGCCACAAAACAATGAACCATTCCTTTTTGCAATCCATTTACTTAGAGAAAAACAAGAGTCAATAGCATCCATGGAATAATCCAATAAAAACCCAACAGTTCATGATAATAACACGAATTCACTGCACAGCCAAGTTTAGCCTTCTCTCTTAATATCCAGTTATAATGACATTTTGCAATGCATCATCAAAGAAGGTATAACAAATATATAACAGGGTCTCCACCCTTTCATAGGCCATTGGTAGCCTATGTTATCCAAACTCAGTGGTGACAGTTAACCGAATATGCTCGGTTTTTCAAAATTTTCATTTCATACACCTACATCCAACTATGTCAGACACAAATACTTTAGCGAAAATAAGCCCATGTAACATAGTTTGTAACTACTTTACTTTAAAAAGCTAAAGACACCATTTTGCAGCAAAGGGGTTAGAATCCAATCTCCTAAAATTATCCACCATAAAATTCTGCTACCACCTTGTGCTATAAATATTCCCTTTGTATTGCATTCTATGGCTAAACCTACAGCTTTCTTCATTTGTTTTTACAATAATTAAGTGCAAACTCCAAACTGGATCACCTCTGCAATATTAATATATACTATCTAGCAAAACATTTATCCTGAATTTAACAGAAATTCTCACAGAAATATACAAAAAATGCAAGTTTCAATTACTAAACAAATAACCAACAACAAAAACTTCATAAGCAATTAGAAAATAAATTAAACAAGATGAATTGCTGTTGATAAACCTTTGGGCCAATCAGAGACAATTCTTTGCTTAAGCATATCCACCGTGGATGTGGCGGAGTACCGAAACGGCCCGATGTCCGACCCGTCATAAAGCCTGAACTTTATATCCACCAAATCCTCCTCCGGCATCTTCGCCTCCAACTCCTCCTCCGCGGTCGCCGCCTACCCACCAACCACCTGCTTCCACGTGTTTCAATTCTTCCCAAAAATCGACTCACCGGTCACTACCCTCTCAATTCATCAAATCAAATCAAATCCCTTAACACCCCGCCGCCTAAATTTCAACAATTAAAACCAAACTGAAAATTAAACAAAAATCATGATTAAAATAAGAGCCAGAAATAGTAGGATCAGAATTCAAACCTGAATTATCAGTAGTAGTTGATTTCTTGAAGTTTATTTTGTTTTTTCCTTTATTTTTTGCAAAAATGTGAGTTTGGTGACCTGAAGAAGACAAATAAGTCTCGGTTGCGGTTTCGTTGATCAAGCGGTAGAAAAGTCGTTGTCTTTAAAATTTAGGGTAAACTATATTTTTGTTACCTAACTTATTCCCTTGTTTTTGTTTTAGTCTCCTCGCTATTATTTTTTGACAAAATGCAACTCACATTATGTTTTTTTGTTTATTTTGATCATCAACTGTTAAAAAATTAATAACGATGCTGATATAGTATCGCTCAAATGTCAATTTTTAAATATTTTTTTGAGATCAATAAATTAACGACGCATTGGTGGAATAAAAACAAAGAGAAAGAAAATTCTTGGCATAATGAGATTCGAACTCTAGATCAAATCTTTTTTTAATAGTTTAAAAGTAATTATAAGGTAGTATCTATCTATGAATATTTTTAATCTTTTGACATGCACACACTCTTTGTAAATATTACGATTGGACCTGGGTCTCTTAAGATAAAAATCATCTGATTTTTCACTAGGACCACTTGTTGAGTTCCTGGATCAAATCTAACCACTAAGTTAGAAGAGAACGTTGATTAATTTTTAACACTACTTATATTTAAGTTATATTGTATTAGCATCTAAAAATTATAACAAAATGCATGTAGGGTGGATCAGACCTAAGTCTATTATATTAAGAGCTCGAAGTCTAATCACCAAACCAAACTATATATTTGTTATAATTTTAACCAAAATAATACGTAACTTCAAAATGTGATTAAAATTAGAGAGTAAACCAAATTATTTTTTCACTTTATTTAGTAATAAAAAAAATAAATAAATTATTTATTTATCTTTTAAAATTAATACCAAATCATTCTAGAAATTAAATTTATAATATTTGTTTAAGATATAATATAACGTTTTTAAATTATTTGAAAAATATATATAATATAATATGATAAATTTTTAAATCATTCTAAAAAGAAAATTAATATTTGATATGTTGATTAGGAAGGAGAAAATGGCATGGTAAATAAAAAGAATTATTTTTTTACATCAGCATCGTCGTTAATAGCCGGTGACCAAAATAGAAAAACGTAACTTTAAGTAAGATTTTGTCAAAACAATATTTGAATGACCAAAACAGAAATACGAGAATATATAAAGTACTGAATTGATAATTTATCCTAAAATTTAGCTGCCAACAATTTAGCCGATTCTCTCTTCTCTTTTCAAGCGTACATGATTCCGAAATTAAGTCAAACATTGAAAATTATATTTTGGTCACTAAAATTATCAATTTTTTACATTTTTAATCACATACTTATTAATAAAAGAGTAAAAAAATTGATGTGACACATTAGTGAAGAATTAATATTTAATTGTCCTTGAACTATATTTAAAATGTCAATTTAACGTTTTTTCTAATAAATTTTAATGGTAAACTACCTCCAAAGCCACTACACTATTTGAGTAATTCTATTTTGACCACCAAACTATGAAAACTTTCAATCAAATTAATTAACTATTGAGCTTTTCTAAAAACAAACGGTTTAAAAGCCGACTAAATACAAACCAAGAAAAAAAGACCATTAGATGGAACTTGTTTAAAAGTGGCTGTTGGATTTAAAAAAAAAAAAGAGATAAGGTTACCCGGTGATGATGTGATGGTTAAATATATTTGTATAATTACACATTAGGAGCTCATTACTTACATATCCTATCAATTTAGTTTTACTTTTAATCTAATTTAATCATATTAAAATTGATAACATTTCCGATTAAAGTTTTTTTTTTCTTCTAAACAATCTTCCAACCGTTAAAACCCCATCTCACAAATATGACCTAAATTGCTATTATACCAACAATTTTGAGAGGACATCAAGCTTTCCAGCCAATAATTTGGATATCAACCTAATTTTCAACCAAATTAATTTCTTTTCTTTTTCAGATAGTTGGATTTAGAAAAGGGTATCTTCCCATTCCAACTCCAAATCTTTATCGAATCTGTCAAAATATTTGTGAAATTCGAAAGTGAGAACACTCGCATGTTCATAACTCTCCAAGATTATTAGATTTTCCGAAATTATTGAAGAGATATAAATTGTTCTAAAGTGAGAAAGGTCTAACTTTTGTTGTAGAGAAAAAAGAGTGAATTATGGGAATGGGGTTTTGATGAAGAAAATAAATAAGGTGAAAGTCAAGTCAATGTGTGAAAAGTGTGGATTTAGAGTAGAGCCATTTTTTAGAAGAGAAAGAGGTTTAAGCCTAGGAAGATTTGGAGTTGAGGTTTGAGAACGAATGCGTTTAAAGATTGAATTGATAGAAAGTGTAAGTAATAAGGATCAATTGTAACATTAATGTTTTCATTAACTGTTAATAGTTGGTGGTTTGATTAATACTATTTAAATAGTTAAGTGACTTCGTTAACATAATTTATAGTTCGCTGGTCAAAATAAAAGCAACCAATAGTTTAGTGATTTTAGAGATAATTTACATATTTTTAATTATTTATAGTTCTACAAATAATCACTACACGAATTTTGGTGTATAGCGACATTTTTTATTCAAATGCCACTAATTTTTAACCTATCGCGGCGTTTTTCGAACACAAACACTGTCAATTTTTGTGGCGTTAATTTCCGTAGCTTTTTTTTTTAACGCCATGAGGATTTTTGGCGGCGCTACAAAACCCACTATATTGCTAAAAAATGCTGCTAAAAACATATTTTGTTGTAGTGAACTTTTAAAAGTTTTTAAAATTAAAATCCACTTAAACCACTCCCCTCATTTTCTCTGCAGCGGTTACAAGAAGTTTGCAAGTTTTTCATCTTCTTCGTTGATCTTCTTCTTCACCGGCAACGACCTTTGACCGTTTTGTTGGTTTTGTATATAAATAACTTTCATCTTTAGTGGTGAATGCTTTATTTTTATGTTTTTCTTGTTTTTTTCTTGCTTTGCCAGTTTCATATCAAATATGCTTTCATGGCAGTTCTTTTGTCTGCTTTTATGACAGTTTTTTCGTCTGCCTTTATGGCAGTTTTAGTCTGTCATTTGACAGTATAGCGTTCGAGTGACGAAATTTCAGCGAGCGTTTTTCAGCGAAGGAGGTCGGTCTATAAATGTTTATTATTCCCTGTTGTGGTTGTGCCGATATGCCAAGAACAAGTAGCGAAAAAATTTGCTGTCTTCATAGAGCACTCTGGTTAAAGCTATAGTTTACTGGATTTCTTTAAGAAGTTGCTTCAAGTTCTTCTGAAAGTGATATGTTTGTTCTTTAATGTCTTTCATATCCTTAGGTTTTATTGTATTTATCTTTATACATTGAATTTTCAATGTTTGGGTGTGATCTTTTGTAATCCTATCACTTTTAATATAATCCAATTTATTTCAATTTTTTTTAAATTTACTATAAATTTTTGATTTTTTAAAATAAAAATTTATAAAAGAAATAAAACATATGTAAAATTTTAAACTTCATATAAATATAAATACGAGAATCTGAAAAAAAAAAATTATATATTAAAAATCATTCTTTCTATCTTCTTCTTTAAATCACGTTTTCAGTCAAAAACAAAGAAATGCTTCTTTTCCTCGACTGGAAATATTGATTCCTCTGGTACTGATACAGATTGGCACTAGTGAGTTTCAATCTATCGTTTTCGAGTTTATTGTCGTTTTTAATTTATTTTTAACAATGACGGTTCAAAATTTTTTGAAGGTGTTATGCAATTTATTAAAATTGGATCCATAATTTATAATTATTAAAAGATATAATTTTTTTAAAAAATTAATAAAAAATATCATTAAATTATTCTATTGAGAAACAAAAAATTGACTTAAAACATCTAAAAATTATGTGCTTTCTTTGGAAATTAAAAAACCTTACTTTTCTCTATAAATTCCAGAGCAGCGCCGTAACCCTTCTTTATTTTTAACTTTTTAGCCGGTGGTTGATTATTAATCTTATTATTGGTTGTCGACCATCGAGTTTATTTTTTATATTTTAATAAGAATTTTTACATTTGTAGCATGCGTTTTCTTTGTCCTTGTGACATGTTTTATTTTATTTTTGTGGTTCGTTTCATTTGTTCTTGTGTCATGATTTTAGCATACTTTGGCGGTCGGTTGATACTCGTACAGAGATCTTCACGGCGTTAATCTCTGATTATAATTCTATTGGTGGTCTTAGAAAGATGGATTCTTACTCAGTTGATGGTTGGTTGCTGATGTAATCAGACATGGCCAGCGGAGCAATCTACCTAATAGATTGGTTCACTCACCACTCTTTTTTCACCCCTTAAACGTCTCGTTTGGATAAAGACAAAGAGATTCAGAAATGTTTCTAATTTTTGGTAGTTAATCTTGATGGAAGTGTCTACTTTTATTTGTACTATTGTAAGAGACTTTTAGTGGATTTGTTCCATTTTTTTCTATTTTTGATGCAATGTATTGTATTACTTTTCATGGTGATTAATAAAATTCAGATGTCATTATTTAAAAAAATCTAAAAATTAAACATTTTCACTTAAGTGTCGTTCTTTTTTGCATGTTTTAAGTTTGAGACAATTGTTATCTATACATATAATTTTATATATTTAATTTAATTTAGGTACTTTATTTTCGAGGCCCCTCTCTTTTGGAGTCCCTGTACAATCGCTCTTATTGCACTTGTCTAAACCCCACTAATTTTTAATATATATATATATATATCAATCAATTACATATACAAATATATTTACATGAAAATATAAATCATAAAATCAATGATGAACTAGAATAGTTCATCAAAATTGTTCAAAGTTTACACTACAACAATATAAGTTTTTAGTGACAAATTAATAGTGACTAGGAATAATTTTGTCAAAAATATTAATTTTTTGTGACAATTTTTTTGAGTGACACTATTGGTGTAAATAATTGTGACATATTTTTATTTGGACACTGTAACAAATGTAATTGTGACAATTACATTTTTCACAAATGAATTCTCACAATAAGTATACAATTGTGACACAAAGTTCATTGTCACTAAAACTTTGACACATGATAATGACGATATGTGAAGTGGTCACTATTATTTGATATTTGTTGTTACAATGAAATTACTTGTCACTTAAAGCTTCACTTTTTGTTGTAATAAACTTTGTCACTAATAAAAAATAAAAGTAATGACAAATTAGAGATTGTCACAATGATAAGTTTATTTTTATAATTATAAAAAAAGTTATCATAAACTAGTTTGTCAAAAGATAAAATATTTTTATAGTCTATACTATGTGTAAATTGTTGTTTTAGTCAATTTATTTTGATCAACTTTAGTCCATGTATTTTTAAAATTTTAAATTTTAGTCATAATCCTAACCGGGCACCGACAATATGACTAAATTACAAGGACTAAAAACGATCAAATTAAAGAACAAAAATTAAATAAGCAATAACAAATTAACTAAAAAGAAAATTTTACTTAACATATTTAAATACTATCATTCATGTCAGGATCAAAAATTCAAAATTTAAAGAGTATAAAAATATAAAGTGACCAAATAAGAGTACAAAGACTATTATGTGATTTTAGCATAATGTATGATAGACTTTTTTTTTGAAAATTTTAAAAGATATATTTCAATTTGATTAGTTTTTTTCTTCAAAAAAATATAAATAGTTTTTTAACATAGTACTTCATATAAGAAACCATAGAAAAATTAGTTAAATTATTATTATAATAATTAGTGTTATAATTAATAAATATTTTTAAAATAAATAAAATTAATTTCAATTACAATTAAACCTAAATATTATTTTTCTTTCAAAATAGTATTAAATTTCTTGCCTAGCCTAATGGATAAGTATTGCCCTCTTGCCCTAAATGTTTCAGGTTTGATTCTTCTTGAAGCCAAGCATTGCTTTTATTTACTAAAAATTGATATCTGAATATGCTACATCATTTATAATTAAATTTTAGTGATCTAATGAAAACTTAAAAGTTTGCTGACTAAATGCAAAAGCTCCATTAAATTTCAGGCACAATTAGTGATTAATTTAAACTCTAAATAAAATGATTACAACTAAAAATACAATTATCATTAGTGTTTAAATTGTAGTCACTATTAATAATCATTTGTGTCAAATAGTGTGGTCATAAAAAATATAACTATTGTGACGAAATACATGAAAGTTATCACTAATATAATAGTGACGGAGTTATTAGTGACGACTGGTGACGACTCAGAAAAATAGTCACTGTAAATTTCATTGACTAAATTTAACACTTTTTTTTGACTATTTTCAATGTCACTAAAAATGTATTTTCTTGTTGTGTTACTCATCTAATCCATTAATTATGAAGTCAGGAGTTCGAACAAACATAATTCATGTTCTTTCTATCCCAATAACATAAGAGAAAATATTACATGCACTGATTGTGAAAACTTTTTATTTCCACAAGTGTCATAATATTAGGGTTTAGAAATTTATTTCCGGTTTAGGGCTTAGGGTTTAGGGGTTTTTATTAGAATTTAGGGTTTATATGTTAGAGCTTAAGTTTTAAGATAATATATTAGAGATTTAGATTTTAACCTATAAACCCTAAATTATAAGTATATAAACCTAAAACTCTAAATCATAAACTTTAAATTAAATCCCTATACCCTAAAACTAAGACATTTGTGAAAACTAAAAAAATTTACTGTCGGTGCATAATATAATTATGCATAACATAGTAGACTATTACATCAAGTAAAATATAACCAACAACAATGAAATCAACAAATTGCAACCACAATAAACACAAATAAAAAATGGTAAACAATTTTTATGTGAAATAAACTTTCAAAAGCCTAAGGACTTGAGTCCACTAAAAAATCCACTAATAATGATGATGTCTTGCTATAAGATTACAATATCAAGCCACAACAATGAATTAAGGGCTTGGGAAAGTGGGCTAACCCCACATAGGAGACCCACGGCCCAACAATCTGACTGTTCTGACTATTTTGGCAGATATAATGGGCTTGAAGGAGGACAGGTACATAGTTTTCCGTATTATGGACCGGTATGGGTTTATGAATAAATAATATTGGAAAAATATTTGTAAAGCAAAACTTTGAAACATTCAGATCAAACAAGAAAAATTATCGATCCAATGGTTCTATAAATTCATATAATTATTCACTTGATTGTATCAAGAAACGGGGTCGATTTAGATTATTATTTATATTGTTCAAAGCTCGATCCAAGTAAATCGAGCTTATTGAACCGGACAAATAAATCGACCCCTATACCGGTTTAGCTTAGGATTGAACCTTAAAAATCAAGATCTGATGGAGTGGCAAAATTGAATAAGTGATGGAGATGGTCCATTGTTTTAATATTAATATTAGGCGTCCGACCAAAGTTTTAGTTGTTGAACATGTGGTTTTAAATTTATAGCACTTTTTAATGATTGAATTAAAAAGAAAAGGGCAATTGAGAGATCACTGATGTCATGCATTACAAACAGTGTGGCTGCCATATTTTCAGATATAAAGTTGGTTCCATTATTTTAGGATTGAATGGACTAAGGATAATTCCTATAACTTTGATGCACACAAAAGAATGGTTGAGTTTAAGTTGAGTTGGTCACTCCCCCACTCTCAGCTCCAGATTATTACGTTTCATAATTTGTATACTTTTTAATGCGTTTATACTGTTTTACATGTCGTATCAAAATCATAAGCGTTTATGTCAAAAGTGTTTATATTATTGGTTAAAATGTGTCCTGATTTTTTTTCCCATTCTTGACCTATTTTATATGGTGTATATTGTATACTCTTTTTTTATTAAATAGATAGATATTACACTTGGCAAAGGCCGAGATTTGAACTCATACAAGATGAAGTAATATGAGTATTCTTAACCACTCGGCTAATTACTGGATCTCTTCTTTCAGGGTTAACCCGGATTGAAAACTTGACCTATTATTCAACCTGACTTGCAATGAATTTTGTTCGATATCCGACCCGAATCGGTGATCCGATATTTAAACATGTTTAGTCAGAGTTAGCTAACCCTAGTAGAGAGAGAGAGAGATGCACTTTAGGGCCAAAATAAAGGGAGTGGAAAAGGAACATACTGCTGCTTATGTAAGAATGATCTTATCGTCTCAACTTTGCAAAAACGAAATGCTAAAACTAAAGAGAAAAAGAGCTTTTCCCATGACGTATGTGTCTGGCTCGATTGTCTGAAATCTTCCATTGCCATTGCATATGATTGAAATGATTTAACAACATGACGCCATTTGTATATCAAAGTGTCAACCTTATCATCACAATATTTTTTGGGGGAGAAAAAAATCATTTATTTTATTTCACCTTTTTTTGCATGGGAAATTTGCTGTGATTGAAATCTGGGTTTTTAGAGGTAAGCTTGAAATCATACCCCATATATCTTATCTTGTAGTATTTTTTTTAAAATGTAAAGGAATACATGACGTGCGGCCTCCACTTGCAGGTAATTTAGCCCTTCCCTTCAACCTTATCTCTAGGGTGAGCATTCGATCGAGTAATTTTTTTTTGAATTAGTCGAGTTTACGAGTCATATTTTACGGCTCAAACTTTATTTAAATTTTTTTCGATACGAGTCGAGTTTTCGAGTTTCTGTATAAATCTAACTGTAATTATTTACAATATTACAATACAGATTGATTCTAATTTGAACGATTTTCTATATCAATATACAATACACATATATATATTTTCATATTTTTTTCGTATATATAAGGAAAAATTGAGGGACTCGACTTGAATTTAAAAATTGATTTACTAATTACTAAAAATTTCAAGTTATTTAATTTTCCAGTTTAAACTCAAACTTTATTTGGATTTTTTTTCGAGTCGAGTTTTGTTCATTCATACCCTCAAGAAAAACACTTAAAAGGGGATCAAATTGTATATTTGAGTGCCTTCTAATCAAATGATTTTTATTATTGAGTAGATATGTGTTGATTGTTCATGTTCATCTTTTTCTACATTACATTTGATAATAATTGGGTTTGTACAAGAAAGGAGAATGATGGGGGGAACAAAAAGGGATACTTTGCTGTTGTTTGCAATGCAAATATCTATCAAACTGTAATCCCACATCTTCTTCCTTATCTTGGTGAGGTGTGTATGAGGTTCAAAAGAGTAATGAAATGTACGGATTTATTTTCGACCATGTTATGTTTATTGTGATTGTTGATGTATAAAAAATGTTATCACAATCTATCAACTTTGATCCTATCAAATGATTATGCATGTCACTTTAATCAATCATCGTACGAAGAAACACATAATATTTACGATAAAATAAAATTAAATCCACATGAAATGTATAACTAATTGTTTAAAATGTTAAATATTTATTTGAATAAATTACAATCAAAGAAATCTTGATTTAATGAAGAGGAGGAAGTTCTGAATATTTTGACAAGTTCAAATTCGATATTCATTAGAATTTTCCATATTAATCTCAATTAAAACCTTTTTATCTGAAGAAACATATAAATATTTTAAAGAAAAAATACAAATAAATTCATCTGGGAATGGTTCTATCTATCTGCCCTATTAAGTACAATATATTTCCTACCCTCCACTATCAATTCTAAAATGTAGGGCACACCTTGGGACCGAAACAAAAGTGCCTAATTTGCTCAAACAATGAGAGCATGAGACCCAATTCATTGAATTATTCATTAGACATAAGCGCACTCATATATGGAGGATCCATCGACACACAATAAAATTTGAGAGTTTTACACGTTTTTTGAATTGTTAGATTAATAAAAACTGATGGTTGAGATTATCAATAGGTAATGCGAATATTTTTACAGGAAAAAAACGTAAATGAATTATCCTTAATTTAAAAGTTTTAATCTCAATCATTACAATCAATTAATTCAACAGTCTAAAAAATATGTAAAACTCTTAAATTTTACACAGTGTCAACGGATTCTAACCCTATATATATAATACTTTGATACACAATCTACACAAGCTTGTTAATTTTAGGGTTTAGGGGTTTATGCTCTAGGGTTTAGAATTTAGGATTTATTGTTAGAATTTAAAGTTTAGAGTCTAGAGTTTATGATTTAGAGATATAGATTCAAATTTTAGATGTTATAGTCTAAATAAGAAGAGTTATGTAAATTTTTTTTACACAGCTTTTATATCAAAATATAACCATGTATATAATTTAATTAATATCGCCTTCTAAATCCCGTCCCTTTACTTTCAAATTCTTCATTTTCGCCATGGATAGAAGTAAAATTGATGTGGTGGGGCATTTAGGTACTCCACTTTAGAGTCATTGGACACTATTGATAGAATCCAAGATTCTCCACTACTTTAGACTTAGAGTTAGGAGGGTAGGCAGGCAGTCCTTGTTTGATTTCTTGTGTGTGTTTAAGCTACTTCTACACAAAGGTAAAAAAAAAAATTAAAATCCTTGAGGGATCAAACAAAGAATCAATTCAGAAGGTACTAACTCCAAATTGGCAAAATGTGGGTTAGTGGATCACCTTGGCCAAAGAAAGTATACCCTAAACCAAACTATCTTGTTTTATATTTTGTCTTCTTAACATAAAAAGAGCCACAATTTGAAGAGAAATTTCTCGTTTCTTTACATATGTTCGGATCTGAGTTTTCTCGAATGAGCGACATCATCTTTTTTACTGAAATCACTCGTTAAGTTATAAAAATATATTTTAAGAGTAATTATACGTATCAAGTAAACTAATGTTTGAGTTGAATATGCCAAGATTTGACTTATCTGAAGCAGTATACCAAATATTTTGAGTGGATTGAGTCTTGTATGTTTTGTCATGAAGCAAAAAAGTGCAGGACACTGGGATCCGAAAACAGAAGATAATTAGTAAATAATACAAAGCAAAATCACCTGATAAACAACAGGGCACCTGCTCTTGTTTGTGGGGCCTTCCATTTGCACCGTTTCATACACAAAGCAATAATACATCCCTGCATAAATAATCAAACAATCATGTACTCTAAAGTTTAATCACCTTTCAAGAAATAAAATTTTACATTCGAATTTCAACATTTATAATAAATTATAATATTTTTATATGAGAACAATATTTTTTTGGCTCACTCGATATTCATTCATTAGCATGAAGAGCCAAATCGTACAAGTGTTCTTTTGTGTATAATTTTTTATTCTTGCTCTTGATTTATCCTGTCTTAAAACACCACAAATTGTTTTGGTGTTATTAAGAATTCAGTAGAAATATTTTGAAGCTTCAAACGCGTGTATAAGACATGGCTGATAGCGCCTTTTTTTTTTATAATTTATCGATTGATTATTTCGATTTTGGATATTATAATTTTGAGAAAATATTTAATAAAATTTATTATGTTTACAATACCAAGATTATTAGACGTTGTTTAAAGATATCATTGATAGTGTTAATGCAGCAGTCTTCATTTTATAAGGTTAGTTTAGTGTGGGGTTCATTTTAAGTGTAGGAGAGTTAGGCTGCAACAAAAGGAATGATTGGTTGAACTTAAATAATTGTTCATTTTGAATGATTTTCTCTATAATAAATTATATTTGTCGAGAAAAAATATTAAAGACATATATTAAAATTTATATTCTAACATGTGTTACAATTGGTCACGGAACATCAGATGAACTTAAGGCTATGCCAGTTTTGAAGTTAATGAAATTAATTCTTACCCCTACCTTTTATGGTTTAATTACTTATTAGGATATAAAATTAATAAAATTAAGCCTCATCCCTCTATTTTCTATTATTATCTTTAAAAATTTTGTTAATTTTAAAGATAAACAACTCAATACCTCTCGTAATTTCATCATAGTTCTACGCAACAACACTCTTGCAATACTCGGAAAGAATCTATTTAGAACACAAAACCTTTTTGAAAATTCACTCATGACTCATACATGTACTGCACATTTTTTGCATGATATTTTTTGTGGTAAACTAAAATTCAAACAAACGTTCTTCAATTAAAACAATTTAATTTCCATTTAATTTTACTAAAATGTAAAACCGAAATAATTAGTAATTAAAAGTAAATAATAATTTGAAAAAAAAATCTTTCTAATTCATATATTTTTAGAATAACTAAATTATTTGATATTTCACATATTCATGCAGTTCTATTTTAATCATCCAACTATTATTTTAGATAAAATCATGCTTGAAGTTAGGTTTTTTTGTCTATTTTAATTTATGGTCATTAAAAAGTTAATGATGATACCGACGTGGCATTTTTTAAATTTTCACGTCATTTTCTCTCTTTTATTCAACAACCCACGTGTTATTTTTTATTTGACCAATATGGTAGTGGTGGCACATAGCATCACCTTATTGATCAAATAAAATCAAAGAGCAAATCATTTTTAATGGCTAGTGATCTAAATAGAAAAAGTGCAACGTTATGTACATCTTTACCAAAAATAATAATTGAGTGATCAAAACAGAAACACAAGACTTAGGCCTCGTTCAGCATCAATTTTTAAACACTCGTTGAGTGCCAAACGGTTGATTGCTCAAAAGCTGAATTTTTCTGTTGTAGCAGAACACTCGTTTGGGCACTATACCATGTGAAAAAACGATTACCAACGCCTGTTCAACGCGCATCTTATATACATGTTCATTATAGCTTTTCCGTGGTACTCTAATTTTCGTTGGAGAAGTATTACTGAACGCAACTTAAGTGGAGTATAAAACAAGTGTTTATTTTATTTTTTTATGTGGTTATTGAATCTCAATAAAAATGTGTTTAATATGCAAAATTGTTGACAATCTTAATATAAATCTTAGAATGTAAAAAGTTAAAATCGAAAAAAGAGAATACGGGAATACTAAGAGATGTCCTTTTAACTTAAATATTTTTTATTTAGAAAGAGGGTAGATTGGAACTTAATCAATTCTAAAAAAGGAAGTCGAAAACCCAAATTTGCCCTTTAACTTTAAACTAAGCTAATAAAAAGACAATAAAATAAATCAGTGACCAAAAGAAACACTAAATTAAAGTATTTTCTTTTCTGTTTTAGCTAACCTAAAGGATAACAAGTGGCCAAAGGCAAAAGGCTTAAAGCAAGATTTTAAAAAAAGAAAAGAAAAAAAGAGATAGAAAGATGGGGTTTTTAGAGTTTAAATTCGAAATTGTTTGTTTTTAAAAGAATTGATGTGCTTTGCCGTGATACAATTATACATCTAAAATTACATTCGGACTAAATTCATTTAATTGAATTCGAATTTTGATAGAAATGTAATTTATTATATTATTACCATTAAGAGAAAATATAAAACATTGTGATAATTATGGAATATAAACATTTCATTAATAAAACAGTAAACGTGAAACTAATTACATAATACATGTGATTGTAGATTTGAAAGGAGAGAGAAAGACAAAGATTTCACGATGTTGACTGAAAAGACAAAGAAATTAAACGACATTATTTTTTGTAATAAAGTTATTATTTTGCATGGGTAATTTCATCCCATAATTCCCCATGCAAGATCAAAGTAAACACGTAAGCTTAAGACATCTCAGTGGAAACCTCTTTTCGTAGCACCCACAATACGGTATTAACTTTTTTAAACTTTGTTGTAGGCATCATCCTTTCCATTGTTTCCTTTATCACCTTGCGTTTCAACGACGTGCACGTCCGAGCAGACATTGGAGCCGAGCTTGGCGACATCGACGACGACCATCGGGTGGTCCGATAATTGAAGCTTGGGATCGGATTCTTCCATTTTCTTCTTGGGATTGTTTCTGTAAACTGCATAAAGTATCATCTGAAGAATTCCGAAGATGAACCCGAGAATGTTTGGAACCTGTTGATTCGAGTTCAACGACAATTAAAAAATCGGAAAAAAAGAAGAAATAATGTTTAAATAAATTGATTTTGTGGTGGTTAAATGAGATGACTTACGGCAATGTTCATGTCTTTCAACAAAAGACCATAGAAGAACCACATAACAGCTCCTAAGGTAAGGAACACTGACAAAGTAAACGGCATGTACTCCACACTCTTCGTTTTAATCACTTTTCTCTGCATTAAAAGAATCGAAAATCGAGTTACTTTCCGAATACTATCGGCGAAGACGATGACATTTATTCGATTTAAAAGTTATCAACGATCCTCACCACAATGGCGAGAGGTGCGACGAACACTGCGAGAGCGAATGCCATGCAAATGTAACCCAAAATTAGGAGACGAATGGAAGGAGTTAGGAAGAAAGTTGAGAGAAAGATAACCCCGAATCCGAAAACATTGAAGAGAAGCATAAGCTTCACTGTCACAACCTGCAATTCAACACATTCCAATCATATCAGATATATATATATGTATGTATACGTATAGGTTGAAGTGAAGTAATTGATGGGTGAAGAAAATGTTACCTTTTCCTTCTTGGGGCCATAGTAAAAGTAAGTAACGATGTAAAAAATCTGAATGAACACGCAGAAAGTGTTGATGGTGATGAGGAACATAGCATCTTTCTTAAGCAGAGCATAGTAAATCCAAAGCATCGCACTGAAGAGGGAAACCACGTAGGGAAGCGACTGGAAACCTTCGGATGTTTTCTTCTTGTAGATCAAGTAAAATGTTGGCCTGAAAATATTAATGGCTCCATTAATAACACAGTTTTTCACTAAAACAATAGTAAAGAAAACTAGTTTGAGTTTGACAAAGAAAACTCACAGTGGAGCCAAGGAGACCATGAATGAAACAACGTTACCTAAAAACACAGAAAGAAAAGGTAAGAAAATATGGATTGAAACACCGAGACAGAACATGAAAAACACATGAAGATTTTGTTTGTATATACCTAGAATGCCAAAAATGAAAACCCAAGTGAGGTGAAGAGCCATGATGATGTATAAATATATGTACGTGTAGTGTAATGTTTTTTCTCTGTGTTTTCTTCTCTCTCAATCTCCCTAAAAGAGAAAGTAAGTGTTGTTAGCAAAGTGAAGCT
Source organism: Hibiscus tridactylites (assembly GCA_958450335.1). Lineage (NCBI taxonomy): Eukaryota > Viridiplantae > Streptophyta > Magnoliopsida > Malvales > Malvaceae > Hibiscus > Hibiscus tridactylites. The sequence continues at coordinate 107,193,478 of OY288265.1, forward strand.
CTAACTCTTTACTCTTACTCCAATGATGTATGAAGCCTTCTGGGGGTTTATATTTATAGCCATGGAAAAGGTGGGTGGGGGAGAGGAAAGGACAAGGAATGTGTGGCCACGTTTTATTTTATGTATAAACCTATTCAAAATTTCATTTCTCCATACATGACTTTAAAATACGATCACGAGAAAATAATTATATTAAAATCGAATTCTCGAATAAGGGTTTAAGTTATTTCAGCTTAACTAAGGTCCTAGGTTCGAAACTTTGAAAATACAACATACATTTTTTTTATATTTGAGGAGGGGAGGAGAATTTTACTTTTAAATGGGTATTGAATCAAAAATTTTTAAACATCTACTCTAGAGATTGTTGACAATACAAAATACAAATTAAAATGAATTAAATCATCGGTTTTTGATTCAACGGGTCCGACTTTAATTTCATTCTTTTTAATGTATGGCGAGCATTAAAAGACTGTAGTTTTTTGGCCGGTAGTGAGCTTTTAGAGTTCACACATATTGCAAATAGGCAAGGAGATTTTGGCAATTAAACTCCCAAATAAGCTCCCATCCTAATAGCCAGTGGCCCTAATTATCCCGAATAGGACGGTTGATCTTCAAATTAATGCAAGCACCCCTAATCTCTACCTAATTAATCCCCCTACACATCACATAGTAAACCTTACTTAATTTTCTGGTACATGTAATAATATTACACTATACCCCCATTTATGGGTCCTACAATGTCCCCTTTATGATGTGTCACCCACCATGTGGTTTTTAAGGTTTACAACTCACACCTCATTGGCTCACATTTTGGCTATGTAGAACTCCATGTAATCTACTCATTCCCCTCCGCAACTTGGATATATTTCTACATTTAGAAACCCCGAAACCCGACAAAATACAATTACAATTTATATATGGTACGGTCTACGGTAAAAAAAAATAATATTTTTAATATACTAGTGCAATTATATAGTAGTGTTTATTTATTTTTTTGAAATTTTTTGATAACGCGCACACATTTTACATACACAAATGCTCGAACATGGGTCTCTTGAATAAATATTATCATCCTTTTCACTGAAGTCACTTGTTAGATTTCGGTACAAAAATAATATAAATATATTTTTTTGAACATAAAAAAAAATATTTAGTCTATGATATAATAACAAATGGTATGGTTTTAAACTTGGTCGACGTTAAATCTTTGGTTTAATTTGTTTTGTAAATAAAAATTTATTAGAAAAAGTTAAATGATGGGTTATAAATGAGATTAAGTGTAGAAAAAGGAAAATGTTATTGGTAGATTAGGTAGCCAGATAAATCCAAAAAATAATGTAATGAATGCAATGTTATATATGCTTGAACACGTATGGATATTTGGGATTTTGAATGATTTTGTTATTGTAAATCTTGTTTTACATCAATAAATTAAAATTAAGAAGATGTTGGAGCGGTCCCGTAATCTTATGTTGTCTGACTAATAATCTTAGTAATCATGAAAATTCCTAGGATTAATTAATGAAGGATACTATGATTGATCCTGTACGGTAACAAAAAGCTGCATATGAAATGAATCCAACAAATAGCCTAATAGAAAAGTAAATGTCGTTATCTCAAAGATTCGAGTTCAATTGTTTTGTCTGTAAATATATGCTCATTGTATATTCGAGGTGCGAGGTTGTCCCTTCTAACAATGTCGTCTTTAAGAGGCATGGAGCAGCGGAGGAGAAGCGGTCGAACAGCGGAGGGGCAAGGGAGGAGTGCGGTTCCATAGCAGCAGCGTTGGAGCAAGGAGGGGGAAGCTTAACTTCAGAGGATCTTCGGCATACCCTGTCCATGATAGTTCGAAGGCACGTTCTGGCGATCGTATCAAGGAGGGGGCTAGGAAAGGATACTCAGTTTTCGTGAACCATATAAGCAAAAGGATTCAGAGGGAGTCGTTATGGCAAGCTTTTGAGCAGTATGGAAGAGTTACGGACGTGTATATAGCTTACCATAACAGGAGAAGGCTTCATAGGAGTGACACGTTCGCCTTCGTTAGATTCGCCACTGCTAAGGAGGCTGAGACGGTGGTTAAACTTGGGAACGGGAGGAAGCTGGATGGTTTCTTCGTTAATGTGTTTCCTGAACGTTCGCCCAGCGTCGGGCCTTAAGTGATGAAGCACGTTCGTCGGGAATGTCTCTCGGTCGGAAGAAAACGCAGAAGCAACACCCTAGTCTGACTAAGTTTATAGATGGGAGATCCTTTAGGGATACTTTAATGGGAATCGATCACAGGGCGAACTGTCAGTCATACAAGAACGCAGAGGCTACTTTTATCAGCGGAGATGTAGCTATGGGTGACGTTCCGGTGGTGTGCAACCCGTTCTGTTTTCATGTGTCCGACAGTGAGACGGAGTGGTTAAAAAACTGCCTAGTCGGTGAGATTAAAGGCATGTTCGACGCCCATCTAGTCCAACAAGCCTTAACATCCGAAGGGTTCAGGGTGAGAGTTAGCACGTGGTTCGGCTTTTACGCAATTTTACAATTTCTAGAGGAGGAACAGTTACACATATTCCTGGACTTAAAGGAAACTATGTTGAAATCCTGGTTCGACGACATTGATAGTGTGTCAGAATTTTCGAATTTTCGAAGCCATAGCATCCAGATGGGGGAGGGTTATTAGAGTTGAAGAGGAAGTTGCCTCAATGGAACGATTCGATTCCGTTAAAATCTTGTTACAAGTTAAGCAACGAGCGGCGATCCCCCCTTTCATTAATTTGTTCCTAAATGGTGAAAGTTTTTTCGTCCGAGTCTCGACGTCGGAGTACGAAGATTGCCAGTGCTGGTTAGACGGAGAGAATCCGGCGACAGATGAAGTTTTCCGGGCCCCGGAGAATTACGAAGACGATGTAGGAGGGCGGCGATTCGATCCCTACAATAAGGAATTAAATGAGGGTCATGCAAGTTGGCGGCTCGAGGAAAATGCGACTGTTAGAGAACCCGGAGCCGCCTTATCCGATATTGTTGGCGGGGCTGGGGAATCGCACGTGTCGTTAAGTAATGATGGGAGGATTGAGGTGGACAATATCCCCAACAAACACGTGCAAGTTGAGAAGGCGGGTCGGGTGCCCAAGGAAGGGTCTACCGGGCTATTTGATATTCCGATCCAATGTGCTTCCGGGGCCTCTAGGATATCCTCTGATTCGAGTGGGCTCCCCGAAAACCAGGTTGACATTGCTTCTGGGCTCATTTGCATTAAGCCCAGATTGGTGAGACAAGTGAAGTTATCTAGCCCGGCTTGTCATAACGGTAGCCTTCTACATCGATTCCCTTGGGCTAAGGCGTCACCCGGGGGATTTCTATTGAGTAAAGCAAATACGAAATCGATGGCTTCCCCCAACGGTGGTGCGACCGACACGGGGGTGTCTCCTTCTGATGCCGGCCATCAGCCTACTTCATCCTTGGTGGGCCGCCGTGTCACGGGCAGCGCGAATCAAGCTTGTAGATTGGATTCTTCATCGAAGCGGTCGGAGGAAGCAAAAATTGTAGCAGAGGTTTGCAAGTCGGTTGGGTTGGAGTTTGATACCGATGAGGAAGGATTAGTCGATGCGCTGGTCCGAGCAGAAGAAAATGTTTAAGCCGCAATTAGGTTGGGGCGTTCGGATTTCATGCATGTCTGGGTAAGTCTTTGTTCATGAATTCCTCACCTTTTATGTCTTGGAACGTGCGTGGGCTTGGTAGCAGTGTAAAACGAGGGGCGGTTAGAAAGTATCTCAACTCTGTTAAGCCAGGAGTCTTGCTAATTCAGGAATCAAAGAAAGAAAGGGTGGATTCCTTTTTGATCCATCAGATTTGTGGGAGGGGCAGTACATTCGATTTCGAGTTTTCTCCCTCAAAGGGAGCATCGGGAGGTTTAATCACGTGTTGGGACTCTAGTTTCTTCTCCAAAAGCAATTCCATCATCCATGAGAGGTTCATTGCTATATCTGGTACAATTGTTTCCATCAATTTGAAGTGTGCCATTCTCAACATCTATGCCCCTAATTGCCATACTGAAAGGAAATTGTTATGGGATGAAATTAAGCTTGCAGTGAGTAGTTTGGGTCTACCGGTTATCTTAGGTGGAGACTTCAACATTGTGAGAGCTCAAAGTGAAAAATGGGGAGCTAATTACTGCAGGAAAGCTATGGCTGATTTTGATGGTTTCATTGAAGAACTTGGTCTCATGGACTTGCCGTTGGCCGGTTCTAACTACACATGGTGCAGTAATAGAGAGGTCCCTATTTTCTGTAGATTGGACAGATTCTTGCTGGATCCATTGGTGATAAGCCAACTGCCAGACTTGTATCAAACGGTGGGGGCCTGTTGTATTTCGGATCATAAGCCGGTTTTGCTACGCAAAATCAATTTGAATCAAGACCCAAAGCTTTTCAGGTGGTTCGATTACTGGGCTGAAGAGTAAGGTTTTGAGAAAGTGGTGGCTGAAACGGCAGATAAAACCGCAGGTTTGGGATTTTGCGCCTTTCTGCAGCAGTGTAAGGGTGAATCCATTAAGTGGGTTAAGAAGAGAAATCGTACCCATTGCGCAGGCAGCAAAGAGTGGGAAAAGAAGGTGGAGGAGTTGGAGGGGCTATTGCAGAATGATCCTTCGAATACTACGGTCCAAAAAGACCTTAGAGATGCGCGGGGGAAACTGTGGTCATGTTACCGGAGAGAGGAGAGGGAGTGGTTGCAGAAGTCTCAACTTAAATGGTTTAAGGTGGGAGATCGCAACACGAAGTACTTCCACTCAGTAGCATCCTCTAGAAGACGGGCTAATTTCATATCGTCACTGAAGTTTGAGGGGGTGGAGGTAACGGACCAGAAAAGGTTAAAAGGATGTGTTTTTAATTACTTCAAGCAAATATACAACTCCTCTGTGACTATTCCAGTTAAGAATCTAGATTGCTCTGTGAAAACTTTGTCTTCAGAGGCTGCTGAAGATCTTGTCAGGTGTTTCACTGAAGAAGAAATAAAGAACGCGATTTGGTCTATGGATGGTACGAGAGCACCTGGCCCCGACGGTTTCAACGTTGGATTCTTGAAGAGGTATTGGAGTGTGATTAAAGACAAAATCTTGAAGTTCTTTTGGGATTTTTACAACGGCTCGGCTTTGGATCCCTCGTTCAACAAAACCTTTATTGTGCTGATTCCGAAGACATCATCGCCTTCGTCTATTGATGATTTTCACCCCATCAGTCTCGTGGGTTGCATATACAAATTGGTAGCCAAAGTTTTATCATTAAGGCTCAGGGGGCACATTCAGGACATCATTGGTGAAACGCAATTCGCGTTCTGTCCGGGCAAGCAAATTCTTGATTGCGCACTGATTGCTAATGAAGTTACTGATCTTATGAAGAGAAGGGGCACTCTAGGGATTATCTTCAAGGCAGATTTTAGGAAAGCATACGACTCGGTGGACTGGGAGTTTCTGTTGTTGGTTTTAAAAAAGTTTGGGTTTCCGGATAAATGGATTTCATGGATACAGGTGTGCATCTCTACGGCTAAGATCGCGGTCATCGTGAATGGTTCGCCCACACCTTATTTCCCTATTAGGCGGGGCTTGCGGCAGGGGTGCCCAATGTCGCCTATGCTGTTCAATTTAGTTGCCGAGGTTCTAAGTGCTATTCTTAACAAAGCGTACAGCTTGGGCTTCATCGAGCCGATTCGGGTGGGCTTCATCGAGCCGATTCTGGTAGGCTCGAGCAATTTGGTGGTATCTCATATCCAGTTTGCCGATGATCTCATCGCGTTCTATGAAGCTAGTGAAATGCAAGTGAGGAATTTGGTCAGAATATTGAGGGGGTTCGAGCTTGCATCTGGTCTTCGGTTGAATCTGTCCAAATCGAAGCTTATCGGGGTTAATGTTGAACAAGATATGCTAAAAAGACGGGCTAAGATACTGCGTTGCTCGGTGGAGTATTTGCCTTGTAAATACCTTGGTTTGCCGCTGGGCGTAGCCAAGAATGCTAGGGCTCTATGGAGTCCTGTGGTGGAGAAGGTGAAGAACAGATTGGCAGTGTGGAAGGCTCGTCTATTGTCGTTCAGTGGGAGATTAGTGATTGTCAAAGTGGTGTTGTCCAATCTTCCTTTGTACTTTACGTCGATACTTAAGATGCCTGCCTCGATTAGTAACCAGATTAACAAACTAATCAATGCGTTTGTGTGGGGTGGAGTGGATAAAAAGCCAATTCATTGGATAGGTTGGAAGGTTCTATGCAAACCAAAGCTACAAGGTGGTTTGGGGTTAGCCGACATGAAATTGAAGAATAGAGCCCTCTTGAATAAGTGGGTGTAGCGATTCGGGACTGAGGAAGATTCCTTGTGGAGAAGGTTCATGTGCGCTAAATATGAAAGCAATTCAGTTGGTTTTTTGCCGACAAACTTGACCAAAACCAACAAATCCATTACTTGGCGCAATATTATCGCCCCTTTGAGAAACGCGTCGGATGATTTGACATGTAATATCCGATATGTGGTGGGGGACGGAAAGCACATAAAGTTTTGGGAAGAGAAATGGTGTGGTGACGTGGTACTCATGACCAAATTCCCTAGATTATATGCTCTTGCGATTAAAAAGAGTGGTCCGATTGAAGATTTTGGTTTGTTCGTCGATGGGCATTGGCAGTGGAGAATTGTCTTGCGCAGATCCTTATTCGATTGGGAAGTGGCAGTGTGGGAGGAGTTTGTCGCAGTGATTAATGCTGCTAAACCAGCCGGCCATTATAAAGATAGTATAAGATGGTGCGCATCTTCTAATGGATTGTATAATCCTAATTCCTTTTGCAAGATTTTAGCAGACAATGGCGATGCGTCGGACACGGTGTGGCGTTTGGTTTGGGCCAACGTAGCGCCTCCAAGGGTGGAGAGCTTCGTGTGGAGGCTTGTTCACGGCAGGATCCCAGCGAAATCAGAGCTTGCCAAACGAGGTTTGATTTCTTCTTCTAACTATAATTGCAGTTTGTGTGATAAGTCTGTGGAAACTCCTAATCATTTAATATGCGAATGTGAGGTTACTTGGATGGTATGGCAACGATGGTGTAATTTGTGGGGCATTAACATGGTGATGCCTAGGAATGTTCGATCGTTATTGATCCTTTGACAGCACCTCAATCCTGGTTTTTTACTGTCGACTGTTTGGATTATGTCTTTTTATGCCATTACTTGGTCTTCATGGCTGCATCGCAATGAGGTGGTGTTCAGAGGTAGGTTGGCGTCCGATAGGGAGATTTTTGATAATATGGTGCATAGGTTGGCTTTCTGGTGCAAGGCAAAATGGGAGGATTGCTCTCTGATCTCAGCTGATCTTTGCAATCTACCGTCGGCCTTTAAGACCATTTCAGCGGCTCCCTTTCAATCTAAGCAATCGAAATGGGTGCCTCCTTTGAAGGGGAGTTTGAAATTTAGTGTAGACGGGGCTGTGACAAGAGGGTTTGGGGCAGCCGGCATTGGGGGCATTCTCCGAGATCACAACAACAAGACGTTGACGATTTTTTCAAAGTCGATTGGTCGATGCGATGTGTCGACAGCCGAAATTCTCGCAGTAACAGAAGCTTTAAGGCTCTTCAAGCATTATCCCAAGCTGCAGAGTATGCATTTGTGCGTGGAATGTGATTGTTTACCGGTGGTCCAGTGGTTCAAGGAACCGGCCAAGGCCCCTCGGGTGTTTAAGGATATCATTACCTCAGCAATCCAAGTCTGCATACATTTCAGTTGGTCAATTGAGTATATAGGTAGGGAAGCTAATTCGAGTGCAGATGTGCTAGCAAAAAAGGGTATCAGCAGAACAGTGGATTTGCTTCAGGTTTATGCTTAAAGCAATTATTGGATGCAGTTTTGTGCTCTGCTACAAAGGCGTCTTAGAGACTAGCCTGCTGGGGAGCTCTTGAGCGTCCGGGTAGCTGCTTCAGCAGGTGCTGTGCGTAGCCTTGAATGCTCGTATGGGCAAAGAGCGAGTGCAATATCCCTCTCTTTCACGGATTATTTTGGAGTTCTTAGTGTAGCTTTTGCGGCTGAACGTGATCCAAGTGCTAATATCCGTTTGTATCGAGTGTTTCAAATTCATCGCGCACTCTTTTTCCTCCATAGGCTTTAGGTAGGTTTTTTAACGAGGCCGATGTCTTTGTTCGTTCCTATGAATAAAATGCGAATTTTGATTTCAAAAAAAAATATATGCTCATTGTCAAAAAATTAAAAATATTTATAAACATATACTACCTTATAATTATTTTTAGATTATTCAAAAATATTACATACGAAATGAATGGATGTCCATACATACATACAAAATAAAGAGAATGTATCTAACCCACTTGCTCCATCTGATCCGTTTTTTAGGGATCCAAAAAGCCATGATTCTTTTATTGTTTCATTTTCCTTAGGTGTAATCGCACTTCAACTCGTTTCGCTAAAAAAAAATTCATCCAACGGTCCAGAATACAGCTTGGTACCATTATGAGGAGAGGTTGATGTTTATTTTAATACGAATTAATTATTTAAAGATTATTATTTTATACACTAGAGGTGAAAAATAAAATTTTCATATATGAAATTATTTAATGATTTAGGTTTTAGGTTTAGAAGTTAAAATTTATGTAGTAAGCTTTAGAATTTAAGGCTCGTGATTAGAATTTATGGGTTAAGGTTTGGAGCTAGAATTGTAGTGTTTTAGGACTAAAAATTTAAATTTTAGCTTAAAAATATGCATGTTTGTGTAATTTTTTTACATTGATAGAGTGTATCAAATATTCACCTATTGTTTAAATGTTTTATGTAATTCATATTTTTATTTATTTGTTTGTTATAGATAATGATGTTCTTTATATTTCATACACTGGTTTGTAGAAACAAAAAAATATGAGTGTTTTAATTTTAGGTTTTAGAGATTTAGTTTAGAGTTTATGGGTTTAATGTTTGTGGTTAGAATTATGGTTTATGATTAAAATTTAGGGCTTAGAGGTTAGTGTTTAGGTTTAGTGTAATATGGTTAAGGATTTAAGTTTTTACCTATAAACCTCAAATTCTAACTATAAACACTAAATTCTTGACCCATAAACTAAATCTATAGACTCTAAAATTAAAACGATTGTGAAAACTTTTTATTTTCACTACCAGTACATGCTATAATTACCCTTATTTTTAATACATGCTTTTAAACAAACAAAAAAATTAATTTTACTGAGAAGATAGGAAGTATATAGCAAAATACACATCCTAATAAACAAATAATTTTAAAATCATAACAAAAGAATATTATATAAACCAAAAATTAAAATCTTTAATCCCAAAAGGACATTAAATCTCAAGCAAAATTATCTCGGCATATAAAAGGAGATGAAACCACTGTATTAACTAACACTTTCACAAATTTTGATTATATTTTTAATGGGTTAATATCCTATACACAGGCGGTAGAAACTGAAAGTTTTCACAAACGCCTTAGTTTTCAGTTTCCACCGCCTTAGTTTTAGGGTATAAGGAGTTAGTTTAGGGCATAGGGTTTAGAGGTTTAGGTGTAGGGGTTTAGAATTTAGGGATAGTTGTTTTAATTTAAGGTTTAGGGTTATAATTTAGGGTTTATAGGTTATGATTTAGTTTTTAGGGTAATATGATGAGGATTTAGATTTTAACCTATAAACCCTAAACCTTAAATTGAAACAATTATCCCTAAATTCTAACCCCATACACCTAAACCCTTAAACCCTATGCCCTATACTAACTTCATATACCCTAAAACTAAGGCACTTGTGGAAACTTTCAGTTTTCATCGCATGTGTATAGAATATTTATCCATTTCTAATTACAAAAGAATATATCTCATCATTACATTAATTAATAATTTCACAAACTTTGAAGGATCAAACGAAAATTTTCCATTTTGAGAAGGCCAAACCACTATTTTTCCATGATGTCGTCCCTGAATGTGGCATGTCTAAGGTGCGGTTAAAATATGATAAGTTTCGTAATTTGTCCTCAAACTGAAAATGTTAAATTTTTTGATAACATTTTTTATTGTTTTTTTTTAATTTTTTTACAAGTATCGATACTTAGTTTTGTTGATAAATTTTCAGTTTGGGACAAAGTATCAATACTTGCAAAAAATTAACCAAAAATATTATCAAGAAATCTTACATTCTCAATTCGAGGATAAATTTCAAAATTTGTCATATTTTAGTGGCACCCTAGACATGTCGCACGTTAGACTCGCCTAAAATTTCAAGTGTTGATAAAAAAAACTTCAACCACTTACTCATTTATATAATTGCATTGTTAGCGATGTTTGATATTTAAATTTTAATAACTAGACATATTTTTAGTGATTAATAATGTAAATTTTCGATGGCATTATGATAATTAAAGATATAATAAATCTTATAATCGTCGATTAAAATAAAGCATTTGTATTTAATTCATTAAACTGGATATTTAATATATCACTAGTTTTTTCACTTTAAATAATTCATGCATCTCATAAAAATAAGACCGTACATAGAAATGTTCAATAAATTCAATCAAACAACTTTGAAAAAAATAGGTGAAATGGTAAAAAAAAAGGTGTGAAATGAAGGGGATATTTAATATATCACTAGTTTTTTCACTTTAAATATTTCATGTATCTCATAAAAATAAGACCGTACATAGAACATATTCAAAAAAAAAAAGACCGTACATAGAAATGTTCAATAAATTCAATCAAACAACTTTGAAAAAAATAGGTGAAATGGTAAAAAAAAAGGTGTGAAATGAAGGGAGCGACGATCGACCCTCAAGTATCAGTAACGATAATTGACTAAATCTGTTGTCCAAAGATTTAAGAGAAAATGGTGAAAAGAAAATTCTTTATATCTTTTATATGCAAAAATGAATAGCAATATATATTGCATAGTTCTTACCTAAGAAAGATGGAAGGAAATTTTTTTTTCTCTTAATGAATATTAAACTCACAAATCACAATCTATGAAATAGGAGAAAATATCAACTGAGAATTTTTAGTCACATACTTTAAAAATTGTTGATCATTAATTAAAAAAATAAAGGTAAATTTACATAATTTAATTTACTAGGACTCGCTGATATTATTTGATCAATTCATTAAATCAAAATCATTTATCAACTATCAATTAGTTCATTTGTCAATAACCTCTAGAGCAAGTGGTTAAAACTCTGAGTTTTATCCTCTCCCTTAGGTTGTGAGTTCTAAACTTATTAGGAGCAAAATTCCCCTCCCTAGGTAGAAATTGTTCAAAAAAAAGTCTAGTAGGATGAAACATTAAATCTTTAAATAAGGTTTATGGTTCAAACGTTGACGTTGTGAATGAAACAAATTGTTTCAGAAGGGTCACAATCGTAATAAGTCTCTATAATATTTGATCTGAATTGATTGACCAATGAATTAGATACAAATTATTATAAAAAATCAAGGGTAAAGTACACAAATGGTTATCAAACTTTCAAAAGTTACATAATAGGCGTTAAACTTTAATTTTTTTATGCAAAATGGTCAATGAGCTGTTAACTGTCGTTAAGTGGGTGACGTGACAATTACAGATATTTGAATAATAAAATATTTAATCTTCTATATTTACACATTCAATCAACTTATTCATAATTTAACCCCATTATTGATATCTAAATTGATTGAATGTGTAAATATCGAGGATTAATATGATACTATACAAATTTCGTAAATGCCACGTCTAACATTTAATGACAGTTAACGGCACAGTGACCATTTTGTAATAAAAACTAAAATTTAATACTCATTATGTATTTTTTGAAAGTTTAATGATCATATTATATTTTTAAAGATAATTTAGTGACTATTTGTATACTTTACCCAAAAAACAAATCTAAACTCTTTTTTTTTGAATATGCTGGTGCGATGCAAGGGTAGCATCTGTTCAACTTTCTTAGTCTTTTCAAAAACGGCACACACAGCATAGCATAACTGGTGCTCGAACCCGGGTCCCAAAGGATGATAAACATCTACCTTTGCCACCAGGACACAAGGGAACAAGCAAAATAAATCTAAACTCTTAATATAAATATCCATAACTAAAAAAAAAATCAAAATTGTAATACATTGCAACCGTTATTCATTACCAAAGAAACCTGATCTGGTTTTGGTATTACAGAAATTGCTGGTTAAAACTATACATTATCCAAAACATCATCCATACGACATAACAAACCACTTCTGTTTTTATAATTATAAATAATTGTAGTAATTATAACAAAAGATTCAATAAAGCAAGTGATTTAAACATCTTTTCTTCTTTATTTTATTAATCTGTCTATGTTCATTACGTAAAATTTTCTGGAAAAGAAAAAGAATCCAAAGTGGGCAGCAATCGTGGGAGTGTAGCAACATGCATGGCTGCCTTTATCAATTTAGATAAGCTTACAAGTCAAAACTATATATCTTTTAAATTTTAGGTGTTTAAAATTTCAATTATTATAATTTTAAGAGTCTAATCGTTTAAAAAATCGTGACACAATCAAAACGAAACACAACAAAGGAATATTAAATTTTTTAATCTTTAAAAGATTAAAATTATTTTTTTTAAATCCCAAAAACTCTCAAAAATCTCAAATCAATTCATAAATCCCTAAAAATAACAAAACCCCGAAATCTTTACCGTTGTCGCCGCCTATCATCTTCACTGACTCCACCTTTTCTATCGTCAAACTTAGCTGATCATTTCTCCCAACATGCCGTTGTCGGATATCGGCAAACGGTGTGCCAATCGAACAACTATTTTACATTCGACGTTCAATATTCAATTGGCACACCGTTTGCCGGTTTTCGACGATGATACATTAGGAGAAATGATCGGTTGAGTCCGATGACCGAAATGGTGGAGTCGATGAAAATGATCGACGGTGAAAATAGTGAACATTTTGATGTTTGGATTTAGGGATTTAGGTACTATATTTTTAAAAAAAAAATAGAACTTCAGGATTTTTTATGAATATTTTTAAATTATTAAAAATAAAAAATATAAATTAAAACATGACATGTGTTGAACTTTTATTGGTTAACAAATTTTTTAACGACAGTTAAGTACCATGCACCTAAAATTATAACGGTTGAAACTTTAAGCATTTAAAGTTTAGAAAATGTATAGTTTGGACACTTATTTCTATATTAAGCCATTTAGATAACAAATTGTGTTTTTAAGATTTCATATTTATACATTGTTGAAAATTTTGAACTTTCATTTTTAAACGGTTCTAAGATTTGTTCTCTCGTATCAATTAATTTTTTTTCTAAAAAACCGAACACTATGTATTTTATAAAGAAAGATAGAGAGACTTTGTGGATTGGTGTTGGTGGAAACTATGCATTATTTTCAGGTGAGATTAGGTTGCATTTGATCAATTATGAAATAATTGTACATATCCTTATGATTGGGAAAATAATTATTCGCAAATTAATCCAAGTATTAAACAAGTTGGACAGACCATATAAATAATTAAGGCAGCATTTAGTCCCAAGAATTGGCAGGGCAGACACATATGACATATAGGATAAGGATTTGTTTCCACTATGTATATAAGGTTATAATTTAGAAAGTTCAAAGCCCACCACCCCAAAAAAATAAAAATAAAGGGCAGATAAGTTCTTAGCTTTATACTACTGAAAGAAATAGAGAAAAAAAAGAGACAGATATGAGAGAAAGTGGGATGGAAAGTGGTTGATTTGGCATATTTATTAAATAATAATATAAATAATTAAGAATGAATAAGTGTGGCAATATATATCCTATATTAGAGAGCATAGATAATTATATGGTTGAGGAGGTTGAATGATTGATTGAAATTTGAATCTGTTCGGTCCAAATTGGTGATATATATGATTTTTATTAGGTGCACTAACATGGCTAAAATCGATTAAATTAAAAATATAAAAACAAATCATGAAAAATAAAAGTCTTCAATATTTTTAAAAGTAATGAGATTAGAATTCATACTTTAGAAATTAGAATTATATTATCAACAAGTGTTGGACGCATTGATAAGACATATTGTACTCTCAAGGAGAGGACATGAGTTCAAACATTGGAGACAATATTATTGGAAAGAACAACCTCATATCCGAGCATAAACCGTAAGATAGACATAGATATAACAAAAAAATTAAAACTATATTAATGGTCATGATTTTGTTGTAATTAGAATCATACTTAGTTTTAAAAAAATATCAAGTACATCGAAGGAAATAATTAGAATAAAATTAGTATTTAATTCAATTAATTTATACAATTATCTTAACCTACATTTAAATTGACCCCAATCGTTCGCCTAGCGGTCATAGACAATAAAAGTGTTCACGAGTAGTTAATTGCAACGGGACGAATTGTCGGTATAATTATGAGAATGAAATTTTTTACATTTTAATAAATCATTATCGTTCTGTTTAAATCAATTACTGCCTAAACGATTAACCGATTTATTCGGTACAATTACTCAATTAGTTATATCAAGTATTATAAAATTAGTCGTTTTAGCTACATATCTTTCAAAAGTTGTAAGATAATAATTAAATTTATTAAACTATTATAAAATATTATTAAATTAGTTGTTGTTACATTATTTTATATCAATTTAATAAATTTAATAATCACCTTATAATTTTAAAATGTCAGTAACTAAAATAATTATTTTTCATAGTTTAATAAATATTTGTATAATTTACCCTTTTATTTATTCTCTTGTACTTTCTCATTCTTACAATTAATAATAGTGAATATATATAAGTGACGAAAAATTAAGAAATGAAGTCAAACAATTTTTTCTTCAAAATGGGTATGTAATTTTTTTTCTCTACACATGCTAAAGTATTTTTTTTAGAATACACACTATATTATATTTGTTCTAATAAAATGGAAAGGCAATTGCTCCATTGAGAGATTAACAGATCCGTTATGTATGTATGTATTACCGCTTTGTTTGGTACGATGAATGTAAAAGAGGTGTGTTGTATTAAATAACACTTGTGTATTAAAAAGATTGATGAAAAATGGTTGTTACTACATCAATATGTTTTATTGATGAAATTTGAGATAAAAATAAAAGATAAGTGTTACGTATGAATGTATCTTTTTACCCTTTAATTTTTAGCTTCATGTTTTCCTCTTGTTTTGACATTGATTATTATATTATTTTATGAGTTAATGGTTTAGATTTTAGGGTTTATGGTTTAGATTTTAGGGTTTTGGCTTTATGGTTTATATTTGGGGGTTTAGTTTTTTACAACTTAGGGTTTAGGGTTCAATGTTTATGGTATGTTTTAGAGTTTAGGGTTAGTGTTTAAGGTTTAATATTTAGGGTTTAATATTTTGGGGTTTAGGATTAACATATTTATATTGATATAAATGCGTGGAAAATAGTATGAGGGTATAATTAACAAAATTGACATAAAATTAACGTGTTAAATAAATATTACATGTTGGTTGGTCATAAATATCCTCTCAACTTACTTATATTAAATTATACGACATATTAAATATCACATCTGAACATATAGTTATTTGTACTTTTCATAATACATGTGTGTTATATATAATACATCAGGGTAATTATAAGACAACCAAACATGCCCTACATGTATTAAAGTGTTTTTGTTTTTAATCAAAACTAACCAGAAGATTATCGTATAAACTATAAAGTTGAGTAATCAAGGCATGTGAATTTTCTATTAAAAAGTATGATAGTAGTGTGGGTGCGATATACATAGGAATAATTAATAAACGAGTACCTCTAGATATTAGCATATTATATTATATTTTTTGGCTAGGCATGCCACATGTATGTATTATTTATATATAGGTAGTAAATCTACTGCACAATTGAGATCATAATCTATTGTAAATCTATTACCTGACATTAGGGATTAACATGGATCAAGTCGGGCTAGGTCAGGCTTTTAATTAACTCGAATTCAACTTGAAAATGTAAAAGTTTTAATTGTATTTGATCTGACTTGATATATATTAAATTTTCACTTGATTGAAATTTGACACGAGTTTTAAGACTAAAACTCGTCCCGACCCTTCTCGACATGAAACAAATAATTTTTTTTTTCATTTTTTATTAAAAATAAAGGGGATAATATTAAAAAAATATATAAAGAGAGGTAAGTATAGTAATTATCTCTATTTTCTTTAATTTTTTTATTCAATAAAATTAAAGGTGTAATTAAAAAATATAAAGATATGAGCATTATAGTAAGGATAATTATTTGATTCATCGTCAGTGGAAAGTTTTTTTTTCTAGAATCAGCTCTAAAGCTGTAACATATCTTTTTTAGGAGCCCTAAATTATAACCTCTAAATTCTAAACCATAAACGTTAAACCATAAAATCTATTTTCAAACCTTAAAGTCTAACCATAAACTCTAACACTAAACTAGGTGCTTGTAGAAAATAAATTTTCTACCGCTGGTGCATAGAATAATTTTACATTACACTTAAATATATGGAAAATTATATGATTTTTTTAAGTCGGGTCGAGTATTTTTCACGCTAAATCTAAACACAATCCAATCCAACCCGACTTTATTTTTATATAAACTCCCTATAAAATGGGTCGAAACCCATTGAGTCGGTGCCCAGCTATTATCTCCATTCATTAGAGTTTGATGTATTATGTACTTCTTATGCTTATAAATAGATGAATGCATTGTACACAAGTCTAGTTTTGATAATAATATGAATCTCCCTCTTTCTCTCATATCTTTGCTATTTTATTCTTATTCGTTGTTCTTCGTTATTTTATTCACAACACGTTATCAACACAAGCTTCTAATCAATTGAGATCTTCGTCGTTCGAATCTAAACAAAATTATTGGAAAGAATTCGATTACAAGGTGAACCAAAGCGAGAGGCATGTTCGATTGTATTTAAGCATTGGGTAAAGATGAATTTGTGGTTTCTCACAAATCAAAGGACGAATTAACAGACATGGGTATACCATGGTTGGTTGTATTTTAATTTCAGTATCAATCGATTTTTTTTATTTTGTTAGTGCTTTTCATTGTTTCGATAAAAAATAGTTTCCTATGTTGTGTTTTGCATATGCGTAAACGTTATGAGAAAATGGTAACTTTCTGTCAAGTTCTTCATATCTTAATTTAAAATCTGGATGATATATTATCTGATAAGCGGCTTGATAAGTTGTCACTGCTGCTGACGTCAGCTTCTAGAAGATGCTGACGTGGCGCCCAGTCAGCATTCATGCCCTAGTTCATGCCCATGAATCTGCCCACGACTCTAGAAATTCTACAGATCTCTAGTTAATTTCCAGTAACTTATCTCCTGCACGAAAACAACACAAAGCAGCCCATAGTAAGTATCTTAAGCCTCCCATCTAATCAAAATAAAGATAAAAATCACAACCGATGTAGCCACTAATCAATATGTTTGAATGGCGTGGTAAGAGACATGACAGAAAGAGATTATGAGAAGCAATTTTGGCCGCTTGCTATGTTTCCATTGTCCTTAAGAGAAAAATCAACATCGGTAAATTCTAATTTATTTTTATTCTTGAAATTATTATTTTAAAGTCCGATAATCATGGTGATTTTGCTCGAAAGCAATATTTATTCTACGTCGGCTAAAAAATCGACTATAGACTTCTCCCAAGTTCATGTTAAAAAAATTCATCTTGACAAGTATTTCCGTGGGAGGCATTCCCTGAAGTAAATGCAAAGCATGATGTTTATTCCATGCGATTATCAATGATGGGGCATTCCCTGAAGTGAATGCAAGCATGATGTTTATTCCATGTGATTATTAGATCTGTTTCATTCCCTAAAGTGAATGCAAACATGGTAAATCATTATTCAATTAGAGACATAACTTCGATATAATCCAAGTATATTGGATGGACATCCCGTTTTGTGAGGCTACTGGTCTCAAAAGAGGTTTTTAAAGGACCTTGTGAACTGGTTTAACAATGTCGTGTATGAGGATTAAATATTTTTTTCTCTGTGATGAGGATATGTTAATAAAACATACTCCACTTTTCACAACAAGTAATGTTGTCTTCAGACACAATATCGTGAAAAAGATTTTAAAGGCCCATTGGCTCTACTCTATTCCCTGAAGTGAATGTGAGATTTTATAATAGAAAGAATAAATGTCACATTAGTAGTTGTGGTCATGGTCGAGGCCATGGACACAGACATTATGGTCATTTTAAGAATACTTCTACCCACCGGTAGTGAGGTTATAAGGATGACAAGAGTGATAAAAGATCATTCTAAGGAAGTAAAACCCTTTTTATTACCAATGCGATGTAAGAACCCATTGGTCTCGTACTTGTCATACGCTGAAAAATTAACAACCATTGAATGATAAAGGAAAGAAAATAGAAACAAATTTTGTTTGCAAAAAATGATGAAGATGATATTGGTCCAACTTATTTGGATATTATTGGTCCAACTCATTTGGATGTTGTTGATTTCCTTATAACTCTCGAATGGAATAAATCATCTTCTAATTATTCTCATAACTTTGAAGAGAATTATTTATCTTTTTATTTATTTTGCTATTTATTTACTTTACATATTAATTATTTACGTTTTATATTTGTATATTATGATATTTATTTATTTTGTTTAACATGATTACTTATCAAATACAATTTATGGTGACGATTTATGCTTAGCAGAAGCATGTGATATATTTTTTCATTTAATGCAAGGGAAAATGTGAGTATTATATCTCAAAGTACTGAAAATATTGATGCTCTAGAAGAGCAATAAGTTCTTGAGAGAAAGCACATTATGAAAAGTGTAGAATTGTGAATATTGTAAAAATTACCGTTGATGGTAATAATATCGTCACCACTAGAAGTGAAAATTTTAAGAAAGCAATGAGTTCACAAAATAATCCTCCAGGAATTATAGATAACATATGTTATCAATTGGCAATTGAAATAAGCCAATATGGATATAAGTTCTGGTAGCCAAAAGTCGGTGAAAAGCTCTAGAAGAGCTATATATTGCTACCAAACGATAATTTTCATTGAAAGCTCCGAAATAGCTAAATATATTCCTATTTAAAGAAATATAAGAATAATTTTGATAGTTGTACTAGACATGTACGTGTGAAATTGAATCACATGTTATGGTAAACCAGAAGTTTACCAAATTCAGAAATATATATACATACATGTATATAGATGGCATGATCGGTTAAACCATCCTGATCAATAATGATGTGGAAATTATTGAGATTTACATGCACATGTATTAAAAGAACCTGAAGTTCTCGTAGTGCTTATTCTCAAAGAAATTAATTAAATTTCGCTTATTAAAGAACATAAAGTTCTTGTGTTGCTTAAAGAAATTGATTAAATTTCACTTGCTAGAAGAATCTGATGTTCTTGTGTTGTTTGTTCTCAAAGGATTTAGTTGATCCCACTTACCAAAAGAATTAGAACTTGAAGTTCTTGTACTGAAATTGAGACTGCATATCTTGCATACCTGATGCTCTTGTGTTGTTTGTTCTCAAAGGATTTAGTTGATCCCACTTACCAAAAGAATTAGAACTTGAAGTTCTTGTACTGAAATTGAGACTGCATATCTTGCATATCTGAATAAAATATGGGCCCATATATCCACAAATGTGAAAAGTTTTATATGATTTTAGTAGATGCGTCTACATTATTTTATTAACTTACAACCAGAAGTTTGTGAGATATATTCTAAAAGGATTCAGATTATGCAATTAGACTATTCTTCTTGCAAAGTCATTAGGTTTACCTTGTGATTGGCTAGAGGTAGGGGTAAATGTTACTAGCTCATTTGGTGATACTGTGGTAGTTAGGAAAGTGTATAGGAGGTGTCCTTTGATGATTCATGGCCACGTATTTCCGGTCGACATGATGGAGCTACCCTTTTATGGCTTTGATGTGATTTTGGGCATGGATTGGCTTGTAGAGCATAGAGCTAGGGTTGACTTCGAGACTAAGAGAGTCTCTTTGAGGCTTACCGATGACTATGAGGTTGTGGTAGTTGGGGAGAATGTCAAGTTTTTGTCCAATGTGGTTTCAGCTTTGGAAGCTCAGAGGTTGTTGGGTTCAGGGTGTCAGGCTTACTTGGCTTATGTAATGAACCCGGATATGAGTGAGGTGAGACCCCAGGACATCAGGACTGTATGTAACTTTCCGAGTGTCTTTCCGGAAGAGTTACCAGGCTTGCCCCCAGATAGAGCTGTTGAGTTTGCTATTGAGAGATATTCTGATTCTGCACCGGTGTCGATTGCTCCATATAGAATGGCACCGAAGGAGTTGAAAGAGTTGAAGACACAACTTCAGGAGTTGACTGACAGAGGCTTTATTAGGCCTAGTGTTTCCCCGTGGGGTGCCCCGGTGTTGTTTGTGAAAAAGAATGGTGGTAGCATGAGGATGTGTATAGACTATAGACAGTTGAATAAGGTGACAGTGAAAAACAAATATCCCTTGCCAAGGATAGATGACTTGCTAGACCAGTTGAGGGGTGCTTCCGTGTTTTTAAAGATTGACTTGAGGTCTGGATATTACCAGTTAAAGGTAAAGGATGTGGAAATTCCAAAGACAGCTTTCCGTACACGTTATGGGCATTATGAGTTTTTGGTGATGCCTTTTGGGTTGACCAAGTTGCTACAGAAAAATGTTCTGTATGAATGGACAGATACAAGACAATAAGCGTTTGAGAAATTGAAGAAATCTTTGACCGAAGCTCCTATTTTGATTCAGCCTGAGCTGGGGAGAGAGTTTGTGATCTACAGTGATGCGTCCATCGTGGGGCTAGGTTGTGTGCTTATGCAAGAAGGTAAGGTTGTGGCATATGCTTCACGGCAGTTGAAGGTCCATGAGAAGAATTACCCCACACATGACATAGAGTTGGCTGCAGTGGTGTTCGCGTTGAAAATTTGGAGACACCATCTTTATGGTGAGAAGTGCACCGTGTACACCGACCACAAGAGTTTGAAATATTTGATGTCTCAGCGGGAGTTAAACCTCAGACAGCGAAGGTGGTTAGAGCTTCTTAAGGATTATGACATTACCATAGAGTATCATCCGGGCAAGGCAAATGTGGTGGCCGATGCCTTGAGTAGGAAGGTGGTCGTTGAGTTGCGAGTGATGTTTGCAAGGTTGAGTGTGTCTACGGATGGTGGGTTAGTGGCCGAGCTTCAAGCTAAGCCATCATTGATTCAGTTGATTCGTGAGAAGCAGTTGCGAGATGAGTCTTTGGCACCTCACGTGCAAGACATAGCCGAAGATAGACCTACCGAGTATTGCTTTGGAGAGAATAGGATCCTATGTTTCAAGGATAGGATAGTGGTTCCGGAGGATGCCGAGTTGAGGCGTACAATCTTGAGTGAGGCTCACAATAGTCCTTTTGCTATGCATCCGGGTAGCACGAAGATGTATCGAGGGTTGAAGGAAGAGTATTATTGGGTTGGTTTGAAAAAGGATGTAGCCGAGTTCGTAAGTAGATGTATGGTTTGTCAGAGGGTCATGGCTGAGCACTAGTTTCCCTCAGGGTTGTTGCAACCGTTGAAAATTCCAGAGTGGAAGTGGGAGCGTATCACTATGGACTTTGTTTCAGGACTTTCGTTGACTCATTCGAAGAAAAATTCAGTGTGGGTGATTGTGGATAGATTCACCAAGTGTGCTCACTTCATACCGGTTCACACTACCTATACATTAGACAAGTTGGCCGAATTGTACATTCGTGAGATTGTGAGACTACATAGGGTACCGAAGTCGATTATATCAGACAGAGATCCGAGATTTACCTCTAGATTCTGGGAGTGTTTGCATCGAGCCTTGGGCACTTGGTTGAACTTCAGCACTTCGTATCATCCACAGTCAGATGGGCAGTCTGAGAGGGTAATTCAGATATTGGAGGATATGTTAAGATGTTGTATCATTGATTTTCAGGGGTCATGGGAGAAACACCTACCATTAGTGGAGTTCGCGTATAACAACAACTTCCAGTCGAGCATACAGATGGCTCCCTATGAGGCATTGTATGGTAGGAAGTGTAGGACTCCGATATGTTGGGCCGAGGTTGGACAGAAGCTTGTGCTGATGCCCGAATTGCTTAAGGGAACCACCGAGAAGGTGAAGTTGATATGTGATCGCTTGAAAGCGGCTTCAGATCGGCAAAAGTCTTATCTCGACTTAAAAAGGAAGGAGGTAGAATACACCGTGGGGGATAAAGTGTTTTTGAAAGTCCCACCTTGGAAAAAGGTGATGAGGTTCGGGAGGAAAGGCAAGTTGAGCCCAAGGTATATAGGGCCTTATGAGATAGTTGAGAGAATTGGTCCGGTTGCTTATAGATTGAGGCTCCCAGCGGAGCTAGAGAAGATTCATGATATATTTCATGTGTCGATGCTTAGGAGGTATAGATCAGATCCGTCCCATGTTATGCCAGTGGAAGAAATAGAGTTAAATCCGGACTTGTCTTACAACGAGGAACCAGTTGAGATACTTGCTTCAAATAGCAAGGTACTGCGAGGCAAGACTATAGAGTTGGTCAAGGTATTGTGGAGACATAGAGGTGTGGAGGAGGCCACGTGGGAGAGGAAAGCTGAAATGCTTGATCAGTTTCTGTATTTGTTTCCGTCAGGTAATTTCGAGGACGGAATTCCTTAAGTGGGGGAGAGTTGTAACACCCGGGTTCGGGGGTCGGGTGAAAATAATAATTTAATAATGGTTCGGGTTTCGGTTCCAAATTTTCAAATAATAAAATAATGGTTTGGGCCTCGGGTTTTAAGACAACAAAATTTAGTTGGACCATTTTTAAAATAAACCCAAAAAGCCATGGGTGTCATCCTTTGTAGTTATCTTATTTCATTAAGGGCATTTAGGTATTTGGACCTTTGATTTTAAACTAACCTAAAATAATGTTTTATTTGAGTCATCTTCTTCCCCCTCCACTATCCACTTGAACGACAAAAACCCCTCTCCCTCTTGAAATACTATTCCATCCTATAGCTCACTCATTTTTGAAGTTTTCTCAAAGGTATGAACGTTTTTTACTTGCTCTCCCCTTCCCATCTTTGGAAGTACTACTAGTTTTCATTTTTACCCATGTTTTGAAATAGGAGTTTTTGAAAGTTTTGATGTAAAAATGGTGTCTTTAATGTTCTTGACTTGATGTTTTAAGTGATTGATGATAGACATGTTGTTTAGGAAGCATAAGGTCCAATTTTTATGATTTTTAAAGAGTTTTGTTAAATTTCCCGAATTTGGGTTTTTGGGAGGTTTTTGGGAGGTTTTGGGTTGTGATATGGGGGTGTTTTAGGTGGAAATGAGAGGGCCAATGGATAGGCTATATGCGAGGGCTGTTTTGGAGACTTTAGAGAGTAATTTAAGGTTTGGAAACATTGGTTTTGAGGGGTGTTTAGGGGCTGCTCGGGATTATGGATTTTGAGTTGTTTTCAATGGAAAAAATTGAAGTCTTGTGCTTGGTAGGTAATCCGGGTTGATTATTTTGGATTATGGACTGATTTGGGATTGTTTACTTGGTGTTGGAATGTTTAGAAACGAGAAATTTGGTTGGTGAAGCTTCGGGGACAAATTCGGGGATTTCGGAGTCTTGAGCTTGGTCTTCGATCTTCTCTTGGGTAGCAAAGGTGAGTAGAATTGTTGATTTATGCATTGTGCTCGTTACGGATCTTTTTGGGGTTTGGGTGGGACCTTGAGGGGTCACCTAAACCCGTGTGTAAGTCTCTCTACTCCTGTGTTGTTGTGATATGTTGGATACTTATATGTCATGATCATTAAGTGCATTTTGAGTTGATAATTGTGTAGTCAAGTTAAGTTCGTGCCTCACGTGATGGTGGTCTAAACTACGGTGATGTGTAGTCCCACCGGTAGTGACTAGTAGGTGGTACTTTGATGTGTAGTCCCATTGGACATCCACTAGTCGAAACGGTGATGTGTAGTCCCACCGTATGTGTATGTTGGTTGTGCTTGTGCAAACCACGTGTTGTTGTTGGGTTTGACCCTCGTGCATCCATTGCTTTCTTGCATAAAAACCGTGTTTTGGAAAACTGCATGTTGTGATTTGTAGAGCCTCTCTCACTAAGCTAGTTGGCTTATGCTCTCTTTGTTTCCAACGTGCAGATCGTTAGAGTTCGGGAGGCAAGCGGGCGAGGGAGGATCTTTTGGAGTTCTCAAGCTAGTTCAAGTATGGTTTGCTTTTGTAATAATGCCTAGACAATGGGGTATAGAGTTGTAGGAGTTGGGGTCAAACTCCTTAGGAAATTTGTGTTGAGCATGTTATACTCGTAGTGGTGTTATGCTTTTGCTTCAAGGATTGCGGTTTATGCCTGATATGTTGCTTATCTGAATATGCCTAATTATGTATGTTGTTGGTCTATGTATGCCTTATGCTTGCCTATCTTGTATATGGTGCATTATGCTTGTTAAGTATGCTTCTTTTTGGGATTTTGTATGAAGTCTTGTTTTGCATGGTCCTTGTAGATTCAATGCCTTGAAAGCTAAATCTCTGCTGTAGACCTGATGTATGAATGTTTGTATGAGCTTAGGGGAGTCCAAAAATGCATCTAGAGTTGTGTTTGGGGTCACCAAATTGAAGATTGTGGAATTGCATAGCAGGGCGTATCGATACGCCTAAGGGCCGTATCGATACGGCCTTGCCCAAAAGCCACAGTTTTTGCTTGACGTACCGATACCCTAAGGGTATCGATACCCTCCAAAGTTACTGGAATTTGGAGATGTGGGAACGAGTAGTGCGTACCGATACGGGATTCCCGAGTATCGATGCGGGTCTACTCCGTTGACCAACAAGGTTTGACCGAGAAGGGCGTATCGATACGCTCAAGGGCTGTATCGATACGGTCTTCCCGGAGTTAACTCCTTGGGTTGGCCTGGTTAGGGCGTATCGATACCCCTAGTTAGGGTACCGGTACGGTCTGCCCTGTAAGCTTAAAAATGGACTGTTGTGTATGGTTGTGGTTCGAATGTGACTTCCTTTAAATATTTTTCCGCTGTTGTGAAGCACATAGGACTTAATAATCCTTTAGACAAGATTAAAATAAAAAGAAAAAAATAGGGTTGCTAACCGAGGGGGAACCTTAACGGGTTTTCACTCGGTTTTCTCCGTGTGGCCCACTCGGACCGGCCATCCGGCCAGACCGGGACGAGGGGGTTACAATTTTTACCACAAATCTGACATTGTAACCTTGCACGACCCCTTCCTCGTCCACCAGATCGTCCTCCAAAGTATTGTGAACCAGTAGGATGTTGTGGACCATTAAAGTGATGAGATCCATTTGCATTATAACCCTGAGTGTAACGTGAGGGCTGAGTCACAGACCTGTCTTCTTGACCACCCGATCTGTGTACACGAGCAACATTCGCAAGTAAAGGCAACTGAACTTGCTGATTAAACCCTTCTAACTGTGCCTCAGCATCAACAAGAATAGTCTTGACACCATCCAAAGAAAAGGGTTGTAACCCCCGTAGCCCGGCCTAGACGGTTGACCCGAACTACGAAGATTACACGGGGAAAACCAAAGTCAACCCGAAAGTCAACCTTGATTAACGACCCTTTTTTTTCTTTTTAATCTTGTCTAGATGCACGTTAGCCTTAGATGTGATCACACAAACACCATGCTCAAAGATCACAAACATCAGAGATCAAACAGGGACCCAATTGAACAAATTACAATTTTAGGGACCAAATTGTAATTTCTGAAAACTTTAAGGACTTAACCAGATTTTAAGTTACCAACTTAAAATTAATCAGGTTTCATACTTCCCTGCCAAAATTCAGCTCAAACGGACATCCCGAACTCATACAATTGCACAAACAAGTTTCAGGACCAAAATGCAAACATTTTGAAACATTTAACCGCCCATGTCAGCCCCCAACGGTCACCCGTTCCGAAACAGGCCAAGCCCGTTCCGAAACACGGGGCCGTTCCGCAACGCGTTCCGCAACGGGGGTCTGGCAGAATGCTTTCCGTTTCGGAACGGTGGCACCCGTTTCGGACGCCTGGGTTCATGCAGGGCACCCGTTCCGAAACGGTGTTACCTGTTCCGAAACGCCTAGCCCAGAATGCTGCATTTTGCTCACTCAAACACACAATTGATCATTCAAACGTGCTCCAAAATCCACCAAACTTTACCAACATGCAATTCAACATAAATGAGACATACTTGCATCAACAATTCAACAGAAACACAACATATAAGAAAAGCCCCAAATCTATAGGCATGCTTCCTACACAAGCAACCCTTTAGGCACAAACCTTCCAAAACGATCTCATTTAAGCCAATTCATGTTCCAACAACATTAGCAACAACATTTAAACATTCTTGATCAAACATAAACGATCACATACACATCAACCCGAGAGATTCTACCCCATTGCCCTTATTAACTATAGCTATTCACTGAGACATACATCTCCATTGGAGTCCACCTTGAATCCCTTGCTCCTTGCTGTCCAAACTTCAAGAATCTGCATTGATGGGCAAAAAGGAGCGTAAGCACATAATGCTTAGCGAGGAATGCTCAAAACCAAAACACCATCAATGCAGCGGGTCATTAAAACACTTATAAAACAAACCCGATTTGATTACCAAAGCCATGTTTGAAAACCCTTTTCAACATCAAGCTCAAATCATGCATAAACACCATATGCCAAGCTTAAACAAAACCATGGAAAACACTCCCATTTCACAACATACCTTTCTTAAACTTGTAACCATTTCAAACAAGAAACCTTTTAAAACCATAGCTCAAATATCCTATCACATGCATTTAACCAAGGCAACATAAAAACCATAACATCATCTTCACATGCCTTTAAAAACAAGTCTTACAAGACTCCAATGCAACATAGATAATTCATGCTCACATGCATCATTTACCAAATGATAACCAACACTTGTTCAACTTAACAAGTAACATGCATTCACTAGCATCATACACTTTTCATGCAACAATGCATCTTTTCAAGCATCTCATGCCTCACATGCAATTATGCATCATTTCAAGCATCCCATGCTTCACATGCAATCATACATCATTTCAAGCATCTCATGCTTCACATGCAACCATGCATCATTTCAAGCATCTCATGCTTCACATGCAACCATGCATCATTTCAAGCATCTCATGCTTCTCTATGATCAAGAACATTACATTGGCTTCCAAGTGATCAACCACATTCACTTTTCAACTCAACAACCCGATCGGATACGCGGATTCCGAGCGTTGTCCTTACGCTCCATACACCCTACCAATCCAAGGTCTCCCAAATGGACTTTTAAACACCATTTGACCTTACAAGCCTAAGGTTCCCATGCATGGACTTTTAAACACCATACAACCTTAGCTTTTTCCGAGGTTCCCATGCATGGACTTTAAAACACCATACAACCTCAACATGCACAAGGTTTCCACGTATGGACTTTTAACCACCATACAACCTTTGCATAACCGATTGGTAGTTGTATAAATCACTAACGAGATCCGGGACACCCCACACAAGATCCACACATGGACTTAACACTGCCATTGTGATCTTAACAAGCACAAGGTTCTCACATATGGACTTTTAACCACCATATAACCTTTGCTTAACCAAGGTCCTCGAATGGGCAACAACCTCCATTATGACCTCATCTCGTTAGGATACTTGAAGGGAGCTTATCTGGTCCACTCTTGACCACTCCACCTCCAAGGCGACTTAATTCACGGTGCACCCAATCCTATAGTCGGCTAACTATATCCGATCAACAAACCAAGAACCGTTTGCATCACTTGCCAACATAACCATCTTACCATATTAATCCAATGTTCCACATGCATAAACATAATGCAAAACCATCACAACATTAGCCCAATGATTCACATGCATAACCAATATGCAAAACCATTACCTCATTAATCCAATGATTCACATGCATAACCAATATGCAAAAGGTAACATTTACCATCATCAATTTACTGTTTTAAAGCATCATACAAAGCCATTGATCAACATGCAACACTATGCATCAAAACCACATTTACCATATACAAAACCAAGGATCCCTTACCTTGAGCATCCTTCTCAAATGGCTTTCAAAACCAGCATTAAACCATGCTAAAACATGCTTACAAAACAGAATTAAACCATGCAAAACACATGCATTTCAATCATCAACCACATTTGCTTTTAAAACCAAATCACAACACAAATCAAGAGCAAAAATCCATTCACTTACTCTTGAGCTTAGCAAAGTTGTTTAGACTTACACTAAGCTCCTAAAAACCTTCAAACCTTGGTTTAAAAGCTGAAATCCCAACTTCACTCACCGATAACCAAAACAAGACTAGCCAACAAGCCTTCCAAGCTTCCGAAACCTTCCGCAACACCTCTAAAGCTCACGGATCAAACTCCCCTGTTTCAAGCACACAAAAACAGAACATTAATGCATCCTTATGCATTAAAACACCAGCAACAACAACACAACTCGCTGCTCATCACAAATCTAACAATTTGGCTACCAAACACAACCGAAATCACCTCCAAACACTTCCAAAACTTAACCCAGCCAAGATCCATCACTTCTAACCTTTTTTAAACATCAATTAACATACAAAATGATCACAAACACATCCTTATACCTCCAGGTATAACAGATCACCAAAAACACTCCAAAAACAACCAAAAACTCAAGCCAAACTTAGGAAATTCAACCTATCCGGGATTGCATTGATTAAACCTCAACTTCTAATCAATTTAGCATTCATTTAACATCATTTTGATACTCCAAAACACTGCCTAAACAGATCACACGAAAATTTCACCAAAATCACCAAATCTTGCATTTTAGCCAAAAATCAAGATCTCAATTGAAAAGCCATTAACAAAACATAAATCAAGGATTGAGAACTTAGGAATTTCAGTAAAGAACTGATAGTTTAGAGGAGAAGGACGTTCTTACCTCCAAACTTGAATTTCTCCATTTTAGAGCCAAAAAGCTTGATGAAACAACTTGCAAATTGAGAGGTTTTGTTGATGAAATGATTAGGAATCAAAAGAGAGTTGAAATGAGAGATTTAGATGTCAAAATCAGAGAAAGAAATCTGGAGAATTGTGTTTGGGTTGAGAGAAAAGGAAAATTGAGAGAAAATGGAAAGTTAGTTAAGAAATTGGTTAAAAATGATTTCCCTCCCTTTCATAATCTTTAAAAAATCAGAATAAAGCCTTAAAATATCTTAGAAAAATCTGGAGAAATCCTTTTTGGAATAATAGCTCCTTAAAGATTCAAAGTTTCAATCCTTTATAAAACTGTCCCGCAACTTTCAAAAATTACATTTTGGTCACTAGCCAAAATGTCAACCTTCCGAACCTCATTTTCCAAAATTGATTTCACAGTTCACTTATATATATTAAAAGATGATTTTAGAACATTTTTCCATATTTTTAATGCAACCCGAACTAGGCTTTCCTAAATTCACTCTTATATATTTGATCAGCACTTTGACCGAACCGGTCAACGCCCAAAACTTCCGAGCCCAAAACCGGGGCGTTACAAGGGTTATTTGCTTGCCGTGATAACCGCCATGAATGGTTGATACTCAGAGGGTAGTCCATTCAGTATCGTAGCAATTTGCTCAAGATCAGACACAGAACTGCCACACGCAGCCAATGCATCACATGCTTCTTTAATCTTTGTGAGATATGTACGCATGCTCTCCTCCCCTTTCTGGAAAGCCCTGAGTTTGTAGTGTAAACTCATAGCACTAGTAGTGGATTTGTTAGCAAAATACTAAAGAACAATATTACAGACTGACACAGCCGATTCAGCACCCACAAATTAAGGTAACAGACTTGCACTAATGGTAGAAAGCAACCATGACGTCAAAGCACTGTCTTGAGCAAGAAAGATCTCATATTCATCGTTTGAAACCATAGCGCCACCTTCACCAAGAACTGTTTCTGGTGGAGCTTTAATCTTCCCAGTAAGAAGCTTCTCTAATATGTGACTCCTGACTGTCAACAAAACTTGTTGCTTCCAAAGAAGGAAGTTCATTTCATCGAGAACAATGTTGATACGCTTGTTGGTGAACATCTTTCCGCCGGAGGATGAGGCGAACACATCACTAGAATCGTTGTCAGGCATTGAAACCACAAACGACTCGAGCAAAGTAAACAAGGGAAAAAGAAACTGATCTCAAGAAGAGATAAAGGTTGAAAAAAAAGTAGCGGAAGAAAGAAAACGTCTCCAAAATCTTATGGCGGATGATACCATAATGAGAAAGTTGTAACTCTTTAGAAATCTTTCATTTACTTTTGCTTGATTATACAACAGACCTGAGGGAGGTGCCTTATATACACGTTCAGTACCCTTAGCTCACATGCTAACCACCTCAACTACATCCTAACAACCTACAACAGATTCAGTTCGGCTAGGGTTTTAGGGTTACATGTGATAACAACTTAGTTAGGTTCTATTATGCTTAATATTGAGAGAGACGAGAATATGCAATGGTTTTTTAGATATTCGAAGAAAATTGGGATTTATTCTATTTTTGATGCAGAGTTATAGGAAGTATATAAGGGTTTTGCGACGGCTTGGTCCTTAGGCTATATTCGAATTATTATTAAAACTGATAACATAGAGGTATATGATTGTTTGGTTTCAGATAATATGTCGCTTGCACTTTGCTTCTATGCTTAGTAGGGGTGATAACGAGCCGAGCTGAGCCCGAGCCTGGTTAGGCTCGGATCGGCTCGGAAACAATGTAATTGGGCTCGGTTTGGGCTCGAGGCTCACCGAGCTCGAAATTTTAGGCTTGAGCTCGGCTCGAAAACAATACTATTGGGCTCGGCTCGGGCTCGTCAGGCTCGACTCGGATCGAAATGAATAATTTTGCTACAGTTTTTTATAAAATATTCGTTAAAAATTCTTTTCATAACAAACACTGAAACAAAATTCAATGACCGGAAAGGGGAGAAAAGTGTCAAAAATTAGATTAATCTAAATAAACAATAAATATTCTTATAATACAAACACATAATTAAAGAAAATACAAAATCAAGCAACAACCAACTAAAGAAAATGTCCAATTTATTTTAGTTAATTTACTTTTAGTAGATTTTTCCTAATCTATTTTGTTGCTTTTCTTTTGCTAAATATATTACTTTTAGTGCATATGTAGATACCGAGCATGTTCACGAGCTTTTCGTGCGGAGCCTGGGTAGGCTCGGCTTGTTAAGGTTTCGAGCTAAGCCCGAACCTGAATCGAGCTCACTCGAACTGAGCTTTGACCGACCTTTGACCAAGCCGAGTCCGAGTAGCTCGCGAGCCGGTCATGCTCATTATCACCCCTAATGTTTAGTAAGGATTGGGAGGTGTGCTTTAAGTGGGCGAGCCGCGATGCAATTTAGTGACCGACAGACTTGCCAAAATGGCGAAGGATCTTCTGATGAGATATCACAGATTTTTTGATGCCCGCTCTCCGTTGTTGATGTGCTTAATGTCGATGCTCTTGTTGGGTCTTGATGGTGTTTTAGCTTATGTCTTTGCTTATTTGTTTTATCTAGACCTTTGTCGTATTTTATCTTGTTTACAATGTAAATATTACCATGAACACTTTTTTCTTTCACATAGAATTAGAGAGATTTTTTAATGAGATGCATGATAACATTCTATTTTATTGAGGAAAAATAAGTAACTTTCGTTATTGAAGACCATGACTAATGTGTTAAGGGGATCAGAATATAATTTTTTCAAATTTGAACAAATAACTCGTTCTTTGAATTAACATAAAATCTTATTTACACGAGTGATAATTTTTACAATAAAAATTGAGGTGTTTAAAAATAGAGTGATTCAATTAAAAAAATTATTAGATAACCAAATTAATAGTGCCTTAAAAGTTGAATGGCCATCTAAGTACTACCCTCTGTTTTGTAAAACCATTTTACTTGAATCCATTTTACATAAGGATGGTCAATTTTTAATATAGTACAGAGCAGCCTAGAAATAGTAATAATTGTGAATTATATACCTAATTATATGGAAGTATATATTATGAGGTATATATATTCATGATTATTATAATTTAGCTCCCTCAATTCAACTTACATATATATATATATAATAAAACACTGGAAACAAGATAAAAAAAAAGCATAAGATATTGGCATATACATACATGTTATATATATAACAGTAGTACAGAGCAGCCTAGAAATTAAGAGAGAAAGAGGGAGAGAACTCCATGCATGAATGCATATGATATACTGCAGCCTGCATGTGATCATCATCAATGGAGATGAGTTCAAGCTTCACATGTTCCCACCATCGGGTTCGAGTTGGGCAACTCCAAGATTTTCCGATCCCTTTGATAATCATCATCATGAGTTTGATTTTGTAATTTACAGCTCTTTGCAACTGTCTCGTGACGATGATCGTCATGGATCCGCGGCTCCGATGAACTGATTTCTTCGACTTCGGAATCCACAACCGCGTCCAGTTTCGTCACATCGATTGTATGTTGCGGTACCTTAACCTCCTCGATTACCACTGTCTTGTAGTTCCTGTATATTGCATACAGCACCATCTGAAGCATCCCAAAGACGAGCCCCAGAACATTTGGGATCTGTCAACACAAAAAATGTAACACTAATTAATTAGCCTTCGAGTTCTACTCTGTGTCCGATATATATTCGAATACATGTATGCATTATACTGTATTTAGGAGATTATTTCACTATGGTTCATGAAATAGGTTTTTTTTTTCTCCCTAGTGAATCACTCACCGCAATATGCAAATCTTTAAGGAATATGCCATATAAAAGCCATGCGATGGCACTAAAGGTGAGCATCAAAGATAAATGAAACGGCATGAACTCCACACTTTTGGTGATTATGACTTGCCTCTGCAAAACATTTTTAATCCAAGCAACAATGTTAGTAAGTGGGAGTCACATAGTATTTATATTCGAATATGAGACAACGAAGAATTACGATATTAGGTATCGTTTACCATGATGCTAAGAGGTGCAGCAAACACACTTGTAGCAAATACGACGCAGATCCATCCGAGATAATCGACTCGACTCGATCCTTTTGTTAGGAATTGGATGAGAAGAAGAATCGAACAAAATACCCCACCGTCGAGCAATAGAAGCATCCTCAAGGTAAACATCTGCATGCATGCAGTTCATTTTCACAAATCAATCCAAATTCAAACCATTTCATTAGCTTTAAATCAGTGGCGGATCCAGAAATTCAAAAATAGATGTCCAAACTATTTTTTTCTCAAATGAGTATGCAAATTTTCATTCTTTCAAAGAACACACTAAATTAAAAGTTTTTCCCCAAATGTCCCCTGGCCATGTGGATCCGCCACTGCTTTAAAATTGATTCGAAAAAGAAAAGAGATTATAAACCATATATATACCCTGGATTGCTTTGGTGCATAAGCAACATAGATAGCAATGTAAATGGTCTCCACGACACATCCGAAGGAGTTAATGGTGATGAGAAGGAAAGCTCCAGGCTTGACAAAGGCATAGTAAATCCAAAGCATAGCACTGAAGAGCGAAACCACATATGGAATCGACTGAAAACCTTCAGTCGATTTCTTCTTGCAGATTCGGATAAAAGTGGGTCTGAAAATCAACAATATTACTTACTACATCATCTCTTTGTCTTTGTACTACAACAGAAACCAGATAAAACCTTGTAATAAATACACTTACAATGGAGCTAGGAATACCACGAAGGATGATATGTTACCTACAGACATTGAAAAAAAAACAATCAGCTCTTTGTTATTAGATAAAAAAGATTGAAACTTTGAAACATTGTGAAGTTGAAGGAAGTGTGTGTATACCTAGAAGACCAGAGATAAAAACCCATGGATTATCAGCTGAAAACACACCCATTTCTTATGATCAATGTAAACAAAACAAAAAAAAAACCTAGGGGTGTAGGGGGAAATGCCCTAGATTTGATATATCTCTCTTCTTCGAGGTGGGATGCAAAAGAAAGTTGAAGGTCGTGAGGTTTATATAGGGCAAGACAACCCTTGCTTTTGCATGAAAAATGAATAGTTACTATGTCCCTTTGTTTTCTCACAATATGTGTGTCCCTTTGGTTAGTGGGGGCTTACTATAGAAATCCATCCTCTAATATTATATTTAAGTTTAATTGCAACCGTACAGAACTCAACCAGTAGTTTCAGTGGAAAGACGATGATTTAAGTCTTAAGAGATCTGAGTTTAATTAATTTTGTCTGCAAGGTGTTTGTACCTTGTCAAAGACTTAAGAAAAAGTATAAACAAATATTACTTGTAATCATCGAACAGTTTGGGTGAATAGGCTTAAGGTGTGTTTTTGTGTTGAAATTTTGTAGCCTTGTAAGCCTTGTCGGGTGTACTCTTTTTTTCTACTTAGGTTTAGGTAGGTTTTTAACGAGGCTCCCAACATTGGCAAAAATTACTGATGAATAAAATTAATTGCTTAGCAAAAAAAAATCATCGAACAATTACGTTTCAACATTTTTTTCTTTTGAATGAAGAGTATTATGTTGTACAATTGAGTTAGATGTTATTTTTTCTTCAGAAAAACTAAACTTATATTTCAACATTTTTTATAAAAAAAATCAATATATACTTGTTATTATTATGTAAATGTAACATATTAAATAAAGTATATAAAATATATATAAGGATTTGTATTAATCAACTTGCCTCAATGTTTAAAGGAACGGTTATTATTTTTAGAGGTCACGGGTTTGAGCACCAGCAATTATAGCAGCGTGATCTCCTAATTTTAAGTTCGAATAATTTTATGTGTAGAATATACATAAATTTCATTAAAAATTAAAAATTGAACAAATACCACTCAAAAAAATTAATCTGTATCTGTCAAGTACAACAATGGAAACCTCCCAATTATTAATTAACTTTTTTAACTGTACGGAGTTTCAAAGCTTCCCAACTTAAGACAGGTGCAGTGATATTTTAACCTGCACTATTTGGTTCAATGATTTGTCATACAAGATCCTTAAAATTTTCGTAATCTCTTCCCCTTTTCATTAAACTTCTGTTTTGTTTTCTAGTGTTGATGGGTGCTGAAATATCATATCAGGTAAGATTAAATACGGTGAAAAAACGGATTATGTTCATTTTAAGAGACTCGAATTTAATTATAGTATTTGCAAGGTGCGTGTGCCTTGTCAAAGGTTGAGAAAAAAATTATATTATTTCAGAAATTAAAATTTATTTAATTTTTAATATATTGAGCTTTTATGCTATTTTAAAATTTAGTTCCTAAGCTAGCTCCAGCCGACGATAGGCTTGATATCTTTCATTTCCAGGATCCACCGCAATGGTTTAACGCCCTTATGCAGGCGGATGTGGCCACCTAGCTAGTATGCATTCTGGCATGCTGGGAGGTTTAGTTCAAGGGTCTTGTGTCTTTCATTTTTAATTGTTTGGTTTTGTATTGTTGAGTTTGGCTCGTAGTATTTTTATGTACATTACTACCATATGTACTATTTTCCTCCGATTAGGTTTAGTGATTTTTAACCAGATCATAGTAGTAATCCCTTTTTTATTGGAAAAAATAATATTAGTTTCTATACTATTATAGGAGAAATTATATCTCGTCTCACCACGTCATTTATAGTCTTAACCAATAAAATTATTTATTTTAATAATTTTTTTCATATCATCTTTTTACTAAGTGAATCTTTACTCATATTTATCGTAAATCTAATTCAAAAAATAATTTTTACCATGTAAATCTTCACTTGATAAAACAATAACATAAAAAAACTATTAAAATAAGGATAAATATTCTATACACGGGCGGTGGAAACTGAAAGTTTCCACAAACGTCTTAGTTTTAGGTATAGGGTTTAGGTTTAGGGGTTAGAATTTAGGAATAGTTGTTACAATTTAAGGTTTAGGGTTAGAATTTAGGGCTTATAGGTTAAAACCTAAATTCTCACCATATTACCCTAAAAACTAAACCCTAAACCTTAAACTATAACAACTATCTCTAAATTTTAAACCCCTACACCTAAACCCCTAAACTCTATACGATAAATTAACTCCCTATACCCTAAAACTAAGGCACTTGTAGAAATTTTCATTTTCCACCGCCATTGCATAAGATATTAATCTTTAAAATAAATAATTTTTATTAGCTATACCATAAATAACGTGGAAGGATGAGCCTATAATATAATTCCTCCTACTACTTATCTATGTTCTTTCCTTAAATTATGTTCAACTTTATCATTAGTTGATTATACGATAGCTATAAAAAAAAATGCAACGTAACTTTTTTGGTTTCCTATGCTCACAACTTTTTTTTATTAATTTAAGTATTCTAATTTAATTGCAAGATAGTAGTATTTTAGTCTTGTTTTATATTTAAATACATATACATTTGTAGATTAGACTGTTTGAACTCGAGTCACCTAGAGAGAACAACTCACCCTTTACCATTGGGACCATTGAAATGAATTAATACCAAAATTGCGATCATTTAAAATAACATAAACATGTGCGGAGCTAACTGAGTGAATATATTTTAAATGAAAAATATATATAATGAATCTTACATCATTTAAAAAAAATCAACATCAGTTTTAAGAATAATTGCGATCATTTAAAAGAAATTAACATCCATTATTTTATTTCATCTATTTTTAATAAAATATTAATTAATACCAAAATTTTTAACACCGAGATTAAATTTCATGAGTCTAAAGAGACAATATATTTAAACCTATCGCCAAAAGGCCAAAACATGGTTATTGCGTTCTATCAAGATACAATCTTTATTTGTGACAGCATCACGCGTGAAACTGCGGGAATTCAAAGTCAGACTCCGATAGCTCCAAGTGGCCGAACAACATCCCTTGACAGATATATATATCTACCCCCGTTTCCATTTCCATTTCCGGGGGCTCTGTTTGGACAAATAGAAAATCAAAAACACAAAAGCACCAACCTTTAAGTGTTTAAATATTCAAAACACACCTGAAATGATAAGCTTTACTATTCACACATATAACCATCGCACTATCATCATCGGAATAAACAAGATTACCTCCACCACCACCATTTTATTACAATTTCTTCGCCTCAGATATTACTTTGTTGCTCGCTCTCTCAATGGAGCTACCGAGTTAGTTGCTTTCATGGAACAGGAGTTGATGCCTGAACTCGGCACCTGGACAACCTTTAAAGTTTAACCCTAATCTGCATGTCATCGATGGGGACATTGGAAAAAAATTTCAGTCAGAAAAAGTTTGATCGTTTTGGAAGCAATCTTTGTGTTATTGAAACATCTGTTGCAGATTAATGGGGTTTCTTTTTTGCTTCCGGAATGTATAATGCTGATAATCATCTTTAGATTGGGGTAAAGTGGTGTCAAGATAATGAAAAGAATTGATCCAACGGTCCTTGTTTTCTCTTGGTGGGGGGTTACCTGACTTGTTTAAATTTATTTACTTTTGATTTAGCTTTGACTGTACAAGACTTGTACTTTCCTAAATGTGATTAGGTCAGGTATGTATGGCGTGAATATGAACATATTGATTTTTTGTTGGCTAATTAAATTTGTAATTTTTTTCACAATAATCTTAGATCATATTGCAGATGTTGATTATGGAGACAATTCTCCAATGGTGGAATTTAACGAAAGAGTCTAAAGAACAAACTTGAAATAAGCATTTCAAAATTTTGAAGCTTAAATAGAATTTTTAAAAATTTTGAGGAACTAATTTAAACTTTTTCAAAAGTTATGAGATTTAATTTTAATTTTTTAATTTTGGGGTCATGCCTCCTCTAGTCTCTATTACCTTCTATTTCCTTGTTTAAAAGATTTAGTTATTCATCTCGCTAGACTAATTAAGAATAAAAATCATTTACCTTTTTTATGCCCTCATACTAAAAAATTAAGTTTAAGACTTAGAATTAGTGTTCAGAGAATTGGAGATATGGGTTTTTTAAATGTTTATAGCTTAGGGTTTAAAATTTAAAGTTGAAGCTTAAAATTTAATTTTTCTAGTTGTTAGAAATAGAAAATAGATTTTTATCCTATCAACAAGTATTTAATATTAAATTTGTAGATTTGTTGATAAAATAAGTCAAGCAATCAATGATTGATGAATTATTTGTTTTTAATAAGTAATGATGCGTTCGTTAAGCAAATTCCACATCTCAACTAACTTTGAACAGTAAAATATTGACATTTCAATACAATAAAATATTGTATACTGGGATACAACCGAAATAATATATATATATATATATATATATATATATATATACGACGTATGGTATTTGATAAAAACGTAAAATTTAAAAGTTCTATAATTTTTTCGATAATAAAAATAAATTATTGATATTAACAATAGAAACTTTTTTAAATTTCTTCTTCCGAAAGGAAAGGGGTGCTAGTTTTTGTTTCAGGTTGGATTTTAGAACATTAAAAGGCAGAATCCATTATCTGATATGAAGAGATAATGATCCAAAATGTGAACTAATTTTGGGCCAATTCAGTATTTCTGAGTGATAGATATTTATTTTGGCCAAATCTTATTGTCCTTAATGTTCAAGAATGCACACTATTTTTTTAAAATATATTCAAAATCAGTTAATAAAAATATATATTTGAAATCACTATTTTGTCCACAAAGATATTCATTATTCTTTTCTAATAATGCAAGTAGTATAGCTAGTGAGCCTCCGAAGAAGTTAAAAGAATACCAAATAAACAAGCTTTTCATGTCAAAGCATACTCTTTTATGCCTACATAAAAGTTCAGATAAATGATTTGTCAAATACGAGTACCTGTTTTAAAAAAATACAGCAGATTTTGGGGAGAAAGCTAACAACTTGTAACAAGGAGTGCACGCGTAGTCTGCTTTATGTTTACTGCATGGATTGAACGCGTTTCATAATGATCATGGTCATGTCCATGAACCGTTGAGCACAATTAGAAAGGCAAGCTGATTCGCTCGAGCTGAACTTGTTCCCAGGAGTGCTTGTGATACACTTGTCCCAGCACACACTTGTAAGCTTTGCCACCATCTCATTGACCATGGCCTTTTCCTTTTCTTGCTGTATAGCCACAACAAAACTAAATCAATAGCAAGATTCGAAGCTTCTCGATGTACTGGAAATGCTGTGTTTAACTATTACAGTACCAACTAAAGGCAAAGGTCGTCAAACTATTTCAACAATCATTAATCCATCACACCTAACAACAAGAAGCAATCCATACTAATAATAAAACCCCTTACTGAATTAGTGCGACGAGTTTAAATAAGTCTTTTCACTGTCCAATTCTGCAAAAGTTTCTGAAAGGTATATGAATGCCTAGTCCTACGTTCTGTCTAGTTTGCATTCTCATGTAACGGGTAGGCCAAAGATTTGTCCTTGTATACCATTACTTGTAAAAGAAGATTATGACACACTTGTCCCTTACCAACCTAGTATGGACATAAGATGTTGATGTGCATGGGTGAATATGCAAATAAGGTTTACCTATAACTAAAGCCCTGGTCTTTTATCGGTTCCTTCCTATAAAATATGTTAATTATCATACACACAACATACAATAAATACTAAATGAATTTTGCACTCAAAAGTCCTGAGAGCACTCTTTAAGTTGATCATCGCAAGTAATATTTTCTCGCATTGCATTTAAAATCAGTATATAAACTGTCATCAACTGTGATTAATGAAAAAACTACCCTTAAACAGTGTGTTTAGGGCCTCATTAACAAAATCTAGAATAAACAACAATACTACAATCTGCCCAAGCAAACGATAATCTAAAAGTTACACCTAGAAAATAGCACTTGCTACACATTGTTTTGATTACAATATGGACAAGACAAAAATCTTCAGAGTATTAATTCTGATAAAGAAGATGTAAATGTTACATCAAACCATTCTTTCAAAGGATTTTGCTGCAAACAGAACACTCTTCAACGTAACTATACAAACCACTAGGCAATATCTAATGTATTGAAATAATCAACTAAGTTAGCAATTATAATGGAATTATTAGAAATAGCATGTTTCCTTGCCTAAAGAGTAATCTTAAGATGCCATGAATCCATTAGATTGACTTTACCACCCTGATTTAGTTTCTTGAAATGAAAATCCAAATCACATCAAGTGATCAAGTCAAAACAGATTTGAAATTGCGATGATGAAATTTACAGAAACCAGAGCAATTAACAGATTATATCGGCAATTAAACAAAGGATAAAGGGGGAAAGAGAGAGCATACATTGAGGAATCGTTGCAAATCGGGAGAATTGAGAGCCGATGGATCCATTTGTTGAAGAACTGCTTTTTTTGCAACGGCAGCCAAGAAGAAATAAACAATCTAAAACCCTAACAAAGATTCGCAAAAACCCTATGAAATACTACTGTGAATACATGAATGGGGCTAAGCACATCACCAGTTTAAGCCCACTACTAACCTTATGTTATGGGTTATTTAAAATATTTTCCTTGTTGGGCCCTAAATTGGACCCCCCGAATTAGCCCTAGAAGTTTAATATTTACTAAATAGTGAAATATTTAAAACTAATTTCATTTTTTAAATATAAAACGGATCACTTGAGTTCTTTATATACTATAGGAGTGAACATTCAATCGAGTCGAATCAAATATAAAAAATTTTAGTTAATCGAGCTGACAATATCCTTATTTTTTAACTTAAAGTTTATTTAAAAATTTTCTGATTCGGGTCGAATTTATGAAATTTGAGTAAGTTGTTTGAGTTTTTTTTCTTGCAAATTTAATTGTAAACCTTTATAACGATATGGTACTAATTAATTCCAATTTAAATGGCTTACTATAACCATATATTTTATAACTCAAACTTCATTTAAAATTTTTGAGTTGAGTTTATAAAATTATGATTTGAGTCAAAAATTTATATTTTCAAATCGAGTCGAGTTTTCCTCACCCCTAATATATAATTCAATAACTGCAATTATTTTTCACAAAAAGAATATTTGAGAAATAATTTGATACCCAGATTGTATAAAAAAATAAATGGTAAACTACATAAATGGTCCACCAACTATGACTCAATTTTTTGTTGAGTCCCCTAACTATGAGAAGTTACAAATAAATCCCTCAGCTAATCACGACTAACAAATCGGTCTAATTCCGTTAAAAAATAAACGGCTAATGACGTGGCAGTTAATAAAATGTGTATAGTAACAAATTTAACCCTTAATTTTTACATTTTATTTTAATTTGATCATAAATTTAAAATTTTAGCTCTCAACATTTAAATATTACAACATTTTAGTCCCTTAAATCTTAAACTTCATCTATTCCCTTCTAAAAACAAAAAATATGCATCTCTTGTTGTGAGTAGCTCATCGTATATGGCTACCGTAAACATCAACGGAAATTTTAATTCTCCAACGATTTTCCACTGTTCATACAAATGGGGTTGCAGATGGCTACCGTTAACATCAATGGAAGTTTGTTTTTTTAGAAGGGAAGAAGATGAAGTTTAAGATTCAAAATAAAATGTAAAAGTTGAGAGTTAAATATATTATTATACAGATTTTATTAAATGCTATGTCATCGGCCGTTTATTTTTTAACGGAATTGTACCGATTTGTTAGTGGCGATAAGTCGAAAGACCTATTTATAACTTTTCATAATTATGAGACTCAACAAAAAAATTGGTCATAGTCGGATGACCATTTATATGCAGTTTGCCCAAAAATAAGCTAATATGCTGGTGTGATGCAAGGGTATGGCATCTGTTCAACTTTTTTTAGCATTTTTCAACGAAGGCACACACAGCATGCAATACTGGTGCTCGATCACGTGTCCCAAGGGATGATGAACATCGACCTTTACCACCAGGACAGAAGGGGATGAGGATTATTTGTTATACTTGAATGATCGTAAACCCTAACCCTACTTTAAGAACAAAAAACTGAAAACAGCGTGACCCAAATGTTCTTGCTGTTTATAGTTAGCAAATGAACAAACTTACATTCGGTAATCAGAAACCAACATGATAAATATAGTGAAACCCTACCAAACAATAGAATCAAAGGCATAGATTGATTTATAAACAACTATACTCCCAGCAGTTGAATTACCTGTGCAAATCCAAAACAAGATTTAAGCTTTGGAAACACCCCCATTTTTTATATATAAATTCTTCATATCAACTTTGGCCATCAGCAGCAGCAGCAGCATCCATTTGCCTTCCTCTCCTTCATTTCTCTTTAGCTGCTTCCATCAATGGGGTGTCAAGCATCAAAGCTATACCGTCAAAAGGATAGGGTGAAATCTAAAGTGACGTCTCTTCTCAGATGGAGGCTGGATGCGATTAAGAGAGGAAGGAGTCATTCGAGTATTTCTAAACAAATGCTGCTCAAACCCGACTCTGAGGATGGCTCCATCAATGACTGCAAAAGCATCGTGCTATCGTATCGAGAACTCGATGATGGTAGCGTCGGGGCTGCGAAAAGAGCACCCGAGTCGATCGAGCCCCCGGTTTCCGACGATGTTGAAGCCATGGAAAAGCTAACACTGGAAGAAAAAGATCATAACATGGACGAAGAGATTGAAAGGTTAAAGAAAGAACGGCCTACCAGTCTCATTTTCCCTGGATCACCAAGTTTTAGATTTTACCTTACTGACAACGACAAGGAAGAGGATTGTTCGAGTGAGTTTTTTTGCATGAAAGTTTTGAAATCAATCTTCATAAACAAGCCTTAAAAGATTCTGGTTTTTTTATGCATGCAGGCAAAGATGGGCTGCCGATCAAAGGGTCGTTCAGTGATGCCGATGTGGATGCCTTTGAACCCCGAACATCTGCTGATGTAATTTCATGATTCGAATTGATTTTTGGACATAAAAAAGGGATGAAATCTGATGGGTTTGTGGGATTTTTGTTGTTGATGCAGGAACTGGGAAGCAATATGAAGAAGAGAGGAAGAAGAGGGATGAGATTTAGAAGGGTGATACCCATGGGAAGACCTGTAAAGAACTTTCTCAAAGGTAGAACGTGTTATTATCCATCTTGGAAGATTAACCGGCCTTTGATTCCTCCAAAACCAGCAGCAATGTAGATTAAATGTAAGGGAATAGAGACACCGATAGGAACTGTATGCAAATGATGAACTCAAATCTAATAAAATAGATTAAAGACTGGCAGCTGAAAGCAATGCAGGAGAAATGCTTCAAATGTTGAATGACTTGCTTCAGCAAAATTCGACTCGATTCAACCAAAAACACTCGACTTTAATCGTGATTTCATAAACTTTACTCGAAAAAGTTTCAAATGAAATTTAAGATATAAAATGAAACTCCGAATAACTCAAAATTTTTAGTAATTAGTGAATTAGTTTTCAAATTCAAGTCGAGCC
This sequence comes from Hibiscus tridactylites, assembly GCA_958450335.1. NCBI lineage: Eukaryota > Viridiplantae > Streptophyta > Magnoliopsida > Malvales > Malvaceae > Hibiscus > Hibiscus tridactylites. The sequence continues at coordinate 107,236,937 of OY288265.1, forward strand.
TCTCAACTATGTTTAATATATGTATATCGCATATGAAAAAATTTGAAGAAATATATATATATATATATATATATATGTATGATTATAAAAAGTCAGTTTAAATTTTAACCAATTAGTATCATAACACTAAATATTATACAATTAAAATTGAATAGAACTCAAGCAACTTGACTTGATTTGATTCGAATTCCATAAATTCTAATCGAATCAAAAAAGTTTCGAATAAAATTTGAGTTATAAAATAGGACTCATCAATTTGACTCAACTCGATCGAGTACTCACCCCTACCTACGTTTGTTAATATATCTAAATTTAACGAGTAATTCCAGTAAAAAAAAGGATGGTGTTCATCTTACGAGAAAAATGTTAAGAAAAGAGGAGGATGCTATTGTCTTGAAAAGAGGAGGATGGTGTTCAACTCATGAAACGGATATGTTCGAAGATGAAATAGAGAATTTGTTTACAAGGGCCAACTACAGTCTACATTGTCTTGAAAGGAACAACTGCTATTGTCAGCCTTCAAAACACAGTTTCACTTCAGAGAAACAAGGCTGATGGCCTATGCTAACCAGAATAAACAACATGAAGACAATCTAACTATGTACTCCGATTCATATTCCACACTTTCAAAAGCTTGAAGATACCAGTGAATGTCACCCAGAATATAAGAACTCAAAAGGAAATCAAAAGAAGTAAATAAGTGAAACCAAAAGAAATCGAAACAGGAACTTTTAATAACTCAAGAAAATTATTGGAGTAGATAAGATCAGTTCAGGTTCAAAACAGGTCGGGTTCAAAACAAGACAGGTTTAAAACATGTCGGGTTCAAAACAGGTAGGGAGCTTGGTGGCATCAACAGAAACAAAAGCAAAAAAAATGACAGAATCCAAAAGTAAACCATAGAAAGAAGTGATATTAATCTAAATACACAAAGATATAACATATAATAAGCAAGAAGTGATATTAATCTAAATACACAAAGATCTCGGCAGTTCAATCTCTACATGCAGACACGGCCCACAGCTGTTATGTAATTCTGAAAACACAAAACAGAAATTCAATCAAGCATCATTCTTCTCCATACAATTCAGAATTTGCTTCATTACAAGGTTAGGACTTATCATACACATAATCTTCAAGAAAAAACAGTATCGGCAACTCAAAGCTGCTGTTTAACACAGTGCAAGTAACAACATTTCATCATCAAACAAAAGTTAATAATCATGAAAAAGGGAATTTATGGAATCATAATTCAGAGTAAATGAAAACAGCTTATATTCAGATATAATCCTTTGTCATTGTATGATGTTCAAGTTCACCAGGTCGGTGAAGAATAACTAAAAGATATGGAACAATTGGCAGCTCCAGCACAGATCAGCTGGACAAAAGCTTTTCAAGGGCCAGGTTTTCATCACCGCCAACAGCTTCTAGAGTACTTCTCACCAAACCATCGGGAAAACCCATTTCCACAAGTCGTTGCACCTGTACCCATCCAATTTCTGTCTTAGCTAATTTAGTTCATCAAATATAAGATTTGACAATATTGATCCATTAACAAAATATATATTCAAAGAATGCACCTTATAAATGGAAAATGTCTTTTGTTAAAAATGATGTCACCTCTCGAGAATTTACTCGGAGCATACTTCGCAAGAAATATTTACTTGATTCTACGCATATCTAGATAAATAAGGCATACAAACCTTTTCCTCAACCCCTAAAGAAGATGCCTTGGCAAAACTTTCTGTCCAGTAACGAGCTGTACTAACAAATGTCTGATACTCTCTAAGATACTGCGTTAGAAAAAAGAGAAAAGAGAAATAGCTAGCTAGAGTGATAAGGACTAATGAAAATTATTAGAAAAACAGGCATTGAAGCTGGACTGACGACATACATAGGTAAAAAATAATCTACAAACTTTGTACATTCAAATAAGGCCAATAAAAAAATAAACAGCAAAACGTTTTATCAAGAAGCATAGGAAAGACTGGACATTAAGCAAACCAAACCTGTTGTGCTACTACAGCATCTTGAGGATCACCAGGTTCAGGTGCTGAAAGCAAAGCTTGAATGGAAAGAAGAGCTGTCTTAAGAGTGAGAGCAGGACTCCACTGGTCCTTCAATATATCCAGGCATATCGCCCCACTTTGACTGCTAATGTTCGGGTGCCTTTGGTGGGTAGTAGAACAAAAGAAAGTTTCAAGAGTTAACTTCAGTGATCATAAGTCATGTCATCTCTATGCATCAAACACAATAGACTATAACTGACCAACAATTGACTCCTAAATTCAAATGCATCTTCTTTATGGTGTCACATATAACAAAGTTTTGCTCCGGAAATTCATATGCAAGAACATATTCAAGGGAGAAATAAAGTCATTTGTACTAACTCAAACTAGTTGAAATAACATGCATTGGCAATGGTATGCATTTTACTTTTTCTTTTCTCCTTTCAAACATCTTGTAACAAGAATGCTTACACATGGTGCTGAATATCTATCGGGTAGTAGAAGACAGCACATTGTTTAACATGTTCTATAGAGTTTTTCTCTAGAAATGGAGAAAGAAAGAGAAAAGAAACCACTTTAATTCAAAGTGAAAACCTAATTATTTATACAACACAAAACCATGATTTCAGAAAGATTTCATTCAGTTTCAGCTAGGCGGCTAGCAATGAGTGAGAGGGAGCAAAACCATGATTTCAGAAAGAATTCGCTCAGTTTCAGATATCGAAGTTTTTCATCGGCACAAAAGACTAAGAATATGTGCAAGATTATCAATCAAGTCATATAAGGAACAAAACACAGAAAAAATAACAAAAAGCACTAGAAACTATGATTAGGTCCACAACAACATTAAGAGTAATTAACCAACTTCTTCACTCTTCATAGGGCCATTTTTTTTTACGAGGGACACCATAGACCATTTTTAAATACAACCTTTACTGCTCTGTCAATCACACCAACATTGTATTAGATCAACATAAAACCAGTTCAACTATCTGGCACAATTAGCAAATGAATAAATAATAAATGTGTTAATAAAATAAGACGATGCTTGTTCTTTTCCTTACCAAACTTTGGTCACAAACTTCATTTTTGGAGGCTCAAAGGGATAACCATCTGCAAAATAGAAACCAATATTCAATGATCCATTTCTTTTCAAACACAGCAAAATCTACTTAAACCATCACCCAATTGACAATATCCATCGATATCGCATTCAGATAAACTCGACATACCAAATTCATAACTATAAACTCACTTGAAAATCTAAACCTGGATAAAGGTTTCACCTTTTTTTCTCAAAAAAAAAAAACTTACCCATTACAAAACCCTTTACCCTCGGCCAAAATTCTAAACTCAAGAGGGGGGAAATCAACTTTAAAACAATGAACAAAACAAAACCCATGAAAATCGAATTGTGAAATACCGGGCAATGTGATATCGATTTCAAAGGAGCCGCCTTCATAAGGAGTGCCGAGGGGACCGGGGATGATGCCGGTCAAGCGAGCAAGGTTGTCTGATTTCGGAGAAACTCTAATGCCGGAAGAATCTTTCTCTCTGCCGCATTCTTGCAGCTCCTTTTGAACACGAGCAAAGTCTATCATCTTCTCTCGATTCTCCTCCGATCAAAACTCTACGCCCCCAACAAGTAAAATGTTCTCCCTTTACTCTTTTTACTCTCAATTGGCTTCTTTTTTTTTCCTTTGGAAAAAGTGAGATAATTAGCTAGTTGTTTTAATTTCGAATGATAATGGAATATATTTAGAAATCTTCAATCGTATATACGGTATTGGTTTTGATTTGATTTTTTTTAAAAAAATTGAACTTTCATTAAAAATTGAATCAAACTTAAGTTATTATTAATTTAATACCAAAAATGAAAAGTATCTTTATATTTTATAATTAAATTTAAATAGATAATTATGGTGAGTAATAAATAATAATTAGGGTCGAGATTAGGGATCGCCATGGGTCAGGTTTTTGGTCGATACGTACCCGACCAGAAAATTTAACATTTTCATCCAAATCTGATTTGACTCGATATTTTATGATATTCTACCCGGACTCGAATTTTAGAGTAAAAACATGAACCTGACTCAACCCGAAATAAATAAATAAAAATTCATTTTCTATTATTATTTGGCAAAATAGAGAGTTAATTGTAAAAATACAAATAAAAAGGGAGCATTATAATAATTATTTCATTTTTATTAGAAAAAATAAGAAGATAATTGAAATATATATAAAGAGAGAGTCATTGTAGCAATTATACTTAAATATTTAAAATAAAACTAAATTATTATTTCGGCCTCGGGTCGAGTCAGGTAGGGTATTTTCACCTTAAGCTACAATTCGACCCGACTTTATCCTTAAAAAATCAGACCCGAACCCACCCAAACTCGAAAGTTTCTTTTAAAAAAACGACCTTATAAAATTGGGTCGGATCGGACTCATAAAAAATGGGTCAAATCACCATCCCTAATCGAAATAATTCAAATTTTAAGAAACATAGCACGCACTAACTTGTCTCAATGGTTAAAAGAACAATTGTTGTTCCTAGAGGTCACAAGTTCAAGCACCAGCAGCTACAGTAGGGTGATTGAGTATACATTATCAAATAATTGAAAATATATTCATAACAAATACTACTTATAATCATCTTTACTTTAAAAAAATATTAAAAAACACAAATGCAACCATGACCTTTCATTCCCTTGACCCAATTTAACAAAGTTCAAATAATGCAACTACTACTAGTCTTGTATGCGTTTCTAGAAGAACTAGTTTATGACTATATGCATTGAATTTTTTCTAGTATCATACACTTTTATTGTGTGGTTTATGTTCGACATTCGTGACACTTCTTCTCAATAATATTATCTTTAAGGTTTGAGCTCGAATTCTCTCATTGAAAGAACAATGTGTCTTGCTATTTTACCCAACATTTGTTGCTATTATATGCATTGATTTATTTAATTTTAAAAGTTATTTTTTATACGGAATTGAGTAAAAAATGTGCATTCATTTCTGTTTAATTTATAAATTTAAAATTTTAATTCCTAAACAAGAAATTTTAAACGCTTAAATTAAATCTCTAAACTTTAAAATTAAAAGTTTATATAAACTTAAACGTATATTTTTCTAATGTTAATTTTATAATTTTTATACAAAGCCTAGACTATTTAAATTCCTTCACCCTTAAATCGAAGGACATTGTGCATTTAAATGTGTTTTATTGAACAAAGAGAATATTATTTTGGGTAAATTGCACAGATCATCACTTAATAATCTTCTATCTCCTATTTTGGTCACTCAACTTTTAATTTTTCTAATTTACTAACTCAACTTTATACATTCAACGCTTTTGTCACTCATGAATATTTTATTATTATTTTTGAATGACATGGCATTTTTATTATTATTTAATATAAAAATATTTTAAAATTAAAAAGTATCCGGCGACCACCATGGCCGCCACCGTCAACGACTGTAGATGGTGGTCATTCGGTCCCATATTTCACCAGTGAGTTCGTCTCACTCCCCTGAGTCCGAATCTAGCCTCTATTTTGCCGAAAAGTGCTCCAAAATCCACAAAAAGGAGATCAAAAGTGAAAAAATTGAAACGTTTATATCGATATTTACGAGTTTCAAGGTATTTTACGGTGAAACAATTACCGGATTCGGACTCAGCGTGTCAAAACGAATTTCCCGATATAATTTGCGGTCAAACGGCCACCGATTTTCAAGGCCGGTGGTGGTCGACGGTGGCCGCCGGTGATGACAACCGGCGGTAGTTATTTTAAATATTTTTAAAATTAAATAATAATAAAATATTATTTTATTATTTATTTTAAATTATTTTTATATTTAACAATATTAAAATTTTGAAAATAATAATAAAATATTTGTGAGTGACCAAAAACGTTGAATGTACAAAGTTGAGTTAGTAAATTAAAAAATTAAAAGTTGAGTGACTAAAATAGAAGAAAAAAGATTGTTGAGTAATGATATGTACAATTTACCTTATTATTTCGCATTATTAAATAAGGAAGAAATGTGTTAAATTACAAGTCTACAAAAATTAGTATATACTAATTACATTAAACGATCATTTCTTCTAAAATCATAAAAGTACAATTTACCTTATTATTTCGCATTATTAAATAAGGAAGAAATGTGTTAAATTACAAGTCTACAAAAATTAGTATATACTAATTACATTAAACGATCATCTCTTCTAAAATCATAAAAGTACAAAAACTAATCGCTAAAGAGAAATATGGTCAACCAACGGGGTTGGTCAAAATAGTAAACAGCTTGGTGTCGCTTAAACATGTCTCGATTACGAGGCGTTGTGTATGCAAAAAAATCTTCACTTAGAGACTCGCCTACTAAAGTCAGGTGTGTGACGAGGGCGAAGCTTTATAAACGAAAAGGAAAACAAAAAAGAAAAACACAATCATACAAAGAAATAGTTAAAAACTCAATCAAACAATTTGAGAAGAAAAAAATAATAGATACCAACAACCATCATGTAAGTGGTGAAACATAAACACCATCAACACCAACATAAAAATACATATAATAGTGACAGCACAATGATAAACTAACCTTATCACAACTCAATTGTAACATAGTTTTAGTGTGAGCAGTATCGATTTAAGAGTATCGGTCTAATGGTCTAAAAACAATAATAGAATAATAAGATAATTAAATAAATATCTATTGGAGAGAAGATGTTCAATCAACCCTAGAAAAAATATGTTACAAGAGAGAGAAAGTATCGTATTATAAATACAAAAAATAAGTCGTTAGAAAATGAGAGGACCCGTTCAAAAACAATAACAAAAAATCAAATATTCAAAATTTTAAATAAATAAAAATGCGAAAAAGAATAGATGGGGGAGAAAAAAATGATCCATGACGGAACAGAGTGGGGACAGGATAAACCATGACCACCCAAAATTTTGGAAATTTATTATTTGATTCTTAAGAAAATTTAAAAATATCATTAGGGCCCTTTTAATAATTGAAAATTTTTAATTATTTCTTTAAAATTTTTATAATTTTTCATTAATATATATATATATATTAAAGAAATACTATTACAAATTTATCGTCGGATTTTTGTGTCTCGTGTATATTTAACTTTGTTCTGTGACTTATTTTGATCATTGGACTTTTAAAAAGATCAATTTACTCACTGAACTTTACTTTCTGACCTATTTTGATCATTTTGAATTATTTTATTAATATTTTAGGATGATAAGATATATTTTATTATTATTAAATATAAAAAATAATTTAAAAATAAAAATAAATTGTATTGTATTTATTATTAAATACAAAAATTATAAAAATAAAACCCAAATATCTCAAATCCCAAACACGCAAACTTTCAAACGCTCACCGACCACCACTCTTTCTACTGTCGACAACGCCATCGCCCGCTTTTGACGGCGCCATCGCCCGCCTCCCCTCCTTCTGCCATTTTTACATTAGCAACCTCTTTTCTACATCGGACAAGTTTAATTGCGAAACTTGTATGGACATTTTGCATGCCCTTGCATCCCCTATAAGATACCTTTGCAAGTACGCTAACATTGTGATAAGAGACAGATATTTGAAATTCCTTTTTTAAGTGATGAAACTGTTTTCAAGCAGGGGAGGCAGTGGGCGATAACGCCGTCGGTAGTAGAGAGAGTAGTGGTCGATGAGAGTGACGCCGATAAGAGTTTGAGAGTTTGTTTGGGATTTAAGATGTCTGGGTTTTATTTTTATAATTTTTGTAATAAATATAATACAATTTATTTTTATTTTAAATTATTTTCTATATTTAATAATAATAAAATATGTCATGTTATCTCAAAATATTAATAAAATAATTTAAAACAATCAAAATAGGTCAGAAAGTAAAGTTCAGTGATTAAATTGATCTTTTGAAAGTCCAATGACTACAATAAGTCATAGAACAAAATTGAGTGATGATTTAAGTATTTTACCCTTCAAAAAATTTAAGTTAACTTTTTTTAAATCGAGTGGTAAGTAGGGATGGCAAACGGGCGGGGCGGGTGCGGATACCCCCTCCCCCATCCCTATACCCACCTAAAATTTTTATATCCACCACCCACGGCGGGTATAATTTTCAAATCCACACCTGCCGTATATTCTCAAATCCATCCCCACACTCACCACCCAATTAGATACCCATTACCTATCTCGTACCCGCATGTACCCGCCTGACAGCAACCATACACATAAAACATAAATTCAAGAACAACCACAAAACATGAATTACAATGAATATCATATAAAATTTTAGGATTTATAGAATAAATTGTGAAATTACATCTAAATTCATAATGGTACAAAATTTATAAGACGGGTAGGATGCGGCGCGGGCAGGTGCTGGGCGGGTAAGGTCTTAAATCTACCACCTACCCACTACCCGCATCGGGTATGACTTTTTACATCCACACTCGCCCACTAACCACCAAATTTATACCCATTCCCGCCTCAATTAGAACGAATACAGTACGAAATTCACGAAATTATACTCGTCTGTCATCCCTAGTGATAAGATTCGTCATTAATAGAAGTTATAATAAAACACGAGTGATAGTGGTATGGCTAAAGACCGATGCACCACTATCCTAAACAACCAAAAAAAAAATACAAGAAACCGAGAAAAAATTTAAAAAAAAAATGAGAGAAAGAAAACCCTAAATATTAGTGCTTATTTAGATAATACTTGAAAAATTCAATAAATAAAATTACATGGATTTTTTTATATATATAGTGCGAAAATAAAAGGCTAACATGGCTTGTATAGGTGAACTTCAACTCTCTCTCTCTCATTTCAGTTAAGTTGATTAACAATTTCAAGTCTTTTACCGTTAGTTAACTGATAATTTTTATTCGTAAAAGAGTTATTTTGACCCAAAATGAAATGTTGAGGTTAAATTAGTTTAAAAATAATATGGGCTAAATGACTATTCAGTCAAACGTTCGAAACGTTCGGAAATTTTTTTTAACTTTATGCTTTTTTCGAAAATTTTCAACTATAAAAATAAAGTGTAAAGATAAAGAATCAGCACATTAAAATTTAGAGTTGATCCAACGATAAAAAGGGAGATTGAAAATGAGAAGTCGAAATTTTGGCCTTAGATTTAAGATAATTTAGGAAAAAAGGAGTCTGGATATGAAAAGAACACATCTCGTTAAGCTGGAAATTCTATTGATGAGTAGTGGCTCACAATAAACGGTGCATGGCCGACATTTGAAATCTGAATTTAGATCTGGATTTGAATATTTGAATTTTGGTTGAGAATAAGAGACAAAGAGAAAAGAAAAGAGGGAAGAAAAAAATCCCCCTTAATCTCTAGTTTAGTTTTGATCTTTTCATTTTGTCGTCATAAACACAGAATATTAAAGTTAGGACTTGAAAAATAAAATTTAAAAAGGACGAGATTAAAATTAATTAAGATAGACTAAATTCGTAAAAATATGATGTTTAACCTCATATATAATTTGACCAAACTCAAGTGATAATATTGTATGGATGCGAGATGACGAATAGTCTTGTGAAGGAAAACTTTTGGACCCAAGAAGCTTGGAATAGTATCAACTATCAAAGAAATGTCTTAAGAATTATATGCCAAATTGTACTATGTCAATCTTCAGAATCCAAGCAATTGAAAGTGTCAAAAAATATGCCATATTGACCATGAGTTTAAGTCAAAGAAGAATAAATTAGCAAGGCTTATATTATCCGAACAGTTTCTCGATGGTTAAGTAGTATTGATATGGAACCCAACATGTGTCACAGTAAAAAAGCGGATGATGTTCATCTAGGAGATACGAGTTCAAATCGCTTTGTTTATATAGCGTATGCTCATTATCAAAAGGTTAAAAATATGTATGAACATATACTACATTATAATTGTCTTTAAACTATTAAAAAATAGTATAAACTGCACCTTAATGCAACATCATTTTCATCCCTTTGAAAAGTCCTCAAGTGTCAAATGCACAGATTCAGTGCAACTGCAAGTGGCTTAACCCACATTGTCCCATGGCCATTGCGATTCTGCGATAGGCCAAGCTGTCTTCCTTTCTATCACCTTATTTTATTCCCGGTACCATGTGTTTTTTTTTTAATTACGAAAGATACCGTAGTTTAAAATAGTTGTGAATGAGACGAGACAGATTGCAAGTTATTTGAGTTTGATTTAGTCAAAACTCGACTCAAAGTAAATTAAAATGCCTGTAGTTGGATAGTAGTAGTAGCATTAATAATAATATAAATATCATTATTATTATTAATAGAGTTATAAATGAGACGAAACAGATCGTGAGCTAACCGAGTCAAACTAGGTTAAAATTCGGTCAATTCTCGATTTGATTGGACTCGACCCGAACTCGAACTCAGCTTGAGTTCTTAACGAGCCGAGTTGAGCTCAGCAATACAAATTTGGAATGAAGGTAAGAAGATATATGATAAGTTGGTCCTTTAAATTCACAATAATATATTCTGTCACTGCCACGTTGATGGTTAAATCTTTCTGGAATTTGTAGTGGCGGATGTAGGTTAATGGTTGGGTCTGTCGGTGCTCACCCAGAATTTTTTAAAATTCACACATTTGTCTTTAATTTTCTTAATTTTTATGAATTAGTCTTTAAATTTTTTTAAAATTTATATTTGTGCCCACCCTGAAATTTTAAAATTTTATATGTGCCCACCCTAAAAGATATTCTTAGATCCACTGGGAATGTGATGGCTATAAATAGAGCTTTCCTCTATACCCATTCTGTGCATATGCTTATGCATAACCAAAAGTAGAAAATATATTTGGGGCAGGATTAGGAAGAGCGGTCTTGTATGGGATTTAAGGGTCTTGTTTGGTAGCCAAGGATGACTTGCCTAAACCCAAATTAAAGGAACTCTATATGTAAAACACAGAGTCCTTTTAATGGTTTGTGGGCAGTCTCCTTTGGCTATCCTGACTGCCTCTTATCTTTCATGCATGACTTTGATCTCTTCCATTTCTTTACAGCTTTTCAAACATGTTATAGTTCCGACTTCCGAACATGTGACGCGTGATTAAAGATATGTGATGCCGATGAGTCTCGACTCACTTCCCCGTGCCGTGTGGTCTCCGGTTTCTAGACCTAATCTTTTCTTTAGAGTCCATTCCCTGGCATCGGTAGGATGCGTTCAAGATTTAGTATTTTTGGTGATCATGTGGAAGGTTAAGTTTTGGCACAGTATACATGATTCAATGAAGGATCGTTATTGGATTTACAAAATGGGGTCCAATATTTCAAACTTCAAAGGCCTTAGAGTCTTTTTATTAGTTTAGTGGTTTCTTTAGTTTTGAAATTAGTCCTTCTATCAGTAATTCTTAAAGTAGGTCGTTAAAAATTCTCAGTTGCCACACTCTTTTTTCTTTTAGATTGTGGGTTTTTTGAGTTTGAATTCCATCATTTGCCTCTCTTTTCTTCTAGATTGTGGGTTCAATATCCATTAGGAGTAAATTTTTCCTTCCTTTAAAATTCATCTTACATAAGTTTAAATCTCGACATTTATCTTAAAAATTTAAATATCTTTCAACTTAATGAAAAATACTTTGTTAAAAAAAGTCATGATACTAGTGGCAAAGAGATTAGAGTTTTTTTCATTATAATTTAAATGATCATTTTTATATTTAAATTGAACCAAAATTCTAAATAAATAAAGTTCAATGAATTATTTAATTATAATTTATATTAAATATTTAATTATCATTACAAAAATAAAATCTTTAATTAAAATAAAATTTTAATTTAAACTATATAAGTAATATTTCATATTATTTATTAAAAAACCTAAATAAAAATTGAATAGATAAAGTCCAATAAAACCTCAATTTTCACTTTGTATTATCTTTAATTTCACTACATTGTAATGAACAGATGCTACCTTATAATTATTTTTAGACTATTCAAACAAAATTACTTTATTGTAATTTGAATTATTAGTTTATTTGTTATATTACAACTAAAAATTTCAATAGATAAAGTTGAGAGTCTCGTTTTCTATCTTTATAGTTTTATTAATTGCTCAAGTGACAATCTTATAAGTTAGTGGTTGTATTTTATTGCTTTAGTTGTATTTAAGATAATTTCATAACAAAAAAATAATGTATTTGACAAAGTTTGATCATGTTTTTATAATTTACTAATAAAATATTAAATAAAATAAGTGACATATACTTCTATTATATAGGTGCTATTTTTGAGTTTCAGCTCAGAGACTCGAAAATATCCAAAATGACTATACATAAACTCTTCTCATAGTACCATCAATGGAAACCACACATTTCACTTTTTCCCGTGTAATTTGTGCAATCGGATCAAAACTTCCCAATAACATTTTATGAAAAGAATGATATGGAATTTTGATTAAGAAAAACGAATGACATGGAATCAAAATTGTGAGGTGAGAGTTGTTTTAATTGGTGGAAATTGAATGATGTAGAAGAAAGGGGCGATGATACATCTACCCAGTTCATTGCGTAGATTACCCAGTTAATGTGGCATATAATTTATTAATTATTAAATGTAATATAATATATATTTTAATAAGCAATAAATGCAGTGCAATTAATACTACTTTTAAATTTCATCAATAAATAATTTTAAAAATTATAACTACAATACAATTAATAGATTTTTACCCCATGAAATTTTTTTATAACTATAAAAGTAATATAATTAATATTTTTAGTTTTAATAAAAATTTATATTTTTTAACATAATAAGAAGAGAAATTAAGCTAACTAAAAAATATTTTGACTCGTCGTATTTTTACCCCATAAAAATATTTTGCTTCAAATAATAGCCATTGAAGAAATATAATATTTCGAAATTAAGATGAAATAGTTAATTTTTGTTCTTTTAGAACAAAAAACCCAATAATTTATGTATTCTAATTTTGATAGTTTTGATCCATGTATTTTGCGAACAAAGCTGCTCGAACCTAGGTCCCTTAAGATAAGTATAATATAATCTCTCTTTTCACTAACACCACTCGTTTTAATTTTTAAAATTTCAATTCACTCATAATGCCAAGACATTATAACTAAAACATATAACTTAAATTTATCAAATTGGAGAATGAGATCAATGATTGGGTTCGGTTCATGTATTTTTTAAATTTGAAAGTTCTAATTGGCTCATAATATCAAGACAATATAACTAAATTATATAACTTAAAATTACCAAATTAGAGAACGAGAACTAATCTTTAAGTAACATATAATATGGAACATTTTAATTTAATAGATTTCATAATTATTGTACAATAAAAATTAGATTTTATTAAATGTAAATAGGGCATAATGTTAAAAAGAAAATCTAATTAATTAAAGTTATATGGCAATAATTCGTGAACATGACAATGAATAGGATAGAAAGTGAGGATAGACGAATTTTTTTTGTTAGAGGTGAGCAAAACTCGACTCGACTCGAAAAATTTTCAAATAAAGTTTGAGTTGTAAAATGGAATTCGAATAACTCTATTTTTTTAATAATTAGTTGATTAATTTTTAAGTTCGAGTCAACTTCCTCAAATTAGAATCAAATATATATTCGTATCTTATATGATTAGAGAAATGTGAAGAAATATGTGACGCATATGAAAAATACGATGAAATACATATGCACATTTTATATGATTAGAGAAAGTCGTTTAAATTATATTCAAATTGTACTATAACATGATAATTAATTACAATTAAATTTGTATATGAACTCGAGAACTTGACTTGACTCAAACCCGACTTAACTTTAATAAACTTGACTCGAATCGTAAAAATTTAAAATAAAATTTGAGTTGTAAAATATGACGCAGCAACTCGAAATATTTTTACTCGACTCGATCGAACGCTCACCCATACCTTTTGTATATAAATGTAAGATTATTTGATTTTTTTTCTAGACAATAATTTTTTTCTAAATTTTAAAATAAAATTATATAACAATCTATAAAAACAAAATTGTAACCCCCTCGTCTCGGTCTGGCCGGATGACCGGTCCGAGTAGGCCACACGGGGAAAACCGAAGTGAAACCCGTTAAGGTTCCCCTTCGGTTAGCAACCCTATTTTTTTTTCTTTTAACTTAATCTTTTCTAAATGCTCATTCGAATCCTATGTGATCAAACAACGGAAATAAAACACAGGAGATAAACATTCGAACCCAAAACAGCATTTAAGCAGCTCAATTTTAATCTTTTAATCAGGTCCTTTCGAAACACCCTTGAGGCGTATCGAAACGCCTTGACCAGGTCAACTGCCCCAAAGCCCATACAAGGGGTCGTATCGAAACGGAGGTCAACCGTTCCGAAACGCCCTCAACAGTCAACTTCTCGTGATCAACGAGATTTTGACCGTTTCGAAACCCTTAGACCCGTTTCGATACGCCTTCATCTCGTCGATTTCTCAGAATTCCAGTAGCCAAAACGTTTCGATACGTGTTTCGAAACAGGGGTTTCAAAGGCCAAACCGTATCGAAACGCGTTCCGATACGGGGTCCTTGAAGCCTTACCTGTTCCGAAATGACCCATCCCGTTTCGAAACGCGGGCTGTCTACAACCTTTGAAAATCAGACTTAGGCGGATTTTAACAATTCTAAAGGTCCCATTGGACCCCCAAAGGCATACAACACTAACGACAAAGTCTAGAGGCATACAACAAAGGTCTAACATGCTCAAACACCCGCAAGACATAGATTTAAACAATCATTCATACATGGCAATCACACATTAACAACATTTCAAAAAGGCATACTTGGAAACATTAATAGTCAAAAGGTACCCTCCATCCCAAATAGGTATTCATGTCATTCAAAAGCAAATTAAACATTCATTAGGCATACCATCACACAAACATCGACAAGTCATAATGTAAAACCTATGTTTGATTTTGATATAATTAAATTATTGAGGATTATTTTGTAAAACTTAAAATTAGTTTTTAAGTCCCTTAATAAGTTTTTAAAAAACACCAACACTTTGAAACTGATTTATAAAACTCAAACTCAAAATATTTTCTAAGTGTTCCAAGGCAAAACCACTCAAAAACGTCCAGGCGTATCGATACAGCACCTAGCGTATCGATACCATTTTGCCAAACTTGGTCACTGCCAAACCCTGGTATCGATACCCCAAACCCTAGTATCGATACTCCCCTGTGTTAAAATTCAATGAGTTTGAATACGGTACCGATACGGCTAACCCCGTATCGATACGTGCTTTATAATTTTTTAAAATAAGTCGGTTTAAAAAATATGACCGTTGGTGTCAGTTGGTTGGTAACCAATCTTTAAAAGTTAGTTGACCCGTATCGATACGCCTAAATTCCGTACCGATACGGAGGTTGGACAGTAAGCTAAGTTCACAAAATAGTATCGATACGGCCCTTGCTGTTTCGATACCCCGTACCGATACGCTTACGTGCGTATCGATACCCCTGTATTAAATGCACACAACGGCTCTTTCTTTTCTGAGACAGGTACCGATACTCCTTCCCGCGTACCGATACCGGTAGCTGCAGAAGTGCATTTATGGTGGTAAGAGAGGGTTCCAATGGCTCTAATTAAGTCCCCAACCACCCAAACGGCTAGAATTCAATGAGAAGGTATAAAAGGGACATCCAAAAGCATCAGCAACAACTATTGAACTTCAAGCAAACATCCAAACATCAAATTCAAGCATTAGAGCAAAAATCCCAAATTTGTGTAAAATCCCAATTTGTGTTCTTCATTCATATTTTGTAAAATTGGGTTGAGTGCTTGTATTGGGGCTATCATTTGTATTGAGAGATACTTATTTAGCCTACAAATTCCTTTGTTTTCTTGTGTGAGGGTTGGGTTGATTTTTGGGTAGAAAAATCAACCGATATTGTAAAGGGTTGCCTCCTTGTCCTAGAAAAGGGGAAGATCAATTTAGTGAAATTGTTGCAAATCCTTAGTGAGACTAAGGTAGTGGATGTAGAGTTCATTTGGAACTTGAACCACTCTAAATTCCTTGTCCTTCAATTTTAATTTGCCAATTTCCACTACAATCCTTAAAATTTCCAATTCACCCCCCCTCTTGGTAAATATCGATCTTTCGATCCACTCAACAATTGGTATCAGAGCTTAACTCTTTGAGGATTAACAACCACAAGAGGAGATCCTTGGAAGAGTGTGATCATCAAAATATCAAGAGATGGCTTCAACCTCCGGTTCCAGCATGTACGAGTCACAATCAACCACCAAGCCTCCTTTCTTCAATGGTGACAACTACTCCTTTTGGAAGAACAAAATGAGGCTATTCATCAAGTCAAGTGACTACCTCGTATGGGATGTCATTGAGGATGGGCCATACATTCCATTGAAGCAAGATGGTGAAGGCAAGATGGTGTTGAAGAAGAAAGCCGAAATGAGTGAAGAGGAGAGGAAGAAGATTCAAGTCAACGATAAAGCTCTCCACATGCTTTTTTGTGCTTTTGGTCCGGACATCTACTCAAAGGTCTCTTCCATTGAAAATGCCAAAGAAGTGTGGGACACACTTGAGACTACTTATGAAGGCACCAATGATGTCAAGGAAACTAAGATTGGTCTTCTCAATCTTAGTTATGAAAATTTCAAGATGGAGCCCGATGAGACGGTGTCAAAGATGTTTGATCGATTCTCCACAATTGTCAACGGGCTAAAGGGCTATGGAGAGATAATACCGGAAGACAAGCTTGTCCGGAAGCTACTCTATTCACTTCCCGAAGCTTGGGATGGAAAGAGAACCGCCATCATCGAAGCAAAGAACTTGAAGACATTAAAGCTTGATGAGCTTGTGGGTTCTCTCCTTACTCATGAGATCATGAAGCAAGGAAGGGAAGATGAGAAAAAGAAAGAAGAGAAAAGAGTAGAGAAACTTGAAGTTGAAAAGAAGAAGAAGATGGGAATAGCTCTCAAGGCTAAAGCTTCACAACTTGATGAGAGCTCATCTAGTGATGAGGACGAACTTGAAGAATTGGCTATGATTGCCAAACGATTCTCACGATTCATGAGGTCCAACCGGGGTAGAAAAATCCAAAGAAAAATGGACTTCAAGAGCAAGAGCAAAGAAGAAGGAAAGGATCCCATCATTTGCTATGAGTGTAAACAACCCGGCCACATCCGTTCGGAGTGCCCTCAACTCAAGAAGAAGAGCTTTGAGAAGAAGAAGAAACTCAAAGCCAAACTTGCTACTTGGAGTGATGAGGAGTCATCGGAGGATGACGAACAAGAAGTGGCCAACCTTTGTCTCATGGCACTTGAGGAAGATTCCTCCTTGGTAACCTCTAACTCATCTACTTTAGATTTTTCATATGAAGAATTAAATGATGCATATGATGAGTTGCAAGAGGTATATGATGAATTAGTTGAGAAGTTTAAAGAGTCGGTCATTAAAAACAAGAAAATCATTTTAGAGCTAAATGAGAAAAATGACTCACTCACTCAAGCTAATTCTAAATTTGAGAAAAAGATTTTAGGATTAAAAGATGAACTTAAATTCTTTCAAGATGAAAATGTTGATCTTAATAATCTTTTGTCTCAATGCAATAGTGAACACCAAAAGGTGTTAGGTGAGCTAAATGAGCTCAAAAAGTCCTTAAAAAATGTTGGTAGTGTCAAACATGAAGTAGGAGAATCCTCTAGAACACACCAACCTAAGAAAAGGACTAATTACTACAAACAAAGTAGCTACCCTAGACATAGTAGAGCTAAAAGAATTAGAAGTGTATGGGTTCCTAAGGAACTTGTAAAATCTAATAATATTATTGCTATGTCATCTTGGATTCCTAAGGGAACCAAGGTTTTGGGAGCTAACACTCATGGACCCAAAATGATTTGGGTACCAAAAATCAAGGTTTAATATCTTTGTTTGTAGGGGGAGCATTGCTACAAGGCCAAAGCACAAAGTCAAAACTCATGGTACCTTGATAGTGGATGCTCGAGACACATGACCGGAGACAAGAGTCGATTCATGGATTTAAAGCCAAAAAGTGGAGGAGTAGTAACATTTGGTGACAACTCCAAAGGCCACATTAAAGGTATTGGCTCCATAGGTAATCACTCTACCATTCTCATTGAAAATGTCTTATATGTCGATGGTCTTAAACATAATTTATTGAGCATAAGTCAATTGTGTGATAAAGGATTTAATGTTTTATTTGATAAAAATGGATGCAAAATTGTTGACATTAAATCTAATAATATTATGCTCATAGGTCATCGCATAGGAAACATATACATGGTGCATTTAGATGACATACATACATCTCATGCATGTTTAGTTGCTCAAAATGAAAATGATGCATGGTTGTGGCATAGGAAGCTAGGACATGCTAGCATTAGTGTCTTGGAAAAACTAGTCTCTCTAAATCTAGTTAGAGGTTTGCCCAAAATTAAATTTTCAAATGACAAAATTTGTGATGCATGCTCTAAGGGTAAACAACATAAGTCTTCCTTTAAATCCATTAATGATGTTTCTACTAGTAGATGCTTACAATTAATTCACATGGATTTATTTGGGCCAATTAGGACTATGAGCTTGGGTGGTAAATCTTATGCATTCGTGTTAGTTGATGATTTTTCTAGATTTACTTGGGTTCTCTTTTTAAGTACTAAAGATGAGGCTTTGGAAAAATTCATCACATTTTCAAAATTAACCCAAAATGATCTTGAACTTAGAATTTCACACATTAGAAGTGATCATGGAACCGAGTTTCAAAATTTAGGGTTTGAAGAATTTTTGAATGAAAATGGTATTAGCCATAATTTTTCGGCTCCTCGAACTCCTCAACAAAATGGGGTAGTTGAGAGGAAAAATAGAACTTTACAAGAAATGGCTAGAACTATGCTTTGTGAAAATAATTTACCTAAATATTTTTGGGCGGAAGCCACAAACACCGCTTGTTATATTGTAAATCGAGTAATGATTAGGCCAATTTTAAAGAAAACACCTTATGAGATTTTAAAATCTAAAAAGCCTAACATTAGCTATTTTCACCCTTTTGGGTGTAAGTGTTTTGTTTTAAATAATGGAAAAGATAACTTAGGTAAATTTGATGCAAAAAGTGATGAAGCTATTTTTATAGGTTACTCTTTAACCTCTAAAGCCTATCGAGTATTTAACAAAAGAACTTTAGTAGTAGAAGAATCCATTCATGTTGTATTCGATGATAACCTCCTTCCTAGGAAGGATTCTTGTGATGATGATGATGTAGGAATCATAAATGCCTTTGATGGAGGTCAAACTTCAAAGGAGGATGAGATTCAACCAAAAGAAGAAGACACACAAGATCCACCTCTTGAAGCCTTGGAAGACTTGGCTATTGAGGAAAAGGAAGTGAGCTACCCAAGGGAGTTGAACTATGTCAAAGATGGTGAAATCTTGGGTGATCCATCCAAGGGGGTAACCACTCGTTCTTCTCTTAAATTAATGAACCATGTTGCATTTATCTCATGCATAGAGCCTAAAAACATAAAAGAAGCATTGAAAGATGACTTTTGGATTATGGCTATGCAAGAAGAGTTAAATCAATTTGAGAGAAGTAATGTATGGACATTAGTTGATAGGCCTAGTAATCAATCTACAATAGGAACTAAATGGGTCTTTAGGAACAAACTAGATGAGAGTGGTAACATTGTGAGAAATAAAGCTAGACTTGTAGCACAAGGTTACACTCAAGAAGAGGGAATAGATTTTGATGAAACCTATGCACCCGTAGCTAGAATGGAAGCCATTAGGATGTTGCTTGCATATGCATGTTATCATAATTTCAAGCTTTTTCAAATGGATGTTAAAAGCGCAATTTTAAATGGTTTTATAAATGAAGAAGTGTATGTGGAACAACCACCGGGTTTTGAAGATTCAAAATTTCCAAATCATGTTTTCAAACTTACCAAAGCTCTTTATGGTTTAAAACAAGCTCCTAGAGCTTGGTATGAAAGGCTTTCAAACTTTTTAATTGAAAAAGGTTTTGAAAAAGGTAAGGTGGACACTACACTTTTCATAAAAATGTATAAAAATGACATTTTAGTAGTTCAAATTTATGTTGATGATATAATTTTTGGTTCTACTAATGAATGTCATTGTCAAGAGTTTGCTAAGCTAATGCAAGGTGAATTTGAGATGAGCATGATGGGGGAGCTCTCATTCTTTTTGGGACTCCAAATCAAGCAAAAGAAGGATGGCACCTTCATCAACCAAGCAAAATACATAAAGGATATGCTCAAGAAGTTTGGCTTGGAGAATGCAAAGCCTCAAGCCACTCCTATGAGCTCATCTACAAAGCTTGACAAAGATGAAGGAGGTAAGTGTGTTGACTCTAAACTTTATCGTTCTATGATTGGATCCTTGCTTTACCTTACCGCAAGTAGACCGGATATCTTGTTTAGTGTTTGCTTGTGTGCTAGGTTTCAAGCTAGTCCTAGAGAGTCTCACCTTATAGCCGTTAAGAGGATCTTTAGATACCTTAGAGACACTCCTTGTTTAGGCCTTTGGTATCCTAGAGACTCTACCTTCAACCTACATGCTTATTCTGATGCGGACTATGGGGGTTGCAAAATTGATAGGAAAAGTACTCCGGGAACTTGCCAATTCTTAGGTAGTATGCTCATATCTTGGTTCTCTAAGAAACAAAATAGTGTAGCCTTATCTACCACCGAAGCCGAGTACATATCCTTAGGGAGTTGTTGTGCTCAAGTCCTTTGGATGAAGCAACAACTCTTAGATTATGGAATTAAAGTTGGAACCATACCCCTAAAATGTGACAACACTAGTGCAATATGCTTAACTAAAAATCCCATCCAACACTCTAGAACCAAACATATAGAAATAAGGCATCATTTCATTAGAGATCATGTCCTTAAGGAAGATGTGGTTATAGAGTATGTAGACACCTTGAATCAATTAGCGGACATTTTTACAAAACCCTTAGACAAAGAGCGTTTTTGGTCCCTTAGGAGAGAGTTAGGTCTAGCTAGCCTATCTTGACCTTTTAGGACCTCTTTTGTGCTTAAATATGCTTGATCTTGTGAAATGTCATGTTTGTATGCTTAGACTCCAAAATTCTTCCATGCCTATAGTTAGAGGGAGTATGTTTCTGTCAAAATATGTTTAGAACTGCTCATACATCATTTGCATACTCATAGGAGAGATTAGGTTCGAGCTTTTGGTTGTTCTTTGTACCAAATATGCATTTCTGGGCTTGTAGTATCGATACAAGTATACGCGTATCGATACCTGTTCTTCATTTCGTTTCCCAGAATTCTTTTCGCTTCACGCGTATCGATACGGTTCATCCCGTACCGATACAGGTCGTTTCGATACGGACCCCTCCGTTTCGATACGACTGTTCCAACGGGCATATTTGCAAAAAGACATCTTTACCCCCGTATCGATACACCATCGGGCGTATCGATACCCGACTGCGCTGATGGCTTTAATTAGCCTTTAATGAGTTCACCTTTTACCTAAATTCAAACTTTTCAAAACCTAATTAACCCTAGCCGTTTTTGCCTATAAAAAGGCACTTCCTCCTTCATATTTTTCACATCTCAACTCAAACCTAAAAGAGTTTTTCAAATCAAGCAAGGCTTTGTGCTCTCTTTCTCATCTTTGTTCAAGTTTTCTTCAACTCTTCAAGTTTCTATCAAGGTAATCACCTTTCTTTTTTTTATTTTTTGTTTTAAAACTGCCTTTGTTTAAATTTTTTTTTCCTCTAATTTTTTTTCTTGCCAAAATTTCTCTTTTATTTTTTTTTACCTTGATAATTACTCAAATTGAAGAAATCTCCCTTGCTTAATTTCTCTCTTAGATCATGGCACCAAAAGAGCCATCGAGGAAGCGACAAAGGGCTAATCAAGCCGGTGAATCCTCCAACCTTGGAGTGATTGCTCGTCCTAACTACTCGACTATCTACGAGCAATCCTTTGAAAGCAATTCGGGTCTCAATCACTTTCGTCAGTATGAGAATTACAAGATCCGTGCCGAAAGGGTAATATCCATCCCTTTTCTCAATTCGGAGCGTTTCAAGTTTGAATATCTCCCCTTGCTTCATCGTTGGAATTTCATCCATTTTCTCTCTATTCCCGGTATTTTTTATCGTCTCTTGGTTTTGATTTTCTATGCTAATGCGAGATGTGTTAGTCGAAATGGGGAAGTCGTTGCAATTAACTCCTATCTTATGGGGAAGAAAATAACCCTTGATGTCGAGTCTATTTGTGAGGTTTTCAAGTTGGATGATGAAGGCCTCGATGATGAGCACCATGGGGGGCATGTTCTAAGTGGATCCGTTACCGCCCTCAATGCTCATGACCGAATTCTACATTTGATGGTATCGTGGTGGTTTCGCCCCTCCGGAGGAAAATATTCCACCATCCGTCAAGTGGATGACTTTTGGATTCGGTGTTTCCGTGAAGCCAAACGACCAAATCTTGCTCGTCTTATGTTTGCGGAGATAGTCTATCTCGTTCAACATCGTCACACTCCTCATGTCACCTCCTTCACATACGGTACGACTTTGAGCTATTTCTTTGTTAAAAAGGGAATTGATTGCTCATATGACATTGCAACTCCACTCACCGATCCTATTGATGAGCACTCCCTTGCTCGGGCAAAATTCTCTTTTGTTAATGGTGAATGGGTACGTCTTGCCGAGTTACCACCGGAAGTTGCCGCAATGCATGAAGCGGCTCAAGCTCCTCCAGCTCCTCAAGCCCCTCAAGTCCAACAACCCAATATGGATGCTCTCATGACCTATCTTAATGAGCAATTCACCGGATTACGTACGGACATGAATACTCATCTCACATCCATGGAAACTACTTTTGACACGAGGATGACGGGTTTTGAGAATCGCCTCACATCTCTTGAAAGTGGGCAAAATTCCTTGAATATCTCCATTGCCGCTTTCCATGATGAGTGGCGTAATAGTATGCGCACCAATGAGCCTTTAGGAGATGATGATGAAGAAGATGAAGACGACGAAGACGATGCTTAGACGTTTTTCTCTTGTTTGTCATGCATATCATTTAGGACTTTATATTATTTTGCACCTATGCTTTATGTTTTTAGGATTAAGTTTGTCTTAGGATTAAAACCTATGCTTTGATTTCTATTTTTGCCTTTGTTTGGATTTTAAGTATGTTGCTTTAATGAATAAATACCTATGTTGCTTATTATACCTTTGATTTCTTTATGCACTTAATTGTCTCAAAGATTTTTTGCTATAACAAAAAGGGGGAGAAGAAACTAGCTTACACTTTAAAATATTTTGATTTAAATTCAAAGGTTACCAAGCTTATATTAAGGGGGAGTTCTTCATGAAGATTTGTCAAAAATTTTAAGTTTTAGTTTTGTTATATCAAAAAGGGGGAGATTGTAAAACCTATGTTTGATTTTGATATAATTAAATTATTGAGGATTATTTTGTAAAACTTAAAATTAGTTTTTAAGTCCCTTAATAAGTTTTTAAAAAACACCAACACTTTGAAACTGATTTATAAAACTCAAACTCAAAATATTTTCTAAGTGTTCCAAGGCAAAACCACTCAAAAACGTCCAGGCGTATCGATACAGCACCTAGCGTATCGATACCATTTTGCCAAACTTGGTCACTGCCAAACCCTGGTATCGATACCCCAAACCCTAGTATCGATACTCCCCTGTGTTAAAATTCAATGAGTTTGAATACGGTACCGATACGGCTAACCCCGTATCGATACGTGCTTTATAATTTTTTAAAATAAGTCGGTTTAAAAAATATGACCGTTGGTGTCAGTTGGTTGGTAACCAATCTTTAAAAGTTAGTTGACCCGTATCGATACGCCTAAATTCCGTACCGATACGGAGGTTGGACAGTAAGCTAAGTTCACAAAATAGTATCGATACGGCCCTTGCTGTTTCGATACCCCGTACCGATACGCTTACGTGCGTATCGATACCCCTGTATTAAATGCACACAACGGTTCTTTCTTTTCTGAGACAGGTACCGATACTCCTTCCCGCGTACCGATACCGGTAGCTGCAGAAGTGCATTTATGGTGGTAAGAGAGGGTTCCAACGGCTCTAATTAAGTCCCCAACCACCCAAACGGCTAAAATTCAATGAGAAGGTATAAAAGGGACATCCAAAAGCATCAGCAACAACTATTGAACTTCAAGCAAACATCCAAACATCAAATTCAAGCATTAGAGCAAAAATCCCAAATTTGTGTAAAATCTCAATTTGTGTTCTTCATTCATATTTTGTAAAATTGGGTTGAGTGCTTGTATTGGGGCTATCATTTGTATTGAGAGATACTTATTTAGCCTACAAATTCCTTTGTTTTCTTGTGTGAGGGTTGGGTTGATTTTTGGGTAGAAAAATCAACCGATATTGTAAAGGGTTGCCTCCTTGTCCTAGAAAAGGGGAAGATCAATTTAGTGAAATTGTTGCAAATCCTTAGTGAGACTAAGGTAGTGGATGTAGAGTTCATTTGGAACTTGAACCACTCTAAATTCCTTGTCCTTCAATTTTAATTTGCCAATTTCCACTACAATCCTTAAAATTTCCAATTCACCCCCCCTCTTGGTAAATATCGATCTTTCGATCCACTCAACACATAACATACTTCAAAAGCATTATAGCACGAATACATGTCCCGTTGCTAGACCATTACACCATAACTAAAAATGTTCATACTTGATAGCTAATCAAGTACCACGAAGCACACTTGGAAGCCCCTTCTTGCACTTAGCAACCCACGAACTAAGGATCTACATTGTCGAACAAAGAGAGAACGTAAGCAATAAAGCTTAGTGAGGGTAAGCTATTTAAAAACAAACCTCGACAATGCAGGGTCCAAGCACGATCTCAACTAAGGTAAAATGCATGTTCATACACTCACTCTTCAAGAGCCAAATGTCAATGATACATGAACAATTATTCAATAGTATGTCATGCTCAATAAGCTCACTTCTACAACATATGTAAACACATATAATCATCCAAAAAGGAATCGTATTTTCCACATCACATTGATACACATATCAATATATATATTGGTAAGAGGACATTTCATATCATATTGGCATATACATACAATTTCATATTGGCACCTAGCTATGACTCGAATACACGGATAACATGTTGGAACGTATTTCCAACATAACCATTACCTGCGGTGGGATTACACTCATCACCGGCTCTCGCGGAGGGGATTCCACTCATCCTCATGCCCCGTCGATGGGATTCCACTCATCATCGACTAATATAAATATTTTCGGGCGTACTCGTACTCCTCCTTGGTGCCTTAACGCCACAAGGCCACGCGCGTTTTGACTCTCGTATGCACACTCATCCTAATGATCGATCATTGTACCCAAGCATACTAGGGCCAATATAAATTAAATCCACAACCTTTCACAACATCAATTTCAATATAATTTCCGTGCTTAGCACGTACTCACCATGATCCTCAAAATCATGCAACCACATCATTTCACAAGCCAACACTACATGTATACCATCCAAACAGTTATCACATCATATTTCACTCATACGTATATCCACATTACATTTGTCATCAACATGCATATAACAATGCATTAAGCCATGCCTCGACATACATGTATATCACATTATACATAATCATCATAACACAAATCAATTAAAGAGTTCATCCAATGTCTCTAACTAAATTTTAGGATTAGGCTACCACCCTAACCCTAACTCTAGGTGGGTCTACCAAGCCCAACTTAGTCCACATGCTTGAACCAACCACTTAAAAACCAATTTAAAAATATTAACCACTCACCTCCACCTCCAAGCTCAAATACCAAGCAACCATGGTCTTCAATTTTCGGATTTGTTCCCAAGACTTCACCAACTCAAAATCTCGCTTCTAATCACCTCAACACAAGCAAAACAACCTCAAATCAACTCAAACATCAAAGTAGCTAACCCAGAATACAATTCAAACATCAAACTCAACATTTCAAGTCATGATCAAACCCCAACTTTATCAAATTCGAGCAGCCCATAAACCTTGACCAAAACCCAAGTTTCCAACACATTTTATACCCACAAATGATCCCAAAGCAACCCCCAACCATAGCACTAACATTAGCCCACCAATTCCAACCTAAAACAACCCCCAAAATGCCCATTTTCGTGCTCCTTCAAACCCTAGCTGAAAATTCCATTTTCAATCATCCAAATGGCACTCAAATGGTCCCAAAACATCCTCCTAACATACATAAACCATCAGCCCTCTAATTTCAACCTAAAACCCACCAAAAACCAAGTTTTAGACATCTCAAAAATTGCCTCAAGAACCCATTTCGGGTTTTCACCCAAACCCAACCATTTTAAGATATTTTAAGCATCATAAGGTGGTTAAATCAAAACCCAACCTAACATTTCAAGACAAGATGAAAAACCCCATAAAAACCTTAACTTTCATTAAACCCTAACTTTTCAAAAGTGGGTAGTTTTAAAATCTATGACCATGGATAGATAGGAAATGAAGAGAAGAGTGGGAAAGTACCATTACCTTTGAAAAATGACCTTAGGTTGATGTAGAAATCAATGGAATAATGTTTAGGGTTTGGGGAGGGGTTTAGGAGCTTTTCACAAAGGAGATATGGGGAAGACAAAGATGACACCTTTATTTCTTTTTGTTTGTTCCTTTAATTTCAAATAAAAGTTGTCTTCCTTCTTTTAAAAGTTTTGGGTTAAATTGTCAACTTGGTCCCTCCTAGATAATTAAAACCCAATTAACTCAAGTCAAGGTCAAATTGATTTAATTTAATTTTACCGACTCGGACCACTAACCCGACTAACTCCTAACCCAAAACACGGGTGTTACAAAAATATTTTTAATTATTTAAAAATAAATAAACGTAAAAAATAAGATTATGAGTATTTTCTAAAATTTATATCATATAAATAAAAATAATTGAAAATATTATTAAAAATGTTTGAATTGATAAAAAATATTAACTAACACATTAATTAACATGTATGTTTTTTATAAAACTATTAAATAAATTCAAGTGGATAAATTACCCACTGAGTAGAGAAAGTTTACTCAAAGAAAGGCCTATGTAATAATTTATTCTGACTTTAACAATTTTAACATGCGACGATGGTTTTTTTTTCTTGTGTCGTAACTCCATTGGTTGTTGAGATACAACACCATCATACACACTAGACACCACACTAGAAAAATGACAAATTCATGTACCGAATTGAAAAATAAATCTAGATACCAAAATATATAAAAACACAAATTCAAGTAGTAAATGATTTTGGGTAAATTACATAAATCACTAAGTAAAATGCTCTTCTTTACCATTGAAATTTCAAAATTTATAAACATATCGAACTGTTATAAATGATTTATATAAAAATTTATCATTATAAAAATAATGTATAATAATTATTTTGTAACAATTCAATAAATTTAATGATATTTTTAATTTTTTAAACTCCAATAACCAATATGTTTTATGTCAGAAGTTTGAATCTTAATATTATAAACGAAAAAAATTGAGTTGAAAAGGTAACTCCTAGTAGACCTCTACAAAATTTGATCTGAATTAATAGGCCAATAAATCAAATACAACAATAAAAAAAACATTTCATGTATACATACAAATGGAGTTGGGTAGGGTGGGAAAAACTCGACTCGAATCAACTCGAAAAAATCGAATTATTCGACTCGAGGCGAAAAAAACCGACTCGTTTTGACTCGTCTCGAGGCGAAATAACTGACTCGTTTTAACTCGACTCATAATTTTATAAACTCGACTCGAAAAAATTTCAAATAAAGTTTAAGTTATGAAATGAAAATTCGATTAATTCGATATTTTAATTAATTACTTTATCAGTTTTCATATTCGAGTCGAGTTTGTCAATTCTGCATGATATATTATGTATACCACATGTAAAAATATGAAGAAATATATATGTATATTATATATGCATATAGAAAGTCGTTAAAATTAGAATAAATATGTCCACCACCCAGTCCTAAGTATATGCATATAGAAATATATATGTGCATCGCGCTAGGTATACACATATAGAAATATATATATGAAGAAATATATATGTACAATTAAATTTGTACAAAAACTTGAAAACTCGACTCGAATTTTATGAACTCAACTCAATTCGAAAAAAATCAAATAAAATTTGAATCATATAATTTAACTTATAAACTCGAATAATTTAAAAAAATTTGACTCGACTCGATCGAACGTTCATTACTAAAATTGGCTACGAGAAAACCCGCGTGCTAAACCCGGCTGCTAATCCTACTATCTTTTCCCTGTATTTTGTACAGAAACAAACGATTTTTTATTAAAAAAAATTGAAAATTAAAACCGAAGAAGAGATTGGTCAATCCAATTCTCTGGCTCTCTGTCTCGCTTCAGATCGTTTTCTTTGAATGTCTCTGATCTATTTTCTTTTTCTCTTTCATTTGAATGCATAAATTAATATAAAAAAAAACTTTAGAAATTTTCTATAATTCCAGATCTAAACCGTAGAACTAGTTCAGTTTCCCCTTAATTTGGCCGAAGAGAGTTAAAAGAGAGAAGATAGAGAGAGAGAAATCGAACCAAAAAATGATTACAATTCCGTATTTGACCGCTCTATCCACATATTTCAGCTATGGCCTTCTCTTTGCGTTTGGCCAATTCCGTGATTTCTTCAGGAAAATCTTTGATTGGTGGCAGGCCAGCAATCTTCAGGTTATTATCCCTCTTCTTTGCCTTTTTTTTCTGTTTAAAATTTTCATTTATTGATGAATCGTAATTGTTAGATTGTACTCTGCTTCAAAAACGCCTGGATATAAATGAAGTTGCGTGACGATTTGTTTTTTCAATTCTGTAGGGTTATGCGCCGATCTGTTTAGGACTTGAAGATTTCTATATTCGACGCTTGTATCTTCGTATCCAGGTATTTACTTTTCTCTTCAATAGTTTCTTGATTTATGTCTTTGTATGCAAATTTACTGGAGGCTTTACGTCGTGAAATCGCTAGAGAAAATCAATGTTTTAATCTGAATTTGGTTACTGATCTCAGCTTATTATTCTATTTTTGCTTCGAAGCACTTAATTCTTGTTAGTATTTAATCGTTGAACACTGAGTTAGCTCAATTTTGATCTTAAACAGTCTTTTTGCACCTTTGATGACTTTCAGGTGCATGATTATGTTGCTAACATGTCTTACATTTTCAACTCTGTAGGATTGTTTTGGAAGACCGATTGCAAGTTCTCCAGATGCTTGGTTTGATGTAGTTGAGCGCTACTCCAATGACAATAATAAAACATTGAAGTGAGACTTCTGTATTACTTTCACTCTTTGATCCTATTTAAAAGCTCACTTTAATTTATTCTGCAACCATTTGCTCTATATTTTGACTTTGTTTTATTACCGCATTTGTACAGTATACAAAGAATATTTGTCATCTGAAAGTTGTTCTTCTTAGGTGCATGATTGAGATAGAAAGCTTGTTTTCTGAATATCGATGTCACAAGCTTTATGTTGACTGTTTTTATTGATTTGAATCTCTTACAGGCGAACTGAAAAGATAAGTAGGTGTCTTAACTTGGGGTCATACAATTATCTTGGCTTCGCAGCAGCTGATGAATATTGCACACCACGTGTAATTGATTCATTAAATAGATTTTCAGCTAGCACCTGTAGTACTCGTGTTGATGGAGGTATATGTTTTTGATTTTGTGCTGTAGACCATCTGGTTATACGCTGGTTATTTGAAATCTTCCACTTCCCTTTTTCTACCAGGAACTACGACACTGCATAGAGAACTGGAGGACTGTGTTGCAGACTTTGTTGGAAAGCCTGCTGCTGTAGTCTTTGGCATGGGCTATGTGACAAACTCTGCTATTCTTCCTGTCATAATAGGAAAGGTATAAACACATTGTTAGCTTGAGAGTTCATGTGAAAGTTCATATATTAACTTTCTTTTGGTTATTGCTCGCTGATTATTGTCATTATTTTTCTTGGCATATATCAACAGGGAGGGTTAATTATTAGTGATTCGTTAAACCACAACTCTATTGTTAATGGTGCTCGAGGCTCGGGAGCTACTATCCGAGTTTTTCAACATAATAGTAAGTATTATGTGGTATTTGAAACTTAGCAAAATTATTGTCGTATCATTTTGCTGATATAAGCAAATCACTCTTTCCATTTAGCTCCTTCTCATTTGGAGAAAGTTCTGAGAGAACAAATTGCTGAGGGACAGCCCAGGACACATAGGCCATGGAAGAAGATAATTGTGGTTGTGGAGGGTATTTATAGTATGGAAGGCGAACTTTGTAAGCTCCCTGAGGTTGTTGCTGTATGCAAGAAGTACAAGGTAACACAGTTGATATAATGATCATGTTTTTAAATGATTTCCTCTAGTTATAGACTTTTCTGACTACATTTATATATGCATTTTTAGCCTTCATCTTTGTTTCTTGCCTAAGTATTGTGTGTTTGTTTCCCATTTGCTTCAGGCATATGTTTACTTGGATGAGGCTCACAGCATTGGGGCAGTGGGAAAAACAGGAAGAGGAGTATGTGAACTCTTAGGAGTTGATACTGCTGATGTGGATATCATGATGGGAACTTTTACAAAATCTTTTGGGTCTTGTGGTGGTTATATTGCTGGATCCAAGGTTTGTTGCTTTTGCTAATTGTTAACTTCTCTGGAATCTGGTTCTTTTAAATCCACCTTGGACTGTCAAGTTGTCATTTTTGTTATGTTCCATTTATAGTAGAGCGGTTTTGATGGTCATGGAAATTAATTCTATAATTTTCATAACTAACTTGTTCCTATGTCAATTTCAGGAACTTATACAATATCTTAAGTACACATGCCCGGCTCATCTATATGCAACATCAATATCACCTCCAGCTGCACAGCAAATTATATCTTCAATAAAGGTTATTCTTGGAGAAGATGGTTCTAGCAGAGGTACGCACATCATATTTTATCTAAGACCGCCAAACGTCTACTGGAATATTCACATTTGGATCATCATTTCATTTAGTCATGACTTGAGGAGGCTTTTTTGTATAATATTAGGGGCTCAAAAACTTGCAAGGATACGCGAGAATAGCAACTTTTTTAGGTCAGAACTACAAAAGATGGGTTTTGAAGTCCTTGGAGACAATGATTCCCCTGTGATGCCTATAATGCTTTACAATCCAGCAAAAATCCCTGCATTTTCTCGAGAGTGCCTCAAGAAAAATGTGAGTTTAAGCCAAATTCAGCTGTCCTTGAATTCGCATAAAAATATCTGCCATTCTTATTTCGACATTTTAGTTATTCCATTCATTATTTCTATATTCCTAGTGCCACTCTTAAGTGTGTACTGGCCAGTTACTGAAAATGTAATCCTTCTGTCACAGGTTGCTGTTGTTACGGTTGCTTTCCCCGCCACCCCACTACTTTTGGCCAGGGCACGTATTTGCATTTCTGCCTCGCATACCAAGGAGGACCTTCTTAAAGCTTTGGAGGTAATTACATTTACCGCATGTGGTTCCTTCTGCCTGATGGATATAATGCCGAATTCAGGGATTCAAATAGCAGTCCGCTACTGCAATAACATTCGTTATATAGCGGTAGCGGCACCATCCGAAACCGCTATTGCAGAAAATAGCGGTCCGCAATGACCACGATAGCACATCCGTTATGTCTGCAACTGACTGAAAACGCGGATACAACCACAATTGGAATCCCTGATGCAGATTACAATTTGTTATTGGAGTTCTCAGATAGTAGGCAGAATGTGACTGTTTGAATTGTTATCTAATATTGTTAATTACAATCTCTCTTATGGCAGGTTATCAGTCAGGTCGGTGATTTGGTGGGCATAAAATACTTCCCTGCTGAGCCTATGAAGCAGCTGCAGCACCAGGAACAGCAGCCGGGTAAAGACGCAATCAAGTTGGAGTGATAGGTTTCGAAAAACTGGGTGAAGAAGTTTGTTTGTAGAACCAATAGCTTTGGGTATCCTAAGGTTTTCCTACGTGTTTGTAGCAGCTCGTCATTGTCTGTTTTGGCCACCATCTTCTCTGGATTTTAGTCATTTAGCTGATGTATAGTGTACTAATTTAATTCATTTGTCGTCATTTTTATTTGGGCTTTCTTTTTGGGGGGTCAACCAATAGGCTACTGTAACATTATCAAGATTTTTATGTACGAGTTTAATTGAATTGAATCCAAATAGTAAGCTTGGGTTTGATTCAAAACTAAAAAAGCAAACTCGGATTGAGTTTTTTTTTTTGATCAAGTTCAATGTAAGCATACTTCAAATTTTGAATGGGCTGGTACGCACTGGTATAGAAACGCACTGAAATTTTGACCGGAACAAAACTTTAACCACTTGATACCCTGTACAGTTGATTGGGGGTGATTAACGAGTTGAGCAACTCGTGAGCTGCTCGAACTCAACTCGGTCAAAACTCGGTAAACGTTCGGCTCGGGTTGGCTCGACTCGAGACCTTAACGAGTTGAGTCGAGCAAAATATAACTCAACTCGATAAATTTGCGAGCAACTCGTTAATTAAACTATTTTTTTAGTAATTGTAAGATTGGTTATGTATCATTGAACTTTTTTTCAACAATGCTTTTAATATGTATCATTGAACTATTTTTTTAGTAATTGTAAGATTGGTTATGTATCATTGAATTTTTTTCAACAATGCTTTCAATATGTTAGTTTAATGTATTTGTGAATTGTTACTTTAGTTTTAATATGTTAGTTTGGTAAACTTGTGGATGGTTACTTTAGTTTTAATATGCTAGTTTGGTGTATTTGTGATTGTTAGTTTGGAATTTAGACTTTGAAAGTGTTTTATATACTCTTTTGATAATTTTTTGTTAAATTTGTTAATTTATGTTTACTCCTTTCACCATCTCTCATTGGTAATTACGTTGCCAAGCTAAGCCGCTTAGCAGCAAGCGGTTTTAACACAGTCATCACCAAGATGGAGATTTAAGGGCAATTTCCTGTCTGCAAACATAAAAACATATGCTACAAAAATACTTCAATACCAATATGCCACGATAATCACCATGTAAAACACATCTAATTGCAGAAAGAATGAGAAAACCATAAGAATATGATTTAAATTGCCTCACTTTTGTCAATCACTTCCATTTAACCAAAAGAAAAGCTGATATTATCTCACTGTTTTCAATTGAAGTTCTCAACAAACACCAGTCAGCACAATGCACTGCAAAAAAGTTGCAACACTAACAAAAATATCCTACTCATTCTCCTACATATCACTACAAAAAGAAGTTAAACATACAAAAAGCTTCTTACATTGCCGTGACCGACAAGATTCTGCTTTCAGAAACCAACCAAACCATAGCAAAAAAACGTCACGAGAAGCCTTTACCGAGCTTCTGGATCGCACAAAACATTCTCCTTCGAGAACCAACTGCATTTATTCCCATATCCTTCAAATCCTCTAATGTCAACAATGGCAAAATCTCATCATCCCCACTTCACGGATATTGAAAACCGGGGCATGCCTTCCTAACCCCAAACTCAGGGTTCTAAATCGCGGAACGCGAACGCGATTTCGGCCGCAAAATTGCGGTCGCGCCACCGTCCGCAACTGCAATCAGAGGAAAATACGGTGGGCAACAGAATCACGACCCTCACGGGCTTTTGCGGATGCGAAAGAACGCAATAGCGTCCCGTTGCAATTGAATTTTTTTTGAAATCAACGTGTTTTGCCAGACAAAACAGGGAGAATATATTCCCCTGCTCTGCACTCTGCAAAAGAAGCTGGAAAAGTGGAAATAGGCAAAAGCAATTAAAAGAAAAAGTAATCTGAAAAATTGAAAATTGAAATCTGAAATTGAATTGAAATAATTTATAGGGTAAACTATACCATTGACCACCGAATAAATTGGGGATTTCTATTTTGACCACCGAACTAACGAACTCGTCAATCAGACCACCGAAGTTATTAAATTAACCTATTTTGACCACTGCCGTTAAAAAAATAACGGACGGCTAACAGAGTGATGACGTGGCAGTTAAAGAACTTTTATAAAATTACACATTTAATCCTTGCTATTTGCACATTTTTTCAATTTAGTCCTAATTTTAAATTAATAAAATAAATTAATTATTTAATTAAGTGATGACACGTGTCAACACCTTATTGGATGACTTTAATTATTTATATTTTAATTTTTAAT
The DNA here is from genome assembly GCA_958450335.1 of Hibiscus tridactylites. Lineage (NCBI taxonomy): Eukaryota > Viridiplantae > Streptophyta > Magnoliopsida > Malvales > Malvaceae > Hibiscus > Hibiscus tridactylites. The sequence continues at coordinate 107,271,238 of OY288265.1, forward strand.
TTTTTTTTGTCCAATCAAGTGGTGACACGTGTCACCACTTGGTTTAAAGAAAATAACTCAAATTTGGGTGAATGGGGATAGGGTGGTTCAAACCTGGGACCTATGGGTTTTTAACCCACACCCTTACCACTGCACCAAGCCTCCTTGTATGGCATGAATTGCTCCATTTAATATATAAGTTATAATGCAGTAAAAATGGTTGAAAGGGGATTCGAACCTATACCACTTGAGATGTGTATAATCACACAAACATTCGATATAAAGAAAAGAAATTCCATTAAAATATTCAAATATTTTTTCTTTTTCATATTTAAATTAAATTAAATATTTTAAATCGAATATTTTAAAAATATTTTCTTCTTTTTCATACTTTAAATATTCGAATTAATTTAAATACTTTAAAATTTTGATTTAAAATATTCAAATATTTTTTAAACTGGAAAAATAAAATGTGTATTAAATCGAATATTTGTATTAAAATTTGTAATAAAATGGAAAATTTGTAATAAAATTTATTAAACATTTTAATAAATATTTTTTAAATTGGAAAAGCAAAATTTGTATTAAATCGAATATTTTAAAGTATTTAAATTAAATCGAATATTTAAAGTATGAAAAAGAAAAAAAAAATTTAAAATATTCGATTTAAAATATTTAAATCAAGTATTCGAATTAATTTAAATATGAAAAATAAAAATATTCGAATATTTTAAATCGAATGTTTGTGTGATTATACACATTCCAAGTGGTCTAGGTTCGAATCCCCTTTCAATCATTTATACTTTCTTCCCTAACATTTCCTGCATTATAACTTATATATTAAATGGTGCAATTAGTGTCATAGAAGGAGGCTTGGTGCAGTGGTAAGGTTGTGGGTTAAAAACCCATAGGTCCCAAGTTCAAACCACCCTATCCCCATTCTTCCAAATTTGCGTCATTTTCTTTAAACCAAGTGGTGACACGTGTCACCACTTGATTGGACGAAGAAAAAAATTAAAAATTAAAATATAAATAATTAAAGTCATCCAATAAGGTGTTGACACGTGTCATCACTTAATTAAATAATTAATTTATTTTATTAATTTAAAATTAAGACTAAATTGAAAAGATGTGCAAATAGCAAGGATTAAATGTGTAATTTTATAAAAGTTCTTTAACTGCCACGTCATCACTCTGTTAGCCTTCCGTTATTTTTTTAACGGCAGTGATCAAAATAGGTTAATTTAATAAGTTCGGTGGTCTGATTGACGAGTTCGTTAGTTCGGTGGTCAAAATAGGAATTCCCAATTTGTTCGGTGGTCAATGGTATAGTTTACCCTAATTTATATACAATTATACATTACATACACTCAGACTCAGACTCAGTGCAAGACTCAAGAGAACTGAAAAATTAAAAAGAAAGAAAGAGAGAGCAGAGAAGTAGAGCAGTCAGAACAGAAGAAGACGAAGAAGAAAAGTAAAAAATTGCAAAGTGCAAGCCTTTATTCTGTGTCTCTCTCTCAGTCTGACTCTGTTCACTGTGTAGCTTCGTCGTTCACCGCCGGTGGTGGACTGAGGAGGACAACGACGATGAGTTGAGGAGCGGCTGAGCCGGAGCGGTTTGGATTCTGCCCAAAACTGTGAGTCTTGTGAGAATTGAACTACACAAGCAAGGGAGGTGTTAAAGGGGAGAAGAAAATCTGTGGGAAGTGGGAACAGTGAGAGCCGAGAGGAAATCGACGGTCACCCAAGGCTTTAGCGAGGACCCTGAAACTTCTGCAAACGCCATCGGGCTTAGAGTTTTGAGAAGGTGAAAAAAATTAAAAAGCGGCAAGGGCAAACCAAGAGGCAAGAAGAAGGTAAATTAGAGGTAAATTCTTATTTTCATTAAATTTTTATTTTATAGGTTTGTTGAGTTTGATTAAACGGTAAATCAAAATTTAGTGTAATTTAGCCGGTAACAAAACTTAAAGAAAGAGTTTGGGGTTAATTTATTTTTTAAAAAAAAAAATTTAAAAATTTAAACTAAAATTTTAATTTTTTTAAGGATTTAACTAATAATTTTAAAAGTTTTAATAATAACTTCAAATAATTATGAGATGTGATTTAATTAAAATTATTTAAAAACTTAAAGCTTAATATAAAAAATTTTAAATTTTGAGGGAGTCAAATAAAAAATAATTAAAATTTCAAAGGTCTTTTAATAATTTTTCAAAATCTAGGAGGGGCCATGGCCACTGCATGTCATGTTTGTGTTTCGCCTCTGAATTTAGCATAAATCTTTCGAGTTTTGTAATTAATTTTTATAGATTTGCTGAGTTTAGTTCTTAATGTTATCTTAAATTTTTAATTTAGTGTAAATTTTTATTTTCATTAAATTTAATCATATATCTTAATTTCAATTATTTAATCAAAGTTTCTAAATTTATGCAATTTAAATCTAGTCTTAATTTTTATTTAATTTAGTCTTAATTTAATCAAATATAAAAATATATTAGATTTTTATTTGACTTTATAATCATGATTTATGAATATACGAATTTTAGTTTTTATTGAAATTGAAGTATGCCACCACGTACTGAAAAGTTCCAACTGAAGGATTAGAAGGTGTACTGAATATAGATATAAGTTGGCACTTTGGTGATCTAGTTCCAAATTCGAAAAGAAAAGTTAAATGTAAATTTTATAGCAAAGTTACGATAGGAGAAATAACACAGTTAAAAGAGAATATTGCTCATAAAATCAGTGAAGTTATACCATGCCCTAATGTCACCGGTATGTGATACTTTATAGTTATTTTTTGACAAGTATACTTTATAATTACTTTTAAATGTACAATAAAAATTATAAATAATTAATAGTGTGAATTATATTTACTTGATTACAAGTATCACTAGAGAAAACATGATAAAAATGCTTAAAGAAGCTAAGAAAAAAATTGACAAAAAAGGAGAACAAATGAATTCTAATCATAACTAAGGGAGGAGGAGGTTGAATTTATCGATGATGATTATGTTACGAGACAAGCCACTCGAGAAAATATCTAATCACAACAAGAGTGGCATATGAGAAAAGAATTTAGACGAAGTACGAGTGGTTGTGGTAAGGTTTTTGAAGAATGACAATATTCTTCTCATGGATCAGTTAGTGGATGTCGTGGAAAAAAGATCCATCCAAAGCGAGTCTGAACTTACTTTAAGGGGAACTATACCTGAATTGGTTAGAAGCAAAAGCTCAAGACAACCAAAGGTTAGCGAGTCTATTTTAAAGACAATGCGTAAGAAGATGGGTAAAGTGGTTTCTAAATTTTTGATATATCACCGACTTCTGTTTCAATTAGCAACCTCACATTGGTTATACAACTTAATTCAGGTATCAATGGAAGTTGAAAAAGATGTAAAACTTTCAATTCCTTATGAGATCTCAGAAGTATATTTGGCGTAGGAGTATGAACAAGTACATGAATAGATAGATAAATTGAAGATGCATTAGAAACATTTGGGTGCAATTCTGATGTATTATGGTTGGAACAATAATTTAAATCAAATGCCTCGAGCGTTCGTAGTAGAAATGATGAATTCTACTGCAATTTATTGGATAAGTTGTTGAAGAAATTAGAGAAGAATAAATTATCCAAATAATGACTGACAATGAGGCAACAATGAAAGTTGCTGAAAAAAAGTTAATGTTGAAAAAAAAAACATCTTTATTGGACCTCATGTACAACTCACTACTTAGATTTATGCCTTGAAAATATTAGAAAAAAATTTAGTGTAGCAAATGTGTTAGAGGATGCGAAGAAAGTGACTTGCTTCATTTACAATCACATTTGGACCGTTGATTTGATGAAGAAATATACTCACGGTAAGCAAATTCTTCGACCTGCTCTTACTCGATTTGATACTTATTTCATACAATTTGAGGAGATAAAAAGGCAAAAACAAGGTCATAAAGAAATGTTTAACTAAATGGTCATTATTTTATAATTAGTTAATACAATTACTTAAATATACAAATATTTAATGATTTTATTAGTTTTAATTTTTAAATAAGTTCAATTATATCATTGATTTTTTCTATAAAAATACAAGAATTCATAGAATCAAAATGGGGGCAACAAAAGTCAAGATCTGCTTATGAAGCCAAAAAAAATTAGGAAAAGATTTTTGAAAAAAAAATTGTTGACATCATAAAAGTTTACGGACCCTTGGTAAAAGTTTTGAGGCTTGTGGATGGTGATGAAAAACTAACAATGTGTTTTATTTATGAGATCGATGATAGAGCTAAACGAGCAATTAAGAAAAATTGTCAATATTCTACTGAATATAAAGAATTATTGACAATAGATAGAATGTTATGCATTCGGACTTGCATTTAGTTAGTAAGATAAAATATTTCGTATACTTAAGAGTTATTTTCTGTTTATTATTTCAAGTTTTAGAATTTAGATTATTACCATTTTAGCATATTTTAATAAATTATGATTAGGTTATTTTTTTCAATTTTCAATTTGAATTTGGGGTGGAGCATTCTGAGAATGTAATGGCGGAAACATTAGAAGGTACAAGATCAGTGATTGAAAGATTAGAACTTTCTAATGTTTTCGCCATTATATTCTCGAAATACTCCACCCCAAATTAAAATTGAGGAATGAGAAAATAATCTAATCATAATTTATAAAAATATGATGAAATGGTAATAATTTAAATTTTAAAACTTGAAATAATAAAGAAAAATAACTCTTAATTATACGAAACATTTTATCTTATCAGCTGAATGCAAGTCCGAATGCATAACATTTCATTTATTGTCAATAATTCTTTTATATTCAGTGGAATATCAACATTTTTTCTTAATTGCTCGTTTAGCTCTATCAAGGACCTCATAAATAAAACACATTGTTGGTTTTACATCACCATCCACAAGCATCAACACTTTTACCAAGGGTTCGTAAACTTTTATCATGTAAACAACTTTTTTCTATAAAAAAAAATTCTTAAAACATTTTTTTAGCTTCATAAGCAGGCCGTGACTTTTATTGCCCTCATTTTAATTTTTTGAGTTCCTGTAATTTTATAAAAATAAAATAAATGATATAATTTAACTTATTTGAAAATTAAAACTAATAAAATCATTAAATATTTATATATTTAAGTAACAACATTACACGTTGGAGTTAAACATTTTTCTCAGACTTTATTTTTGACTTGTTATCTTCTCAAGTTGTATGAAATGAGTAACAAATCGAGTACAAGCAGGTCGAAGAATTTGTTTACCGTTAGTATACTTCTTCATCAAATCAACGGTCCAAATATAATTTTAAATGAAGTAAGTCATTTTCTTCGCATCCTCTAACACTTTTGCTACACTAGATTTTTTTCTCAATATCCGCAAGGCATAAATTTAAGCAGTAAGCTACACATGAGGTCCAATAAAGATGTTTTTTTTCAACACTAACTTTTTCCCGTACCTTTTGTCTCATTCTCAATCACTACTTGGATAATGTACTCTTCTCCAGTTTTTTCAACAACTTTATCCAACAAGTTGTTGTAGAATTCAGCATTTCTACTATGAACGTTCGAAACATCCATAAATTTTTAAAAGATGGTTCATTTACTACAATAAACAAGGAAGTTGATGATGTGCATTTGGTTTAAACTATTGATCCAATCATCACACATCAGAGTTACACCCAATTGTTTTTAATGCATCTTCAATTCATCTACCCATTTACGTACTTGTTCATACTCCGACGCCAAATATACTTTTGAGATCTCATAAGGAGTTGGGAGTTTTACACCTTTTCCAACTTTCATTGATACATGAATTAAGTTATATAACTAAAGCGAGGTTGCTAATTGAAACGGAAGTCGATCATATATCAAAAATTTTGAGATCGTTTCACCCATCTTTTTATACAACGTCTCTAAAATAGACTCGCTAACCTTTGGTTGTCTTGAGCTTTCGTTTCTAGCCAATTTAGGTATAGTTCGCCTTAAAGTGAATTCAGACTCGTTTGGATAGATTTTTCTCCACCACATCCTCTAACTGATTCATGAGAAGAAGATTGTCCTTCTTCAAAAACATTACCCCAACTACCCGTACTTTGTCTAAATTCTTCTCTCATAGCATAATCTTAATCGATGAATTTATTTTTCTCCTCCTTTAGTTATGATAAGAATTCACATGTTCTCATTTTTTGTCAATTTTTTTCTTGACTTATTTAAGCAATTTCATCATGTTTTTTTTAATGATACATGTAATCAAATAAATATAATTTACACTATTAATTATGTATAATCTTTATTGTACATTTAAAAATAATTATAAAGTATACGTGTCAAAAAATAACTATAAAGTATCACATATCGGTGACATTAGAGCATGGTGTAACTTCACTGATTTTATGAGCAATATGCTCTTTTAATCGTGTTATTCCTCCTATCGTAACTTTGCCACAAAGTTTACATTTAACATTTCCTTTCGAATTTAGAACTGGATCACCAAAGTGCCAACATGTATCTCTACTCGTGCTCCTTCTAATCCTTCAGTCTGAAACTTTTTAGTATGTGGTGGCATGCTTCAATTTAAATAAAAACTGAAATTCTTATATTCATAAATCGTGATCATAAAATTAAATAAAAATTTAATATTTTAATATTTAATTAAATTAGGATTAAATTTAATAAAAATTAAGACTAAATTTAAATTGCATAAAGTTAGAAATTTTGATTAAATAATTTAAATTAAGATATATAATTAAATTGAATGAAAATGAAAATTTACACTAAATTAAAAATTTAAGATAACATTAATAACTAAACTCAACAAATCTATAAAAATTAATTAAAAAATTCGAAAGATTTAGACTAAATCCTAATTTACCATTTCATCAAACTCAATACACCTATAAATTAAAAATTCAATGAAAATAAGAATTTACCCCTAATTTACCGTTCTTCTTACTTCTTGGTTTCTTGCCCTTGCCCTTGCCCCTTTTCAATTATTTTCACCTTCTCAAAACTCCAAGCCCGATGGCAATGGATTTACAGAAATTTCAAGGTCGTCGCTAAAGCCTTGACGGTGACCGTCGGTTTCCTCTCGGCTCTCACTGTTCTCACTTCTCACAGATTTTCTTCTCCCCTTTAACACCTCACTTGCGTGTCTATCTAAATTCTCAGTCTCACAGTTTTGGGCTGAATGCAAACCGCTCCGGTTCGGCCGCTCCTCAACTCAACGTTATCGTCCTCCTCAGTCCACCACTGGCGGCGGCGACGAAGCTACACAGTGAACAGAGTCAGACGGAGACATTGAGAGAATGAGACACAAAACAGAGGTTTGCACTTTGCAATTTTTCACTTCTCTTCTTTATCTTCTTTTGTTATGACTGCTCTACTTCTCTGCTCTCTCTCTCTCTTTTTAAATTTTTCAGTTCTCTTAAGTTTTGCAATTTGGTTTAGCTTTAATTTTTGAAGTTTCGCAAAGTTCTGTGACTGAGTCTGAGTGTGTGTAATGTATAATTGTATATAAATTATTTCAGATTTTAATTTTCAATTTTTTCAGATTACTTTTTCTTTCAATTGATTTTGCCTATTTCCACTTTTCCAGCTTCTTTTGCAGAGTGCAGAGCAATATATTCTTCCTGTTTTGTTTGGCAAAACACGTTGATTTCAACAAAAAAATCAATTGCGCCTGACAACTGGGATAACATGACGCTATCGACGTGGCGAACGTTATTGCGTTCTTTTGTGTATGTGAAAGCTCGTGACGGTGTGATTCCGTTGCTCACCATATTTTTCTCTTATTGCGGTTGTGGACGGCGGCACGACCGCTATTTCGCGGCCAAAATGGCATTCGTGTTCCGCAATTTAGAACCCTTATTGACACGATTATCCGAAGAATGTACCAGACTGAGGCTATTCATGGGTCTTCCCGAGTTCTCCAAGTCGAAATCATTGTTATCTTCGTTGCCACTGTATTTTTCCTCTTCTTCTACACTATTGCTGTTATTGTTGTTGTTGCCGTTGATATTGAGGTTTTCGCCGCTGAAATAGTCGAATTTGGAGACCCAATGGGATCGAACCCGTTTCATAGCAGTCCTCGTTTCTTGGAATCTTTGACTCTCAAGCTACCAATCACAACGCCATCTAAATTTCTATTGTTGTTAGCTTCTCCTTTGTTATCGAGAGTCTCGTTGTTGGCGTTGGCGTCAGTGCTGAGATTGGTTAAAGCACAATTCTTGGACGATTTAGCACTCGCATCGGCAACTTAGGGGCTTAACGAAAGATGGGATTGGTTTTTCCATTGCTTGGAAGCAACGGCGGAGGAGGGTCGTCAGAAATGAGAGTCGCAAGGTTGGTCGCCGCCGATGTCGCTGAAGCAAACGCTGGGACGTCGTTGGCGTATGGATGCAACGGTCTCCGATGAAGCCAAGGCGAGGGTTCTTTTTATCATAAAACTAAGTTATTTTATCAAAATAAAGTACAATCATGACCCTAAATCAACAAGAAAAAGGTAAACCAAATTACATGATATACAATTAAAAAAAACTCAATCGAGTCGAAACTTTTTTTTTTTTTTGCTATGAAGACATTTTCATCTTTTCTACTGAAATCATTCGTTGAGTTAAATTTTAAATCATTTTTAATTTAAATATTAATCAAATAAAATCATTGTAAATTTTAATTTTTAAATTTAAGTACTTAATAGGTCCTTAACTCCCGATCACAATCCCAACTCTGTCCCTTGGAATTAGGGATGTAAAAATAGGTAATCGGATGGGTTTCAGGTCTGGTACTGTCAGGTCGAGTAAAATCGGGTACAAGTCATTTCAGGCCATTTTTCTATTTTGACTCGACTAGGGTCGAGTGCGAGTTCATTTCAGGTCGAGTCCATATCAGGTCGGGTCAAAATGGGTCGGGTCCGAAGCAGATAATTGACAGGTTAATTCGGGTTCGGATACACTTCAGGTCGTGTCCATTTCAGGTCGGGTCCGTTTCAGGTCAGGTCCATTTCAGGTCGGGTTCATTTCAGGTCGGTTGCATTTCAGGTCAGGTGCATTTCAGGTCGGGTAGTTTCAGGTCGGGTAATTCAGGTTTGAAATTCGTATTGAGTTTGAGTTTGGTACAATCGTATAAGTAGTCGATAGACTTTAGGTTGGCCTTTGTCAATCGTCATTGATTTGGAGTTAATTATTTAAAGTCATATCAAATTAAAATTATAAAACATTGGAGTAATTAAAAAATACTGAAAAGGGGTCAATTTGGATTAAAAATAAAGTTTCACAGATTATAATGAACAAAAATATCAAATTAAAATTATAAAAAAATAGACAAATTAAAAAAAACAATGAAAAGGGGTCAATTTGGAATAAAAATAAAATTTTGGGGACTGTAATGAACAAAAATATCAAATTAAAAATATAAAAATTAGAGTAATTAAAAAAACAATAAGTAGATGTCAATTTAGAATAAAAATAAAGTTTTAGGGTCTAGAATGAACAAGATTTCAAATTATAAAACATGAAGAATTAAAATATATATAGGGGTCAATATGGAATTAAAATAAAGTTAAGGGACTAGAATGAAGAAAATATCAAATTAAAATAATAAAACATTTGATAAATAAAAAAATAAATGCGGGTCAATTTGGAATAAAAATAAAGTTTTAGGGTCTAGGAGATGAAAATATCAAATTAAAATTATAAAACATTGGACAAATTAAAAAAACAATGAATAGGGGTCAATTTGGAATTGAAATAAAGTTAAAGGGACTAGAGTGAATAAAGTACAAATTAAAATTATAATACATCAGACAAAATGAAAAAATAATAAATAAGGGTCGATTTTGGAATTAAACTAAAGTTTAGGAGACTAGAATGAACAAAATATCGAATTAAAATTATAAAACATCAGACTAATTAAAATAAAGTTAAGAGACTAGAATGAACAAAACATCAAATTAAAATTATAAAACATCAGACTAATTAAAAAAATAAAAAATGGTCAATTTAGAATACAAATACAGTTTAAGGACTAAAATGAACAAAATGTCAAAGTAAAATTATATATTATTGGACTAATTAAAAAAACAATTAGCAGGGGTCAGTTTGAAATATAAATGAAGTTTTAAGGGCTATAATGAACAGAAATATCAAATTAAAATTATAAAACATTGGACGATTTAGGGTTTAGGGTTTAAATGGTTTAGGCTTTAGGGATATTTTATTAATGGTTTAGGGTTTAAATGGTTTAGGCTTTAGGGATATTTTATTAATGGTTTAGGGTTCATACATTGATAGACATATACATACTTGTATACATTAGGGTTTATGGTTTAGGAAAATTTATCAAGGGTTTAGGGTTGATACATAAATAAGTACATATATACATACTTACATACATTAGGGTTTAATGTTTAGGGTTTATGGTTTCAGGTTAAGAGAAAATTCATTAAGGGTTTAGGGTTCATACATTGATAGGTACATACATACATACATACATACATACATACATACATACATACATACATACATACATACATACATACATACATACATACATACATACATACATACATACTTACATACATTTTAGTCTTAATATTAGGCACTAGAATGAACAAAAATATCATCAAATGATTTATATCTAAAATATTGGAGCAAATTATAAAAATTAAAAAATAATAAAGGTAACTTTCTGTGGAAAATAAAATTTTAAGGAATAAAATGAATAAAAGTATCATCATATTAAAAATAATAAAATTTATATCTACATATATATACATACACACATATAAATATACATATATTATGATATATACATATACATGTATTGTTATAATTAATTAAACATATGCATATATATATACTAAAACACACATGTATACATACATACTAAAACACATATATATATATATATGCATGTATTTAAGTTTTAGTATATATATATATATATATATATACATGTATGTATGTAAGTTTTAGTATATATATATTGTTATAATTATATATATACATATATATATATGTATGTAAGTTTTAGTATGCATATATATATATATATATATATATATATATATATATATATACTAGAACATACATATTTGTATGTATATACGTATACCTCTAAATAATACCCATAAACCTCAACTCTTAAATCTTATAATTAGTAATAATTAGAGTACAAGCCCAATCCCCCAATTCTTAAACTAATCTCATAACCCAAAATAATTAAGTTGGCACATTTACCCCTAAACCCCAAATATGGATATCTAAATGTTACAGATACTATTCACTAATAATTAGAGTGCAAGCCTAATCGCATAATCCCTAAACTAATCTCATAGCCCCAAACAATCAACTTGACACACTTACCCTTAAACCCTAAACATAAACCCATAAATCTAACAAACAAAATAAATTGAAACATAAAAGGACAAATCTAAAAATAAATTAAAACTAAATTATTAATTAGAGCCCAAATCACAAATGAATAAAATTTTTATACCTAATTTCTTATCAAATCTTTATACGAGGACCAAATCAAATTTAAAACAAACTAAAAAGCTTAATAATTAATTAATTTATGAAGCATGGCCTAATTAAATAAAATTTAAAAAAACTAAATCAAACGTTAAGACAAAAAAACAAACCAAAACCTAAAAAACCTAAACCCTAACCATCTAATTAAGGAAGAACCTAAAGGATAATTAACCCCTAAATAAAAAAAATCTCACCTCCACTCAATCTTGATATTGGCGTCCCCCCCCCCCCCCCCACATTTGATCTGGCGGCAAAATTCGCCCCCCCCCCCCCCCCCTCTACACACACATTTTTTGTTGATATAGTGCCAAAATCCCTCTATAATTTCTTATCAATCAAAAAAAACTTCCCCACTAATTCAAAAAAAACTTCCCCTAAATTAAAAATATTATTTTATTATTTTAATAGTTATAATTAAATTTTGAATATTTTTAATAAAATAAATTTAAGTATGTTAATTCTTATTAAACTTCACAAATAATTTATATTAAACGAGTTAGTATTAAATTAATTTAATAAATTAATATTTTACATTTATCAACACTTTAAATTTATCAAACCGTAGACTTCTTCAACTATATATCAGGTAAATATCAAGTCAGGTCAATATCAGTTCAGGTTAAAAATAGGTCGAGTTCAAAGCAGGTCGGGTTCAAAATAGGTCGGGTTCAAAACAGGTCGGGTTCAAAACAGGTCGGGTCCAAAACAAGTCGGGTTCAAAACAAGTCGGGTAATATCGGATCTCAGGTCAATTCAGTCAGGTACAATCGGTTATCTGTCAGGTCGACTTCAGGTTCGGGTTCGTTTCAATCGGGCGCAAATCGGGTTTCAGGTCCACAGTAACACGTCCAATTCGGGTTCAGGTCGTTTTCAGTCGGACGCAGGTCAGGTTCGGTCACTACAGTAACATGTCGAATTCAAGTTCGGGTCAACAACAGTCGGTTACAAATCAAGTTCGGGTCATTAATTTTTCAGGTCAAATCAAGTTCTGACTCGAGCAGGCTTCAGTCGAGTTTTCAGGTCGACTCAGCTTTTTACATCCCTACTTGGAATGGTCTCATCCCTAACTGCGAGTCCATTTTATTCATTTTCAGTTTGCATTAAAAATCATATCAACCCTTTTAAGCAGACAAAGTTTTAAGAGAAATTTATGATTAATTTTATTCCCCCAAAAAAAGAAATCTAAATTCAGCCCTCTAAATGCCAAACTGCATGCAAACATCAATAAGATTCTCAGGTTCAGCTCTTTAGAGCATTCATCATATGATCAGAAATTATAAGACCTAATAGCATACACATAATATTGGGAGGCTTATTCACACGCAGACTTTATCCAACTAAATGATTAATAGCCTTTAGATTCTAACTACAAATCAACAGACTTTGTCCGGATGAGATTTCCGAGAAAAAGGGGCATCCAATGTACAGAAACAATGAACTAAATCACTTGAATGTTATTCAAACCCTTTGATGTCTACGTATACAAATGCAGATTCTTTTGAATACACACTCCTTCATGAGTTCTCATGAATGCATGTTAGACCCTATTGACGACAAAAAGTACCAACGAATGTCGACATGATGCTTTCGTAAAATTGACCACCTAATAATCTACACTTGCTTAGGGAACTTAAAAGATTCACTCCCTAAAAGAATCTTTTAAGATCAGTATGCTTGTTGTAGATGCTTCAAGTGTAGATTGCATTGGCCTCTGTTGTTTTCATCTTTTCATTTGTGTGTGAACTGTATCAAGCAATGATTTCACATATTTTGCGAGTTACCTCCATGGAGATTGGTCGAGATTGGTTAGCATAGATTCATTCAGCTGGAACTGTGCAAAGCTGACCATGTCCAAGACTATGCTCCAATGGATACATGGTTGTGCCTTTCACAAATTTTTGATGGTCAACAGCTGCCTTTCTGAGAGTAGAGACCGGCATACGCTTCCTTTTAACTTGCTTCTTTATTATCGAGCACGAACTAAGCAGTTCTTCAGATCCTGCTCCAACCCTCCTACAGATATAAAAAGAACCTGCATTTATTACATCTTTGGGAACACTACTTTAAGCTGGAATACTTGGTGGCTAACTTGCCATTATATCAAGATTTACCTAATCGCACAGAGCTAAGCGTTTTATAAAACATTAAACACCATAAAATACTCTTGGAAACCGATATGCAAGTGCAGAACAGGACTAAAGATTTTGCACACTATTAGTTCTTTTTTGCTGCTTCTACACAGTTTCTCAAATCCTAAAAGCTATGATGAGCCAAATTGGTGCTTTGAAAGACGGACATCTACGTTTTGCAAAAGCTGAAAATAAGTTTTAGAAGCTTGCATGATGAACAATCGGACTTCAGTAGTAATGCAAAACAGGTGCATTAATATCTTTGCTTTATGGTACTTTAAGGTCAGTTCAGATTTCTCAAGCATTTTTTTGAGTGGTCGAATTTATTATCAAAGCAGAGCAAGTCTTCGACTACGAGCATTATCATATTTTTTGTACAACATAGCCTCTAGAATTATCACCCATTACTGATTACTATAAATGAAGCAAAGAAAATAGAAAACACCATTACCTCAACAATTTCTCTGATGCAATTCTAGCAGCTCTTATAGCACCACGACTTGGCACCCACTTCACGACTCGGTTTGGATCCGATCGCATAGGAGAATGGATTTTGATTAGCTTAACAATAACAGACAGAAATTTGTCAAATTTAGTGATTTCTCAAGACTAGTATGAATAATTGCATCGTGAAGAAAAGAATCTCTTCCTACTAATAGTCACAAAAAAGAGGACTCGAATGACCAAACCCAAATAAAGATTTTAATGTGAGAAGAGGGAGAGAGAGCATACACCCAAACATTCCATCATCTGGTAATAAGCCCTGCCATGCAAAGGCGTATGTCCCTTCCGAGATTCCGAGAAATATCTTGTCCTGAGAGAGATTAACAAGTTCTTTTTTTGTCAGGTAACACAATTAAAATGTTAAGTTGCAAAGAAATATAGTTAAAAGCAACAGTACCATTCTTTATAACCCGGATCTACAGTGAAACCATACATATCCACTGAATCACATACAGAAAGAGCAAATTCAAGAGCCTTGAGCCCTGTCCCTTTTGCAGCTGAACCAAAAGATGCACCTAGCATGAGATATACAGGATTTTTTATTGGAATGTCCTGCATAAGGAGGAGGAAAATATCTTTGAAATTTACGTCAAAAGCAAGGGAAAAGGTGCAGCAACAAGGAAAAGAGGATATCCCCAAAACTTCCGTCTATCAGTTTTAAGCCATTTATACTTTAGAGGGCAGTAAGATATAGATTCCAAATATAATGAATGTGGTTGAACAGTCAACTTTTCATAAGAAACTTCACAGGTTTTAACATGAACAAGGAGACATTTTTTTATATCATTTTGGGGAAAAATAATAATGATAGGAAATCTGCCCATAGACCTCAGGAATTTCAGAACCGTTAACAACGTTAAATCACAGGTAGATAGACATATATTAAGAAAAATATCATAATCATAGAAATAAACTAGATGGATGAGTATATACTAACCCGAATCATCTGGTTCATTACGTCATGAATTGTAGTTTTGACTATCAAGACCTCCTGCCTTGTTTCTATAAAATTCAAATATTTAGCACGCTTTCAGAATTATGGAAGCATAACAAGTAATCAGCAAGAGCAAAAATGTCAATACCATCTAACTCTACAACTTTATCGAGAGCTTTGGCAGAGCCTCTGTTAAGAAGCCGAAATGAACTTTTCTTGCCCACATATTCTGTATAATTCTGCAACGGTACATTTACATTTTATCATACAGAAAAATTGTGAGAGAAACTGATTAGAAAAAATTAAGTGAACAGAAAAAAAATCCAAAGCTTTAAGACTGCAGCTTAACCTCAATAGGAGCACCATTCTCCCTAATGACTACATCATAGCTATCTATCTCTTTCCCGAACCTCGTTTTGAGAAGATCCCCAGAGTTGCCCATAACAGCACACCGGCCAAACTGCCTTGGAACATAAGGTGGTGTTTCAGGGAGGACAAGTGAAAGCTTCTCCATGCATAAAGTCTTATTTTTACAGTTGTTCCTGCAATACAGAAAGAACCATAAAAATTTGCACAACTACATTATATCTAAGCAACATGGCTTAATAATCCGGCACACCAAATATATTCGATTTTAGGCATGTTATGAAAAAAGTCGGTATTTTTTAAATATATTTCATTCTTGACTTTATTTATGTTAACAATGCTACACTATATAAAAGCAAATATTCGAAATGCTTCAGTCAGGAAAAACAGTACTCACAGAAGCACTCCTTTATTAATCCTCCGCCATGCGTACTCCTCCCAACCATTCGGTAAAGCATCAATGAATTCCCTAGTGAGTATTGTAGTACTATTCCTCACCTGAACAACCAACTCACTAAATAAATCTTAAACAAGAGACATTACACCGGAACAACTCGAAACCGAAACACAGACAAATAAGGGAATTCACCTGTTCCCATGTGGCAACCGCTTCGCAAAGATTAAACTCGAATGACAAACCTTCAGCTTCTCCAGTTTTAGGATCCTTCTGTTTACATAAACAAAATTTTCAAGCAACAAGTCCACTTAAAGAACGAAATCGACATCGAAAACAAAACAAAGTAATAGAATTGTTAAAAAGAAACCCACCCATTTGGAGTCAGTGTCACTAGGATAGGTTAGTGTTACTTGGCAATAATCCGAACCACTCATAGCTTGTAAACCCAATCCATTTGCAGTCTGTATGAATTACAATACACCAAATGAAAAAGAATTAACAAAATACATGATCAACCTAGAGTTTAAGAAATAAAAAACATTAATTTAATAAGAATTCCACCGCATCAACACATTTCTAAACAAAATGAATAAAGTTAACAAGCAATAATCATAACAGAGACTGACCACACACTTTTGAAAACCACTTTGCAGATACTGCAGTGCTTCCCAATCTTCATCCGACAGTTGATGATTCTCATCTACAAAATACAACAGTGGAAAATATAGAAAAAGAAATACGATGAGCGCGTATATACGTGTATATACATGTTAAATACGTACAATGATCGGAGAGTCCATTGAAGTAGATGAGAATGGCTGAGACACCGGAGGCTAAAGCTAGGAGAAAACCCAAATGCAAAGTCTTCATTGTTGGGTTTCCGAAGCTTGTGCAATGAATCTGAACGATCAAATCCCAGATCGATTTCTTGAAGCCGTTATTTGAAATTCATTCTTAAAGTGGCCCAGGATCAGTTTATGAGAAAAGCTCAATCAATTGTAAGTGGGCTTACATTAAAGCCTCGTTTTCGCCGACCTCATTATGTGCTATCGGAGAATAGAAATCCTCTTCTCCTTCTTAATATCTCGTTTAATGTACCACATTAATAAATTAGGTTTATGTTTATGGTTAATATTTAAAATTAAATTTAAAGTTAAAAAATTATAATTTTATTTCTTTTAAA
The DNA here is from genome assembly GCA_958450335.1 of Hibiscus tridactylites. Taxonomy (NCBI): domain Eukaryota; kingdom Viridiplantae; phylum Streptophyta; class Magnoliopsida; order Malvales; family Malvaceae; genus Hibiscus; species Hibiscus tridactylites. The sequence continues at coordinate 107,288,272 of OY288265.1, forward strand.
AGTGCAGCCGCAGCTCTCTTTTACTTTTATATTTCTTTAAACACCGACAACGACACTAATTTTAATACTGGTTGTCGTCGTCAGAATTTATCGTTTTGTTTGTTTTATTTTTTAGTTTTCAATAAATTATTATGTTCTTGTGGCACGATTTATTCTGCTCTTGTGGCACGATCTATTCTTCTCTTGTGGCACGATCCATTTTATCGTATGGTACATTTTTCTTTTTGTTTTGTTTTCATTAGGGTTGGATCTGACGACGCCACGACTGATCAAGATGGTATTTTTTTATAATTATGGATTCATGGTGATCTTCCTTACTTTGGACCTTCAATTTAAATTTTGATATGCGGTTTGCGCTCGTGGATAGTTCCTCACGACGCTCGGCTCTGGTTTGCAGTTTGCGGTTCTCAGTGGTCTTTCAATAGCTTAATCCCTTTTGTGGTTTGTTTGCTGATGCAGTCAGATTTGTTCGTGTCTATTTTTCGATGGAGTCTTTTGGATAGGTTTTTAACATTTTTATGTTTGGTCCTTGTATGATCTTAAGTTGTTATTTTTAGAAAAATGTCCAAATTATGTTTTTTAGTTTACAATGATAGTTGTAAACGAAAGATTAAGTTTAGAGTTGGGATTTAAAGAATTATGGGTAAAGTATATTTTTTAAAGTTTAGAGTTTATAGTTTAGGATTTAGAATTTAGGGTTATGGCTTAAATTTTAATTTTTTAGTGTTGAAACATAGAAAGAGACACCAAAAAAGCAGAGGATTTTAGTCCCTCGGTGGATGGGGTATTAACTAACTGTTTGCAGCAGGGATTCAATTAGTGATCGTAGTACTGTCCAAAACTATTATTACAAAAAGTAGATGTTTGTAATAATCGTAATAGTATCCATTATGTCTACAACCGAGATTAAATATTATGATAAAAATATAATCGTTACCGTAATTTAAATCCTTGATCAAATTCAAATGTAACATTATACCCTAGCGAGAGTAAAACACTGTCCCCTATTGCATGAACCCTGAGCTACTATGTAGTTTCATCTTTGGAGACATTATATATAGGGACGGAGTCAATAATCTTAGAGTAATGTATAATTAATTATATTATATATTTTACTTAAAAAAAGTGAGGGCACGACCTCTTAAGAGACTATTTAGATCCGTCTATGAATACATATAATATGTCAGGAACAAGCCCCTCTTTTTTGCAATTTAAGTACTTATTAATTTGAATATTATTGAAATTAAATTTTGATCTCGTAAATTTTTTTAGTTAAATATTTGTTAGACTCTAAACAATTAATCCAATATTCAATTATAGTTTTATTTTGTATATAATATATATTAAGCTTCTTGAGAAGAATAAAATGAATGCGAAAAAGTGATTCAACCAAAATTTTATAGAGGAAGAACAAGAACAAGAACAAAAGGTATAAGCTTTGCCCATGCTGTTTTGCCCTTAAGTCTTGAAGATTTTAGACAAGCAGAGATTTCAAGATTCTGGTTTGACGCAGTTGCCATCATGTTTGTTCGTTTTTACAATAAATACAAATTCTATCATCTGTTCTTATGATTATTCATTATAATTAATTACTAATATTTCTATCTCTTTTCATTTTATAATTGTTTAGGAGGAGAAACCTTTTTGCATGTCAATTTTGGAACTATATATGCATAGATATGAAGTGATTCGGATCCATATATTTGGACAGCCCATGACCCATGCCATGGCATGCAAACAAACTGGTATTTAGTATCGTTAAATATATGAAGAAGACAGGTTCAAATATGAAGTATATAAAAGGACAAAATCATCTGGTTTTTTTTTTTTGCCATTTTTTTATGTTGAATAGTAAAAAATTAAATTCTAAGTTATAACCCTAAATTTTAAATCTTTGAACTATAAACTCTAAAAATATATTATATCCCAAATTTCTTAAACTTTTTAATAGAAATTTCCTAAACTCTAATGGTAAACCCTAACTCTAACCCTTGACCCTTAACCTTAAACCTAAATTTTTAGTGTGGATCATGAATAGAAACACCGAAAAAGGGTAGAAAATTTTTATCTGTATATAAACATGGTTTTCCATATATTCCAATCTTCTTGTTCAATTCCTTAAATGAGACAAAAGAGACAAAGTATGAATCTATTGAGTGATTCCACTGGTAAAGAATAACATTGTTCCTTCTAAATAATTTAGGTTTGAGCAGCGTAGATTTAACAGTACAACCGGACCAAAATATTTATAAAAAAAATACATGACATTTAAGGGACCGTGCCATCCCCGTTTGCTCCTCTTCTCCTTCCATTTGGTCCCTGCCACATGTATTCATATTAAACAGATTAATTACTCAATTTATAAAGCTTCCAAAGATTTTTGCTGAATTATAAAAAAAATGAGCTTCTTCTTTATATGCATCACTTAACTTCACAATTCGAGTTTTTGAGAATGTAACTATACTGAATACTTGATGGAAAAACTTTATCGTCTTTGTCGTCCAACCCAACTCGACAAAATTAGTTTTTATTTACACCGTTAAACAAATAAACATAAGATACTCATGGTTCGTACCAAAAAAATCTTTTGGTAATGTATATATCCACGTCAAGATCATATTTGTTGTATTGTATATTTTATTTTGATATATAATAATCTGTATTTTACATTTTTGAGATATGAATATAACTCGCATATCCTTTTTATGTTATTTTATATGTTTCATTAATAATTTTATGCCACATGTATTAAAAATGAATTAAAATGTATTAAAAAAACTTCATGTTTTGTTTTGAAATTGCCAATTGGAAAATATGTAACAGTCCATCCAACTTCAGCATGAAATTTAAGTGTCGTAATGGTCCAATGGAGTCTTTTTAAACTAACATGCAATATAATCTTTAAAAGTCTGATATATAAATTCACTAGCATTAGAAAGAATCATCTTGATTTCATAATTTGAGAGTTTTGTCCTTATTAAATTAAACAATCAAGTAATGTGAAAATAAAGTATTTGGGGAAAACTTTTTATGAAATGTATTTTCATATTATAATATTTTGTACTACATGATAGCATCCCCACCTACGCTAGACTACGTAGGGACTTTGTGCATGGGAGATACAAATTACAAAATGGACAAGAAGGAATCTACAAAAAGATCCGGTCTTATATTTTGTCGGATTCTACATACATACATACACATATTTTGTATGATAAAAAACATGCATGTATTGATTTAGCTCGGAGAAATGCCAAATACGGATATACAAAAAATAACAATAATAATAGTAATAAAACAGGACGTAAGAACTTATTAGTACCATAACATATGTCTATACGACATCTCACTCCATTAAGTACTTAATGGAAAGAACACAACTTGTCGTTGAACCCGGTTGAATTAAGAAATTTTTGTCTCTGTTCCTCCGCATCCCATAATACACTTCCATTATCCTGAAAAAGATGTGTTGTCAACTTCTTCACAATACATACATATTTTTTCTTACTTCAATTATAGACCGAATATACTCGTATCAAATACAAACTCGTATCGATTAATAAATATAAATAAATATATATGTATGTATGTATACTGACTTGAGGGGGAGAGAAGACAATGTGGGTTTGGCCCTGGTGAAGTAAAAGAGATGGGGCAAAGGTGGCGGTGGTTGAATCAACAAAAGCTGAAGCTTGTGTGGGGTTGTTTTGTTGCAGACATGGCAGAACTGCTGCTGTTGTTGATGCTTCACTGTTCACTCTCTAAAATAAAACTATACATGTCAGAGTCTCAGAGACAAAGATTTTCATCAGCTTTTGTAATAAAATTAATGGCCTTTTACATTGACAATGCATAAATTAAAACTATTTCCCATTTTTTTACCTCTGGTTTCACCATTAATAAAGCTTCCAGGTCCATTCCAAAGTCATAGAACATGGGACTCACAGTCACAGAAGCAAGCTTCATTGACAGAAACTATATAATAAAAACAAAATTACTGCTTATTTGAACTGTAAATAAGAGTGGTTATTGATTTGTAATTTTGTATACCTCTACTTGGTTTTGCAAGGACTGAACATAGCTGATAATTTCATCCAACATGAGGGCCTTTCCAGTTACCTATGTTCATGCAATGGAACCACAACATGAAAACTGTCTGGAAAATTGTTTTAGAACAGAGTTAAGACAAATGAACTGAGCTGCATACCTTTTCACACCCTGGAACCAGACATTGCAATATCTTCATCCTCTCACTGATCTTCTTTCTTCTTACCTGCAACTCCATTTGCCGAAACAATCAATAATTGAAGAGGCTAAAGGGCTTTTAATGTCTGATCTGATGAACTGAACACTTAAAATAATTGAGAGTAGCTAAAGTAGTACCCTTTCTGCTAGACTGTGACTGTCGGTTGCTTGGCCCCTCCTTGCTCTTACATGAATGAAACCTGTCGGAGGGTCTTGAGGGGATTTGTTTTCAGTTTTCATGCCATTATTGCACTTGTTTTTCACTCCCTTTGCATCCTAATCGAAATAAAGAAATCATTAAAAAGCTTACGAATTTTACTTTGAACTTTGAACCCACCATGACCATGCATACCTTTGATTTAGCAGAATTCAAGGCTGTCGCATTTCTGGTCCGCCGTTTCCTGTATCTGAGGAGACACCCCTTCTGAGTGACTTGCTCGCCGTTTTGAAGCTTATCCACCGCCTTGGAATGGCCACCGCCGGTGGTCTGTTTTTTACCCACCGATGGCTCGTCATCACTCTGAGAAACAACGCAGCTACTCTCAGGGATAAAGGAAGAAGGTGTGGTGGGGGACATGGAATCGAGAAGAAAAGGGAGAGGGTGGTATGGAAAAGCTGCCATAAGATAAGAGAGTGAGATGGAAGAAGAAAGCTGCGGAATTGAAGGGAAGTGGGTCTACGAGGAGGAACAAAGATGCCATGGGTTTATTATATAAGGCAGGAGGAGATGGAGATAGAGAATCAAACAACACAGGGTCGTTGAAATTTGTAGTAAAAGTCTTTGGTTTAACTCTTTCCATGCAAAAAGTATCTGTCTATTTTGACTGGTCTTAGCTCTCTCCTTCATAAGAATCCTTGTGCGTACCTACGGTTCAGCTTTGGGATACAAAGCTGTTGTTTTTAATAATGTGGTCTTTTAATTCACGTTTTCCTTTCCTTTTAAAAGTGCAATATACCTCACCAATGCATTAAATTCTTATTAATTTTTATTGAATAAATCAAAGAAATTTTATTGTCAAAAATTAAAACAAAAACACTAATTCACATAATAGAAGGCATTCGTCTCTTTAGAAGATTTATTTATGTTTCCACACTAAAATTATGTTTAGGTTTAGGATTAAATGATATGTCTATAGATTTGAGGGTATGAGTATATTTTAAGGTTTAAAGTTTATGGTTTAGAATTTAAGGTTAGAACTTAGAATTTAATCTTTTAGTGCTGGGGAAGAAAATGGGCACCAAAAGTAGAGGATTTTTGTTTTTATTAGGGTTATAAATGAGACGAGACAGATCATGAGCTACTTGAGTTCGACTCGGTCAAAGCTCGACCAACACTCAATTCAATTGGACTCGAGTTAACCTCGAACTCGGCTCGAGTTCTTAATGAGCTGAGTCGAGCTACTCGAAAAGCTCATGAGCTACTCAAAAATATAATATACTAATTTTTTAATTTTTTTAATTTAAAATTTAAATTCTTAAACCTAAAACCCTAAACATAAGTCTTATACCCTAGAATCTAAATTCTTAAACCCTAAAACATAAGTCATAAACCCTAAAATCTGAATCCTAAATTCTAAACCCCAAAATATAAACCGTAAACATAACTCATAAACCCTAAGATCTCAATCCTAAACAGAACAACATAAAACTCTAAACCCTAAACTAACACCCTAAAATTAGCAAGCTTGTGTAAACGTAGTTTACACAACTTGTGTATCAAAGTTATTTTCCTAATAGGGCTTTAGATGAGATGAGACAGATCGTGAGCTACTCGAGTCCGACTCGGTCAAAGCTCGGTCAACACTTCACTCCATTGAACTCAATGCAAGCTCGAACTCGGTTCGATATCTTAACGAGCCGAGTCAAGCTTAAATTATTCAAGCTCGTTAAAAACTACTCGAGGTTAAACCCGACTCGAATTCTTAACGAGCTGAGTCGAGCTCAACACTACTCAAACTCGACTTAGCTCGTTTACACCCCTAATTCCTAAATCACATTCCTATTAGATCTTATTCTACAATATTTTTCAAAAGTGTTTTTTGAGTCAAATTTAATTTCGGGACAAAAGCAATACAAAATATATTTTATTTCTTTATCATTGTTTGAAAATTACTTGTAAAAACAAAATTTTATAATTTTTAGCTTTTTCATAAGTACTTTTGAATAAAATTATTTATTTATCATTGTTTATATCACTAATTCTTTTAACCAATATTGTCTAAAATAGACATTACAGCTAAAGCATTTTTTAACAACAATATCAAACAATCTCATTCTAAACCAAATAATTTAAAAGTGCTTTTCAAGAACATTTTTTCGTCATATCTCTCAGAAATAATGTTAAACTGATTATTAATTGAATAAGTAAAATTGATAATTCCTTTGTTTCTATTATAAAATTAAACATATACATACAACATATTATTTGAAAAAAAATTATTCAGTTTAAAGGTTTTAATGTTTTACGACGTTTGAAGGTTTTAATGTTTTACGTCATTTTATTATTTGAAAAACTTAATTCGAATTCAATTTTTATGTACAGTCGTACCACCTTAGTCAGTAGTCACCCACTCTTGATTTTGAGGGATGACCGATATTAGTGATTGAAGAATATACTAAGCCCAAAATCAATGGCATTATTAAACAAATATTTTCTTTTTAATAATTAATTAAAAATAATTTCAAAACTTGATTATTTTAAAAAGTAACCCTTTCAATTCACGAAGTTCAAACTCGCATCCTACCAAAAGCGAATTTTAAACTCGCATCCTATTAAAAGCGAGTTTTATGTAAAAAATGTGATAAATTAATTTTTTTTCTTTCTTACTCAACACGAAACTCGCATCCTATAAAAAAGAGTTCGTCTCACGTAAAACGAAAAGCGATATTTTTCTAAATAATCAAGTTTGTAGATTATTTTTTTAATTAATTATAAAAAAAGAATATTTGTATAAAATTGTCAAATTCAATAGGGGTGTGTGTTTCAAATTTTGGATGGATTTTATTTGAAATTTCATATATCTAAAAAATTTATTGGTAAATTGACGATTTATACCTAAATCGAAAAATTAGATATTCGATTTTTAGATATTGGAGTGTCAGATCTGATATCCAGACTTATGACTTTGTTTAAGTATATATATTTTTTAATTTGACCGTCATTTCCATAAAAAATTAATATTTTTAAATATAACAAAATTTCTATTCACAGAAATTTTAATTTTTTATATATAATAAGTAAAAAAAATCGAATATAACAATATTCATATTCATATTCAAAAAAAATATTAATTTTCAAATTTTTGGATATCTGTTCCAAATTATCCGAAAAATAAAAATAAATTAGATATCTAAATTTTTAAATCGAATCAACGGATAAATGAACAGAATCGATCGGACTAATTTTTTTACACAACCCTAAAAATCAATGTTTGAATTAGGAAGAACTAATCTTCGGCCCATTTTTTTTACACAACCCTCTCTCTATTTCAAAAAAAAAACTATTGTCATTTTGAGTTCGACTCGATAAATGTTCTTATGATAAATTTAAGAATTAAACAACAAATAAATAAAATACATATTGTCATTTTAATACCGCTAGTAAAAAAATAAAATCTGTTTGTTTACTATCATTTGTTTACTATTAACAAATAAATGTTCTTTGAAAATCTTATCATTCCTTACTGTTAGTATCATTCATTTATTTATTATCATTTGTTTATCTCACATACATCTCATTTAGTTTATTCTTTTTAAACTATTAGATGATAATAAATGAATAAATGAGATTAACAACAACAAAATAATATAATTTCATAGAAAAAAATAAAAAAAAAATTTCAGTCATCTGTTTATCATCGTCTAACAATCTAAAAAAATGAAATTGAACAAGTTTTACCTTATATAAGTGAGATCCTAACCATATACTGTCCATGTCCCATTAAATTTGTCTAATATTAACTTTTAAAAGTTAAATTTTTAAATTTTGACCGTAATTATTTTAAATATTTTAATTAATTAAGTTTAATAAAATATATAGTTTGAAGCTATTTAATTGAAGGTTTTTAAAATGTATTATTTTATATTTTTATTAGTAATAAATTTAAAGCAATAAAGAATTAAAATTTTAAAATAATTGACTAAAAAAATTAATACTAAACATATTTAGTGGGACATGACTATATTCTTCGAGCTATACGGCTGCTCTTTAATTGCACATGTACGTACCATGACAGTCAAATAGTTGAATGATACGTGTAGAACTTGAACACTTGTAAGCAAAGTATGAGGTCTCTTTGGACCGGCCCCCTCCCCCCACACACCGACAGGCGACCAGGCCTGAATCGTCCCAGGCCTGAGTTCGACTCGTGATTTTAATCAGTCGAGTCGAGCAAGATCTAATTCGACTCAATAAGTCGCGAGTAACTCGTTAATTTTTATATAATGTGTTAGTTTAGTGTATTTGCGCAGTGTTACTTTAAAGTTTGGATTTCAAAATTGCTTCATACACTATTGTAATCAGTTTTTGTTAAATTTGTTAATTTATGTTTATATTAAGCTTTATATATTGTTTTACTAGATTTTACATAAATTTTAAAAAAGAACAAGGTAAAAAGATTCTGAAGAACTTGGCGAGTAACGGATTTTTTAACGAGCATGAGTCCCCGTCTAGACTCTGTGATTGAAGTGAATCAATAATGGCCTGTGGTTGAAAATTACTGGACATTGTTTGTCCTACACACTCTGCTATTCTTTCAGACCGGCAGAATCAGCTTACTCCTGTTCCAAGTTATTAGGGTTTTCTGAATATTGAATAATCATCGACCAAATCCAATGTTCCATGTTTCTGAATTTAAAACTGTCATTCTGGTAATAGGGCGTTCAAAGTTTTTCCATTGCCGACATTTACGACTGTTATCAATGGGGCAAAACATGGATTTATTAAGAAGCATCAATTATTCTGTTTTTGTGTAAAGAAGGATCAAAATACATATTTATTATTATTCAAATTTTATTAATAAGTTAAAGGGGTGGGACAAAACAATCAAAGGACAGTTAATAATATGTGTGTGTGGAAAACATTCAACTGTAAGTTTGAAAATGGTGGTTTTGGCGAACAGGAAAAACAAAGAAAATAAGGGTTTGGGGTATCTACTGAGATTTGAGAGTGACTACTCGTCTGCGCGTGATGCGGCTCAATTATCCTTTTTCAACGTATTAATTTCTGGGGCAGACGAATTTTGGACATTATCCTTTTTGGTTATCCCTTTAAAGCATGCAGCAAAAACATGTTTATTTAATAAAAACTATTTTTTAATATTTTTTATTAAAAAAATACCCACGTCTCGTTAAAAACCCCCTAAACTTAAATGGGGAAAAGAGTACACATAGTGGTATATACATCATAAGAGAAGAAGCGACATGCACAAAAGCGCAACATGAAAAATAAAAGGGTACTCACATACGATCCCGAGTAACAAGTACCTCAACCGTATGCGGAGGTATCGTGAAAGTCCATTCTCCCACCGGATGCCCCCGAGCCAAGCTCGCTAACTTATCCACAACCATATTCGCCTTCCGAGAGACATGATTCACAGTGATATCCCAGTCTCGACTCACATAATTCTTAATGCTCCATGGTATTGTGATGGTCTTAATGTTATATACAACGTGATGAATAGTGGTTATGACTATTGGTTGTGGTTTTTATTTTTCTTAAGAGATACGAGTTCGAATAATTATACCTAATGGTGTGAGTAGATATGCTTAAACAAAAATCTCCTAAAGAGAACAACCATTATTTGGAGTAATAAATTTTAGAGAAGACTACATATTTAGTACCCAACTATGCTTGTGTTATTGTTTAGGTACTCCAACTATTATTTTTGGCAAAATGGTACATAATGTTACGTTTTTGTTATGTTTTCGTACCCGACCGTTAAAAACTAACGGAGATGATGACATGACTTGGTATAATCACAGTTTTAGTCCAAAACACTTATATATGTTATCAATTTAGTCCAAAATTCATCAATTTAAAACATCATCTTTATTTTGATAGAATTTTGTCTCATCCTTTTCCACCCCTCATATTCTCCCTAGTATCTCGATCGTGGAGTTTGGGTCATTCAATGAACCACGTATTATCCCCGTATTGATCTCCAAATTCTACATTTCTAATTGTCCATAGCGTGTTTTTTTAACTCCAAAACTCAAAAAAATGTTCGACTAGAATAAGAAAAATGAGAAATTTACAATTTCAATCCAAAAATTAAAACAATGTTTAAATTGATAGAATTTTAGACTGAATTGATAGATTGTATAAGTTTTTAGACTAAAACTGTTATTAACCCAAGTCACGTCACCATTTATGTTATTTTAAACGGCGGAGGTACCAAAACAAAATAAAAATGTAACATTAGGTACTATTTTGCCAAAAATAATAGTTTGGATACTAAAACAATAACACGATAATAGCTAAGGTACTAAATATGTAGTTTTCCCTAAATATTATCGAATGACATTTTTATACTTCTAAATGCTTAAAATAATAAAAATTAAGAGTCAAATTTGAAACTAATAGAACCCAATAAGTGGTCTTAATGAAAAAGCGGGTGATGTTCATCATAAGAGACTCAAGTCCAATCACAATGTTTGTAAGGTGTGTGCATTGTCAAAGGGTTAAGAATATCTATGAACAAATACATTCATTTTAATCACCTTTAGACTATTCAAAAAAATTGAAACTAATAATACTTTTTTTGTTCCTATTTTGGTTACTAATATTACTTTTTATTCCCATTTTAGTCACCATTCTATTGCTTCTTTCCTATTTTGGTTACTGAACTATTTCCACTTTTCTATTTTTCTTTGAATTTTTTAACGGCATGTGACCAAAATAAAAAATAATATTAGTGATTATTTTATCAAAAATAACAGTTTAGTGATCAAAATAAAAAATAAACATAATTTAGTGACTAATGGTGATGTTTACCTAAGTTTTAAGAATGTGAACCATATTTAAATACAGTAAACAATTTGTTGGACCTAAGTTGTGTTGTATTTCCTCTCTGGTATCGGCTGCCTTGTTGGGCTTCAAACTACTGTATAAACGGAATGTTTGGCTTAAAACAACTAAAAGCTAGATTAGCATTGCTTTTGAAATGTGGTTTTTAAAAGTGTTGTTAGAAAGGAATTTTGAAAAGGGATTCTAAAAAATTGGTTGTAAAATTTTAATGTTCATCATTGCTGTTAAAAGTGTTTTTAAAAAAATAAATGATCATTTTAAACATGATATTATAAGTTTTACACATATGTGTATGCATATATATATATATAATATTCAAATCCTATAATGTTATAATATATGAAATATATCAACTTAAATTATTATAAAAATATTTTTACTAATAAATATATTTTTTAACAATTATACGTGTTCTATGAAAATATAACAAATTTGAAATATTTTATTTAAAAATTTTGACATGAATAAATATATATCATTTTAAAATTAAAAAATAATTATTAATTATATAATTATATATTCGTAAAGAATTATAAATTTATAAATTATATATAGACAGAATAGAAAATTAAGATTAAACTTGTTATTTGGCTCTCAAAATCACTTTTACAACCGCAAAAGCTAAAAATTTTAACTTTTACGTTTGAGTTAAAAATTACTTTTCAAAAGCAGATTTTTTTCCAAAAGTTAGCTGTTTGGCACACCTTTTGGCATCAAACCAGCTTTTAGAACGAAAAGATGATTTGAAAAGCAATACTAAACAAAGCTTTATATGGATCAAATTAAGGACTGGGTTCGTTTTAGCCTAAACCCCCTTTTATCTCACTTCCTTTAATATTATTAGATGAATAGAATTATATTTGACTTAAAAATAATATTTTTAATTTCGAGTTATTTGAGCCCACTTAAATTAGTGGGTCAATTTTTGAGTTCGAATTTTACTAAATTGAAAAAACCGAAAGACTAAATTCTTTTGTCTTGCAATTTGGTCCTTGATTACCGCGTTTCTTCAATTCCTCGTCCTCTTAAGTCTATTTTGACCAAATCTAAACCACCTACTTCTCAACCACTCTAGAATACTTATGTAACTTCAATTTTTATTTTTGACATTAATATTTTTCTGTTTGTAATTTAGACCTCAACTCTATATGATTTCTTTGTTTCTTCGCTTCTTCGTTCGTTTTAAACTCATTTTGACCAAATTTGAACCACATGTCCTTAATCATTGTAGTATGTCTATGTAACTTCAATTTATTTTCTAAGACAAATTTATTTTTTCAATTTAATTCATATTTTTCATTTTATTCAATTTAACCCTCCAACTATAATTCTTTGGACTTTTTTATTTCCCATCAATTTATTTCTTCAATCAATGAAAGATTGAATGATCCTTTTAAAGCTCCACATTTTTTTCAAGATAAAATTAAAACAACCAACAAAACTCTCCCAATGATAGTCCAATAAAATTAAAACTATTATAATTTATAGGTCAAATTATGACTTTTTGTCCTTTACTATTTTTAACACGAGGTCATTATTAATATCATTCCTCGATACAAAATACTAATATCATAAAAAATTCTATTTATCGACCAATATTTTTAGGATAAATATTCTATACACAGACAGTGAAAACTGAAAGTTTTCACAAGCGACTTAGTATTAGGGTATATGAAGTTAGTTTAGGGTATATAATTTAAGGGTTTAAGTGTAAGAGGTTAGAATTTAGGGATAATTGTTTTAAAATAAGGTTTATGGTTAGAATTTAGGGTTTATAGGTTAAAACTTAAATCCTCACCATATTACCTTGAAAACTAAACCCTAACCTATAAACCCTAAATTATAACCTTAACCTTAAATTAAAACAACTATCCCTAAATTCTAAACCCCTACACCTGAACCCTTAAACCATATACTCTAAAATAACTCTCTATACCCTAAAACTAAGGCGCTTGTGGAAACTTCTAGTTTCCACCGCCGGTGTATAAGATATTAATTCATATTTTTATAGTGTTAGTAAGTTTAATTAAGATATGTCATTCATACTAAAATAGTACTTATGTTAAATTTGTAAAAAAACTTGAACATTTCACAAATTTAACTCAAAATATCAAATAAAATTTAGGGTAAATTACTCAGGTGACCACTTAACTTTGGAATAATTTTATTTTGACCACCGAACTACGTAACTCGTCAATTAGGCCACCAAACTTTTTAAATGGTCATATTTTGACCATCCGCCGTTAAAAAACTAACGAAACAACTGAGGTGATTGTGAGTAACTAACGATGAAGCATGTGTAGCAACTCCAACAACCCAGTTACATAGGAATATGCTAAAAAAACCTTGAATCTGTCCTAAAATTTAACTAGAAATTAGGACAAACCTAAGAAGAAACACAAAACAAAGAAGCAAAACCTTTAAAAAAGCTTTAATTTCATCTTTCACGTTTCATAGCTGAAATATTTCTTAAAAGACTAACAATTACAACCCTTAATTGATTGATTATATACTGGTGGATCGTACCAAACGAAAAATACAAGTATGTAAACTTTTTTTATAATTTTTACAGCCCCAAATTCTTCTATTAGAATGGTTACTTTTTTCGACTTATCGTTAATGGAGAATACGCTCCACAGAAGCATACCCGATGCAAGTTCTCATCTTTCATTTTGATTTCAACTTTTCACTTTTTTTTCCTTCCTTCCTTGCCTCTTTTGCAGTCTTCTCTTCTCCACTATAGGTGTGGGAAAGAATGGCTAAAATAAATATGAGAACAACTTTTTAATTAGAGTTTATCAAAATGTCCTTTGATTATGTGATAATATGCCTCCAACATGGCATTAAGAAATAAGAGCAACACCTTTCGTTAGTTTTTTAATAGTTGGTGGTCAAAATAGGATTATTTAAAAAGTTTGGTGGTTTAATTGACGAGTTGTGTAGTTTAGTGGTCAAAATAAGATCGTCTTTAAAATTCAGTAGTCACCTAAGTAATTTATCCTAAAATTTAATAATAAAATATAATTAATCAACTCAATTAAATTTAAATTTTTTTCAACCTAAATATTATCGGCTTAAAGCTGTACACTTACATTCATTTTTACCGTTTAAGTGTTTCAACTTTAAAGACCATTTTTTTCATCTTAATTCCTAAACCCCTTTCAGCTTTAGTGAACCATTGGCTAGGGTTTAAGGCCTAACCTCATCCTCATCATCAGGACATGGTAAACCACCCATGGCGGTTTCAGGGTTAACCTTCGCCTGCAAGCCCCATTTCTCTCTTCGTCCTCCCATCTTCCACTGCTTTCGCAAAGTAATTCTGCACATCTTTCACTAATCTGTTCTTTCTTACACGGGTTCCAGTTAATTCATTTTACTTATTTTTTAATCATTTATTTGTAGATTCGGTTCAGTTCCGTTGCTGCAATCGATACGCTTGATGAACCAGTGGCTTTTATCAAAGATGAAAACAGTCAAAGCTCTCATTTTTCTCCTGGAAAGAACGGTATGCCATAGGAGTTCTTTTGTTTTATTGAATTTTAATGTTCCCCCTTTTGCTTATACCATTAAATTTTATTTTTTGAAATTCTGGGTGTTGAAGTGAGTGGAGAAGAAAGCAAATTGTCGCAGTGGAAGAAGCTTAATTCTCAGGATCTTGGAATTAGCTCTACAAAGATTTCCAAGCCAACAAGGAAAGTTCTTAATGGACTCAAAAGAAAAGGTGTTATTATATATGTTTCTATTGCTATATGTGAGGGAATGGAACTTGTTTTCTCTGTATAAGTTTGGAAATCTTAGGACTTTCTCTTGTGCATGTAGGATATGAGGTTTACCTTGTAGGAGGTTGCGTTCGGGATCTTATTTTGAAGCGAACACCAAAGGACTTTGATGTTATCACTACAGCACAACTCAGAGAGGTTGCTGTTGTTGATAGCTAGCTTTTGTTCTTAATCTTGTTTTGGTTGTTATTTTATGGTTATTTTCATGTTACTACATATTGATATTGTTGGAGAATCGGCATGCTAATAGCTATAATTTTTGCATTGGATATGTTAACACTTCATGCATATCTCAGTGCAAGCATGGTATGCTGACTGGTTGATACCACAAAAACATAATCCCTTTTATCCCTATTGTTAGTATCATGTCTTACAATCTGCAGAGGTTTCCCAATTCCTTAGCTTTCAATCATTCCAAAATTTGTTGTTCAAAATTTTCAGGTGGTGAGAACATTTTCACGGTGCGAAATAGTCGGAAGGCGGTTTCCAATATGCCATGTGCACGTCGATGATACAATAGTGGAGGTTTGTTCTTTGTTTTTCTTATCTTTGACTTTTATGAACTCCGGAGGCAACGCTTCAAAATTGTATTTTTCCAGTTTTATGCTTGTTGATTTTCTCTTGATGATGACTGGTTAACCAAGGTTAACTATCTCAACTATTTTTCATGCTTTTCTTTATTAATATTTTGTTCGTGTTTTGAATTCTCCTTACAATTTAGGTTTCAAGTTTCAGCACTTCTGCACGGAATTATGGTAGGGGACTGACCTATGAAATTGAAAGACCTGCTGGCACTGACAAGAATGATTTTGTTCGTTGGAAAAATTGTTTGCAACGAGATTTTACAATTAACGGGTTAATTTTATGGCATTTTGAACTTATGATTTATGTACTGCAACTTGTTCCAATTTTATTTACATCCTTTGCCTTTAATTTCTAGTGTTCATAGTAGCATGCCTTTTTATCATTCATCTAAGACGCCTATCTTTTCTTACAGGCTAATGTTTGATCCATATGCAAGGATAATTTATGACTACATGGGAGGAATTGAAGATATTAAAAAGGCTAAAGTATGTATTATGGTTAACTCTATGTTGCTACAACTCTTTGTTTTTCATAAAATACCTGTGTTCTATGCATAGAAGGACATGGGTCCGAGGACATGACCCTTAAAAGACCCTCCAAATAGAGGGAAAAACTTATAAAGAAATGAACACCTTTTGTTGTGCGCATACCCTTATCCAACTCTCACACACGAGTCGAAGTAAACATAGGTGGCTGTTCCTTTAGTTGCTTTAGAAATTAGAATTAATTCACATTCTCCTCTATCTTCTGATAATTTAGGTACGAACTGTGATTCCTGCAAGTACTTCTTTTCAAGAGGACTGTGGTGAGTTTATTATATGGAGTTTCAACTCAATTGCTTTTCATTTTGTAGTATAGCAACTCCTTGCTTTTTCCTGCTGTTTTTACGCTCTGAGAAAATAACACCTCGCTCCATACTCTTTGCAGCTCGGATACTACGTGCAGTAAGAATTGCCGCCCGGCTAGGCTTTAGTTTTTCTAGGGAAACAGCTCATTTTGTCAAAAATCTATCTTCCTCGATATTGAGACTGGATAAGGTATACAGAAAGTTCCTTTCCAAGTTTTCCCGGCTTTTAAGTTAAGTGAAAATGTTGCTGGCTGATCTCATTCACTAATGGTAATGTTTAGTCAAGGCTTCTGATGGAAATGAACTACATGATGGCATACGGTTCTGCAGAAGCATCTTTGAGATTATTGTGGAAATTTGGACTCCTAGAAATACTACTGCCAATTCAGGTACAGAACTGAAAAATCGATATTCCTGTCATGCTAGTCAATTTGATACTAATATTGATGCAACTTCATCTTACAGGCAGCTTATTTTGTTCGTAACGGTTTCCGGAGGCGTGATAAGGGATCTAATATGCTCTTGGTAATTTTTGTTCTGTATTTTTTTTGGCTTGGGTTTACTAAATTACTTGCATCAGTGCGATGGTATGGAGTCCATTAATTTTGTGATATTCTGTTTGCAGTCATTATTTTCTAAATTGGACAGACTTCTGGCACCGAACAGACCATGCCACGGTAGCTTATGGTAATATTCTGGAATCTAGGTGATGTTCAATTAGACAAATTGTGGAAACTTATCCCTAAAATATCCTCTTACTGCTCTAACAGGGTTGGAATTTTAGCATTCCATAAAGCACTTTCGGACAAACCTAGAGATCCTTTGGTTGTTGCTGCATTTAGCCTTGCCGTTCACAATGGTGGAGATATATCCGAAGCTATAAATATAGCCAAAAACATCAAGAAACCTCACAATAGTAGCTTTCATGAGCTATCCGAACCACGGAATCTAGAGAATCGGACATTAGTAAATGAGGTGATGGATCTTGCTGCATCCGTTAAAAGCATTTCATGCCAGATGACAGATGAGCATTTTGTCGCTCAAGCAATGTCAGCATACCCTCAAGCCCCATTTTCAAACCTGGTAAGCATTTTTTTTTCCGTGTTTGCCTTCTATCTTCGGTTTTATGGAGAACACACCATGATAAAACTAACTAACATGGAATCAACACTAAACCTGAGCAAACATCTTATAATTTGTCCCATCAGATGTAGTAGTAAGCAATGTCTATTTTCCACTCTCTTCGCCAATTAAAGCTATATTCTTGAGGTTGATTGGGGGAGTAAGGATTGCGACTCGGGAAATGAACAGTAGTCGTAATCCGCATTTCCTTTGTGTTTAATGCCAAAAAGGCATAGCTGAAGTTATTCCCTAATGGTTCATGTGCAGGTATTTATACCCTTGGCATTGTATTTGAAAGTTTGCAAGGTATTCGAGTGTGTGACAACGGGAGCAGAGAAGGGATTTGTAGCAAAGCAAGGTAGCCGGATAAACTACGAGTCGTTAGCATTAGGAAGCCTCAGGGAAATCCGACATACATTTGCTAGAGTTGTTTTTGATACGGTATACCCTATTGACCGAACCTAAGACAAGACCCTGCATTTGGGGTACTATCAAAATACTCACTTTCGTTTCATAAATGTTCACTTTTGCTTATATTAAAATAGTCACTTTCGTTTCATAAATGTTCACAGAATTTTCTTCTCGGTCTCTTCTATTTCATATAAAATCAATCTCGACTCTTTTCACAATGCTTCTCTATATATCATGTATCAACCCCTGTAATATTTAAGAATGTTCATTCTTGAAGACCTGTGTTCTGATATTTGTATCTTGTCAAAAAGTTAAAAATTCATACAGAAAAAACACTAATGCTGGTTCAATGGCAATCACTTATCAAATCTGTCAGATGACAAAACATAGACAACCAACAAAATGACATGCTTCATTGGAACATTAGATGATGTATTAACAGACATTCACAGGTCGAAATACATGACGGCATGACTACCTCTGTACACGGTGGAGGGGGGAGGAGATGCAAAAGCCAGGCGGGTATAGCCGCACTAAAAAACTCCGATTCGAGTTTCCTTAATTTATGTATATAGAGGACATTTTAAACTATTACCTCCCCCAGCATGTCCAAAATTTGTCTATACTATTCGTGCCATCTATAGCTGATTCTGGTTACGAAGATCAACTTGCTCCCACTATAGACTCCGTCGTCATTTTTCAACTCAGACTGGTCCGAGTGCTAACCGATTGGAATGTCCCTATAGCACACCTAATGCATCTTTGACAAAAAGCTGAAACAAGAACGGGACATGTTAGTAGCTGTGTAATAAGTGAGTTTCCCCTATGCTGCAACAAGGCAAACAAAAGCCAAGTGAGGAGAGTATATACACCTAGAATATCACCGAGAACCGTTACGAAAAGCCTAACAGTTCTCCGCACTACATGCTGATGGACACATCATTTCCTTTTCCATCGAGGTCTCCCGCAGAAACAGAATTATCCTCACCCTTTGAACTCATCGATCCCGGCTTCATCTTCTGGACCTCCTCTCTAGTGTAGATACCAATCTTGCGAACCATGGCACAAAATTCCCTAATTCGTATAAAAGAAAAAAAAGGATTCAGTAATGTGCATTAAACAAGTGAAATGTCTCGAAGAATGAATGCAAGAACCCTTACTGCCAGGGATCATCTCCAACGAGCATCATATCTCCCTCGTCATCAGTATAGACAACAAGCCAATTCTTTTTAGGAGCCATTAACTCGCCTCTAAATTCAAATAATCGATCCAGTTCAGCTACAAGTTCATCGTAGTCGTTGAACTTTGTAAGATCCACGGACCTAACAAGAGCAATTCCCTGCTTGTGAACCTGAAAATAAAAATAAAGACCCAAATCACTTATAGATTGCATAACAGCGAGCTTACAATATCAAGACAACAAAGAGAAGGAAAAAAAAAAACTTGGTACAACTCCTAGTTGAGGCACTAGAAGGCTTGCTTTGAATCTCTTGTGCGTGAGCTTGTTTCTCCAGCTCATTAAAATTAGACAAGTCCTCCACATCCACTAATTGTGAGACCTTCGGCGTCTCAAATCTTTGATCAGACTCAAAATTACGAACTTGCTGTGATACCGCTTGCAAATGACTCACAGGCTTATTCAATGAATTAACATGAGAGACAGTGGGGTCTGATGCAACAGAATTCCTAATAAGAGGAATACCAAAGAGCTTGCAGTTTCCTTCTCCAGATTTTCCATTATCATGTTCTCGTAATGGGACTGGACTCTTCTCATAATGAGAAGTTGGGGGAGGCATCAACCAATTTCCATTTGAGTATTCGATCCTACGGCCTTGAAGTACAGGATAGTCAGCAAAACCACTATATTGACCATTTCCTCGGGGTTGATAAGGCATGTCAGAACCTTGCCCTGGCAGCATTGCACTAGTGTCAACCGAGGATGAACAATACCCATGCAAGGAATCAGCAATAGATCCAAACCCTGAGAGTAGATTTGTGCATGTCGGTTCATGCTTCCCGGAGGACATCCAATTTTCTGAAGCAAATCTTCTTGAAGCAAAAACCACGTCAATCTTCTCATTATCTACAGGTGGCCACATCACCGACTTTTCAGCATTAACAGGCTCAATATTCTCCGCAAAGTTGCCTCTCAAGGTCAAGAATTCTTGACCTTGCATGACTGTTGACAACCCACTAGCCGTTGAAGGGTCTATAGTAACTTTGGATGAACCTAGACATGAACTCGATTATTAGATCTTTCTAGATGGGATATTACATGAAAATAAATTATGAAACCTTAAATTCGGAAAGGGCCTACCTTCCCTAGTAAGCACAGAGGAATCAGGGGATGAAGATACTGCATGGGATCGAGGCCTTTTGGCCCTGGGCATTGGAAGGGGGTTCAAGGCTGGAGGAGCCAAAGCAGGTTCAATTTTCCAAGGAGAAACTCGCTCTGGACGAGGTATGTTAGATGTCTCATCCCATCGCACCTGTAAGGCGTATTTAAACATTGTTTCAGAATCCCGAGTTGAAACATTCTATTTATTTAGGTCAGTATCTTAAACATTGTTTCAAAATTTACTTTGAGGCATCTCCATTTGGAATCCTGCCACCTTTTCGGATCAGCATCTTCTATTCTAACTACTGTTCCAGTAAACCTGCAATATAAAAATTAAAACCCTCAGCTTGCTCCCACATCATACTTGAAAATCGTTGCTCTCATTCATTATAAAACTAGACACTTCATAAATAATTGTTTCGATGCAGCCATACTAGGAAATAGTATCTTCACAGAGAAAGACAGAAGTTGCACCTCTGTTCAGGAGCTTCTTCGCCTTCAAATCTCATTTTGAATCGCATCCCTATTGAGTAATTATTCTTTAATGACTCCATGTACTGATCAAATGGAACAATAAACTCGGCTGGGCTTGTCCTATAACAGAAAATTGGCAAGTGTAAATGCAAGAACCTATAACGAATTTCTTCTAGCAAATAGCAATGTAACATTTGGGAACTCAACAAGAAGTGATCTATTCGGAGTGCATTGGCATATCAATCCAGGGAAAATGACAAGTCAATGTCATGTAAAAATAGGTAGCAAGATCCACATACCTAGGTTTGTAATACACAGAAAAAATGGTTCGTGTAGTGAAGGCATGCCATGCTGTTGCAAGCACACCAAGATGCATGCTATGACTTGATATTACAGATGAAGGAACATTGCCCTGCTGCCTCATTGCTCGTCTTACACCAACACGTAATTCTCCATTCTCACCTCTGAAGTTGCAAGTCATTTCCACATTAGTACTCAAGCTCAAACTAAGAATTTAATTTGAAACACCAAATTACAAAGCACGTGTGAGGAAGCATGCAAACCTTAAAAATATAAACGCATCCCCTGCAACAAGCCTCTTGGAACTCACAAAAACACTCCAGCCACTTTGAAGCAAATGCCTTCGGGGTTGACCTGATATGCACATCAACAAAAAGAACCAAATTATATAAAACAAAACGGGATCAACATGTAACAATGAGAAGTAAAACATATATAGTGGCCCGCCTTGTGCAAACAGTTCATGAAAACCAACAAGGTTTAAAAGAGTATTACCCCTGAAGATATGCCGGAATCGCCACTCATTTCCATGCAAATCCTTAGCAACCAATTCCTGTGTTGGAGGTTGCCGTGACATGTCCTGTTAAACAAGCTCAAAAGAATCACAATTCACAACCTAACTACCACATGATAGGAGAGAAGAAAAGGAACTCTGCAACTACATAGACAAGACACAAACCAATGGTGGAAGACATTCGTCAGCATGCCGCCTGAGCACAGAAAACCCACCATGGGTGCTCGTATCCGAGGCAGTCAAGGTCTTGCAAAAGGAATGAACACGGAACCGCGGTGGTTGAGGAACGGGAGGCTCCTTGTCCACGGTATCCTCATCTTGCTGCTAAAATATAGATAGTGCAAAGAACAAACTCATTAGAAATTCAACTTCTAATCATAACAAAATACAAAGAAGTAGAGACCAAAACTTACCGTAGGTTCAGGAAGTAGAGTCATTTGTGCAAAAACTTCATCAGTATCTGGTTCAGCCTTTAATTGAACGTTAATCACCCGACAAAGGATCTTCGATGGAAGATTATACACTGGCATATGCTGGTTTGAAACCTGATTAGTAGACGCCTCAACCTGATTCACCATAAACTTGTGGTTATTAGTAAGAAAATAAAACCCAGAAATAGAAATGAAAGCAAAACATGATAAAGGGAAAGATCCACTTCAAAAAACCCAAATTCATTATAAAAAAAAAAAGAGAAAAATATGGTAAAAGAGAAACCTGTTCTATGTGACCTTGGGGAAAGTAGAACACGCGCTCTCCTTCGCGAGGGACGGTCACCAGAGGTCCGGCACATGCGCGCCAAAGCTCCGTATACAGCGCTGTTTCCGGGTCTATATTTTCCAGACACGAAACGAAACCGAAATAAACATAAAACGGCAAACAATAAAAAAAAAAACTGAGAATCCGGTGAAAGCCATAAACGGCGGAAGAAGAAGCCGTTATACCTCTGATGGCAGCAATTTGAGTAGTGGAATGACCGTTTTGCCCTCCCGTGGTGTTCCGAGCATCCATTGGCTCACTGTGACCGGAAGAGAAGCTTTCTCCTCCTCTTCCGTTCATTGATACCTCCGAAGCTGTCATTTTTTTTCTTTACCGTCGCCAAATGTTTTTCAGCTCAGATCTCTCATCTGATACTCTCAAATTTCCTTAAAACTAAAGAATTCAACTCAAATATCCCTGAGACTATAATCAAATCGACCAAAACAAGCCTGATTTCACTCAACTCACCACCAATCTTGTTGATTTATGCATCAATCAATCAATTCTGATTTCTGTCTTCCTTTTCCACTTTTTTTTTTATCTCAAGTCACTTTCACTCTTCCTCTTTCCTTCTGCCAAAAAACCAACAACTCACTGCTCAGCCTTCTTCAACCAGTATAAATTGCGAAAGAGGAAATTTACAAAATAAATAAAGCTTTTCTCTCGGGTTTTCTTTCTTTTCTTTTTCTCTATCGTCTCTGTTTGTCTGTGTCAAAACTGTGAGGCAATGGCAATCATTTAAACCGCGGTCAATTCGTAAACCACTAAAACAAACCGGCCTTACCGGCTACACCCGGTGGACTGATCATCGGGGACGAAGGAGTCAAGGCCCAGACCCGCCAAGGGGACCAGATAGTACCTGCAATGTTTTTAAATCTGATTTACCTTAAATATACTGAAGATTCATTTAACTGGTCTCGTAAAAAAAATAATTAATAATATAATTTCTCTAAACCCGGAATTATAATTATAAATTTTAAATTTTAATCACTACTTTTAGTATAAGATATAAATCTAATAATTAATATGATTATATTTAAAACAACACAATTTTTTTTTTGATGAAGGTCTGGTTTTATTGAAATAGAAAAGAAGAGAAGTACAATGAGAGTTAATTTACATTAGTAATAACTTCTCTTAGTCATAGAGTTGGACCATAATACCCATAAACCAGGCCAGAAATCGAAGTATTCTCGGGGTGCATCAAGAAAAATGCAGATGGTAAAGATCCCGAGAGGTGCAATGAGGGCAGACAAACGCAAATAAAACAATGTTGTAAGACTGGTGCAACATATGTACGAACATAATCCTCGATGAAGCTGGTTATGAAGAGTTGTGAAGACGTTTATCGTTCTCCACAACTACGAGGACCGCAGTGGGAGCGTCTTCAACCCAGAATGTTGGTGTAGTACTTTGTCGACCATACTGTGCCATTGCATGCGCAGCCAAATTACCTTCACGTCGAACATGTTGGAATGTTACGTCCCTGAGATTTAATGTGGCTTGCTTGATGTCATTAATGAGGACCCGTAGATGAGAAAGGTCTTCATCTTTGGATCTCAACTTCTTGATTACAGATAGAGAGTCGCCTTCAAATATGACCCTATCAAATCCCATATCTAAAGCAAATGACACAGCATCCCTACAAGAGAGAGCTTCCGCCAAGAAGGCGTTGCATACGTGAGTATGTTGCATGGAGCATGCACCCATGATTAGACCATCATTGTTTCGACAGATTACTCCTGATGTAGAGATTTTGGAGTGTGTACAGTATGTAGCATCAAAGTTGGCCTTAATTAGGTTACCTTGTGGAGGGCTCCACTGTTGAGATTGTATGCGAGCTTGTGGTTGTACTGCGAGCTGGAAGGTTTCTTGTTCCCGGATATAGGCTTGAATGAAGGCAATTGATTCCTGGACAGTGGTCTTAAGGTCATCGTGCACTGCCTTATTCCGGGCATACCAAATTGCTCAACAAGAAACGACAAAGGTTTTCCGTGCAGCATCATTTAAGGATTCAAAGAAATGAGCTATTCATTCCTGCCACAGTAGATTATGAAATGATAAAGATGGAGTAAGTCCCTGGGCCTCGAAGATAGCTTGTGAGTACCAGCATTCTCGAATTAAGTGATCAACATCCTCATGAGCAGATTGGCAGAACTGACATCCATTTTGAATATTCAGATGTCTACTCCGGAGATTGTCAAAGGTAGGGATGAAGTTATGCACAAATTTCCACATGGTGATCTTCAATTTTTCAGGTAACTGTAAACACCATAACTGGGTGTAGAACATCCTCAAATTTAGTTGCGATGTGCTTGTAGATGCAGCTGAGGTAGAACGCAGCAGTTTATAGCCACTCTTGACAGTATATGCACCACCTTTGTCATGCCTCCAAACTAGTGTATCTGGTTGAGAAATGTCAGGTAAAGGGATTTCGAGGATGGTTGATACCAGATGAGATGGGAATAGGTTGTGCAGGACGGTTTGTTTCCAGCATTTGGCAGGGGTGTCAATAAGATCTGCCACCTTTGTGTGATGGATATCAATTGCTTCAACATGTGGACGACCATCTGTTGTGTTAGGGATCCAGGGGTCATTCCATATATTTATGGATTCACCATTGCCAATGTTCCACGTGAGACCCTTTTCAAGAAGTCCCCTTGAGCTCCATAGGCTGCACCACGTATATGAAGGATTGGAGCATAATCTCGCATGGAGAAAGTCAGTGGTGGGATGATACCGTGCTTTCAAAACCCTTGCCAGTAGAGAGTTTGGATGTTTCAGGATGCGCCAGCATTGTTTAGCTAAAATAGCCACATTGAATTGGCTTAAATTCCTGAAGCCCATGCCACCTTCATGTTTAGATTGTGCTAAGTTGTTCCACGTGGTCCAATGGATTCCCTTGTCTGTCCCTGCATTTTTCCACCAGAACTTTGCCATAGCTTGCTCGAGACCATGGCACAACGAAGAAGGTAGGAGGAAGCAATTCATGGCATAGACAGGGATAGATTGAAAGACACTGCGGATTAACGTTGCTTTGCCTCCCATGGATAGAAACTTGACACTGTAAGAGGATGACTTGCTAGTAACCCGATCAATGTAGTAGCTGAAGGCCTCATTCTTGTTCCTCCCAACCATTGTAGGCAGCCCTAGGTATCTTTCAAGATTGGTTGCAACACGGACGCCGAGGATCGAGCCTATTGCAGCTGTTATCGAAGTAGGGACATTGGAGCTAAAGAACAACAGTGACTTGTCAAAATTCACTCTTTGCCCTGAGAAGCTGCCAAACCGTGTAAGAATGTCTTTGAGAGCCAAGGCAGCTTCCTCTGATGCTTGAGCAAAACAAATGTTATCATCAGCAAAGAATAGGTGTCCAATTTCTAGCCTTCCGCGACCTATAGATGCACCTCTGATTGTTCTTGAAGCCTTGGCTTTGTTGAGCATCTGCGAAAGCCCTTCTGCACATATCAAGAACAAGTAGGGGCTGAGGGGACAACCCTGTCGTAGTCCGCGTGTTGGCTTGAAGGCCTCTCCTGGTGTTCCATTGAAGCAGACTGAGTAAGTAACAGTGGAAATGCACTCCATTATAAGAGATACCCAACGTTCATTGTAGCCCAGTGTCAGAAGCATTTTCTCCACAAATGGCCACTCTACACGGTCATAGGCTTTGCTAAGATCTGCTTTGAGTGCTAGTGTCCCATGTTTTTCAGCACGTTTAGTCTTCATGAAGTGCAAGATCTCATATGCTATAAGCACATTGTCTGTAATTTGGCGAGAAGGGATGAAGACCCCCTGACATTCATCAATGCAAGCATCCAAAGTACTGAAAAATCGAATTGCCAATGACTTAGCAATAACTTTGTAAAGGACATTACAAAGGCTAATTGGCCTGAAATGAGTCATGTTCTCAGGCTTTTTAATCTTTGGAATAAGGACTATGAGCGTGTCATTGATATCACGCACACTTGAGTTGCCATTGAGGATTGACAAACAAAAATCTGATATTTCCGGGCCAACTATATGTCAATACTTCTGGAAAAAAAGGGCTGAATATCCATCAACTCCACGTGCTTTCATTGGTGACATACCTTTGACAACGGTCCATATGTCATCCGGTGTGAAAGGTTGCATCAAGAGAGCGTTAGTTGAATTGGATATTTTTGGTTGGACGGTTGAAAGGAAGTCAGAAGCATCAACAGGTGAAGTAGTTGTAAACAGTTGGTAAAAGTAAGAAGATGCCACTCGCAGCATACCATGATCTGAAGTTATCCAATTGCCAGCATCATCCAGTAGTCCCTGAATCTGGTTGTTTCGCTTTCGATATGAGGCAAATTGATGGAAGAAGGACGTGCTCATGTCGCCATGTGAGAGCCAATTTAAACGTGCTCGTTGTTCCCAAAATAATTCTTCTTTGTCAGCTTCGATGTTCAACCCCAGCTTGACTTCATTCTTGAAGTTTGTCATCATCAGGGTCTGAAGAAATTAGATCAGAGAGTCGAGACAAAAGACCTGCCTTGACGGCACGTGTTGCTGATTTATGTTCCTTGTTCCAATTTGAAAGCTGGGAACCCAAAGTGGATAGTTTTTGCAGCACAGATCCTGGCATCTCCCAAGTAGTTTTAATCATATGTTCTGTTTGTGTGTCAAGGATCCAGTGTGCTTCAAACCTGAAAGGTTTCCTTGGTGATATGGTACGTGTAGAAGCATGACCCAAGGTGTCTATAAGCACATGGCAATGGTCAGATGTTGAATGTAGCAAGTGTTTGACATAGAAAGTGGAATGAGCATCCCACCATCTCGGATTAATCTTTATTTGTTTTTCTGTTTTTCTTGCGCGCATTGTTTATCTTTATTTTCGCTTTGATCTTTATCGGAGTAATCTTTGAAAACTTTAACTGATTTTGTCATGTAAATGAAAACACGAAGAATGATTGATGTTACACATTTTTTTATCGTAAATGTCAGAAAAGTATGTTACTTTAATAAATATTATTTTTGGTGTAATTTTGATGAATAATTAAAAATGAAATTATTTAAGGAAAATACGAAAATAACGCCGTTAGTCCTGAGTGCAGTGCGTATGTTTTTATGGGGGAAATGGGACTGTCGTGCCATTATCGGGCAGGTGTGGATGGATGTGAATAGCGGTGTAAAAGAGCCAACTCGATCTTGAGTAGTTTTGAGTTTGAACGGAGTTTAAGTTTGAGTCTGAATAATTTGAGTTTCACTTGACTCGTTTAGAATTCGAATCAAGTTCGAGTTTAAATTGATTTCAATCGAATTGAATGTTGACCAAGTTAGATTCGAATAGTTTATGATTTGCCTCGTCTCAAATAAAGCCCTATTAAAAGAAAAAATTGATACACAAATTGTGTAAACTAAAATTACACAAACTTGTTAATTTTAAGGTTTAGGGGTTTAAGTTGTCATGTTTAAAACTTAAGGTTTAGATTTTAGTGTTTATGTTTTAAGAGTTTAGGTTTGAGAATTAAGATTTTAAATTTAACAAATTAAAATTTCAATATATTATATTTTCGAGTATTGACTGAACTTAGACCGAATTAAATTCAAATAACTCATAATATGTCTCGTCTCATTTTACTAAATGTGAAGGTATAATAATACTAATTCACGTCAAAAAGAAAGTGAGAGAAAAACTATAGGCGTTAGGTGTGCTTAGTTAATTCTATTGGAATAAATTATTTAGGTATGTACAGATAATTTTATGCATGTCATGTTTTGATTAGAATAAATTAGAGTTGCATAAATTTTAAATTTTACATTCTAAGTTAAACTTTGATGAAAAAATTGCCTTTTTCGTTACATTTAATTCAAACTTAGTTATTTATTAATAATCACCATATATTAAGATCAATTAGTAAGAGGTGGGTTAGATTTAACGAGAAATTGGGAATCTAACCACGTTAAATATTTGATATAAGAGTTTTTATCGTCCTTGTTATCATATTCAACTTAACAGGATTAATTTAAAACCGATAGACAAAACACACATGTGATTCACAAAAAAAAAAACTTGAATATTTTGTAATTAAACTAAAACATTATTTATTTTTACTTAGTAAAGAATGAATAATCAGATATTGTTATCTAGTCAACAATTTTTAACGTAAATAGTTAAAAGTTCTTAATTAATATTTCTTCTCTGCTTAAATTATAGATTCCAAATTCTTCTCTTTTCCCTCAATTAAGTATGAATTATTAAAAAAAATTGTTTTGTAAAGAAGTTTGAAGTTTTTAAGCTCGTACCTGTGTGGAAGGATACAAGGACGATAAATTGAATGGAAAATCACGTGAGAGGGAGAAGCAAGTCAGTAGAACACACGTGTATTGTCTATTGTGTATGGCCTAAAACAACTTATGGAGTCATCTTTGTCCCAAAAATTAAACAATACACCTTTTAAAATGTTTTTTCTATATAATGAACTAGAATAAGAATATGGTGTGTCTAACGTAAGACATGGTGTGGTGTTGTTATTGTGCGACACCAACTAAAAGTATTACAATATATGAAACATGGATCGGAAAATGTTATATTGTTTGATAAAATTTGTACAAAAACTTGAAAACTCGACTCGAATTTTATAAACTCGATTCGATTCGAAAATTTTTCAAATAAAGTTTGAATCATAAAATATGACTTGTAAACTTGAATAACTTAAAAAAAATTCACTCGGCTCGATCGAAGTCACGCCTTAATAAGATGCATACAAATTTTGGGGGTATGGTCGGCTAATTGGTTTGAATATTCCCTTTTGGGAATTTATTGGGAAAAATAATCCCAAAAGTTTGATATTCGGAAAAATACCCCCTTTCATGCCATGTAGGACAAATTCGCGTCCTGGGAAAAGCGAATTCCAAATTCGTGTTGCAAAGAATGCGAATTCTTGTGCCGTGTACAGCCCCCGCACGAGAAATTCAGGAGAAAGATGCATTCAAACCAAATAAAAATGATTATGTAGCTATATTTGTGATCGAATAACGGGTTATCTAGGGACCCGATTACAATTTTTGAACTATAACGGTGTCGTACTGAAACATATCTTTAAGATTGTGTGAAGATACGAGCGTATACAACATCCTAAGATGTTTGAAAATGGCCTGCAAATGGGCAAGTAACAATGTTTTAGAAGGAAACATTATTGTATAGGCATGTTTAAATGCATTGTACGGTGTGTTTCGACCATTTTTTTGTTTTTTCTAAGTGTGGAGACAAAGATGTGCAGCTTAATTTTACAGTGTTGCTAAAGTTCAGAGAAAGACTGTGTCCGAAAATGTGAGAAAATTGTGTTAAAATGCTATCAAAGTAACATTTTCGAAGCAAAAATGTGTCCATATGCATGTTTTTTTTAAGTTGAAGGGCCTCGTTAAAAACCCCCTCTAAACCTATGTAGGGGGAAAAGAGTACCCATAAGATTTATTAAATTAGCAGATAATACAAGTTCACAAATCAGAAAAGAGTACACAATGGTTGATCTAGTTAATTCGGGGGCCGGTCCTAAGAGGGCATTTACTAATATCATGTCCAGTGTTCCCACATTTACTGCACCACTTAGGTTGTCCAGTCTTTTCTCGAGGAACCATATCCTCGGCACAGTGAATCCTCGTTGATTTTGGTCAGCCTTTTTTTCGTCGCAGGGAGGGATCTGGGCATATCTTTGGTTCGTTGTTGATTATACGACGGTCACGTGCATTTCCGATCGGAGGGAAATCGTTTCGGTAAACCTTGAAAATAGTTTCGAGCCTGTAGACCGAATCAATGAGTGTCGTTGCATCAAAATGAACCGATGCACATGCTGCGAAAGCATGTGAACACGGGAACTTGAACGTCTGGAACTCCCCACAATCGCACGTTCTTTTTTGCAAATCAACCACGTAGGTGTATTGTGTTATTCCTTGCAGCGGTTCAGAAAATTGCGTGACCTCAAACATGTGTTCCCGACGAGAGAAGCACAACGCACCCATAGAGTTTGCATGCGCAATGGACCCTTGAATTTTGTCGGTGAGATCTGGATGAAATATGTGGCCACCTGCCATCCAGTTCATTGCTTGTTTCCCGAGGGTTGTGAAAATGATTGTCAATCGGTAATATGTTGCTTTGACAACGGACGTGATAGGTAAATGGCGCGTTCCCTTAAGAGACGAATTGATCGCCTCAGCCAAGTTTGTTGTCATATGGCCGTATCGATCACCCCCGTCATAACATCGCAACCATTTTTCTTTCGGTATATCCATAAGATAATTATACCCGTGTGGATTCCTTAATTGCAACTCCTCCAGCAGCTCTTCAACTTGATTAACCCGGTGTGCGTTGCCTGTTGAATAAGACATGCAATAATTAATTGGTAATAATATAAAAACGGTGGACGTAGAATAACAAAATGGAATGGCTGCATACCCATACGGAGAACTATTATACGTTCATCCTCGTTCTTGAACCTCTTATAGTAGTTTGATGCTATATGCCGCAAACAATACCAGTAATGTATATATGTGGGTTTCCATGAATCTCCCAAACGTTGAATTGCTCCCCAAATCTCTGCGCCTCTATCTGAAATAATAGATATGCCATCTTCACGTGTACACAAAACCCGACGCATAACATACTTGCGGAGGTTGTAAAGGAAAAACTCCCAAGAAAGGATATTTTCCTTTTCAACAATCGCAAAAGCAATTGTGATACATTTTCTGTTGCCATACTGGGCAACTGCAATTAGTAAGATCTGCGTGTACCTGCCATATAAAATGTACCGTCGATCTGGAGCATAGGTTTGCAGTGACGGAAAGCCTTTATGCACTGGGGGAACGTCCAGAAAAGGCGATGAAATTTAACCTCCCTTGGTACAACACGATCGTTGTAGTACTTCGGAACAATCTCCAATTCCACAATTGTCCCTGGATTGTATTCTTGCATAACTTGAAGCCATGATTGCAGATCGTTGTATGATAGCTCCCATTGTCCGTACAGTGTTTCGATGGCTCGATATCTTGCATACCATGCCTTATCGTAATTGACATATTCAAATCATGCCGGCAACACTAAATTTTTTTACTAATTTTCTTAGTCTAAAAATAAAATCTAAAGACATATTCAAATTTTCTAATTTTTTTTACTCTAAACATAAAT